>CAJHQQ010000002.1:1200000-1901800 GCA_905132885.1 Moricandia moricandioides
CATTATACTCTATGTTTTGTCTGTCTTATATATTACCGTACCCTCTTCTAAGAGAATCAAAGACCAAAACTTTTTGAAAATAAACCAGACGATATCACTTTTGATTAATTATATAAAGTTACCAGTACTATATTCATGCACAATGTACGTTAAAATAATAATGTCACTAATTTAGTCATCGATATTTTTCTACAAGTAGTCCACAGAATTTAATAATGTTCAATGATTGATTTCTGGAATTTGGATTAATCCAGTTGTAAGACAGAATTTTATATATATAGTTTTACGTGAAAATTCGAAACAACTTTCTAATGATCAACACATTGATTAGTCTAGGATATCATCATCATTAATTTAGAGATATCTTACTAAGCGTTAGCTAATTTTATTATCTTAACTTGTGTGAGTATGTAGCACAAGTAGAAAAATAAACAAGAAAACTTGCATATAGAAAACACATATACTCCCTCCGTTTTTTTTTATTTGACGTTCTAGGATTATTCACACAGATTAAGAAACATTTAATTTTTTATCATTTTCTAAACAAAAACATCATTAATTGTTTACCTAACCACAATTCAACCAATAGTAAAATAGAAGCTATAATATCATTGGTCATCTAACATTAATTACTAATAAATTTTACATAGAAAATTGAAAACGTCAAATAATTTGGAACAAAAAATTTCTCCTAAAACGTCAATTATAAAAAAACGGAGGGAGTATATATTAAAAAACGAGATACGTACCTTAATAATCTCAGATGGGCGGAAACCACCCATCCACAAGAAGCAACGTTCGGCTGGAGTTTTCCAGGCGCCAGAGATGAGGTGGAACACATCGGTCTTAGCGACCATGGCCTTGAGGTTAATCAAATGGTCGTAGTGAGCTAAACACGTGTCTACAAACATCCTAAGCTCGTTCTCGGCCAAATGCTCTTGTGTCGCCACCCTTAGTTCGGCTAACAGCCTCTGCTGCTCCTCCAGCCACCTCGTGTATTCCATATCGAACACGGCTGCTTCTGCTACACGTTGCATTTACTCACTTATCTTCTTTTTTGGGTTTTCAAGGTTTTTTTCAGTCATATACATGAAACTGTTACGTACCAGAACTCGTGTAGCCAGGACCAATGGGCAGCCCACCTTGCTGTTGATCTCCTCCCATAAGAGACCCTCCATAGAATACGCCCTTACCATCAGAAATAAAAAAAAATAGTAAATTTTAGACTTTAAGTGAAATAATTAATTTATACATAGAGTTATATGGAAAGATAAGTAAAATTATTTACTTGGGATCTGGCCCGTTGAATCTCTTGTTCTAGTTGGGTAAGCTTGATCCTACATGACTCAAGTTGCTGAACATAAGCCTGTCATAATTTACCAAAGTACATGGTGTCATCATAAATTCATTTTTTAATATCAGAAATCCCAATCGCAGTTTACATATATATACTCATGAAAGTGTATAGATGCTGACCTTTTTTCGTAATCTGCTTTTCCTTGCTGCTTCTCTGTTCTGTGCTAATCTTCTCAATGTCTGTTGTAAAATAATGAATTTATAAACATAAAGAAAAGAAACTATTACAAAAAATAGTAAATATTCATTTTAATCTTATTTATTTATATATGATAATAGTACTCGCCTTAGGGTCTGATGATTTTGGTGTGTCATGGTCTGATGAGGCAAGACCCTTGCGGTTCCCTTCTTTCTGCCATAACATTTGAGTATGACTCATTAACTTATAAAACGACTAGACCAGGTCTAAGATTAAATTCCATTTATATATCAACAAGGCAACTAATATTCCTTTTTTTTTAAAGAAGATAGAGACCTTGATTGATTTAGAAGGCTGAGGAAGTTGAAACTGAGAATGATTGGTCAAATCCATGGATGGCTCGGAAGATGGTCGAGTCGAACCACTAGGTGCAACAGCTTGAACCAATCTTGTATTATCAGTCTTACCAAACACATTATAAACAAACAAAGAAGAAAAGAATCAAAATCAGTAGCCATTAGAAAAATGAGAAACGTATAATAATTGGCCTGACTTGATATTATATGAAATAGCTAGTAGTTGCGCTGACATTATATTAAAGTAGATACATAAACCAACTAAAACTGGCATATATAGAGAAAAATATAGTAATTATCATTACATTAGGTGTAGAAGAAGAAGAAGGTGGTGGCTCTATGTGCATCGGCTTAGATGGGAAGATGTTGAGCGTCGATGTTGGAGGTCTCATGGCCAAATTATCTGCCATATAAGATTCATAGATATATATATATGAGTCATGTAATGTATGTGGAAATGGTCTGGTTGTGTATATATAATATGTGAGTGGACTAGTTCTAATAAGAAGATAAAGGAGAGAGAGAGAGAGATAAAGGGTTTAAACAATAGTTTGAAGTAAAATGGATATGGATTGAAAGATTTGATGTCTGAAAAGAGAGGATCTGGTCAAAGCTGAAAGTATAGTACTGATGGCAGAAGAAAGATTGTAATCTGTTTGGCATGCTTTTGCTGTGACCTTCTCTCTCTCTCTCTCTCTTTACAAGGGAATCTTCCTAATCTGCTAAAACAAAAACCAAACCCCAATTCCCAAAAAAGAAAGGAGAGAGAGAAAGAGAAAGAGCATACGAGTTGTGTGATGATGAGGTAAAGGAGCAGTTGCTGGAGGATCATGATGTCCTTGTCCATCAAGATAGAGGAAGAGTGATGGGTCTAGCTCTCCAAGATCATACCCATCTTTGTTCCTGAAACATAACAAAAAAACTCTTAATTAACTTCATGATCATCAGTTCAAAACGTTTATGACTTTAGGTCTAAAAAAGAACTCTTTAGGTTACATGAAGTTTCCATTAGAAGACGTGGCTGAGGCTGATGAGAACTGTTGATGATGATTCTGATGATGACCTTGCATCTGATGATGTTTGAGCGAGTGTGATAGCAACAGCAGAAAGATGATGAATAGAAGAGAGATTGATGATCTATCTCTCTTATGTTGGTCTTCTCCTGAGGCAGCAACTTAAGATGATGACGGTGGCTTTTGAATCACTAGGTGATATCTTCTTAATTCTTCGTCTATATAACTATAATTATTTATCTTTATATTCTTGGAAAGAGATAGAGATTATGTAACGGAGCATTTAATGCTACTTTTGTTGTTTACAGAGAGAAAATATAGAGAGAGGTCGGTTTTTATTGAATTGGAGAGGGTTCAAGACTTGAGGATATTGGAAAATTATGTGAGATTGGAGAGGAGAGAAGCAAAAGACAAACTCCTTTATTTTCTATTTTTCTGATATTTTATAATCATTGTTGTTGCTTTCTTAATATAATTTTATAAATTGTCTACCTTAAAATATTAGAAGACGACTTTGTTTTTGTATAAACCCAAGAAAATATTCTGATAAAGCGGTCAAGAACATGTCCTTTTCCATCCCCCTCTCTAGAAAAAAATTGCTGCTAACAAACTAGTATAAATATTTTTTGTTTGTTTTCTAAATTATTATTTTATCCCCCTATTGTTCAACTATATTCTTCGGGTATAATATTTTTAAAAATAGAGTATATAGTTTTCAATTCCAAGAGATATCATATTATAAGAATGACTAATTAAAATACTAATGATCAATTAACAGGTCTTACATTCAATGGATAAACCACTAGAGTATGAACAAGTAAATGATTGATAATCTAGTTTAACTGTTCCATTAAAATTTGTTTGTATGGGCCCTCTAATATGGGCCTAGGTTTAGTTCTGGTATTTGCTTATTGGTTTAATAATCAAGATCTAAACCCATAAATAAGTAAATAACAGACCGGAGTAAATTGATTCGGTTAGCTAGAAAACCGAGATGATACCTGTGAATTGATGCGTTACTCTTTGGTCTTGACGAGCAAAACTTATTGAAGTGAAAGACTTGGGGGAGATATTGATCCTTCCAGAGAACGCGTTAAGTGGTAAAGGAAGGAAGATGCAGAGCCAAGACGATGTTCGTAATCTTCCCATTGACATCACCTTCTCTCGTCTAGGCGGTAATGCACTATCTCAATTACGAAAAATCTTCATATGTTCCGTTATTGTTTTTGCGTGTTCTACGTTTGAACTCGAATCTGTTTAATTTGATTTCTTTTGTGTTGGATTCGAAGAATGGTTGGTGGATCGGAAGAGAATCCCGGCGGATTGGAGGAAGAAAGTGGCTGCGATCAGGGTCAAAATTTCGAAAGAGTTCTCATCTTTGCCTAAAGACATCGATCCTTACTTTCAAACCCTAGATCCTGATGGTAACTCTTGTCTGAAACCCCGGAAATTTAATGTCTTTATCAGTTTTGCTTTTTTGATTTTGCAGCTTTCACTCAAACTAAAACTGTTAGTGAGAAGTTTGTATCTTTGTGAACACCACTAGTGACCCGTCTTTTACTTGCAGTGATTGGTTACTTGGAGGCTAAAAAGATATATGAGGTTCTCCTTAAGACAACTCCGGAAAGCCGGAACATCTTTGGTCGTCTTTCGGGTGCTTCTGTAAGTAAAACTCCCAACTTTTCTTGTGTAAGTACTCTACGTGAACAGTTTATGATCTTGTTGCGTTTCCCTTTCTAGGGCGTCTGGGAAGCTATTGTTCGTGCGTTTGAAAAAGATCACATTTATCTCGGGGAGGCAGCTCAGATCATTATTCAGAATGTCAATTACGAAATGTAAGTTGGTTTCCTGTACATTAACTTCTCTCTTATAAGTCTTCTTTAGCATTTTTGCCTAATGATATTTTTCTTCTTGCACAATATGAAGCCCATATCTGAAAAAGCAAGTGCAAAAGGTTCAGCAACAAATGGCGGAACTTGATCGTAAAGAAGCTGATATTAAAAGAAGCGTTGCACTCTCAGCAACCAAGTACGAGGAAGCTTGCCGAGAGCTTGGCTTGCAGGTTTTGTTGTAAACTTGGCTTGGCTTGATCCATAGGTCTTAGAAGCTTCCATAAAGTTTACAAACCTTTTAATTTTTTAAAGGGAAACAATGTGAGGCGTGAACTTTTGGAGACTGCAAATTCACTTCCTAGTACCTTTGCCAAGATTTTGGAAGTTATCAACAGTGACTCAGTATCAGGGGCTATGGAGTACTACTCTGCCTATGTTAAAGATGTTCATACTGAGAAAGATGTAAGACCACTCTAAACTCCATCCTGTCTCTAAATTTTTTGATTCTTCTGTTCTTGAGATTGAACTGACCGGCCTATGATCTGTATGCAGAAGCCTGCGAGGGTTGTCCTTGAAAATCTGAAAGACATTCGTGAAAATCCTCCATCACTAAGTGTTTTAGGGGCCTTTGAAGCTCTTGATGCTGATAATATTCAGTCATCGGAGAATGCAAATGGTACAGATGTGGCTGCAGACAGCATTGATTGGGATATTACACTTGATACTGCTGAGATAGATTGGGATGTTAGTATGGTAGAAGAAGTCGATAGTGGGAATGATTTAGGTTCATATGAAATTGTCAATGCTAGTGATATTCCCGAGAATTCTCCATTTAAAGTGGAAGAAGGCCAAGGCGCTGAGGTTGATGTTTCTGAGATTTCTTGGGATGTAAGTGTTGAAACACCGCAGGTTGAAGAAATAGCTGATTCGGCTTTGCTAGAATCAGGCCAGGAGAATCAGATACAGTCCACAACTCAAGTCTTAGGGAGTGGAGAAGAGAGGAGCCAGCTGTTGGAGACGGAATATAGGAACAAGATTCTTGATGATTTGTATGAGGTAATCTTATCCCTGGCTGTTACGTGCTCAGTTTACTCGTGACCGTGACTACACACGTTATGTTGTTTCTCTTCGTTTCAGGTCAAGGCATTTTTGAACCAGCGTTTGATAGAACTAAGAAACGAAGATACTCTGTCCTTGCAACACCATGTGCAAGCAGTTGCCCCCTTGGTTCTTCAGCAGTATTCTCCTGAAATCATTGAACCAATGGTGGTTGATATCTCCATGGCCATTTCATTGCTAACAAACAAGAAAACTCGGGATCTGGTCATGATTCTCAACTCCAAAAGGTACTTCAAGCTAAATAATCTCTGACAGTGTTTTCAAGCGAGTTCCATATCTTCTGATAGATGTATAATTGTGGTGCAGATTCCTAGATAGGCTTGTTACAGAGCTGGAGGAGAAGAAGCACCGTGAAGTGAAGTTAAAAGAGAGCTTGAAAGATGTGGGTAGGAAACGCATGGAGCTTCAGAATTCTCTCTCTTCTATATGGCCAAAACAGGTGGGCTCATTTTGTTCTATCAGATAGCTGTTCTTAAAAAGCATAGGTTTATTTTTGTTTTGGCGAAAAGGCGAACAGAGATTTGAGACTAAAGGTGTCATATTTATCCGAAAAAACTGAGCTTAAAAAATTATGTTTATTAATGATGATTGCAGGAAGCTGCGCTTGTGAAAACAAGAGCACTGAAGGATCTATGTGAGACAAGTCTTTCTTCCATATTTGACGGCAGACCTGTGAATATAAGAGGAGAGATCAATACTCTTTTGAACGCTGGGGTTTCTGCTTAGTGTTTGATCTTTTTGTACTAGCTTGAAATTTTAGTTTCAGAACACCGACTTGCTCTTTTTCTTCCTACAGCAATATTGTCTTGTTTCAAACTCTTTTCGTCTAAGATATACTAAGAAACTTCCTTTTACAATGACTAGTTATGCTAACGACTGTTCTTTTCAAAGTAACGAATATGGTGTGTATGAAGAAGAAAAAGATCAACTGGAGATGTGGCTGAAGGTAGGTGAGGAGAGAAAACGTGTGCGTGTTGAGCAGAAAGATTTACTAAAAGGGTCAACCTCGGTCTTGTCTGCTACGCTGCTTGCTTCCTTGTTCTGTTTCTGTATCAGCGCAGTGAGTGCTTCCACTATTTCTGAAACCGCTGGTCTAAACTCCTTCTCTGCCTGCTTATGGAATGAAATGATTTTTAGTACTTGTATTTGTAATGATTATCCTGAATGAAGAAGTTCTTGACAATTTACCTGAGTGCATAAGGAGATAATGTCTGCGTAGTGTGAGGCGACTCTTGAGGAGAATGTGCCGACTATGCCTTGATCAATCATCTGTTCTAAGCTCCGCCTGTCATGAAGTCTGGTTGATGCCCATTTTACCAGTAGCTGTTCTCCTTGGGGTCGCGAGCTGCAAATAGTATCCTCACAAGTAAGGGTCAAATGCCTTGGGGCTTATCTATCGCATCCACATCCAGCAAGTAATTCAAATGCTTGTGTACCTGTCGAATGCTTTCCTTCCTGTTAACAGTTCCAAGAGTAGCACACCCAATGCAAAAGTGTCGCTCTTTGTGCCACTGCTTCCTGGTTGCCCATGTTCTGGTGCTATGTAGCCAGTGTTTTGTATCGCTATCTCTGAAGCCTGCTCCAAACCACACAGCTCATTAGGTATCAGCCAAAGAACTAAGCGAGACGCAGAATATACCCTTCTTTACTTACCCGAAGCTTGACACTGTTGCTTGTAAGTGGCCTTAAACTAGCAAGTCCACAGTCAGCAATACGAGGTGTAAGTTCTTCGTCTAGCAAAATGTTTGTTGCTTTCAAATCGCTATGGGCAATAGGAAGACTAAACGACGAGTGCAAATATCTGAAAATTGGGTTTCATGACGTGTCAAAATAAATCCATACAAGGATTTGGGAAGAAGCTACTATTAATGTTTGAGAAGATAAGGATACTTACTCCAGAGCTCGGGCAACTCCAATAGCAATGCGGAGACGCAAGCCCCATGAAAGTGGCTTGTATACTTTGTCATGCATAGCATTGTACAACGACAAATGCCCAACATATTCATAGACAAGAAGGTGTTGCCCATTATCAATGCAGAAACCGAGAAGGGTCACAATGTTTGGATGTCTTAGTTTGGAAGCTGTCTGCAGTACTTCAGTAAATTTTTCCTCTTCATGTAAAGACAGCGAAGACATTGGGATGCTTCTCACCGCGGCAAACTGTTTTAAAAAAAAATCATTGAATGAGAAATGTATAATGAAAATTTCTAATTTTGAATTTTTGAAGAGAGAGAAGATATACTTGACCCTCAGGCAACTTTGCTCTGTAAACAGAACCAAGAGGACCCTCTCCAAGTAGGTTTTCCTCACTGAAACCGTCAGTTGCCAGTTGAAGCTCTGCAGCTGAGAAAAGCTTCGCATACGCTGGATATTGGCATGTAGCAGAGAAGCTTTTTCGTCCTGCTGTCTTCTCGATTCTGACAGGTGGAGGAGGTATACGTCTCAGCTGAGGAACTGGCGGTGGCCGGACCCTTTTCATCTGTTGGCTATCTTCAGGTGCAGCAGAAAACTCTGTTATATGTAAAGGTAAGAAAATCAGTTATGAGGAATCAGAATGGCAATGGTAAAAATGAGGGGAAAGAAAGGCATTAGTATCACCTCGGCCTGTACTGACTGGAAGAGTGTACACTGTGCTATTGTTGCTTCTGTGACTAGCGGCAAGGTTTTGTGCTCGTCGACGACTCATTCCAACTGCGAAAAGTGCAAAGAAAGTTCCAAGAAAAGCCACTCCACCAACCAGTAAAACAGTGCTCCCGGCTCCTATGCCCTTTTTCTTTTTCTTCATAACCTTCTGAGGTCTGGGAAAGTTCATAATGGCACTCGACTGCGTAGTTGGATAGCCAGTAGCATTTTGAATCATGGGTATGACGTCCAAAGGGAATTTCCACGGTTTATAGTTGGGCTCTACATGGAACTTGTTTCCCCAAATCCTGCTCGGCATAACACCATTAATAATCATGAGCATTAGGTGTCTGAGCCGAAACTTTGAGACGAGGGGAGTAGTATCTCACCACAGATGAGGAATGGACTGAAAGTGACTTGGGATAATACCACTGAACTGGTTATCTTCGATATTCCTGAAAATATATGTGAGAAGAAGCGTTTTGAGCTAGATGAAATAAAGGAAGCACAATGAAATGCAAAATCAAAGCACAAAGAGAGTTATTACAGGTCAGTTAAAGGTAGATCCGAGAGATAGATGATTGATCCTGTAAACCTGTTGTTCTGGAGGTACCTGCAGTTTTGTTATCACAGAAGCAAAATCATTATTAGGTTACACCTACTGCAGAAAGCAGATTGCTAATCAAATTCTGAGATACTTACAGTGAAGTCAGATTCATTAGAGATCCAAAAGAGCTCGGTAGATCTCCCGTCAGGTTATTGAATGACAGATCCCTGGCAAAGTCAATATTATTTTAATATGTGTGACATCTGGTTATCTAAAAGGCTAGCAGAACTGAACAGAAGACTCACATTTCTTTAATTTGTAGCCCAGAAAACACATTTCCAAGAGGTCCAGTTAATGAATTATGGCTCAAATTCCTAGAGGACAGACAGAGGAAGCCATTACCTAGACAAATTGGTAAAGAAAAAGGAAGGCAATGTAATGAATATCGTTTTGGAATAAGCCACTTACAGGGACACAAGAGATGTCATAAGAGGTAAGGAAAAAGGGAGACCCTGGGTCAGATTGTTATAAGCCAAGTTTCTGTAATCAACAAACAAAGAATGACATAAGTGCATTGCCATGCCGTGTAAGCTTAAATGATTAACGCTTACATATGGGTAACATTTGGAGGCAAGCCAAATGGAATTTCACCTTGGAGGTTATTGAAGCTAACATCCCTAAAACAAAGGCAAAACAGGATCCAATGATTCAAAGTCTCAAGATGAAGTTAAACAATGAAGAACATGAAAGTTTGCTAACAAGTTCTTCAAATTGTGGAGATGTTGAAGCTGGTTTCCAAGACTTCCCAAAAGCTTTAACCCTCGTAGTTGTCTGCGTTATCATGAATCAGAATCTGTTCGAAGTATGATTAAACTGAGGTAACAAGGGCAAACTTACAGGTCTACTATAGACGATCCAGAACATGAAACTCCCATCCAGACTTCACCGCATGGATCTCCTCCCTCCAGTTTCCATCCTCTCAGTTGCTGTGGATTGTTCAGAGACTTGTAGAGATCTTGAAGAGCCGAAACTAGCAAAGAAACGTGAATGTAGAACAATTACATGATCAAGAAAGTGTTCCTATCAATTCACTGTTCCTAGATATTAAGCATGGATTCGTTCCGAAGTAAGCTAAGTACTTAGCCATGCTCAATTCCATTAAACGTTTTCTTAACCAGAGAAGAACGATCCTCGTTCGCAGATTGGAGAATTAGATGAGAAAATCTAGAAGTTTACCTTCAAGCGGATCAGTATCGGTCTCAGCCAGCACAAACATCATCACCGTGAGCATAACTGCAGCGAGGCATCGCCATTGGTGCTTGACTGTCATCTCTAAGGAAGGAGAAAGAAGTGACGGAGAGTCTATGTGGCAGCGATGGTGCTTAGATGCAGAGAACTAATACCTTTAAGCTCCGTCGAATTTTCTCGCACTTTCTCTCTCGCCTTTTCACGGAAACCAAACAGAGAGAAAATCCGTAGGAGAGAAGATGCGCTATAGAGTGAAGAGCACAACAAGGGGAGAGATGGCGCGAATATTCCACGTCAGCAAAAGCAGTTACGGACGTTAGAGTCAACAAAATACATCAGCGTCTCCCTTTGCCACGTGGCCAAACATGTCAACTTCACTCGAGACAATTTTTTCAGAACTAAAATTTTCCAATAAATGAAGAGTGATCACTGTTAAAAAAATGCTAAAGAAACTTCGTCAAAAGACTAACCAAATACAATATATTGATTACATGTTTGCTCTCAAATAAGCTCTTTCTTCTTCAAATCCTCCAAATGCTTAGGTCCATCAGGGTGACGGCTTACAAAATATCTCGCAAAGTCTTTATCCGAACACGCGAGCAAAGTACTAACTGCAAGCTTAGGATCTGCTTTGCCTCTAGCTTTAAGCCAAGAAAACATGGCAAATCTCAGCTTCATCCTCTCAAGAGTGAACTTCAAACACGAAGGAAAAGCCACCAGAGTCGAAAGAGGATAACCTAACTCATCTACAAGGTACTTAACCTTCGTTTCCAGCACATCACTTGCTTGGGTGAGGATGTTAGGAGATGCTTTCACCATCTCTTTCACATCTTTCTCATCCAAACCCAAACTCACAAGGACGTTGAACCTCTCTCTGAGTTCAGATCCTCTCCCACGGAAACTCTTCACTGCTCTCTCCATCTCCTCTGAGCCTTCCTCGTATCCGAGGTCTAGCAAGAACTGAGTCTTCATTGCTTTTGAGTCTAAGTACACTTCTGTAGCTGGTAAGGGATGCACTTTTGACCCCATTGTCCATTTCTTCATCTCCTCTGGGTTCTCTTTAACGACCTGACAAACTCTGGTTTTATAAGCCTTTAAATTAACGAGCAAGCTACTTGTTTTCTTCAACGTACATGAACTAATCCACCATGAGTGAGAGCGAAAAACTTTGCGGATTTCATCGTCATCCATCTCTATCTCTTTCAGGAACAAGAAACACCTTCTTAGATTCGAAACACATTTCTCTACTTGTATCTTAGGGAGTTTTAGTAACAACGAGTAGAGTTCTCTTGTAGATGAGCCAAGTTTTGTCTCCAATCCAGACAGAACCAATGTCCATTTCCCTGAGTTCTCAAAGATGAGTCTTGGATGGTTTTTGATTAACCCATACAGCTCATGCTCATCGTTACAGATTCCTCTAAGCAAGGTTAGAGCAATATGCACAGAGCTCCAATCATAAGATACCTCCTCTGACAGATTCTTCATCACCCAATCAGAATCAACCCCTATGCTTCTCAGCTTCTCCATGACTTTAACCAGTTCCATATCCGTAACCCCAACCAACATTCTCGGACAACAAGCTATTAGCTTCGACAAAAACAATCTACTAAACCCAAAATCTTCATAAGCCTTAATCTTTGAAGCTAAAACCCCAGTTTCATACCCAAAAACATCCCTAGCTTCCTCAAAAATCTTCCCAATCTTCTTAGGGTCAACTCCACAATAACACAGAACATGGTGGTTCTCAAGCAACAACTCGTTTAAGAAAAGCTCACCAGAGGGAATCAGATGAGTGTACTCAGCGGGCTTGAGACCTGAACTCTCAAGGAAAGGCTCAAACTCGTTCACAGGGTGAAACCGTAGATGTTTGGTGATGGATTGGTTGATGTCTGAAGCAGAGACACAGTTCACTTTCTTCAATAGATTCTCAATGAAAATGGGACTGTTCTTGCTCATACTCTCTGCAACCATGTACTGCAAACTCCTAGTGGAATAGAAGTAATCCAACATCGCTTCCTCTGCCATTTTCCTAATAGTGGGAGTGACTCGGATCCCACTTCGGGTCCTCCTCACACTAGATTTCTCGCTTGAGGATTGGGAGGTGGCGAAAGATCTACGGTTTTCTACAGAAAGTTGTGAGACCCGTTTGAGAAGAGACGTGAATCTACTAGGGTTTCGGACAAGTGTCATTGCTTGGTTCGCGATGTCAATGGACACTACATATAAGCTCAGCAAGTCAAAAACTTTTACCTTTCTGAATCTTTTAAGAGTTTGGTCTGATTCGACTCTCGTGACCTTGGAGTTGAACTCGCTGCAATTCATTTGCCATCTCTAAGGATCATCGGAAGAAGCTGTGTCGGAGAAGACAGGAGTGGCATGAGATTGGGGGATGGGTCTGTGTTTTAATTATTAGTTTTTGTCGGGTAGGCCCAAACTCTTTTTGGGTCCAGCCCATGTAAACTAAACAAAAGTACTACGCATCTGCCCAAATTCACGTAACTCGACATTAATTGAATGATTTGTCTGATTTTTTTTTGATATAATGGTTTGTTTGATTTGAATATAAACAAAATCTCTTGTAGAGATTATTCTTAAATATATAAAAACATAATTCCATGACTATACATTTTTCTTCTTCTTATAACTCATGATAGCTAGTACCTACATGTAAGTTCCACTCTTACTATACTGAGCTCTTTCTTTTTTGATATGTAATCATCTCGTCGAGTCTTTTATTTTGTTCTTCAACCAACAAGTATAATTCTCTTTGGATCTGCAGAAACAAACAAAAAATAAATGGATATTTGATTTTAGATTAAAAAATAATCGATTTTAATTCTTGATTTTGACTTTAGATATATTGTTGAATGCAAGGAACAAACCTCTAATTGTTCTTGAAGATGTTGTCCCACTTTATCTTGCCATCTCATAAACTCTTTCATTCCTGAACCCTCCATACCAACCTCCTCTTCTTTGAAACTTGTTCCTAAATAACATTTAATAATTGGTTTTAGTTCAATGTGTTAATTAATGAATCAGTTAACCAATAAAACCTATAAATTTACCTTGCATGGAGTTGTGAACATGTTTCAGCGTTCGATATTTCTGATTTGGATGGATACAAGATTAAGATTAAATAGGTAAGAATTATTGAATCATATGCATGTATATATATGTAGATCATAATCTAAAATATTAATTTTACCTGAAGATGGCTCTTGACTTGGTAGATGGTCAATTCATGTGTTCTCATCAGCTTCAAGATCTGCTTTGGTGTCGCTTCTTTGAGTTTAAAGAACAGTGGCGGAAATAAAAGGTAAAGCAATCATGTTTTACTTTTTTTTCCATTAACAAAAAATACTAATAAAAATGAGTATGAATATGGTGAAGAGTTCATACTCATTGGGCCACCAAGATGATTCACACACTCTACAAACTTGTCATGGAGATCTGATGTCCACTTGATCCTTGTTTTAATGGAAGGTGAGCTTGTAAACTCAGTTGCCAATTGGCAACTTGAATTAGACCTCGCTGATGGCTCCTGCTCAGACCATAAATGAACCTTAGTAGTAACTCAATTCTCTATATATACACCTTACAAGTTCATTATTTAATTCATTAAACGATGGATGAAATTTTTTATACCGTTGATATATCAGTTTCCACACACTCCAAAGATTGCTTTGAAAGCGAAGCAGACTGTCTCGTATCGGTTGAAAAAATTTGGGAGATGTCGTAGCATTTGCAGCAATGAGTAACGTGTTCACTGCACATCTCATGAGAAGAATGATCATCATCCGATGCATGTCTTCTTCCAAACTTCATTCTACCTCTAATAGAAAATGGTGAATCTCAGGAGTTAGGTAATACGAAAAGCATATAACTTCTGGCTCCAAGATGTGTTTATCGTATTGGTATTAACATAATTAAGAAAATAATAGTAGTCTCCAAATGATGTGAATAGAATATAGAGCTTCGCCGCGAAATTATAGACGAGTTAAAATAAAAATAAAAAATGTATCAAATGAGTTATTATAATTGAGAGGTCATATAAGAATGAACTGATTATATCGAATGTCGACATTGTGACACACCAATGGTGAAATTTTTATAAAGACAACCTGACACTTTGCTTCATATCATGTGTTTAGTCACTTCCGCATAAAATATCACCCAAAAAAAATAAAATGCTGGAGATATTCAAAACTATCAAATAAGACAATATTGTAACACCACCAGTTGACCATTCATGTTTAATGCCAATAACAATTTGTAAACTAAAAGTCGGTCTCATTAAAAAAAAAGTTCTTGTGAATGAGTTATTTTCATTAATTTGGAAATCAATCACAATTTAATGTTATTCATCAATAGGTATAATTTTGTTTTTAGAAAAAAAATAACTTTGTTAATAGTCATTTTATGGTTTTGAGATAATAGTTAATCGAAGCTCAAGTTTATCTAATATTAATTCATTTATTGTTAAATGACTTGAGTTCTCTTTGTATTTTTACAAAGTTGGGAGTGCTCTGAAATTAAAAATCTCAAAAAGATTTTTTAAAAAATGTTTGTCAACGAATACAGTATAACTTTCAATTCTGATGGGCTCTCTTTCCCGAAGGGCTCGAAATGATTTGCTTCACATATTCTGAGAATGCAATCTTATTCATTTTGTATGCTCATGACGAAGGATCAGTTGGTTAGGGACGGACCCATATAAACCAGGGCCTCTGGAAAAATGAGTTTTTCGTAGTGCTTTTCATAACACTTCCATGCAAAAGATCTTATGCATGAAGAAAAAAACCATTAAGACGTAAATATCGTACATTAGGAGCATATATACAATTACAGGTCTGCTGCTTTTGTAAACATCGTAAATTATCATGCCCATTTGATATTATGAGCTCATGATCTTCAATTTTTTTCTTGCAAATGCAGATTCCTAGACTGTTAGTATTCATGCACAATGTTAAAAGTAGAATATATTGAAGAGAAAAGGAAAAAAAGAATAAAACGTGGGGTTCTTCATGCACAAGGTTAAAAGTAGAGGTACTAACTTAAAAGCTATCTCTTTGTGTGAGTTATTTAAAACAAATAGTTAATTAAGAATAATTAATGTCACACAACTATTGTCTATGACTGAGACCCATTACACACCACTTGCACAGATTAAGTACCTGATTCTCTTTCCAAGTGTTAGTGTGTGTAACGCTTTGGACATTCTCTTGTCGCGACTCTTATAACTTTATACCACTTTAGATTAGAGTAAAAAACATGCTTTAGGCATTTTTTTCTGTTTAGCAAATCTTTCACTGCTCAGCTCATCTTTGATTGGAATTGAAGTTGCTAGCAATCAGGACTTAGGAGTCTTGTATTGAGAAAGGCTGAGGAGAGTGGTCAGAATCGGAGAGAGACAATGATGCTTCGTCGTTTGTTGTCTTGAGAAGACACTCTTTGGCCTTTTGTTGCTGTTCTATCATTATTTTCAACTGTTTCCCTTGCTCTTCGATTCTCACTTGTAGGTTTCGTTGAATCTAATGAAAGAAAGACACGTGAATCAAATATATAAGAAGAAGAAGTTGTATTTATGTAGTAGATTAGTATGTGGTAAATGTTGATATAATTATATGATATATATCAAAAATGAGAAGAGCCACAAATGTTCAAACAAACAATCTCAGTAATAGAAAGCCTTCATTATTTCTTGAAAACAAGTTTTGATGTCTAGCTCAATTTATTTGATAGTAAGAATAGTTTTCTTTAAATATTTACTTGATCTAAATATTATATGAGGAAATCAGTTAAAACGGCGAGTGAAACCCTATTTAACCCGATGAATACTGTATTGGGGGCACTGGAATAAGCAATCAATCTCACACACTACTACTTAAACTGTAACAGTGGATTGCATTACGTAGTAAAAGGTATCCAAATTATATCTAATTAGTAATTAAACTAAGTGTTGTAACTTACCTCTAGTTGTTCATGAAGATGCCTTTGAACGTCTAGTTGAACCTGGAGAGCCTCTTTAATTTGCACTCCACTGCCTCCACGAGATCAAACAAAAAAAAAAAAAACTAAATTAAAATCACTAACCCAGCTAATTGTTTATTATTTGGAATAACGTTAATCGTATCTTGTTGTTATTGCTAAGGTAAGCCATCGGGTCACTAATTTTGGACTTATATGGAGGAAAAACAAAGGGATACTATTTACGTACTAATAAATAAAACAGTGCCTTGGCACCCACAAAAAAATGAAGAAATATAAAACATACGTTTCTCTGTCTAGCTGAGACAGCTCTTTGGAACAAGATCTCTTCTCAAACTTGCCTGCAACACAAAAAAGAAAAAAAAAAAGCTCTCGAGATTTGCTTTATTCCCATATTATCAATGTATTTTATCCTTTAAAAAAATATATAGGGATGGTATTTAATCAATGTACCTTCTTGAGAGTCAGGGATGTATTTCGCAATCCTATACTTCTGAAGTTTTACGCAGGAACTAGTGAATAAAAACATAAACAAAAATTATGTAAAGAGAGAAGAAGTAACGTTAACCTGTAAGTGGCTTTTAACATGAAATATTGTGAGTCCTTCAGAATCCATTAGCTTCAATATCGCTTTGGGGGTTGCTTCTGCATTGTTTTCCACCATTTAGTGACCCACCAAATAGACAGAGGGAACTTTTATCTTTAAAACAAATATCAATTATTTTCCCAAATAATGCGCATATATTAGCTTTAAAATAAAGTTTTCAATCTACACATGGTGTTGTATGTGAGCGTATAGAATTTCTTTTGAGGTCAAGTAATCATCATTATAACATGACCGTCCATGATTCATATATATGCATATCTAAATATAACTTTATGCTAAAGCAAAGTGATTAAGAGCTAATTGTTTAGTTCCTCTAATTCTAAAATTGAAGTCTCGGTAATGTAACTCACATAACACCTAAGTATATGCTAATGGTTAAATACCTCTAATTCTAATTTTGAGGTCATGTAACTTACTATCAGCTCCACCAAGGAGATTAACGCACTCCACGAACTTATCATGAAGATCTTGAGTCCACCTTATCCGTGTCTTGGTCCCAATAACCGCCCCACTGTTGGGAGCCATAGACCCTCCATGGGTTGACAAGGAAGAGGGAGAAGAGAATCTTGGATGTGTTTGCTTAGGTTGATGATGTGATGATGAGAAATTCAGTTGTGGTACGTTAGAATTACTATAGGTCCTCCTGCATAGTTCCTGATAACCATCAAGTAGAAACATCATTGTTATATATAAGGAAAAAAAAGTAATTTAGATGTTTTTTTTTTTTGCATACTTGTGGATCTTGACTTGTTTCAAAAGAAAGTGAGTATGAGCCTGATGATGTTGCGGCAAAATCATTGGGGCATGATCTTTGATATAATGGCTTTAGATATTGATCCTGAAGAGGTTGCATGGAGACCATCAATTGGGACTGGTCTAATGATGGAGAATCTGAAGACTGATGAAAGGAGGGAGGGTAGGGCTTTGAAGATGAACATTGTACGGGGAAAGATTGATTGGCTGTGCAATCGTATGGAGTAGAACCCGAGAATGTTTCAATAGTCCATGGAGATGATTGATTGAAATGGATCATATTCACGTCTTGCTGCGACTCTAGTGGGCTTCCTTGTGAAGCGTTTGAGGATTCGAAGTTGATGTTATCCATCAAAGAACAGACAAGAGAGACGGTTTGTCAGTAAGAAACATATGATCTTGTTTGCACGTTCGATGATATATTTAATGGAAGGCCAAAAAGTTTGTTCTATTGAGAAAAAAATAAGATGCGATTAAACAAACCAAAAGAAAAATGGAGGAATAATGATCGAAATGAAATCTAAAGTTTTTTTTCTTCTCTGGAATCTCTTTACATTCCTCCAAAGTCTTCTGGTGGTCTTGCTACAGCCTACAGGCAATGGGTAGGAATGTGCATTTTATCCGGACCCAATAATTAAATCTGAATTTGATCTGAAATTTAAATAGAATCGAAATATAAAAATATCCAAAGCTATTAAGTTACGAATGGGCATTGAGTTAAGAGAAATTGAATATCTGAACTCAAACATGTAATATATGAATTCAAACAAATATCCAAAGATAACCAAACACATATATACTTAACCCTATATTTTCAGTTCACTTCTTTCATTTTATTCAAAATATTTGTGGTGATACAATACATAACTCTAGTTCAGATAATAACAATGTAGTTGACAACAATTGCGAACAAATTGATTTGTTTCTCATTTAAATTTTAAACTAGATCTTGACCCGCCCGACTGGGCGGGTGTTTTCTTTGACAATAATAATTATCAACTTGTACTTAATTATAAAATATTGGGTTTTATAAAGCATGATCAAAGTTCTTTGCTATCATATGATTGTTATTGTATTTAATGCACTTGGAACACCATGAAAAAAACGAATACTTTAGTATATATGTTTTTTCATTGTATATTTGAAATAACTTGTTAAAATATATTAAAATATATTTATCATTTGCTTTTCATTTATGTATTTCTAAATTAGAAGGCCTATTGAAATTTTTTAAAACCATACTATGTTTTATATGATTTGTTATTTATAATAAATCAACCATAAAATGCATCATAAATTATTTATTTGGACATTAGATTTATACAAAAAAATGTAAATGTTAACTATTTACATAAGTGGGTTATAGAATTATAATTATTAAATGTATATTACCTAGAATCTGACCCATGTTTATATTTTTTTACCACATCCATTAGGCCCACTTAATCACTCAGATGAAATTTTTTTTTAATGTAATTTAGTAATAAAAAAGAAAAACACTTTTTCGCTTTCTTTTTACCTTCAGGATAGATCTATCTGTACCTTTCCCTTATCTCTTTCACTTGTTCTCGTGGAGATTCGATCAAAAACCTAATTCGAAGAAATATCTGAACTGCTTTGATTTCATGTTCGCATGTTCAATCTATTGTAGACACTATCGAACAATTCAATAAAAAGTTAGGTTTTTATCATTTGTTTCATCTAATTAGAACTTGACCCGCTTCCCTGCGCGGGTGTTTGATTTAATTTGTGTTCAACATAAACTTATAAATCGCTAATTTTATAAAAATTCTTTGTATATATTTTTATATTTTGTAATTTACATATAGAGTAGAATATTTTATATTATAATATAGATTGTTGATAATATGTTTTTATTTGTAAATAATATTATATTAAAAATGTATAACTTGATGCAATTTGATGTAATTTTATTATTCATATATTAACTTGTTGTTTTTTTAATTTATTTAGAAATGAAACATACTAAAATTTTTAATAGTCAATATATAAATATCGATTTGGTTAAATAAGTTTTGGAATTGTAATTATTTAATTTTAAATTTATTTTAAACAGAATCTGTAAATAAAAAGAAATATAAAAAGGAAGTATTTAATTTATTGTAAATACAAATGCTAAGTTTGTAAATAAAAGGAAATATTTTTTTATACTGCTATCCATGTATCCAAACAACTATCTTTTTTAACTTTGTTATTCTTATATCCAAACAAAATCCTAAAGTACTTCTACTTTAATAAGATAGATGAATGTCAAGCTTTTTGTTTTATGCATTACCAAGATATGCATCCATATTCTTAAAACAATAGTCGGATTAGTGTTTCTTTATTTCTAATTTTTTTTTATCTTCAAATCTATTAATCGTCCAAACTATTAAAATCAAAAAAAAAAATTTAATGCAAAGTTTTTAAGTAGAAGAGTCTTCTAAATATAAATATTCGAATCTGACCAAAAACAACCGAATCCAAATTACAAATATCAAAACCGGATCCAATATGTAAAAATACCCAAATAAATTCTAGATCCATCTACTAAAATATTCGAAAATTTAAAATATCTAATCCGAACTCGAACGAGTAAACAAATGCTTAAACCTAGGAAATGCCTTTTCTTTTGATTATTCACAAAATGGATAGTAGTGGGCATTTTTTAATTATCCAATGGCTATAAATTGCAAAAGTCCAAAATTCTTATTTCAATTAACAAATATTATAAGGAGTAATCTTAATAATTAAGAATCTTAATTAAACTCCCACTGTAATTATTGTTTATGAACCATTATTGAGAAGAAAAAAAAGATAATCAGATACAGTATAAAACAAACTGTTAATAAAGAATGAGCATAATGCAAAGTCAATTGATAAGCATGTATCTGATTCGGAGCTATATTCATGGCTTATCTCAACAAGTTGAACCAAATAAAGATAACATAGAAAGTGTCAAAACTCGCCAAAGATAGAATTGATGTTAGACCGTCGTCGAGAGGTTTGACGGTACACCTTTCACCTTTCATCTTTCATCTTTATTTGGGATTGATGTTAAATATCACTTCATTTAGTTTTTTTTTTGCGTATACAAGAAAAGAAATGTATAATTTGTTACAATATATGGTAAAGATTTTAAATTATATATAATGTAACGATAATAGATGACAAACTAAGGGTTCTCTGTTTTCATATATATTGTTGGATCTATGACCGAATTTTTTTTTAGAAAGAGGTTTAGGTTTGAAACTTAAATTATCATTAACATAACCACATTGATAGTTACAATTATATTGATATAAAATTATTAATAACCCAATGCCCAATCCAACTAGATCTGCGTTTGTTAAAGTTAAAAGATGATTAGGTTTCGAATACACCTAGGAGTTAGGACCACTAATTATTAATCAGTAATATAATAAATATTAGTTTGTTCTACCCAAGATTGGGAGAAAATATTTTACATGGGTATCTTTTTTCTCGAAAAAAACCCCGACGATTCTGGCATAAATTTCATTAACTTATTTTTTTGACATGCATGAATTTAGTATATAGTCTATGGATAAAAATGACTACAACACATCTTCAAAAAAAAATTGTTTGGCTCAATGTATCTTCGTTATCTTCTTCTTATCAGTTTTATTTAAATTGTTAGTATTTGGTACGGATACGCAAACTTGATTTTATAAACAAACCACATTCCGCACTCAAACAGCAAATATATTAACAATAAAAACCATAGGTACGACCTTAATGAAATAGAGCAGTATCGAATTCAATTCCATACCCAAGATTTATTCAGATCTTTTATTTTATTATTCTAATGAAGATACCGATTACTTGAATCATTTCTCAAAATGCATTCACTTTCTATTCATGCACTAATTATTTTTCTTTCATAACCAACTTTGTGATTCTTGCGTGTTCCGATGAACGCATTAACCTGATGAAGGCGTTGTCGCTAACATAGATATATCTATTATAAAAAGATATATCTATTAATTTATTTGTACAAGAAAACATTCAAAGCTATACTAGATTAGACATGAACAAAATTTAATTCATAAATTAAGACTACACCTTATAATATTTATTAAACATTATTATTAATGTGTAAGAAACTAACTATATATTTTTTTTTAAACTAATGATATTAATTTAATGAATCCATTGGCCGTTAGGGCATGAAAAAGAACTCTGCTCGTAACAATTCGTTCTTGTCAAGTTTTGGATTTTACTAGAAGTTAATGATAAGTTAATGATATTCTTAAATATTTGAGAAATACATCATTGTATCATTAAATAAATTGTTACAAATAATTTTTAAGGAAAAAAATGATTTAAATAGACTATTTAAATAGTGTAAAAATATATTTATACAGTTGAGTTAACTAATCTAAACTTAAGGTTTAGAGTTATAGGGTGAATTTTTAGAAGATAAATTTAAAATTTAAAATTTAAAATATTTAAAATTAAAAATATTAAAACAAAATAATTATTTCAATTATTTTTTTTTCAAATATATTTTTGTGATAAAAGTTAAAAAAAAAATATTTAAGAGAATTACTTTAAATTTTTTGAGATGGCTATTTCTTCTTCGAGAAGATAAAGTGGTTGCCCCAAAAAAGGAGAAGTTTGGTATTTTTTTTCTAAATCGGTGAAATTCATTCAAGGTAAAATACAAGTTTTGATACAAAAGCTAGCGGCATAACAATAAAGCCCAAGAATCAAGAACCTATATGGAGGAGAAACTTAAACCACACAGGGATGACTTGGTGAAACAAGGGATAAGAGATAGAAACTAAACTAAACAGAAGGTGGACTTCTAATTAATGAATCTTTTAAAAATGGAAAACAAAAGTGGAACAACTGTAAGATTCTCCCTACGTGCTAAAATAATAACCAATAATATTCTTCCTTTTTTCTTGTCAACAATAACCAATATTATTTTACAAGTTGCACTTCCCACTTTTATTTTAAATTACATTTTCAGACAAGTCTTAGATATTTTACTTATTTTATTTCTTAATTTGTTTAATAGCACTCGAGTTATATTCGTCTGCGCCAGTCACAGTTGGTCCCCAGCGACGTGTGTTTACATAACGAATTGTTCATAGTTTTTAATTCTATATTCTTGTGTTTTAAGTGTTCGACACATCGAGGTGAAATGGTGAATCTATCTATTTGCGTAAATATTATTCTTTGTTGGCACTCAAAAACAATTTAATAGTTTTTTCTTAGCAGAGTGAAATTCGGGTAGACTTTGTTAAAGGGGATATATATTTGAAGAAATTTGACCTAAGTTTAAAGTTCTCCAAACAAAATTTGCAGTTCTAAGAAAATATTTTTGCAAACCCTTTAACAAAAGAAAATAAAATCTTTTGCAGCATTTTTAAATAATAAGTAATACACTGATAGGCGTATAAAAATATTTGGAATACGTCCCGAACTCCACATATGAACAAACAATCGTTAATCTCAAAAAATAAATTACACATACCCCGTTTATGGTTTTTGTAAATATGTTTTGTCCAAGTAATTTGAGATTCAATGTTTTTATTTTGCAGCATTTGAGATTCAATTAAAAATGTTACTCTTGACTTTTTTAAACCGGTGTTCGGCCGACCAAAAAAAAGTCAAAACAAGGCCCAGAGAAAGCCATAAGATCCTTTATATTAATGGGCTCAATGACATTAATAAGCCCATCTACGAAGGTTTTTGGCTTCACCGTTGGCTCCTGAGAAAGTCTCCATGATGCAGAACTCTGCTGGATTGTTGTTGTTTTTCTTCTTTGGCTATCAAAAGTCGAGTCACCATAAAACTTGCATATCGTACTACCTTTTCCATAAAACGCAGTTTGAATCTACTATCTAGTCAAGTGATATGCTACTTCGCTTTGTTAATCAGTTGATGCATGCATGGTAAAAACTGAGGAGAAGATACAAGGGCACCATGGCCAACGTGATAGTTGATGGAATGCATATAGTACCCGGATTATCAACTTTGGTACTTCTCTTGTAGTTGTAGGGGGTTAATATCGTAGAGTAGACCGATGTTACGTACTTGCTGGCAAGAACGGTGTGATTCACGTTTCTTTTCAAAGGGTTGTTTGGTAAAATACAAGAATATGCTTTGTCAAATCTGTAACATTTTAGGGATATTTTATCCCTATATATCGTTATATTATCTTAAAATCATAGGATGCAAGTGCCATGCAGCTAGGAATTGATTTTGGTTTTTGAGATTTAGACAAAATAAGTTGATGAAAACTTAACTAACTACGATTCAGTTCAGTTCCATTTAATGATTTTTTTCTTGTTTGATTATGCCAGCTTGGTGTATCCAAGTTAAAAAAAATGTATCTAAATATAAATGTGAAATGAGAAAAATAGATAGAAAAATTAGTAAGCAAATCAAAATATTTTGAAATATAGGAAGCGGGGTTTTAGACTTTTTCTTTTCTGGCAGTGTTGATAAGCTCATATGGGGATCCTAGGGATTTCTTCTGTAAATCTCATGTGGTCTAAGATTCCCATCCACCTTTATTATACCCACGTTTAAATCTAAAGTAACGTAGTAATAAAAATTAATAATTGATAAAAATTTGGTTAATTAATAAAAGTTTACCACTTGAAGAATGCACATTCATATATCACTTCAACTTAACTAGTATAATGTTTTATAATTACTCGACATTTTTTAACTGTTACCAATAATATGTACGTGACCTTCTACCCAAACAACTTTATAGTTAATCATCTTCAACACTAGTTAATTTTATCTTGGCTATACCAATAACCGGGTTGATTGTCTTTAATTATTTTTCAGCATATAACTTAGCTTGTGGATAGTGAGAAATTAGCAAAGATATGAAAATTGTAGTTGAAACATAAAGGATCAGTGTCAGAAGAGTTACTTGAATCTAAAGTCACTTCTACTCTCTTTCAATATGAATATTTCCTAGTATTCAGCAAACATGTCAGGATCAGTGGGGTCACACCACCCCGACCACGACCAAAATCTTCAAAGTAGAGTGGCATTCCTTTAAATTATCCAAAAGAGAGTGGGTGTTTCGGTCATTCCATACGTTCACAACCTTTACCATTCAACTAGAGAGTATTAAAACACTTCCTAACCAAAGATTTTATAACGAGAGAGATAGAAAATGCCAGTGCCACTCAAATCAACGTCTTCCATGTCTTCTTCTCAATGTTCATCTTCATCTTCACCAGCATCAACCTCCGTGAAACTCAAATCTCTACTCCAAACTCTCATAATCTCTCAAGCTTGTCGACTAATCCGCGAGATCTCCAGAGCTAGGTCCATTCTTGTTAGAGTCTTGAGGAAGAAGCAATACAATCTCTTGTCACTGTCTTGTTCGTTCTATCCAAAGAGAGCCTCCAAGAAACAAAAGAATAATATATTATTCGGCTCCTTCAGACTTCACTACAACTTTTGCTCTTCTCACGTGGTGCCTGTCTCTGCCCCGGTGCGTCTCCCTGAGGAACTCTACTTGGCTCATCTCCAATACGGCTCTACTTGGGAGTCAATGCAGTCGACTGAGTATATGGATGGTCTAGGAGATGATGATAATGATGATGAAATTGAAGAACCATCTCAGCTCTCTAGCTATCTAAGACAGCTAGAGGATGATAAAGTGAATGCCGGCAAAGAAGAAGAAGGTAAAGAGATGATGAATGAGATTGATAAACTGGCTGATATGTTTATAGCATGCAGTCATGAGAAGTTCATGTTGGAGAAGGTTGATTCGTATAGGAGATTCCAAGAACTGCTGAATACTAGCAGTTGATGATATGATTATGATGGACCCCTTTGTATCTTTCATTTCTTTTTATGTAATTTCACTTTTTTTTTTCTTTTGAATTGCTTCGTGTTATTTGAATTATCTGGAAATGTATTGGAAGTATAGGGATGGATTTGTGTGGTGTTTGTTGTGTTACAAATATATGGTTAATGATGGTGGTGGTTTATAAAAAAAATATAACTAGAATAGACAAATCCAAAAAGGAAATTAGAGGATGAGAATATGGTTAATTGTTTTTTTCTGTTCTTTGGCTTTTATGTTTGTTTCCTTTTGCTATTTTTGTTTGCTTCTGATATACAAAAGAGGACCAAAATATTTTGGAATTGCATATTTAATCATCTGACTTTTCTATGAATGCTTGAAAATATTGTTTTGTAATTATGGGCAAGACTTTATAATTTTATGTAACGGATCTGGGTAAGCATACGATCCTCTATATTCTATACTCGGTTGAAACCAAAAAAAAACACGTAAAGTAACTAGAAAAACTGAATCAAACCTAAATTAGATGACTGGTTATAAATTATAATATTTTACTATGATTTTGGTTTAAACAGAAAAAAAAAACACACACGTTTAGGGCTACGGTAACATTTTAATTGTATAGAAGTAGCAGTATTGGGCCTAACAGGCGTAATTATCATGCTAGGCCCAAAAAGTAATTAGACATGAACGGGTCTATCTAGTCTTTAAAATAATAAACTAGCGTTTCCGACAGAACCTCTTTCTCTCAACTTGAACTTCCCACTGTCGTCGATCTACTCTCTCTCTATCGCACGCTGTGCCCAGCCCAGCCTAACACACACTGCACTTCCGCTTTTTTAAAGATCAATCTCTATCGAGAATCAAAGCAAAAGCTTTTCTTACAACAAAAGTGTTTTTCTTTTGTCAAATTTTATCAATTTCTCGTTACGATTTACACTGCCATCACTCGCACGTCGGATCCCATCGGCCCTTTACTACCTCTCCGTCGCGAATCAATTTGTTATCTTTCTTGGATTCTTAGGGTTTCTGTATCTGAAGATTGCGGGTTTTCCGACAGCATTCTGAATACGGCGGGCGGGTATGTCAATCTCTCTTAACCTCTTTCGTAATTGGTAATTGATTTGACTTTGCAAGTACATTGAGAAATCTAACGGTTCTAGGGTTTTAATAAGCACTTCAGTTTGTGAACTGAGTAGATGCAAGAATCGGGTTCAGTTTTGTGCATATCTGATAAATGATTTGATGAATAGTAGTCTGTTAAGTTAGTTATGATATAAGTTTTTTTTTATTACATGACAGGAAAGGACTTGAGAAAGAAATAAAGGGACACTTTTCATTTGGATGCTATTCAAAGACAGAGTGCTATGGAAGTGCAGATTCATATACTTGAGCAGGAAGCTTATTGCGCTGTATTGAGAGCTTTTAAAGCTCAGTCTGATGCAATCTCTTGGGTAAGTAAGTGTCACTTTAATCCCATTAAGGTTTGTTATTATCAGATACCATTTAAGAAAAGATTTGCGTGTATGATTAGGAAAAAGAAAGCATGATAACTGAGCTACGTAAAGAACTGAGAGTATCTGATGATGAACACCGTGAACTGTTGAGCAGTGTCCATAATGACGACATTATCAAAAGGATAAGGTCAAGAAGCCTCAAAGCTAATGTCTTCTTTTTTTCATGTGATTCTGATGTATCTTGTGACATTATGCTGTAATGATGTTACTGGAACAACAGGGACTGGAGACAGGGAGGTGGAAACCAAGTTGTTATGCATGCAAATAATCAATCCCTCGATGTTCTTCCTAGTCCGGCTTCCTCAGCTTCTCGGAAGAGACAGAAGACATTCCAATCAGTAAGAGTTCTTGTTCTTTCATTCATACAACAATAAGATATTATATTGTAGTGCCATATAGTTTTTAGTTGTTTCCTGATTAAAAGACATATATGATGTGCATGTAGTATCCATCGATTGGATCTACTAGAAGTAGGTCATTCAATGGCGTATCAGCAAATGAACCTGCGGAAGCTCTAATTGGAAGAAAAGTGTGGACGAAATGGCCTGAAGACAACAGCTTTTATGAAGCAGTAGTTACACAATACAATGCAGTTGAGGTAACTTCCTATAAGCTACACATCTAGTCATTTGTTCTGTAGTATATATGTAGGTGTTGAGGTTACTTCCTTAGAAAAGTATACTTTTGGCCTGAATTCTCTAGAAGTTTGGAATGTTTTTTGTTGTTGTTGCGTATTAACATTGCATATGTATCATATAAACTAATTCAATCATTGTTTTTAAAGGGTCGCCATGCGTTGGTGTATGACATAAACACAGCGAATGAAACATGGGAATGGGTTGATCTTAAGGAGGTAATCTTGAAATGTATCGACGTAGTATGTAATATGATTCCTGTCCTGCAGAATCTTAAGGTACGATTATGTATATGATTTGCAGATTCCACCGCAAGATATAAGATGGGGTGGTGGAGAGGAGAATGGGGTAACTTTAAATGCAGGACATGGCGTTGGAATGACTCATGGGAGTCGAAGAACCTTAAGCAATGGTGGTCTAGGGAGAGTTCCAATGACTCAGCCAATAAGAGACCATCTAGTAGCACAAAACTGTGGTGGGAGGAAGTTTTACGATGAGATCCAACTGTTCAACACAGACTCACTTGTCAAAGAGGTAGGTATCTCTGCATTCTCTGGATCAATGTTAACTTTGTGTTTAGTCTAAGGTGTTGTTTGTGTCGCATTAGGTGGAGAGAGTTTTTGATTCTAACCTTCCTAACCCGCACGAGCTTGATAAGGCCAAGAAGCTACTCAAGGTTAGAGACATAACAAGAACGTATCGATTAGATATCGATTGATCAAAGGAACGGTTAAGTGACACGTGGTTACTTTTATTGGATGATGCAGGAACATGAACAAGCGCTTATATCTGCCATTGCAAGGCTTGCAGATGCTTCTAGTTTCGAAAGTGGTAAGAAACATGAACGGATATGCCTTTGTATAATATTAAATGACATTATGCCATGTCTCTGATCTTATGCTCTGCTTCATTGCAAGACTTATTGTTGATCTTGTTTTTTTTGTGTTGCTGCTGGATCAGATGGAGAAGAAGCGTATATGTATGAGCGTCCAATGCATGAGGGATAACAGTGGATAAAGAAAGAGATTCAGGCACACTGTTCTTATCCTTGACCTGCAAATGTAAAACAAAATCGGAGACGTTTCTGCAAAGATGAAAACATTTTGTATGTGGTTTCAACATGTATGAAATAATTGTTTGGGGGTTTTTTGTTTGTAAAAACTAACACAATTAATTCATTTTTTTTTTCAAATTTCTTAATAATTTGTGTGACAATCAGGCCTAGCTATCAAGATTTGGCCTTTATGTTTTATCTTGGTTTTTGATAAATTTGAAACATGCGTAGAATCAGTCATGATGAACGGGCCGAAAGCCCAAAGGTTGTAGATAGAGTTTGGTGATATATACACGACGGACGTACTAAGAGCATGTTTATTGGGGGCTCTTAGTGGGTCTCTTAGCGGGTGGGACCCACTAATTCCCCCAAACAACATCCCTTAAATCCCCTAAATAAGGAACCCATTTGCTAAGTCCCTTGCACTGTTCGCGGACCCCACTGACACGTGGCGGCCCGCGATTGGTGCTTTTATTTTTTTTTTTAAAAAAAAAAGAAAAAAAAAAAAGAAAAAAAAAACAAGGACCCCTAAAGGGGTCCTTGCAATAAACTTGCTCTAACAAACCCAAGTGTATAACGCAGACAAGATTATAAAACAACATAAACTAACTCTTTGCACTGCCAACAAAAGCCTAACCACACGTCGTAATTCGAACTGCTACGTACACGTGCATGACAAAGAGCTGCAACACAAAGCCTACCACCTCTTGGTTCATGACACGTTTCGCTTAGGTGTTGCCAAGACGTAGTTAAATAATACTCACGGTTAGTACCACGTGGCGAAGGCAATGCCTATTTTATGCCACAACCGAGCAAAACATTGAACAAAACACGAAGAACCGTAAGCTATCTTGTTTTGTAACGTTTTTGAATTTCACTAAGGAAGTTGGAAGAAAATGCAGTCGATGAAGGAAACAGCTTCAAACATCGCAGCTTCTGCGAAGTCTGGCATGGACAAGACCAAAGCCACCTTGGAGGAGAAGGTAGGTTTATATTAATTGTGTTTTCCATTTAAGCAACATGAAATAATCGTGATACTAGATTTGGTTTTCATAAAAAAAGGCGGAGAAGATGACAACACGAGACCCTGTTGAGAAACAGATGGCTACACAGAAGAAAGAAGGAAGGATCAATGAAGCTGAGATGCAGAAGAGAGAAGCGCGTGAGCACAACGCTGTCATGAAAGAAGCCTCTGGAGCTGGGACAGGAACTGGTTTAGGACTGGGTTCGGCCACTCACTCGACCACTGGACAAGTCGGACACGGAACTGGGACCCATCAGATGTCGGCTTTGCCTGGTCACGGCACGGGACAACCAACGGGTCACGTTGTGGAAGGTACAGCTGTGACCGAACCGATAGGAACGAACACTGGAACTGGTAGGACCACGGCTCATAACACCCACGTCGGTGGTGGCACCACTGGATACGGAACCGGTGGAGGATATACTGGATAAGACGTTTTCTCATTTGTTATGTTTCGGTTAACTCTTATGTTTTCGTGCTTTGTGTGTTCATGTTGTTGTTTTTTCTCGTAAGTAACAGTAGGACTTTGCTTTGGTGGTCTGATGACAGACTTGGCAGTGGTTGCTTTCTGAATAAAGTTTTATGTATTAATCTTCATATGTCAACTTGCCAATCACTGCCCTTTATTCCCGGTTTGCAGACAATGTAGGATCATACCAACGCACCCCACATGCATTGAACATCTTCATTTTGACACATCATGAAAAAAGCATTCATTTTATGAAAATAACATTCTAAGAAAGAGAAACATAATGAAATTTATAAAATAAGACGTAAAATCAATGTGATTTACAATTACTACATCGAATCAATTTCTTTTATTTTATGTTCAGATTTTTTTTTGAGCATATGTTCAGAGTTTGAGCATATACATATGTGAATCGATTTCCAGTTCCAGTTTACCACCGCCTACTTGGCCAACATGAAGAAAAAAAACATAAAAGTGACTAAGACCAAAACATCAAACCTAGTCGAATAGAAGTACCTAAAGTTTAATTGAAAAACGATTTAAGAGCGCCATATCTATTTTATCTTCACTGTTTCTTATAATAAAATAAGAGATAAAGACTAAAATAGCCTAAAAAAGTTTATGTCCCAAAAATAGCACCCAAAGAGAAAAATGATCAAAATAGACTTTATTAAAGGATGTAAATATATATTTATACATTTGGGTTAACTAATCTAAACTTAGGGTTTAGAGTTATGGGGTGGGGGTTTGGAGTTGAGATTTAAAAATTAAAAAAAATTAAAAAAATTAAAATTTTCAAAATAAAAAAGGTCTATTTTGGTCATTTTTTCTTTCAAAGTCTATTTTTGTGACAAAAACTTTAAAAGGAACTATTTGAGAGATTTGTCCATAAAATAATCATCTGCAATAGTAGTATCTCGCAAGAATTTCTCATCTAATAAACAAATAAAAGCATGAGATAAGAAGAAAAAAGTTTAGAGATTCTTTTGAAAGGGTTTTCACTGAGAAATTCTTAAAAAATGTTGAAAGACTTCGTGACACATGTCCTTTTTGTAATTTTAACACGGTTAAATTTAAACTGTATAAATTATTTATTTTAAAATGCTAGTAATATTTGGGATGACTTCTTTAAGCCTATAAAACTATATAAACTCACATTAAATATATCTAGCCTTTTAAGCTCTTTTGAAAAAACACTACCCATGTTAAGCATATGCCATCTCTTACAAATTATAATATTAATTGTAATTTGTCTATTAAACAAATTTTGACCATTAAATTTAATACGCATGTCACTTCAGTTTCTCAAAACTTGAAAATAGATTATTTTGAAAAATTCTTATGTCATTTGATTTGAGGAATGATTAGTTTTTTATTTATTTAATTTTATTTATATTATTTAACAATATCAATAAAATAAAATGACATATATCCTCGGAAGATGCTCTCAATAAAATAAGTACCCAAACTAATTTAAACATGAAGTAATCTAAACGAATAATTCTACAATTCTATAACTGATTTAATCTACTAAACTCCATAATGTGACAATTACTTTCAAGCAGCATGAATCCGACATTTTGTTTTTAAAATAATTTAATAATAAATCTACACAATGAATTAAAAATAGAATTTAGTATTTATGCCTTACACACGAACCTAGCAAAGACAGAACAGATATAACGTGAGATCCACTTTTAAATTCACGTCAACGGTTTCTGATTACATTACATGAAATATGAACATAAGAGTAAGATTAAAGGGATCTTTAAGGGGTTGTTAACGGGTAGGATCTATCAAAATTCTTAAGAACCATTTCCTAAAATTTTTAATAAAGAATTCTTAAGAACTATCACTAACACGTGGTGGTTCGTGATTATTTTTTTTTAATTTATTTAAAAAAAAAAAAAATAGAACCTTTAGGGTTGCACATACTCTAAAAGTATAAAAAGGAGAAGTTAAAGACTCAACTTTAATGCCTCTTTTTCTCTTCACTTAATGTTTCAGCTTCGATTCACCACACATAATCTTTTTATCTTCCGGGAATGTCCTCCGTGGCGAAAATGACGCTTTTTTGTTTAAGACCGATACGGAGGTACGGTCTTATTAGCAGAGACGATGAAGACAACAAGGATGATCACGACGACATGGAAGTTGACTCTCTCCTTTGGTCTAGGGAACTTGAGAGGCATTCTTTAGGTGAATTCTCCATGGCTGTTGTGCAAGCTAACGAGGTCGTTGAGGATCATAGCCAAGTCGAGACTGGTAGAGGAGCTGTCTTCGTCGGAGTTTACGATGGTCACGGTGGTCCTGAGGCTTCTAGATACATCTCTGACCATCTCTTTGCCCATTTTATGAGTTAGTCTTTGAATCACTTTTCTTGAAGTCATATGAACAGTGAACTAAGTCTTGACTTTTTTTGGTTTATCGTTGACTTTTTCTATCTGTTTGTTTTTTTTTTGCTTAAACTCTCTGTTTGTTTCTTGATTTATATATAGCTTTGTTTGTTTGCCACGTGTTTGAATATTTTGTCTGAAAGTCAGGAGTTAGAATGGTTCATTGGCTGTTTCTTGATCAATACGTTTCCTTTATAGGAGTTTCGAGAGAACGTGGTGTCATTACAGAGGAGACTCTCAGGGCTGCGTTTTCCGCAACCGAGGAAGGGTTCCTCACGCTTGTGCGAAGGACTTTCGAATTAAAACCCTTGATCGCAGCCGTTGGATCTTGCTGTCTTGTCGGAGTAATCTGGAAAGGGACCTTGCTTATCGCTAACGTTGGTGATTCCCGAGCTGTACTTGGCTCCGTAAGTAATGATAGTAGGTCAAACAAGATTGTAGCTGAGCAACTGACGAGTGATCACAATGCTGCTTTGGAAGAAGTCAGACAAGAGCTTAGGTCATTGCATCCGGATGATTCGCGCATCCTTGTCCAAAAACAAGGTGTGTGGCGCATCAAAGGGATCATTCAGGTATCTAGATCAATAGGGGATGCGTACTTGAAGCGTCCCGAGTTCTCACTTGATCCTTCTTTTCCACGGTTCCATCTCCCTGAAGGGCTACAAAGACCGGTTCTATCAGCAGAGCCTTGTGTCTACACAAGAGTCTTACAAACAAGTGATAAGTTTGTGATATTCGCATCAGATGGACTATGGGAACACATGAGTAACCAACAAGCTGTAGAGATAGTTAATAAACATCCTCGTCCTGTACGTCCCTTTTAAAAAAAAAGATGTTCATAACTTTCTGTTTTGGGATCTCACTGATGTCATTAAAACACACAGGGAATAGCAAGAAGGCTGGTGAGAAGAGCGATGAACGTAGCAGCGAAGAAGAAAGGGATGAGGTATGATGATTTGAAGAAAGTGGAGAAAGGAGTGAGGAGATTCTTTCATGATGATATAACTGTGGCTGTCATATTTATAGACAATGAGCTTCTTATGGTGGAGAAAGCTACTCTTCCTGAACTGTCTATTAAAGGTTTCTCTCATACCGTTGGACCTTCCAAGTTCAGTCTCTTCTTCTCTTAAAAAAAGTTTTTACTTCCAAAAATATATTGTATGCTAAAAAGAATACTCTTGGAAATGATAGTTTCCTATCATATGTTTGTCACCAAATACATTTCTTAGATCAGTAGCACAATCAAATCTTGATTAACACACATCATCGGCCAGTTAGCTCGGTGAGGGAATTGATCTGACTCCCTGTAAGAGAGTAGTCAACGTCACTAAACGATGGAGGCATTGCTGGCCAGACGAAAGCAGGCCTCTCTGTAGGCACATCGGGTGGGCTGGTCTCACCAGTCAAGACCTTCAAGACTGTTCTCATGGACGGTCTTTGGTTCGGGTTCGGGTGGCAACAAGCTAGTCCTAAGAGCAGAACGCTTTTCATCTCTTCTACATTAAACGAACTTCCCATTCTCGGATCAGCTGCATCCATGATGTTTCCATTTCTGTATAGCTCCCATAGCCAGTTCACAATGCTGTTGTTGTAGTTGCTCTGGTTCTCCTTGTCCAAGACGTAACTCGGTTTCTTCCCGGAGACTACTTCAAGCATTAGAACTCCGAAGGCATACACGTCTGTTTCAACCGTGGCTCTCCCGTTGAGGAAAGTCTCTGGAGCCATGTACCCTGGTGTTCCAGCGATCTCATTTGTCGAATGGTGTGTCATCTCGCTTTGTTGAATCATCCTTGCAAGCCCAAAATCACCTAGCTTCGCGTTGAAATCTGAATCTAGCATCACGTTGCTTGCTTTGATGTCTCTGTGAAGTATCCTCTTGTCGCATCCGTTGTGAAGATACTCCAAAGCTTGAGTTAGCCCTCTTATAATGTTCTTCCTTGTCTCCCACGTTAGGTTTGATCTTGACTTGTCTTGCAAGAAAAGGTGTCTATCCAAGCTTCCGTTAGGCATGTACTCGTAAACAAGAAGATACTCCTTTCTCTCGTAGCACCATCCCAATAGCTTCACCAAGTTCCTGTGATTCAAATTACCGATTGTTGTGATCTCTGATATGAACTCTTGCTTCCCTTGATGAGATTTCTCGGACACTCGTTTCACAGCTATGTCTCTACCCTCCCACTTCCCCTTAAACACCATCCCAAACCCTCCTTGTCCGAGTTTGTTCTCAGGGCTGAAGTTTCCTGTTGCTCTCTTCAGCTCTCTCAGCTTGAACTTCTGCGGGTTCGTCGCGCAGTTATCTAGCTCAGCTTCTATATCAGGGTTTGTTTCCCCTGCTCTTGACCTAGATCTCAAGACTAATAACCCTAAGAAAGCTCCTATTACAACAAGACATACAATAGGGAGAATAATCCAGAGCCATAACATGTTGCCATCTCCATCTATCTGTAAACCATTAAACCTCCATGACCGGACACAGTTCAGCTCTGTGAAACTGCTTGTTGATGCTGTAAATCCAACGTAAACGGTCTCTGGAAGAGACGCTGAGAGATCTATAGCCCTAGAGAACACTAAGTTTCGTTGATCATGTACCTCCAAGCTGTTTCTTGAGACATAAACCGATAGATTCTTACCATCATACCGCACATGTGCGGTAAGATCAACACCAGTATCGATCTTGATCCCTCGACCGGTCAAGGATTCTTGAACAACAGAGTTAATGTTGTTCACGTTTAGAGCCACATGGTTTCCATCAAGATCTCCCGGATGGCTCTTCCTTGTGTCGAACTCAACCGCAACGAACTTCGACCCGAGAGTTCTGTTTGTAGTTTCGTTGACCATACCTAGCCACATACCTGAGCTTTTCTGAGGAGCGGTCGTATCCGGTGTGAGGACAAAGGCTAAGCCTTCGCCTCCAGGGTCGGTTTGGTTCGAGATGTTGATAACGAAAGTGGTGTTGAACGTAGCTTTCTTGTCTTTGCTCCCTAGCTTGAAAGGCTTCTTGTAGAGAGCGCGGCCTGCATGGTTCTTGAGAGAGCCACGAATGTCAGGAGTGACTTGGATCGCTCCAAGGACAATGTATGAGTTATCTCGGATCAAATCTGAATCATTGCTTTCTTCAAACGTTGGGAAATCGAACTCCAAGCATTTCACTTGTGTCTGGATCTTACAACCTATTATCAGAATTAAGAAGAAGATCTTGCACGCTAGAGAGTTCTTCATTTTGTGAGTGTTGAGTTCAGAGCTCGAGGGATTAGCAAAAATAGAACATTTGTGATTTTTAATGGAATATATATTATATAATGTTTTAAAAGGAGCTTCATCGTCAAGCACCAACTTTCCTAGAAATTCTAGTCATAATGACGAACTAAAATAAACCATGTTTAACTTTTCAAAGATAGGATATTTTGTTACTTATTCTTTTGAGGAATATATTATGATAGTCTTGAATTTTTTCATCACAGAAATAGCACTTCAAAGTTATTAAAATAGACTCTTTAATAATATAAAAATATTTGTAGTTTTATGATTAACTAATTTAGACTTACGATTTATATTTGGAATTGAAATTTGAAAAAGAAACTTAAAAAATTTTAAAATATATGTAATGAAAATTAAAATAATAGTTTCAATATATTTTTAAAAATAAGTTTTTAGATTTTAAAAATAAGTTTTTAGATTTTAAAATAAAATTTGAAAAAAAAATCTGAAAAGATAAAAAATCAAATTGAATAAAAAAAAAATTTTAAAAAAAAATTCTTTTTATCATTTATTTAAACATTCATAGAGTAAAATTATACCTGTATTTTTTCTCTTTAATAAAATGTTTTTGATCGTTTTATTACTTGTGTGTTCTTTTGGTCAATTTTTTTTATGATCTTTTGAAAGATTTACCTTTTTCTTTTGTGGTTTTAATAAAAATTGCAATCTTATAATTTCAACAATAACAAAAGATATGTCTTTGTGCAAAATGTTGATTGTCTTGGTCGCAATTTGGTAACTGTGACAGTAAAAAGTTTACCTTTCCCTATTTTTAACAGTTTATTATTGGGTTAGTATTACCATTTTCAAACAAAACCGTTGAAATTAGTAGATTAAATGTTATTCAGTCACGTGTTAAGTGTGAAGTTGAAATCTAGTATTATTAAAAATAAAAAAAGGTTTTGACAATTTCTCAACCAAAGAAAAATACAGAAGGTCAAATCTTAGAGGTAACATTTGTGACTCTCAGTGAAATTTGGATATTTAAAATTTATATGTAACTATCTAAGTATTATATGGTTATAAATTGGTAAACAAGAAAATTATTAAATTACATATGAAAAATCTAGATAAAACTTTTTGATCTAAAACTAATTTCTAAATAGTTAGGAGAACATTTAAGATTTTTGTTTTTTTTTGTAGAGAAGTTCTTCAGTATTTGTAAAAATGGTTTACCCCAAGAAACTCATTTACGGGGATACCTTGAATACAAATTTATTCAGAAAACCATATATGTGATAACATATGATTTAGAACTGTGGTTGTGTTTGATCAACATAAATATATTTATGAATTGCGTAGGTAAATAAGGATGAAATAGAGATGAATAAAATTAAAAAAATAACATTCCTACTTTTCTTTGCACAAGCTGTCATGCGACGTTTCAGTTAAAGCTTCAACTTGTTTCTTATATTATAATCGATTCTCTCTGGTAGTGGCTTCAGAGGCTCTCAGTCTCAGCAACAAAATTAATTATAGTGGAGAAAGGAGATTAGTATAATAATCACCGAACTTTTCTTTTAGTTATTTTGGATAATTAATTATGAAAATAATCAAAGAATAATTTGGACAGTCTAAAAGCATTAAGGAATTATTGGATTTAAAGGCACATGTGAGTTGGTGATGACATTCTCAAGTGTAAACCAAAGAGAATGAGCTCAAAAGATTTCGAATAATTGGATCCGATCGGCTAAAAACAGTGTAGATGTGATCACTAAAGATGGAAAAGGAATAATAATTACGAGGTTTGATACACTTTTCACAAATTTAAGTAAACTTGCAAAATAATAATAACAAAGTTAGCAAATTAATTTTTTAATATTATTTGCACTAAAACCAGAACCGAAGTTAGTTCCAAAGACTTAGATGCAACACAACAACAGTTACAATCTTAGCCTAGGAGCCGGATCTTAAAATTAAAAGTACAAGAGAACACATTACATGACATGAGCCTTCTGAACTCGTAAGCTAGCAACACAACAGTTACAATCTTACATAACCAGCACATCCCATAGAGATCTCCGATTCCATACTTAACATGTCCTTATCCCTATGTCCGAAGAATCCAACCAAAGTTAAAGAATGTTAACATTCTGAATGAATATCAGTGCAGCCTGTAAGCCTGTCATACATACCATAGATCAAGAGACCATTACTTTTAAACCATTTGAAGAAAAGAAGTGAGCTAGCACAACTTACTTGTTCACAGCTCGCAATCTCTTGTTTGCCTTATAATTCCTCCTCTTCTTTTGTCTCTTTTTAGAGGGGATCGAATCATTACACGGATTGTGTGCTGCTGGAACAGGCACAAACTCTGTTGGAACACCGATTTTCTGAACACAGAGATGTGTGGCCTTTGGCAAGTTGATTCCATGTTGTGGTTCTACGATTAATGGGGAAGTTCTTGGCAGAGTTACATAAGAACACCTTGAAATGGTCACTGCTCCAGGAAGGTGACCAGCCACACTTTGTGTATCATCATCCAAGACTCCTTGACCACTTTGCTTCTCTGTCTGAGGCAGTGACGTTTTGTTGACTTGGTTCTCTGTCTGTGAATTTACTAAAACTTGCTTGTTCTCGCTGAGCAAGTTTCCAGAACCTCCTTGCTCCTCTATACTATTAGCATGTAAGCCTACTAATGTCGGCTTCTTTTCATCAACTAAAACTCCTAAACTGCTTTTCCCTATTAACAAATCCTGCTGCGTAAAGGGCATTGCATCACTATTAGAAGTGGTAGCCTTGAACTCGCTGCTGGTGCCAGAACCATCACGAGTATTTGGAAACTCCTTGAGCACATTAAAGACAGCACTAAAACTAAATTTGGACTTGATAACTTCAGAAAGCAGCGTTGAATATGCAGGATCATCTATAACAATTAACAATATTCATTAGTCAAATAAAATAAAACTGAAAAGAGAAAAGATCAAATACAAAGTGGTTACCTAAAAGGGAGAGGATAGCAGAAAGTGCAGCAAGTTGCTCAGCTTCTTTCTTATTCTTACCACATTCACCTTTATAACAAGTACCGTTTAGTGTCAAAGAGGAAACAAACACACGAGTCTTTTCAACTTGAACCGTCTCATATGCACATTCCATCTTTATCTTGTTAATAAACTCATTTAATATCATCTTGCATCGTGCTTTGTCCTGACACACGAGCTACACAAAGATCAAACCAAATCAGCACTTAATGAACCTTGATCGAGTACATAACAAAGGGAAGATAGATAAAGAACCTTGCGGAGATACAGGCCAAGATTTGTTGTGCGAGCTTCATCATGGTTGAGTAGATGTTGTAATGCAAGCTTGGCAGCATCTTGCTCTGCGGATTTACGGTTTGTGAATGTACTCGGGGAAGAAGTAAAGCTCTTTCCAGCGACAGAAACTGTACATGCAAACCTCAAAGCATGACAATGGCCTTGGGATGTAGTTTTGTAAACTGGGAGCGGTATGGTTAGTCTCTGACAGTAAGTGTTTAAGTCACTCTTATGACTTGGATTCTCCATGACTACTCCTTGCAATAATATGAAGAAGTAAATTGCTGAGATCAGTCAGGTCAGAATTGGAGTAAAGTAACAAACTTTAAACAGTTTAGAAAAAAATAAGCAAAAAACTTTAAACAGTTAGATATGTCGGAAACGAGGAACTATGGTCGGAAGCGATAAAAAAGGGTAATGAGAGGAGGAAGTAGATATGTAATATACCTGTAGGAGGAGTAACGGACCAAGTATAAGGAAGAGCTTGAGCCTGTTGTGGCCTTGGTAGTGACTTGTGACGGGGAATAAGTGGGGAATGTGACTCGACAGAGGCGAAGATTGCGACGGAGTAAGACTTGGCGTTTACTACTTCGGAGTTCAAAAAAAAAAAAAACACTACTTTGGAGAATATATTTGACGAGAGGCTATAGTACTAAAACAATATATTCAACTTGATATGAGTAACAAATAAAACCGACCTTAGCTCAGTTGGTAGAGCGGAAGACTGTAGTTGTTGCTGTAATCTTTAGGTCGCTGGTTCGATTCCGGCAGGTCGGATTCTTTTTTTTTTCAAAAAGGGAAAACTTACAAGGCCCAAAATGAGTGATTTTATTACAGCCCATTATGGATGAATGTTTGTGGATTATAGAATTCTTTCCTTTTTAATCTATTTTCTTATTTACGAAAGTTTTTAGAAAATACTTTATTTATAATCTGATAAATTATTCTAATAATTTGAATATCTACTTTAATTCATTTGAGCATTTTAAAAATATAAATATATATCCTAAGCATATACTTGCAGGCATGTTTGTTTAACGTGGTGTGAACTAATGGTCGTATTTAAGTGGTAAGTCCTCCTTGAGACGAAGTGTTATTGAGTGAGTCCAGCTATCTACTCTATACAGTATGTCCTATGTTACAAAAGAACATTCGATTTTTTTAAAAAAAATTGCTAACATCGGTTAAGGTTCGATATGTGGTCCAACTCGGTTACCAAAAAGAGAATACTACTATATTGGGAACTAGTATATTTTTTCCATGAAAAGATTCAAAACACAGCTGTAAAACCCTAACAACTCTTCCACTGATTTTTTTTTTTCGTGGAACGGTGAGTACGTGAAAAGAATCTTTAAAGACTTTTGAGAAAAAGATTTGATTAAATACAAAGTTACGTATACTAAGTAAATTCTAGAAGGGTCACATTTTCTCATTTTTTTGACTTGGCAAACAAACACGCACTTTGACTTGAATATTGGGTGAAACACGGGTTTATTTTTCTTTATATAATGACTTATCAACTCATTAGTTAATCCTATTATCCTAAGTTCAGAATCAATCAGTAAAGCAGAAAAAACTATTATTATTTGCTAAAAACTAATCAATGGCTGTAACAAACTCCTCTACTACTTGTGATGGTTTGTTCATCATCAGCCTTCTTGTTATCGTTTCTTCACTGTTTGGCACATCATCTGCGCAGTTAAACGCAACGTTTTACTCCAGCACTTGCCCTAACGTTTCAGCCATCGTTCGCAGCACTATTCAACAAGCTCTTCAATCCGACCCGAGAATCGGAGCCAGCCTAATCCGTCTTCATTTCCACGACTGCTTTGTTAACGTACACGAAGCTCTCTAGATATAAGCTATTTTAATTTTCATGTCTTTGTTACAACAAAACCTATACTCTGCTTCTTTACTTTTTTGAAAAGGGTTGCGACGGGTCGCTCTTGCTTGACGACAGTGGAACCATCCAGAGCGAGAAGAACGCTGTACCCAACGTAAACTCAACAAGAGGGTTCAATGTTGTGGATGATATCAAAACTGCCCTCGAGAATGCTTGTCCCGGCATCGTCTCTTGCTCTGACATTCTAGCTATTGCCTCTGAAGCTTCCGTGTCTTTGGTAATAAAAACTGTCAACATATCACACACACATATATGGGCCATGTGTGGGTCTTTTAGTGGGTCTCTCCGGTGAAAAAAAGAGAACCGTTTCAACATCCCAAATATTTACTTTTTTACTGCATACTAATATGTTCACATTTATATCTATACAAATAAACATGCTTGATCAATCTTCAGGCAGGAGGGCCTACATGGACTGTGTTATTAGGGCGAAGAGATGGTCTCACCGCGAACCTGTCTGGGGCGAACTCGGGCCTTCCATCTCCTTTTGAAGGCCTCAACAACATCACAGCTAAATTTACAGCTGTCGGGTTAAATACAACCGATGTAGTAGTCTTATCTGGTAAACCATGAGACATGTTTAGTTACTTGTGTCTTACTTCCAAAAACATATTAAACCCTAACTTATGTCCATTTTTTTTGTGGTTTAATGTGTATAGGAGCGCATACGTTTGGACGTGCAGCTTGCGCAACCTTCAACAATAGACTATTCAACTTCAATGGGACAGGGAACCCTGACCCTACTCTGAACTCAACACTTCTCAGTACTCTTCAACAGCTATGTCCTCAAAACGGTAGCGGATCAGTGGTCACTAATCTTGATCTGAGCACACCTGATGCGTTTGATAACAATTACTTCACCAACCTTCAGAGCAACAATGGTCTTCTTCAGTCAGACCAAGAACTGTTATCGGACACCGGTTCACCCACCATCCCTATTGTTAATTCCTTTGCAAGTAACCAGAGTCTGTTTTTCGAGGCGTTTGGTCAGTCCATGATCAAGATGGGGAACATTAGTCCCTTGACTGGGAGTAGTGGAGAGATTAGACAAGATTGTAAGGTGGTTAATGGACAATCCACCACTGAGGCGATTCAGTTAAGGTCTGGCTCTGCTGAGAAAGAAGTGGGTTTAGCAGAAATGTGATAAATGAAAAGACTTGTTTCACCGTTTGTTTATCATATATGAATAGTTATTCGAATAAGCTGGAATCATTTACGGAAAATGATGGTTGTGAAAATAATAATAATAAGAAGTTGTGTGGTAACTTAGTAGAGTTTTATTTTGCTGGTATGAGATTTTAATAATTTCAAATCCGTTATTATGCTAAATACATTAATGTATCACATCTAATATTTTTTTGTCAACAAATGCATTATAGTGGCTGGAGATGATGTATATCATGGTCAATAAAAGCAACTTACAATAGTGTCGATTATGGAGATGTTATAAAGTCATCACAAATATCTAGTTTAATCATTCAAGTATTAGATATGAAATAGAAAAATTTCAAGAATCATATGGTTTATAGGATCCATCAATGACATACGAATTTGTTATAAATGTCATTTGTCACATTGTGAAACCTTCAATTAGTTTTTTGAATGTTTCACCGAGTGTTGAAGACATCCTAGTTCCTAGTGATTATGGAAGAAGGGGAAATGGTTGTGGATTAGCTATAGTTCGATCATCCTAAAGATTTTTTCATGGAAGTTTCCATAGAAAAGCCTTTATAATATATATACATGTATTTTATTTTTAAAATATAGCTTTTTGAACGAATTTATATTATATAACTATAGTTGGGATTTCTATTTTTTAACTAAAAACTTCACTAAAACACTCTAAAACCATTAGAGTAATTCACAACTTCATTTCTTTCTACTAATAGTGGATTTTAAAGTGATTTATCAAATAACAAATTTAATAATACTAGATTTTAACAAAAATAAATAAATTCATTTTTGAGTAATAGTAAATTTTCATTTAATGCAAATCACTTCAGATTTTTAATTGAATACATTCCCTTAGAATCAATTGTTTTGTATTAAGAAAATTTCTAGTAAATTTCAAGAATCACATGTAATAGTATGCTCTAAGCTCTTTCTAAGAGTCATAATCCATATCACCGTCACTCGAAGATTTCGGAGCTAATCACGCATCTGTCGATATAGGATTAATGTTGAAGTAACATCTTCAAAGTAAGACTTTTAGAGATTCTTTATCAACATCAGTGAAGTAACAACTCATTATAAAACACTTGATCCTGAAATCTATATTTGTTTTCTCAAAATTGAGCTGTAAAGGTCTCTAACAACTCTTGAAGGTAGTAGTTTTTTCGCACAAATGTGACTTATAAACTAATTTGTGTAGACTAACTTTTAAAAAGCATATTTAAAACTGTGAGACTTGAGATCGACATTCACATTCGTTTTATATGAATTTTCATGATTAAACATGGGAATTAGAATGAAAAGATGTTTTCGATATATGTTAGATCATGTTTTAATTAGTGTATTCAACTATTAATGATAGAAAGAAGTAAAAACATTCTTGATCACCAGAACGAGATTTCGTCTCAAGAACGCAAAATCTGATTATATTCTTATATAAACTATTTATAAATTCATTTACCAACCGCGTGGAAGGACTACAATAATGCAAGTGATGGAGATGGTATAACCTAAAGACAAATAACTTTTAACTAAAGAAAATGTAGAGGCACCAGCTTTTTTCTCATATTTTGGACTTAGTACACAAACACACACGTTAATCTAGTTATTGGTTTCATTTAAAATTCTTTCAATTTCATGACCAGCGAATAATTACGCGTTAATAAACTTTTTCTCCCTATATAAATAATGATTTCAAAATGATATGTGAATACTCATTAAGCTCCGCACCAATCATAGAAAAAACAAAATTCAAAAACTAGTTACTTCCAAAACCTAATTATAATGGCTGTAACAAATGCTTCTACTACTTGTGATGGTTTCTTCATCATAACCTTCACCATTCTCATCATCTCATCTTCATTCTTTGGAACTTCGAATGCGCAGTTAAACGCAACGTTTTACTCCGGTACGTGCCCTAACGCCTCTGCCATCGTACGTACCACTATTCAGCAAGCTCTTCAGTCCGACTCTAGAATCGGAGCTAGCCTCATCCGCCTTCATTTTCACGACTGTTTTGTTAATGTATAATAACCTTTTCTCAATACCATTCATTAACATCAAATCTTTTTGCTTAAACCGTTACTTTTCTCTATTTTTAAAAAGGGGTGTGACGCGTCGATCTTGCTTGACGACAGTGGAAGCATCCAGAGCGAGAAGAATGCTGGTCCGAATGCAAACTCAGCTAGAGGATTCAACGTTGTCGACAATATCAAAACTGCCCTTGAGAACGCTTGCCCTGGCGTTGTCTCTTGCTCTGACGTTTTAGCTCTTGCCTCAGAAGCCTCGGTTTCTTTGGTAATAACACATTCTTAATACGACATATCGAAAAATACATATGCTCTCACTTGTTAACATGTACGTGGTTGAACATGGTCAGGCAGGAGGGCCTTCATGGACTGTATTATTGGGCAGAAGAGATAGTCTCACAGCAAATCAGGCCGGGGCAAATTCGTCAATTCCTTCTCCAGTAGAAAGTCTTAGTAACATCACGTCTAAATTTTCAGCTGTCGGGCTAAATACAAATGATCTAGTAGCCTTATCTGGTAATAAACACCTACATGTTTAACTAACTTGCGGATAAAGTAACAAAAAAAACTCTAACTCCATTATAACTACGTATAGGTGCACATACGTTCGGACGTGCTCGATGCGGAGTGTTCAGTAACAGACTATTCAACTTCAGCGGCTCGGGGAATCCTGACCCAACTCTAAACACGACGCTTCTAAGCAGTCTTCAACAGCTTTGTCCTCAAAACGGCACCGGATCAGGGATCACTAATCTTGACCTAAGCACACCTGACGCGTTTGATAACAATTACTTCACCAACCTTCAGAGCAGCAACGGGCTTCTTCAGTCAGACCAGGAACTATTCTCTACCACCGGTTCAGCCACGATTGCGATTGTTACTTCCTTTGCAAGTAACCAGAGTCTGTTTTTTCAAGCCTTTGCTCAGTCCATGATCAACATGGGGAGTATTAGTCCCTTGACAGGGAGTAGTGGAGAGATAAGATTAGACTGTAAGAAGGTTAACGGAAGTTGATTTCCTTAAAGCTCTTTGGATTTTTGTTTACTATTTGTAACCTCTTGGTTAAAATAAACCTTTTTGTTTTTCATTTAAAATATTATTTCAAGAAGCTCGATCACTTAAAATATCTGGTTTCTATGAAATTTTAGAAGACATTTTAATGATAAATGATTTCCAAATTTCAGTTCTGCAGATCACTAATCTAAATATCAAACTTTCTGGTTTTTCAATTGCATTGTCAAAATTCACATAGTTATTTAAATGTTGACTTTATTGTGGTAATGTGAAAACCATTGAAACTATCAACAACATGTAGGGCTGAGCATTTTATCCGTTAAATTTGATTTGATTCGTTATTCGTTTCTATTTGATCCGTAAAATTCGGATATCCGTAAATCGTCGAAGCAAAGCAAATACTAAAATTTAATATTCGTTAGAAACGAATCAAATCACAAATACTAAAAAATTTAGAGCCGGATATCCGATCTGATCCGACATTATGCAAATAGATGATATCTATAAATAATATAGATTTTTATATGTATAATTTTATAAAATTATTATTTTAACATATCATTGTATTAATTTTATTTAAAATTTACTTATAAAATCTTTATAAAAACAAAAAAAAATCAAAAAAAAATTGTGTGTTTATAAAAAATTTGATTAATTTTAGAAATTTATGGAACATAGTTTCATTTATTTTTATTTTTGATTTTATATTATGCAAATATATTTTTTTGAAAATTTTTTTTATAGTTTTTCTTAATTTTCTTGTATTAAATAAAGTATATGAGGTATCCGTAAATATCCGTAAATATTCACAATATCTCAAAAAATTCAGATATCCGTAAAACCGGATATCCGTATTTCTTCGAATCAAAGCAAATCAGAATTAGATACGAAGCAAATCACAAATACTGAAAATTATGGAGTGCCCACCCCTAACAACATGTATCATCGTTTCTGTAAAACTTTGTATATTCCTAGCTATAGTTTTAGATTTATAGTACATAAGAGTTCTTAAGTAAAAATAGCAAATAAAAAGTATTCTCTTGAATTAAAAATATCAACTTTATCTCGTGGGCTCCAACAAAGAATTTATCATTGATGAATTATATATAAATCACCAATCAATAAAGACAACAAAAACCGTCCAACATGTAAATTGAATTATCAACAATCATGACAGTCCTTCGTTGATTTATTTCGCCGACATATAAAAATTACGTTAGAAGATTAAGGGAGACAGAAAATAATTCAGTAGGCTGATTTTGCGGTCAAGATATAATAAAGCAGTCTTCAAGAGGTCTATTAGAGCAGGATTAATCGGGGTTTCTTAAGGTGAGATTCTTACCTTTTCTAAGAGACGTATCTTAGCTTTTAACTAAGAAAACCTAAGAACCGTCTCTTAAATAAGAACCATAAGAGCCGTCTCTTAGCGGAAAAAATGTAAAAAAAAAAAAAAAAAAAAAGACAAATTTTACGTTAAGAACCCCACCTTAAGAGACCCGAGTTAATCATAGCCTTAGTCTGGGTTATTACCACATATTGGAATGAGTTCTTTGATTAGTGGGCTGAGTGTGAGGTTACTCGTTTGGTTTTAGGTTGGACTCATGGTCCTGACTTAGATTAATGTTTTTTTTAAATGATTAATACTAACTTTACTCAAAAGCAAAAAAATCAGAAATGATCACTGTTTAGCATTATGTCAATTTATCGTATTTTTGTTAATGGAATGTAATAGACTAATATTTAATTGAGAAATTATTAAAAGTAATATAAATTTAAGTACCAATTTATAAAAATACATATTATCAAAAATATATTAACATTTATTGTTTAGGATTTAGTGCTAAATGAGCGAGGTTGAGTTTCTAATTTTTTATAAAAAATTAGAAACATTAATTAAGTTTATTTTCATAGAAAAATTAAGATATTTTTGAAAATTGTCAGTTATGTTAAAATTACAAATTTTCCTATTTAGTTTCTAATTAGAGGAACTAATGTAAATCGGCATAAAGGTCCAAATCTTTTAACGAGTCAGTTAGTTGTAACAGTTTCAACATTCGGTTAATAACTTTTTGATACTTAAGTACGTATGAAAATTAACATTTGCCCTCACGAGAGAGAAGAATAAAGATGACCAACAGTAGAAAAGCATTTAATCGAAAACTTAAATTTTAAGAAAGAAGAAAAAGGGGGTCCAATGAACAAATGATTGCCTGTGTGGAGATTTGCCTCTTCAGAAGCAAGACAAAAAATGGACCCCATCGCCACCGGTTCATCGATTCATCACACAATCGCACTGTTGACCCCATCACTCGAGACACCATCATCCATCATTACTTATTCAGGCGCGTCTTCACGTGACTCTCTCCCTCGTTAGCTCCACTGCTCACGTGCTTCTTGCATAATCTTTTTTTTGGACTAAATCTGCCATCTTTAGTATTGTAGTTTCTTTCCTTGTAATATCTGTATTCGAAAACAATGTCTCTCTTTGGAAAAAAATATATTCGTTTGTTTGGTGAAAGGATATTTTTTAAAGTAAATGTCAATAACAATTACAAAGGAAAAAAAGGAGCATGAATCTGATTCATCGAACCATTTGTTACTATTTGTACATTAATATAACTTTGTTAGTCAAGTTAGGTTGGTTACAAAAAAACTATTATATGACAAAAAGATAAGGGTTTATACTAATATAAGTAGTGTTTATGGTCATGCTTTGCATGCATGGATAAACTAAAATATAAAAAAACACATGTCCAGTATATAGGATGTTATGTATCCTTCTTTTATAACTAAGTTGGAAGCGTTTACAGATTATCCTTAGACTAACTTATTCCTTACGCATAAATATAATAACACTGCATGGGTGTCAAAAAAATTATTTGTACATAGCCATAAAACATAGGGTACCTCTAAACATAAAGAAAATTCAAAATATGGTGCATAGATAAAATCTAAATAAATGGAAAAGAATCTCTATAATGAATTTAGTAGGGTAGAGAGGAGATAAATAATTGAGAGAAAGATTGAGATGCCACAAAAATACTTGACATGGTAATAATAATAACAATAATGTGAGTATGCATGAGTTCAATTATTGCAAGGAGCCTAAAAGCATGACACCCCTAAACTTTTGTTGAGGATATCATCCGCGTCCCACGCGTGTGGGTCCTCTCACTCTCTATTCATGTTTATTAGCCATAACTCCACTCTCAAATCAAACTTTTTTTTTGTAAATTTTAACAAATAATAAGAAGATACATGCGTAGAAGGAGTATAATAGTATGTATTTTTTTCTCCATAGGTTAATCATGTTACGAAATAGTGAAGAGGAAACTTGTCGCTAAATAGTGACAAGTTTTAAAGTCAAAACTAGTTTATGTAGCAATAAGCGGCAGATATTGCTGCTTCAATTTTGTTTGTGCTTGTACCAATGTGACAAGTCGTAGCATGTATATGTATATACGTGTATTAGCTTCAAATAGTGCTCAAGCTCTCATCTCAGTCACGTTATGTTATTATAATGCTTGGCTGGTGATAGAACTCATGAGTTCTGTAAACAGAACAATGTATACACATGTATTTGTATTAGAAACAAAACTCGTATGTCTACGTTATCAGATACTTTAAATTTTAAATACAGACATTCTGGTTGGTGAAATGAAGCTATTCGACAATTAATCCATGAATTATCAGTCATACCCTACAATTTTTAGTAGCAATTGATAACAAAGTACTATTTTGAAACCAACTATCATGTCCATCACATGTTACCATTCATTTACATAATAATGAAGCTATTTAATGTCCAGAACTTTTCTTGAAAGCAACTTGAAAAAAGTTCTAAAGAAGTTACAAATAATGGGAACTGTATTCATGATGCTGGGTAAGAATACATTAATCAAGTTTTTCTAGGACCGTCCCCTATGGTGATAAGTTTTTGAGCCCATAAAGATGTTTGGCCAAACTTTTTATAACGAGAAAAAAAACAATTATGGTCAAACTAAAAGGAAAGTTAATTTGATTGAGTGTTTTCGTGACCGTTTGATGGGTCATCGTTGTCACATTTTAATTCCTCTTATCATTATGTGTCATCGTTAATCATTATGTCTTATTCACCCTTTTATTAGGTAAATACAGCAAACAAAAAAAAGTATACAGTATATAGTAAACATTCCCTGCTATGTAGTGTTATAAGTGTGAAACTTAATCATGAATCTCTAATGTTAAATTTTACTCTCTCTGCTTCGTAAATATATTTTTTTAGAGTGTTTACACATATTAAAAAATATATTAATCATTAAAAATAATATATCAATTTCTGTAATTTTTAATTTTTAATATTTTTTAATCAATAGTAACTCAATGAATTTAATTAATTTTTAAAGTTTATAATATTCTTATAAAAACACAAAAAAAAATTATTTTTATAAAAAAATTTTTTTTATAAAATATTTATTATAATGAAACGGAGAGAATAAATCTTAGGTTATAATTTTAGAATAAAAAGTACAGAAAATAAATCTTATTTGGATGCAGTATTAAACGGTAACTACAATGTCAACCGTCACTATGTCTTGTTTTAAATCTTCCAATTATGATTTTTCCTGTTTTGCCTCAACAACTTCAACTTTTCTTTTAAATCTCTTAAAAGTTACTAAAACCTAAATTCAGAAACGCCATCATTGACGTGTGACCAAGAATTACGCTGGCTGGTCAAACTAATTATGGTCTTCAATGATTTTCAACAAACAGTCTAATTAATTCTTAAGAAACTCACTAGTATTTTCTTAAATGGTTTACTACAGTATAATTTTAGTTTAATTAAATGAACAGGTCAGGTAACAATACTAACATGAAACTCTTTCAAAATTATCCAATATTGAAATTTTCAGTGACTGCACAGTGATGAACTAAATATGTAGAGAGAATATACACTAACATAAACACACAAGGCGCCAGTCTGGTGTAAGAATTAATGAGGTTTATATTTATATGAATTCACGTGTGTAGCCTGTCGGTCAATTTCCTAAACTCTTATCTCAAATCTCAATCCAGGAATACCACATTACGTATGCAGATATATCATATTTAATGTACAAAAATGGAGAAGTTTTTAATAAAAGTATATTTTAGTAAAATGTAAACTATAAGCTTGTTTTTAATGCGGGAAGATATCTTATATACATATATATTAATAAATTAGTTTGTTTTTTCTTTTGTTAACTAATAAAATTAGATTGAACTTGAGATAAATAAGTGGGGCTTCACTTCACGACATGTATCCATAAGACCAAAAACAGAACTTCTTGTTCTCTCTTTCTCTCTCAAAACTCTTATTCACTTTTCGCAAGAGATGGAACTAGCGTTGTGCCTAGGTGACAATACTAACAAGCTCTCTTTTGTGGAGAAGCCCTCGGAGATTAATAATAATAATAATCCATCTGCCTCATCGACTTCAACTTCCGACAAGGATCTTGGGTTCAACATGGGTTTAGATGTACTCGGTTTTGGTGGTCACAGATTGTTGTTGTCATCCTCTTCATCTCCGTCCTTAGATGATGAGAAGAAGAAGAATAAGAGGAAACTAGCGCTGAGGGCAGATGATACTGATGGATTTAGGGTTTCGTCTTCTGTAGATCCGTCACTACAGCTTCAGCTTCACTTCCCTTGGCTCCCTGAGAACAGTAAGGGTTTTAGTTTATAAACCAAAAAAAATTAGTTTACATGTTTTCCTTTTTTATATTTATAAGAATATGATTAACTATAGTATACTGTCATACTTATTATGATCGATGGGATGTTAAAATCATTTTCCAACTATACCTTGACTGATTTGTGACAAGAAAGATTACCTAGGTTTTGTAGAAAACAAAATTAGTTGTGGATGTTTAAAAGTTACAAAATTAATCGGTTATATAATCCATATATCCCGATGGTTTCAGTTTAAGTTATATCTTTATTTTTTCTAAAAACATTTTTTTAATAGAAGAGTTTCAAAATATATAGGTCGGCAAGGAGGAAGGATGCTCACAGGAGCAGCTACTGTGCCGGATGAGGAAGAGGAGGCAGGGCTTAGTATGTCAGTGTCTCCACCGGATAGTGTAACGTCGTCGTTTCGGTTAGACTTTGGGATAAAAAGTTATGGTTATGAGAGAAGAAATAATAAGAAAGATATCGAAAACGATGAGGTTGAGAGATCTACTTCAAGAGCCAGCAACGAAGACAATGATGATGACAACGGAGCCACCAGGAAGAAACTAAGGCTCTCTAAAGACCAATCTGCTTTTCTTGAAGATAGCTTCAAAGAACACAGCACTCTTAATCCTGTTCGTCTCATATAACTCTTTTACACATTTTATAATTTGTTATTTCTTGAATTTATTGAGAGCTTACCCTTTTTTATTGTTTATTTTACGTTATATAAACATTGTAGAAGCAAAAGATAGCGTTGGCAAAGCAGTTGAATCTTCGTCCTCGTCAGGTTGAAGTTTGGTTTCAAAACAGACGAGCCAGGTTAGCTTATATGTCATTATAGCTTTCGTTTTCTTTTTTTTATGGAACAGCTTTTTTTGTGATGATGAATTTATGAAAAAAAAAGAATGAGGACGACATGCATCACGAGTAATAATAACACATTATTCTTGTCAGTTTTCGTGCAAAAGTAGCATATCACTTCTGCTCATCATTTCCAAATATTATTGCTTATACTGCCATATTTATAAAAAAAAATAAACAACTCATAACTCTTCCTCACAATTTAACCAAATATTATCACTACTCTATTTATATAAATATACAAAAATAGTCTTAACATTACATCAAACTTATTTTAGCACTTGGTGAACTCTTGATCTCTTACAAAAAGTTATGTATGTTAATCATGATTTTTAAATTGCCGTACCTATTCAAAGTTCCCTTAGAGTTGCTCATGAGTTTATGTATTAACTTTGACAAAATGGGAATAGGACAAAGCTGAAGCAAACGGAAGTGGACTGTGAATACCTAAAGAGATGTTGTGAGTCACTAACCGAAGAAAACCGGAGGCTTCAGAAAGAGGTTAAAGAGTTGAGAGCCTTGAAGACTTCTTCTCCTTTCTGCATGCAACTTCCGGCCACCACTCTCACTATGTGCCCTTCTTGCGAACGCGTTGCCACCTCAGTTTCACAACCCTCCACGTCGGCTGCACACAACATCGGCTTGTCCAAGTCATCGTTTAATAGTCCTTTGATTAAGCCTGGACCGGGAAAACAAGTTTTATGAAAATAAATGGTTACAGTTTGAGCAAATTGCTGAGTGGTTTAAAATTGGGCTTTCAGTTATATGTGTATATTAAGATTTATTTTCCATAGTAGTTGAGTTTGGGACCGTCTCCTATTTTAAAAGACGTCTTGAGAACGATTATCCGGCTAGTGTTTTTGTTTTCTTCTTTTTGGCATTGTTTTTATTTGGGTAGGAGAGGTTAAAAAACAGATGGAGGAAATGTTTATTGAGTGAAAGAATGATAAAAAAAACATATGGTTTGATTTATTCATATTTTGTAAAGTTGTATATTCTAATTAAGCAAAATGGTTTCTCGTGCATAGAATCCCTCTCCAAGTGTGTCCTCCAACATCAAGACATAGTCAGACTGTACGGGTTAGGTTAAGATGATGAGTCAACGGGCTTAGGGTTTGGAACTTGGCTTGGGCCTTTGGCAATATAACTGGAAATGCCGAATGGTACTTAAGGTTGAGTGTCGTACTGTGTACTTGCAGATATTTCCAGCTTTCTTCAATTTAAGCTTCCCTAATCTTAAACACAGTGTCACATGTCCTATTAACTCTTGCATTAAAAAATAATTAAGCAGGTAAGAGTAACGTGGAGAACAACTAACTGCACCACGATGGATCCGATCGCACTGAACTCATTATAGCATTTGACCTAACGGACTTTTTTTTAAAGACCTACCTAGTCCAAAAGTCCATACATCCCATGTGAACGTCTTGACCAACCAAACCCGTTGTCTTCACCACCTCCTATATTTTATTTTTCCGAAACTGGACAAATCCTATAAAGTAGCATAGTTTAACTGTCGGTGGTCGACAATTTGTCACATCCATGGTTCCAATTCTTGCGTTCACATTTACATTTATTCCTAAAACTAAAACTTTATTTCAACAAGCCTCGCAAAACCATGCCCTCTATAGATATCAGACATACCTAACAGCGATTAATGGAAGCAATTCCATTATAAAATAGTATTATTATGTAATTCTCTTTGGAGGTATAAATCATAGTAAACCGTTGTGACAAAAGCATTTACAACAAATAATGGCAAAGATATCAAAGAGTAAACCATATTTTTCATCTTCTATTTTTTTTTTACTCTACACATTCTATAATCAACTAAAAGCAATCAAATATAAGAAAACAAAGTATCAAAACCAAACATATGTTCTGAGATGTAAGAACCTTTTAAGGATTCCGTCGTGTATGGCCAAGCTGGTTGAGTTTAACGAGCAGCTCGGCGTATAGTATTTCATTCCAAGAATCAGGAACTCCCGGGAGGCACCAGTGGCTGCAGTCTTGGTACAACAACGGCCTTTTCTTTTCTTTGTCCGATAAGTTATGTTTCCTGTACACTGACGGGTGACCATCTTTCCTGTAGTCCGTTAATCTGGTGATGTTTAGATACGTGACGGGCGTTCTCATACCCCTTAACACTCTCTCTAGCACCTTCATTTTAGACGGGTAAGGTGTTAGATACGTCTCGTTCTTGATTGGTTCTGTTTCGCTATCGCATGCGCCTCCCGAGTTCCATTGCCCACCGCTGAAATGTGAGGCGGAGTAGCCACGGAAGAAAACAAGGGACTTGTTAGGATTCACATTCTTCTCCACCCATCGACCCCATGTGGTTAAAGCTTTGCGGAAAGCTTCAAGTACAGCGAGTTCGTGATATACATTGCTTCCTTCTTGATAATAATCCTCCCTTTTAAAAACCAAAACATCAGTTCTACATTCCACAACACAAAGACAGGGCAAGAGAGTTTTGTTTGGTACCCTTTGGATGTTTTCTCGTGAGTCCACCAATGTCCAGTATTAAAGACAATAATATCAGCTCCTTTGTATTGCTCTGAGGACTTCCCAACCAAATCCAACCGTAGCGTCTCCTTCTTTGTTCCCTTCTTGTCAACAATCTCCGTTTCTTGAACCAAGAAGGGTGAAACAAAGAACTCCACAGTGCAATTGTAATCCTATACAAACCGAAAAAACCGATATGAAAACCATGAACAAGTTTATATTCAGGAATCAGTGTAAGAGAGAAAGCAAGAAGCGTTTACTTGAAAGACAAAGGAGTACTCAGCCTCCCCGCGAAAATGATGTCTTCCTCTAGCTTCATAGACTTTACTCTCATCTTTCACTGATCCTTTAAGTATACAAACCAAAGACTCCCACATGTTCCTGTTCAGAGAATCCCCCACAAACACTAGCCTTCTTCCTCTAAGCATCTCCAGCAATATACCTCCATTTAACCTTCAATTTCATTATATAAAACATTTATTAATCTATTATTAGAAATGAAAGTGGTGTGTTTTAGGATTCTAAGACAAGTACCTTGGTAAACTACATTTCTTAGGTTTCCACTTCAGTTTCTGAAAATCTTTGTCGGGTCTTCCGTTTGAAATACAGTTGAACTGTTCGTCGATGAGCTTACACGAACCTGGTTTATAAAGAGGATACGTATCGTCTTTGATCCATTCACCGTCGAAGAACTCACAGTCTTTCAGAGACTCACTCCATTTCTCGATCTCTTGTTTCACTGAAGAAGCTGAATCACCTTTGGCGATTTGCTTTTCTTTTGTTGAAGCCGCTGATGAGGTGGAATTGGCTGTCAGATCCACCGACACGGGTGCTTTCGATGGAGATTGAGCTGATGTCTGGTTTCGAACATCATCCGTGGTTCGTGTCTGATTACTCGATCCTGTCCGAGAATTATCTTGAAGCAGCGGTTGAGAAGTTGGGTTGGTTCCGTTTACGGTCGGAGATTCAAAGTTCGCGTTTTTAGCAATCGGAGTTTGATTTTCCGGCGCCGGTGCTCGCAAAGTACTGTTTTTGGCAACTGGGTTGGTTCCGTTTACGGTCGGAGATTCAAAGTTCGCGTTTTTAGCAATCGGAGTTTGATTTTCCGGCGCCGGTGCTTGTAAAGTACTGTTTTTGGCGACTGGGTTGGTTCCGTTTACGACCGGAGATTTAAAGGTCGGGTCTTTAGCAATCGGAGTTTGATTTTCCGGCGCCGGTGCTTGTAAAGTACTGTTTTTAGCAACGTCGGAGACGGTGGAGTTTACAGAGACAGGGACGTCGCTAGATCTATTGGTGGGCTTCGTTGAAGTGCCATTGGGGATGATATAAGAGAAAATCGGAGAGAAGTGAGATCCGGAAGTGTTGTCTGATGAAGGAGCGGTGGTGGTGGTGAAGTAGGAGGAAGAGAAGATGTTAGAGAACCAAGGAGAAGATGAGTTTGTAGAAGGACTAAAGGCAAAGAACAGAGTGATAGAGACGAAAGTGATCACAAAGGCGTATGCAAAAGTTGAGGTTTTTCTAGGTTTCACGGCGGAAAAGAAGCTCTTGACTTCGGCTGCGGCGGCGGTTGTTGTTGTTCCGGTGTGAATCGGCATATACTTGACGGCGTCTGACGCCATAGACGGAGAGGGGAGAGAAGAGAGAGAGAGAGAGAGAGAGAGAGAGAGAGAGAGAGAGAGAGAGAGAGAGAGAGAGAGAGTAATAAGTGGGGGAATGTGGAGGAGTTCGTGGCGCGTGACGAGTGTTTGTGGTGGTTCGGGAAGAGAGAGAAAGAAGTGGAGAGATGTGTGTAAGAACTACAAGTAGAGATGACTTTTCTAGAAACAGAAGAATCGACACCGTTAAAAGGATGACTTAAAGTGGAGAGTTTTCTATTAATTGCCCCTCTGTTTTGAATTTAATTACGGAAATACCAATTTCAAAGCGCGTGTCGGGGGTTCCAGATTCGAATTTTTGTATACAAGTATATGCTTGTGTATAGATATCCACAGGGTTTTGTAGATCTTGATCCGTGTAATAAGCGTCGCAGATCCTGATGATAAGACTATGATTAACTTCCATCTTTTAACTGGGATTTTTAGCTTCGATTAAGAAATAATTTTTAATTTTTCTTAATTAAAATACTAAAAAAATTTAAGAAGTCTCTTAAATAAAAATTATTTTTTAGTCGAAAAATGTAAAATAAAATAAAATCAAATCATGAATTAAGAATTCTAATTAAAAAATTAGGGTTAATCATACTTTAAGTTTCTTCTTTGATGGTTAATCTTTTTTTTCTTTTAATGTTAAGTTATAACACTATATAATCAAAAACTTTTATGAACTAATCATGAAATAAATCTACAAGGCAAAGATCAAAGTCAAATGAAAGTAGAGTCTGTGACTTGACTCTTATGCACTTTGTATCTAGCTACTTTGTTAAATCTTGATTCCCCGTAGTTAACTAAGCAGCTAAGTGACATGTTTTGGTAAACAAAGAGGAAAATGCTCGGAGGGATGGTGGTGGTGGTGTGGTTCCCTCCCTTGCGTCTATAAAAGTCTTTAGCGCGTGGGACCTGTTTCCTACTATCTTCTACTCTCTATCGAGTCTCAAGTCTCAACTAATCTTTCTCAATTATATTTATTCAAAGCGCTTATCATTCTCATATGTGAATGTGATTCATAGAGTGACATGGTTTCTAATTTTTTTTTATATACAAAAAGACTTGGCTATGCATGAGATTAAGGTGGCTATATATTATTTGTATTTAAAAAATAATAATCTAAACTTACTTTTGATTTCCATAGTTTTTGATTTTTTAAAAGAGAGGTGGCCCCCACCGGCTACTTGCTCATCGGTGTCACTTTTCCAACTCATCCATCTTCTGGATAAGCCCTCTCTCCATCTCCTCACATATCTCTTCTCAAAAACAAAAACCAAAAAAATATCTTAATTATGTCATATGAAAACTTTAGAATATCTCATCCAGGTATCTCTTCACTTGAAAAGATTATAGACACACAGAAGAATGGCAGCTTTGGCATCAAACCCTCAAATACTAACGACACAAGGTCACAGTAATCACAAGAAGGAACAGTTCTGGAGGAAAGAGAGTTTGAGTTTGGAGAAGAAGTGTGGGTTTTGTTGTGTGAAGGTTTACAATTACGAAAAGATTGGGAGGTCACAAGTAGAGAAGGAGTGGAGGTTAAAAGCTTTTTGGTCAAACGTATCACAGCCAGAGACTGTGGAGATGGTACCCATTAACGATGTTGATGAGCTCGAAGCTGTTCTCTCTGACGCACGCAACCTCTCTCAGCCTATCATCATTGAATGGTAACTAATCACACACCAAAATCATATATGTTTCTGTATAATCTTTGATTAATTAGAGATGGAATCCATGACTTGGAACCTCAAACTTATATGGTAAATATTTGGAACAATCTTGTTACTTGTTTTAGATAACATTTTTGCTCGCTAGATCATTTTCCACCTTCATTTCACTGATTTTTTTTTAACTTGTCAATTTTCACAACTCAGTCACTAACTAGTCAAAGCCACTATATATGTGAACAGGATGGCTTCTTGGTGTCGGAAATGTATTTACTTGAAGCCTAAGTTGGAGAAGCTGGCAGCTGAATATAATAACCGGTAAGCTAGTAACAATTTTTACAATAAATGTTACTGCAGAGGTCTAGTTCTTTTGTTGAGCTGAAATGGATACTAACAACAACAAAAAAAACAGAACAAAGTTTTACTACGTGGATGTGAACAAGGTCCCTCAAACCTTGGTGAAGCGTGGCAACATCTCGGTAAGAAAATGCTTAAAACAAATCAAACACGTTCTATCATTCTTTTTTGTTTGGTTGTGTCAAATCTGAATCATTTTTCCATATTCATGTTACTAATGCAGAAAATGCCCACTATTCAGGTATGTTTTCTTGTTTACAAATGTTGTGAAAGTAATAATAACAATGTAAAGAAGAGGGAGTTGACGGTGGGGTTTGTGCAGTTATGGAAGGAAGGGGAGATGAAAGAGGAAGTGATAGGAGGTCACAAAGGATGGCTTGTTATTGAAGAAGTCAGAGAATTGATCAACAAATATGTCTGATTCTCTCTTTTTTTCTCTTCCTCATATCTTTTCTGTTAATCTGTATAGTAGCTTTTAATGTTTTGCCTTTTTGATATTATAGACATTGAGATTGAGAAAGAGAACTAAAGTTGATTAGCTTTGTTTTTTTATTTCAACAAGTACATGTCAGTATACTTTAGGTGAAGTACAAAAGTAAATAAGAAACTTACATTTCTATCAATTCATTGACTTTCATATGGCGCGTTTAACACAACGGTCGCTTTGGCCGAGTGGTTAAGGCGTGTGCCTGCTAAGTACATGGGGTTTCCCCGCGAGAGTTCGAATCTCTCAGGCGACGTGTTTTCTCTTTTTTTTTTAGAACCTGTTGTTCTCTGATTGTCTCTCACTTGCCTAAAGAACTGACAAACCGTGACATGTGTTTCTTACACGATTGCTTTAAACGTTTCACTAACACAGATCAATAGGACTGAAGTTCATGCCGTACGTGGGATCTTAAACATGAGAAAGCCTTGCGGTGAGCTAATGCTATTATGCTAACGCTGGATCACAGGCCGTGGCAACAAAAGCTTTTAGAGAGCCGAAACTCAGAGAGCTTGGAGCCATTCACAGTAAAGAAAATACACAATTAACCACTCATTTTAGTAAAACCAAGTCATCAAATAAATCATAGAAAATCACGTGGAGAAAACACACAAAAAATAAACTAGAGCTGCAGATTATCAGACTGATGGCACACATTCAAACACAAACCTTCCCCGTTTTACCAACACAGAGAATCTGTTTCCCAATCCCGAACAATGAAACAAGCCATTGAAAACAACAATCTGTGAAGATGACAGAAGATCCATGAGACAGTCTCATAAATAAGAAACAGATTCTTCCACGCATCTAAATTCAAGAAAAGATCCTCTGCAGTCAGCGGTTAGTCAAAGTAGAACACAACTTCTTCCCTTGCTATTGTGGAGTTTGCTTTTCAACTAAACTCGATACTCTTTTAACATTCTTTTCCTTTCGCGTGCAGCTGGCTGTAGAACTCAGTGAAGTCAAGCCGGAAGAAGAGGAATTTAAGATCTACAGTTTGTTGGAGAGGCAAAAGAGACAGGAATGCATCTAGTGAGGTTGTGTATTCCTTTGCAATACTGTCCATATCTTGACTCATGCTTTGTAGAAATTCTCCAGCACGCTGTGTTATGGCCTTCCTACCTTCACTGATCTATGAACTTGACTCTTGCGTTTTGTTTCTTTCTCGTCCTGATTCTTTACTTCTGCAGGCCACCGATGATATTAAAGATCAAACAGGGACCGTTAATACAGGGAAATATATTGAAGTAAAGATTTGAGGTTTAAGTCTACCTTATCTGCAGCTCGTAGATTCCTTCATACAAACCGTAATATAAGCTCAAAGAGGACGAAAAGAGATTTGCGGATGGTCTGCGACTGTTCTCCCAAAAGAGATTTTCCAACGATGGAGTTGAGGTACTTTTCATGTGCTGCCAACAGATCATCGAGGTCTTTAGCAGCTTCCATTTCTTTTGAGAAGTTACACCATGACACCTCCAACACCTCAAACATGATGTAATACTGAAAGTTGGTAGCAAAATGGTTCATTTCATTCCAAAGAACCTGGCACCTCCTCAGCGCTGAGAGCAGTTGCAACTTCACTAAAGTTTGGAGCTTAACGAATGAATTGGACGTGATGCAATTTGGTTTCATGGTCTTCCATATCCCGATAAGAGCATGCTCTACCCTTTTCAACTTCCAGAGAAAATTAAACACTCTCAAGTATTTGGACAGAACAGATTCAGTAAACACAGTATCCAACGGAACCCTGGCCTCATATTCCAATGAGAATACATCCCAGCCTCTGTCTCCACTGCCATGAGGCATCATTTTCACCTTCAATCTGTCTAGCATGTCACGGTCATCATACTGCGCATTAGATGCCCGTATTGCAGCTTCAAGAAACCCAGCTAGCTCAAATGAACTAATATTATTGGCTGGCTCCGAAAGCTTAGGTCCTACAAATATCCATCAAGTACTGGAAAAAAATCACCTTGACCAAGTAATAGATAACGCTTAATCGCAAGACTATGCTCCTTAAACTTATATCTCTTATAAAGAACATCCAACAAATGCTTGTCGATTCTCTTTGCCGCCTCGGTAACAAGATGTTCAAGTGCATCTGTCTCACCATACCCTAGACCTCCTCGCCTGGTTGTCGTCCCAGAGGCAGCTGCTGCTTCTGAAGCTGCATCAGCCCACCCGTGATCATCACAGCAAACACGAAGAAAGTTTATAGATTTCCCAGTTCTCAGAATTTTCTGAGCTAAGCTCGGTGAGATAAAAGACGGAAGCATCCCAGGGTAAAGCTTATAACCTTCTCTCCAAAGCAAATCAACTTTAACCGGCTGAACCACGATAAAGAACTCACCAAAAGTATCTTCCAACTCCCCTTCAAGAACCCAACTCCTCACCATCTCCAACAAAGGAGAACACACACACCGAAGCAAACTTATCATAAACTCACGAACAAGCGGATCACCATGCTGTGCATGCAAATGAATAGCCCCAGCCATAGCCCCACCTCTCAACACCTTACACTTATCAACCAAAACAGCCATCAATCTCATTTTCACCATAGGTTCCGCAAACCACACAGACAATCTCCTCAAAAAAAAGGTAATCACTCGAACTAACCGATTCAGAAACCAAAGGAATAGGATTCATCGCCTGCGCTTCCAACACAGCCAACAACTTATAATAATCAGTTAACTCATCTTGCAACGCCGCGCAAAACGCTTGTCCAACTTTCTCAGCTGGAAACCTATCCATACTCTCTGATACAAAGTTCTTAACTTTCTTAAACAACCAGCCAAGCTCAGAGAGCATACGTACCATAACCCTAGTAGCTCGAGGCACCTTAACATAATCAAGCACCGCGTAACCATCAATCTCGCTGTTGAACTTCACGTACTTGCCATCAATACCTTGACAAGCGTACAAAACATTTCTAACTAAAATCTCTTCCGTCACTTCGTTCTCTTCCTTAACCAAAGTCTTATACTCTCTAATCGCAATATCTTTCAATATCTCAGGATCTTTACTAACTAACAGAACCCCATTCCCCCTACCCTTCTTCTTAGAAGCATCACCGAGACTCAAATTAGGTAACAGAAGCGACGAATCGAAGCTGTTAATCGACGATGATTTACGATCTTCGGAGACGATTTTGAGGAGGTGAAGGAGAGATCATCTGCTGTTGACGCTTCCGTGAGAGGCGGAGGAGGGAACGATGCGGCTGGTGAGGATGCGGTGGGCGTAACGGAGGGTTTTGAGGAAGGAAGGGGAAGTGGGATCGGGAGGGTTTTGAGAGAGGAGAAGACGAAGGATCTAGATGATCTGCTACTTTCTACTGATCATCGTCGTCGTCTTCCTCCTCCATTACCTTTTGATTTATCATTTTTTTTTTTTGATTTGAGTTTTGATTTTTGAATCGGAAGAATTTGCAGAGTGGGCGAGTGAAGTAGAGTAGTGAGCGGTAGGGACGGACTTTCTTCGGCGGGCAATTGAAAATAAAATAAAAATTAGGACTACATGGGCTTACTATATGGCCGATTTAAATTATAAGGCCCAAACGTATGTTCATGAGAAACAAAAAAATAAATAAAGTGAAGAACCATTATAAATACCTTCTCTCGAAAACCTAGCTAAGCTAAGCCTATCTTCTCAACTTGTCTACAATGGAGAGATCCGCGATCAAAGTAAGTCTGCTGACATTGACCGAAAGTGATACTCAGAAAACCAGACCAAGACCTAGCATGGATTATTGATTACCACTAAACCAATGAAAACTTAATAAATTTTTTGGCCAAAAATACTTTATAAAACGAAAGTTTGGAAGCATTTGCTTCCTACAAGGACCGGCCTTAGTAGGACGCAAAATTAGTGTTAAGCTTTATATTGTGCCGACTATTTATAGTGTTCACCCTGACAAGTTCCATGTTGTTTGTATCTTTGTGAAATAAATGCAACCTTCTACTCCATCCGTTTCATATTAAGTGTCGTTTTAGAGAAAATTTTTTGTTACAAAATAAGTGTCGTTTTTGACTTTCGATGCAAAATTTATTAATTTTATGCTGTAGTTTATTTTTCTATTGGTTGAAATATGATTAAGTGTATAGGTAATTGTGTTTTTATATAGAAAATATGCAAAATTAATTGTTTTCTTAATCCGTGTGCAAAACCCTAAAGTGACACTTATAATGAAACTTTATATAATTTTCTGGATTTTAAAATAAACTCTAATGATAATTATCTGCTTTCATTGTAATTTTTTTAAAATATATTTTTTGGGAACTTAAATATTGTATTTTATGCTTTCAACGCTTTAAACTAAAAGCTCAATAATCAATTTAGCACCAATTTCCATTGGGTGTGCTTATAAATATATAATATATTTATACAAAGAATCTAGAATCATAGTCATTGACATCTCCAACATAAAATTTGGTAACAAAGTGGCCATTTCATTCAACATAAATGATGCATTTGAATCACGATAAATTGTCAAAACTAACACTTTTTTAATATATTTTTTCATCTTTAATTTAATCACATTTATCTTTGGTTTTAAAAAGTTAAATAGAAACTTATAATTTTAGTGTTAACTAATCTAGATTTAGTGTTTAAATTTAAGGAGTAAAGTTTTGGAGAGGTAGGCTTAGGATTTTAATAAAAATATAAATAAATATTTAAAATTAAATTATTTTTTAAATAGTTTCATTTTTTTTTTAAATGTCAAAAAATCGAAAAGAAAAATTCAAAAAAAAAAATCAATTTTTTTTTACAAATTTTCGAATTTGAAAAGATATAATTCATGAAAAGATATATTATTCTTTGAAACTTAAGTTTTATTATTTCATAACTCATTTTCCAGTGAGTTTATTTAGTTAAACTAGGTTATGGCAAAAATAAAATACAAAATTTATAGATATAAAATAATATTTATGGAGAATAATATACAACACATAATGAGAAAAATCTTATATAATAACCAAAATAAAAAAAATCAACCTCTAGCAACAAAAACAGAGACTGAAAGACCAAATATTAGAAGTCCTCAGGTTGAATATAATCAGAGTATCACACTAATCTTCCAAGCAGCCACGTCGAGAGTTTTGTATGACAGTAGCAGCGTCCTAAGGCTCTTACGTGCCATTTTGTCATTGGTCTGTCGTGTTAGAAAGGACCCAACCTTGGAGAAAATATAAATCTGAAGCACGGAGGGAGCTTTGTGAAATTACAATAGTACCCCTTAAATTATCGAAGCCGAGAGAAAGAGCAAGAGCGATTGTCTATGTCTCTCTAGTCACTTTGGCGTCTCTTTGATTTTTTCTCCGTTCGTCGGTCTCTCGATCCCACCGTCAATCTTTCTCCGGCCAATGACTATGATAACTCCGCCTCCGGTCGATGTAATCTCCGATTCATCACTCTCTCTCTGTTTCTGGTTAAATTGATGTTCCCGTCGTGGCTTGTTCTGGCTCTGAATCTGCTTCTGATTGTTTGGTTAGCTGATCCATTAGGGTTTGATTTGAATTTGAAGCAATTGAATCATAGTTGTAGGTGCTGCGAATTTTTTTTTTTTGGTTTGTTAGTTTAGTGATTGTAGTTTCTATTTTTGTTGTTCTGATCACTGTAGGGAGAGATTAGGGTTTTTCTTTTAGGGGTCAGAAGACTAATTCATGGTGGTTTGTTCATGTTTGGCAGCAGCAAGAGGATGAGGAGATGCTTGTGCCGCATTCAGATTTGGTCGACGGCACTACTCAGCCAATGGAAGGTAAGACTTTCTAGGTTTGAATCAATTTGATCTGCTGATGAAATTTCTCGTAGTCTTGGTCTTTCGATGGAATTAAGTGGATGAGATAGAGCTTCTGTAGTACTAGTGGGCCGAATAGGGTTTTGTGATTCTTCATGCTGTTTATATTCCACCAACTGTTTGATGCATTTGTAGTTACCAAAACTGATGCTGCTGTGAGTACTGTGGAGAACCAGCCAGCTGAGGATCCTCCCACTCTGAAATTCACGTGGACTGTCCCAAACTTTTCTAGGCAAAACACCAGGAAGCATTACTCCGAAGTATTTGTTGTTGGAGGTTACAAATGGTAATTGAATAAACCTAGTTTCGGTTAATTTATTGTTGTTGTTGTTTGTCCAATATGCATTTTGATTGGTCGACACCATTTGGATTTACTTGTGCAGGCGCATATTAATTTTCCCGAAAGGGAACAATGTTGACCATCTGTCCATGTACTTGGATGTTGCTGATGCTGCGAATTTGCCGTACGGTTGGAGCAGATACGCTCAGTTCAGTCTGGCTGTAGTCAATCAAATCCACACCAGATATACCATTAGAAAAGGTACCTGTAATTTAGTAACGATGTCTATATAAACCCTGAATCCTGAGTTCATGCATGAGCATATAATGTCTATGGACATGAAAGTTATGATTTACGAAAGTTCTAGTGCTGGGCTGCAAAAAGGGGACCACTTTGTCCATATGTAAATATAATCATGTTATTGCTATCATAATGTAGCTGTAAGTGACCCTTGGTGATACAAATTTCATTGACTTCATGCTTCCTATATGTGGTACAGAAACGCAACATCAATTCAATGCAAGAGAAAGCGATTGGGGATTTACATCATTCATGCCTCTCAGCGAACTTTATGATCCTAGTAGAGGTTACTTAGTGAATGATACTGTTTACGTTGAAGCTGAAGTTGCTGTACGTAAGGTTCTTGATTACTGGTCATACGACTCTAAAAAAGAGACTGGTTTTGTTGGTCTGAAGAACCAAGGTGCAACTTGTTACATGAATTCTCTCCTACAGACGCTATACCACATACCTTACTTCAGAAAGGTTAGATATATTCTTGTTTTCCTTTCAGTATAAATCTTACAGGTTCTCTCTGAATCCCAAACCAAGGCAACTGAATCTTGCATGTTTCTTGTAGGCTGTATACCACATGCCGACAACTGAGAACGACGTGCCTACAGCATCTATACCTTTGGCTCTCCAAAGTTTGTTTTACAAGCTCCAATATAACGACACTAGTGTTGCGACAAAAGAGCTGACAAAGTCGTTTGGTTGGGATACATATGATTCTTTCATGCAACATGATGTCCAAGAACTCAATCGAGTTCTCAGCGAAAAACTTGAGGACAAGATGAAGGTAATTTTTTTGCTGCTGTTATGCCATGATTTCCTCCTCAGATGGTGTTTCTTGTTTCGAGCTCTTTCTTTTCTTACAGGGAACTGTTGTGGAGGGAACGATACAACAGCTATTTGAGGGTCACCATATGAATTATATTGAGTGCATAAATGTAGATTACAAATCTACACGGAAAGAATCATTTTATGGTATAGTATTATACAACTGCACTTTATTGTCCTATTCTACCAAACCAACGTTTTTGTCAATTTATCATGTTCTTATCTCTTATTTTATGGCAGACCTTCAGCTGGATGTTAAAGGCTGCAAGGATATTTATGCTTCTTTTGACAAATATGTTGAAGTTGAACGCCTTGAAGGAGACAACAAATATCATGCAGAAGGACATGGTTTACAGGTTGGTTATCCTCACTCTTTCTATTTCATTATACTTGGTGGGGATGGTCGAGTCCTTCAAAGCGGGCTTATTTGGGTACTAGCAATTCTTTTATACTTCACAACGACAGTTAAACGGACAACCTAAACTAAGAGATCTTTGGGAACCTTTTTTACTTATATTTTCTTCCAAGTCGAGTTAATTACCACCGACCAAATGTAATTATTATAAGGGTTGTCCTTACTCCTTACCTAGTCTTATTCTGGAGAAACCACATGTCTATTGTTTCAGGATGCAAAAAAAGGCGTTCTTTTCATCGACTTTCCACCCGTTCTTCAGCTCCAGCTCAAGAGGTTTGAATATGACTTCATGAGGGACACCATGGTGAAGGTTAGTATTTGAAGTTGTATGTGCCTAGAAAGTGAAGATGTGGTTTTGTCTTGAGTTGTACATTCTCGTTTTGTGGTGCCCTGATTTGTTAATGCTGATTTAACTTTTATTGATAGATAAATGATCGGTATGAATTCCCTCTTCAACTGGATCTAGATAGAGAGAATGGCAAGTATTTATCCCCTGATGCTGACAGGAGTGTCCGCAACCTTTACACGCTTCACAGGTATTTCCTATATCTTTCGCTCTACTCGTAGTAGATTCCGCAAGTGCATGCACTTAAAAATTAGTTTCGCTATAAATTGGAGTGTTGATTATATAACTGTATTTCGTTGAACGATTTAGTTTTCGTTTGATCATCTGCTTGGTCTTCGTGTGGAACATGCTTTACGTAGCTTATATTTACCCTGCACATGCACAGTTAATTAACATTTTATAATAGTAGCAAAGGTTTTCATTTTCATTTGGTTGCTGCACGACATTTTCCTGCTTGACCTGCTATCTCTTAATTGTCTGCAGTGTGTTAGTTCATAGTGGAGGAGTACATGGTGGGCACTATTACGCTTTTATAAGGCCGACGCTCTCAGATCAGTGGTATGCAGATACTCTTATAACATATTTAGTCTGCATTCCTCGTAGACTTCCGTCTCTTCTCATGAAAAAAAAAATTAAGCTTCTACTTTTCAGGTATAAATTTGATGATGAACGAGTAACCAAAGAAGATTTGAAAAGGGCATTAGAGGAGCAATATGGCGGTGAAGAAGAGGTTGCATTTTCTTGCTACATTTTATGTGAATTAAAAAGGGCATTGCCCAATTCTTTTACCTGACATTTGTATTGGTGTCTTTTCAGCTACCACAAACTAATCCTGGTTTCAATAACCCTCCTTTCAAATTCACAAAGTACTCGAATGCATACATGCTTGTATATATCCGGGAAAGTGACAAAGATAAAATAATTTGCAACGTTGATGAGAAAGACATTGCTGAGCATTTGAGGGTAAAATATTTTCAGGCATTTTCCCAGTAATGTGCGTCTTGGTGTAACCTGATCAGTTCATTGCATTTTGACAGATAAGGCTGAAGAAAGAACAGGAAGAAAAGGAAGATAAGAGAAAATACAAGGCACAAGCTCACCTTTTTACGATAATTAAGGTTTGTTATTCCTAGATAATTGGGCATGATCATATTTCTTAGCTGTTTTTGAGTGTAGTTATGGCATTTCTTTACTTATAAAATCCTTGTTTACATGGAAAGGTTGCAAGGGATCAAGACCTTAAGGAACAAATTGGGAAAGATATATATTTTGATCTTGTTGATCATGACAAAGTTCGTAGCTTCCGAATCCAGAAACAGACACCATTTCAACAATTTAAGGTATCAGCCAAAGTATCTTTCATTTTATCTTTCAAAGAGGAATAAACTACTCTATTGTAGAAATGGTTTATGTGAAAACAGTCTTTTTGGTAACTTGATTCCACCTTAAAGACGAAGAACAATTGATCTGGATTTTGTGAGAACTTTCATATTGCTGCTAGCTAGATAGTTCTTTATGCAACTGTAGTTTAAACATTTGCCATGTTTGACCCCCAATCTTATGCTGATATAGGAGGAAGTGGCCAAAGAATTTGGTGTACCTGTTCATTTACAGAGGTTCTGGATTTGGGCAAAGCGACAAAACCATACCTATCGTCCCAATCGCCCCCTTACTCCTCAGGAGGAATTGCAACCGGTAGTGTTATCCTTCTATATTCTATTTATGCGTGTAGTTTGTCTCTCTTTTTTTACCTGGACATTTGTGTTTATACGAAGTAATACTCCAACTATCATAGTATCTAATCATCCGCTGCTTTTTGTTTCTATGTTATATAGTCTTTACATCTAATTATTTGATTTTTTTATTCCAAGTGTCTCTACTACTGTCTGAAACCTGTTATTCGTTAGTATTTCAGAATTTCCTAGCACAGGTTTCTCTGTTTGCTTTGAAATGAAATTGCCTGGTTGTATGCTGGCAATTATATTTTTTAGCGTAAAATTATATGAGTCCCTTGCTGATAAACTTTGTGTGCATCATGTATGAATGTATTTTATATGAAAAATGGGATTTGTAGGTTGGACAAATGAGAGAAGCATCTAACAAGGCAAACACTGCAGAACTTAAGCTGTTTTTGGAAGTAGAGTTGCTGGTAAGAAGTCCTGGTTGCAAATTTAATTGTTGAAGCCTTTATTATTGAAGGAAATACGGAAGCTAATTGATCAACTGGGAAGATGAGCTAATATTTTCTTACTGATTCCTGAATAAATTAGGATGAACGTCCTATTCCTCCTCCTGACAAATCGAAAGAAGATATTCTTCTTTTCTTTAAGCTTTATGACCCCGAGAAGCAGGAGTTAAGGTAATATTGTTTTCTGCATTTCTTTATTCGCTCTGACTTCGATGTAATGTTGTATACCAGAACTTTAGTAATTATTATACTTTCCGGCCTTTTACTTTCTGATCAGAAAATTCTAACCGTTTACCTCATTTTCTTTTGTTATTTTTTTTGTGCTACCAGGTATGTTGGCAGACTGATAGTGAAAAATTCCAGTAAGCCTATGGATATAACTGGAAAACTGAATGAAATGGCTGGCTTTGCTCCTGATGAAGAAATAGAACTATTTGAGGTTAGGTGCTGATGGTGCCTCTTAACCTTATTTGTATCATTCTTCTGTTATTGAACTAACGGTTTTTGGGACTTATTTACAGGAAATCAAGTTTGAGCCATGTGTTATGTGCGAACACCTGGATAAGAAAACTTCATTCAAATTGTGTCAAGTAAATTATTCACCCTTATCAACAGAAATGAGTCTCATGTCTCTTTTTTTGACATTGGGTTTCTTGCTTTCAGATCGAAGATGGAGATATCATTTGCTTTCAGAAACTTCTTGGTAACAAGGAGACTGAGTGCCGCTACCCAGCTGTGCCTTCGTTTCTTGAATATGTCCAGAATCGACAGGTATAATTTGACCAAGCACGGGCTTTTAAAGTCAAGCTTGGTAGAGTTAGGCTAAGTATGTCTCTCAAATGACAATTTCTCGTTATAGTAGCAAATTTAGTGTTCAATGATTTAGGCTGGTCGGGTAGAGTGGTTTCGTGCGGCAGCTCTGAAATTCACTTGTCCTATTATATTTGTACCACTAATAAATCGAATCAGAGGAAAATGTATGCTGATATCCCACTAATTCTTTTAACTGTGCTGGGTATACCAGCATTTCTTATTCTGGGCTTTCGTGTCTAATGTTCTAAGAAATTGTTGCTAGTTGGCATTATTTGGTTGGCGATTAACTGTTGCGGTTTGTGATTTTGTAGCTGGTCCGATTTCGTGCTCTGGAAAAACCTAAAGAAGATGAATTTGTTTTGGAGTTGTAAGTGCCTCTGTTGTGAGCGATTTTGTTTGAGGTGATTCGGTGAGAAAATCATTACATTTTTTATTTCTAGGTCAAAGTTGCACACTTATGACGATGTCGTGGAAAGAGTGGCTGAGAAGCTTGGTCTTGATGATCCATCGAAGCTTAGACTTACATCTCACAATTGCTATTCCCAGCAACCCAAACCTCAGCCTATCAAATACCGTGGAGTAGACCATTTGTCAGATATGTTAGTTCACTACAATCAGGTATCGACGTGAAGTTCAGCTAACTTTATTAATTCTTCTTACTAAAGAATTTCATGTTTTCTTATTGAAATTTATTTCGCTTTTTTCCAGACGTCTGATATTTTGTATTATGAAGTTCTGGACATTCCTCTTCCTGAACTGCAAGGTCTTAAAACCTTAAAAGTTGCTTTCCATCATGCCACGAAGGAAGAGGTATGTGTAGATTGTTATTGTGATTCATATTCTTTTCTTTTGTATATATGTATTAATTTTCGAGGCTCTTAACCATCATTATACAGGTGGTAATCCACAATATCAGACTACCTAAACAAAGTACAGTCGGAGATGTTATCAATGAACTTAAAACAAAGGTAAAATTGCTGGTTTACTTTCTGAAGTAGGTGTATTCTTTCTTTAAGTTGCTCTCTGGCTTGTATATATATCACTGCCAGATATTCTTCTAAATGAAGATACACTGAAATTGATGGCATTCGGATTATAGATTTCAAACATTACTGACCTTCATGTTTTTTGCTTAGGAAAACTCGTTTTAAGGCTTTGGATTTTATTGATTTCTCCATACAATTACAAATTCGATGTTATGCGAGCTAATCTAAGGTTATGCCTGATACAGGTGGAGCTTTCGCATCCAGATGCAGAACTGAGAATACTTGAGGTGTTTTACCACAAGATCTACAAGGTAACAAGCAGCTTCTTAATTTTTTACATTGTAGTCAATAATTTCATGATCCTAAAATGATGGCTTCTCAACTATATCTCATGATGAAATTCTTAGAACCCTCTAAGGTACAACGAACATTTATTCAAGGTGCTGGTATGCTTTGCAGATTTTCCCATCAACTGAAAGAATTGAGAACATAAACGACCAGTACTGGACTTTGCGAGCTGAGGAGGTAATGTAATTACTAGTCTGCGCCCATCTATTAAAGTTTTATCTTCAAAGCCTTTTTGTTTGTATTTTCGAAGTCTTAGTAGTCGCTGTTCATTAATTATTTATGAATTTCTCAGTCTACTTGTATCTTTGTTTCCATGTGATATAAAAATGGAATTTGGGTTTCAACGTCAGATATTAACCTAAAGAGATTGGATAGTTATTCTATGGATAGGCCGACTTATGTCTTTCTAAATCGCAGATTCCGGAAGAAGAGAAAAATATTGGTCCAAATGATCGCTTAATTCTAGTGTACCACTTTGCTAAGGAGAGTGGACAAAATCAGGTGGTAATCAGCTATCAACTTTTTGTTGTGTAACTGTGGCAAAGTTTCTCATAAGTATCATGTTTGTTTGTTCCTCAGCAAGTGCAAAACTTTGGGGAGCCCTTCTTCTTGGTAATCCATGAAGGTGAAACTCTTGAAGAAATCAAGAACCGTATCCAAAAGAAGCTTCATGTATCTGATGAAGACTTTGCCAAGGTATGCACGACTGAGTAATTATCAAAGCTAAATAAAGAAGGGAAGGTGTTAATAGATATATCTGTATTTATGGTGGAACTGGTACAATTCTTATATTTATCATTCATTAATGTACAGTGGAAGTTTGCGTTTATGTCAATGGGGCGTCCGGAGTACTTGCAGGACTCCGATGTTGTTTACAATCGCTTTCAGGTGTTTACTTCTTCTCCTCTAGTTTGTATATTTTTTTTTTAAATGGGAAAGCTCGTGCTAATAATATCTGAGATCTAACTTGACTTTGAAAATGGGTAAAACAGAGAAGAGATATGCACGGTGCTTTTGAGCAGTACCTCGGGTTGGAGCACACTGATACCACTCCTAAGAGGGCTTACTCTGCAAACCAGGTAACCATTTTTCTTGATTCTTTTGCCGAATAAGGTGTAGTAACCAAGGTCCCTCTTGTGATAACTATTTTGATTGCGTTGTCCATGTAGAACCGACACACCTATGAGAAGCCGGTGAAAATATACAATTAGCCGGGGGAAAAAACGTAAATGTCGTCAAGACAGTGTGGCAGCAACAACGGTGGACCAAAGGCATCGAATAAGAGGAGGAAAGACCGAGTGTGAGGTGTGGATGATGACCGACCGTAGGATGTTGTAGAGAATTTGGTCTGAATAGGGTTTTGGGTTGCGCATTGATAGAGTGTGTGTGTTTTTTTTTTAAAATTTCTTTCCTCTGCTTCAATACTATGCGTCAATGTATATGGAATGTGTGAAGACCCATTGGCAATTTTTTATTTTCGAACAAAACAGAATATGGGAAGCCTGTCGCTTGGATTCGGGAGCGCGGTTTGGCTTTCAGAGTTTATAGAATACCCGACATATTTGTAATTTTAAGACATTTCTGGTTTAAGAACATGTTTTTGACTTGACTGATACGCAAAATCAATAGATAAATGCTGCTTCGATTTGAAGATTTTCCAAAAGACAAAGGAACTCACATGAGATTATCTCAAACTCTGTTGATGATTGCACTAAGCAACTCTATAGGATACGACACTGTCTGTTGTCTCAACCACTAATCTCTTCATCCGTGTCAGAAGCACCGTGTACGCTTTCTCCTTATGCCCTGCAGATACAAACCCATCATCGTTTTGTCTATGCAACACCGTCTTTTCGTTTCTGCAATCTGAAGATAATACATAAACTGAAGATCCAAGTTCTATGGTACGTACCAAGGCCTAGAGTTGGGATTTCATCTGCACGGAAGTAGTAAGACCCGTTTGTTTCCTTCTTGCTACAGAGAACTGAGTTGAATTTCTCCACGGCACTGAGCAGATCCTGGAAACCATAAGCATGCATAGAGATACATTTTAAAAGAACATATAACCGTGTCTCATTACTACAAACAGACAAAAAAGAAATTCATCAGACTTGAAGCTGAATTTTAGTGTTTGAAAAGAAAGAGGGAAAAACTTTGTACCTCCCATGATGCTAGAGCTTTCATGTAAGAAGGAAGATTCTCATATTCTTCTTTTATCAACTTTATAGTTGTTGGCCCTATAGTTCTACCCATCTCTACTGCCCCATACTCATCTTCTGCATATTAACAAAAGTCTAACGTTGTATACAGGAGACTTCATAACAATTTTATTACACTAGATAAAGGCTTTAGAAAATAACCATTTGGAATAGGTAGAGCACTAGTCTCAATTGGTTTCCCCCTATATCACAGGAAAATCTGATGATGTACGAGTAATAAGAGCGAACACATAAATGATATAATTATTTGTTAAGGCATCAAACTTACTTCACTGATTCTTCCAGAGACGCGTAAGGATCCTTCACAGTAGATGACACAAATCTTGCTGCTTTAATTTCTGAAGCTAAAGTTGCAAGACAAGCATCTGAAAGACCAAGGCTCTTGAAATTTGGCGAATCATCTACACTAGGAAACACATTAAGGACAAAACCATGCATAAGGCTGCTTATTGTCTGGTTGATAACATCAGTCCACACAAGATTTTACATGAAGCTAATTATGCAAAAGGATACAGATCATCCTCATCAAATCTTTTAATAAGTGAACGTTGCAGTGAAGGAGACTCCGGATCATCATCCTCATGCCCAATTGCTCCAAAGTCAGACTCTTCATCAATCTCAATTCCTAGGTCCAAAAACATTACATTTAATCTGTAAATACAATCTGTAAATGCAGAAGTTATAACAATACCAGGAACGTATCCAAAGTCAGTGAGGCGGTCCTGGAGATTCAAAAGCTCCTCTTGATTACTTCTATAGATCTGATTACAATGACCCAGAAGCTCCTCGAAGGAGACAGTACCGAAAGACATGGACTCAAGGAAGTTCAGCTCGGAGCCAGCTGTCGAGAGCCGACGATTCAAGCTCTTGATGAAAGTGGAAGAAGCCGAATCTGCATCAAAATCGATAAAGGTGGTGACTTTAGGGTTTCGTCACAAAAGGGAAAGAGAAACAGACCGAGAGGGATAGGACGGCGCTGGAGAGATTGATTGAAAGCATCGCAGCTGCTTTGAAGATGGTTGCAGAATCCTCCCAAGCTCTTGCTCAACCTCTTCAGCTCTTCCTCCATCTCTCTCTGACTCGATCTCTCGGCGGGAATTAGATTTTAAGGAATAAAGATTTGATTTTTAAAGTTTTTTTTCTTTTTACATTTGAGTTTTAAAAAAAAAGATTGGATTTTTTATGTGGATGGTGACGAAAGAGATGAGCTTTCCATCTTGAAAGTGCAAAGATGACACCACAATAAGTAATACAGAAGGTAAACCAAGAGACAAATTACACAAGCAAACACCAAGCTTTTATTAGAATCTCCTTTAAACAATCTTTACAAGACTTGCTTATTCAGCTTTTACACGTCCAGTGTTAACACCCTAACACACGCTACTGAAGGATTCCTAAGCTACTCGCTTATGTCTCTCCTCCGTCAAGTACTTCAGCCACTGCTTCAGTACGACCCAAGAACACCTTCAAGAGCTTCTCTCTCTTTCTATAAGATCAGCCTCCGTGTCTCTGTCTCTCTACAGACGACCCCATAGCTATTTTATATTAGTCTTCACGTTCCCGAAACCCTAGTCTCCAAGGCAACATGATATGGACATCTTCCATAACAATAAGTGCAACTTTCCTTTTCTTGAAATGCACTTATTCCTCTTTCTTTAAGTCATAAACTTGCTCCTCAAGTTTATTCCTCTTTCCTTTTTCTTCAAGATACTCCCTTGCTCTCCAAGTCTACACGACTCCAGCTCAGCATCTTGACTCCACATGGTCTTCACCACTTACCACGACGTCTGCTTCAGCAACTATTTCATCGACTGCTTCAGGGCGGACATCTTACATCAACAATCTCCCCCTTTTAGCTTTGTGTGCCGATCAAGCACAACATTCTTCTGGTTCAACAACCACGTTCCCCACCTGGAAACTTCAATGCTAAATGTGCTTTTCTCCCCCACGAGATATGCACCACAACATGCTTTTCTCCCCCATGAGATAGCACCATCTACTTCTGGACATCCATCACCATGCTCTTCTCCCCCATGAGATATGCACTCCTTGGACCAGAACGTCACCATTCTCCCCCTGCTTGATTGCATACTAAGCTAAAACAAAGATGCTTAGATGTCAAGCCTTACAGACCCAACCGTCTGCTTCTTCATGAGTATTGCATCAAGCTCTGATGCACCTGTCGAACTACCTTTCGACCCACTTCTAATGAGGACCTGGCTTTCTTCATGCAGCGTCTCCTTGACCATGAGCCTCTCCTCATCCACACTGAGTGCCCTTTGCACTCGTTGCTATTGTCTTGGAGTGATTTCACTATCACCCTCCTGAAGATCATCTCGCATCACTTCCTGACGCACTTCGATCTCCTTCCCCTTTGTGCTATGGACAACTCCGTGTCCTAGCTCCAGACCTGATGCTCCTTGACCTTCCTCAAGGTCACTCCTATCAGAGCTGCATCCATCTTCTGATGTTTCTTCCTTGACCTCATCAAGTGAGCCACTCTTGGCTACAAACATCTCATCAACCCTCTTGGGTTTAGTGAACGCCTTGTTCACCTTCTTGGCCATGTTTCTGCTCTTCTCACGAGCAAAACACTCCACCTTCTTGTGTCCAACCTTCCCACAGAACCAACAACACATCCGATGTTGCTTCTTGCTAGGCCTGGCCCAGTTACTGATGCACCGATCAGTTTCTTTCCTTGTACCAGCTGCACAACCATGCTTCAGAACCTCCTGTCTGACCTTCATGTTGCTGCAATGATGTACCACTTTCGGCTTGTTACTCACAGCCACGCGCTGTAGAACTTCTTGTCGTACTCCTTGTCGCACGTCCCGACGTACTTCCTGACAAGCTTCTTTGGCTCCACTTTTTGATGTGCTCGCATGCACAAACTGTGATAGCCCCTTCTGCTTAACTTTCCTAAGCTTGCTAACCTCCTGCTCAAGAGACTCATTCTTCTCATTCACAGCCGCAAGTTCTTCACGAAGTTCTTCAAGCAGCTCATTCTGCTTCTGAGCCATATCCTCCAATCTCAGATTCTGATCCTTGACCCTCAACCACTTGTTAAGCAGCACGTGATACTCCTCATCACTTGTACTGATATCTGAATCAGAGGATTTACTAGATCCCTTCGTGCGTGCACCAAATGCAACCATATTCTTCAACACCTTTCCATCATCCTCAGACTCTGACTCATCAGACGACTGCAATGGAATGCCTTTACCCTTCTTTGCGTTTGGACATTCACGTCGTGTGTGTCCAATACCTCGACACTCAGAGCACTTGAGCTCCTTTCGTTGTGATGTAGGGCAGTCAGCCCTCACATGACCAACTCCTTCACACTCGTAACACTTGAGACCTTTTCTTCTTCTGTTACGACCACCATACTGGTTCACAGCTTGAGGCATCCTCCTATCAGAATGACTCATGAACCTGCTGAAATTTCTAACCAGCCACTCCACGGCATCTTCAAACTTGTGAAGTTTATCACCTTCTTCACCAGCCACAAGCGCTATACTCTTTGGCGCACCACTTGCTGTAGAAACTACCGAGCTACTGCCTATCTCCATCTCTTCTGCCTTCAGCATGCCCACTAGTTTGTCAAACTTGAGCTCATCCGTGTTTGCACTAATACTCAGGGCTGACTTGTGAGCTCCAAACCTCACTGGAAGACAACGCAATAACTTCTTCACTAGCTTCTTCTCCTTGTACTTCTTACCAAGTACACATGCTTCATGCGCCATAGAACTGAGTTTGGCACTGAAGCTCGCCACAGAATCATTATCAGACCAACTGAGATTCTCAAACTGCGACCTAAGATGATCCAATCGTGTCCTCTTGACACTGTCATCTCCTTCAAACGAATTTAGAAGGATCTCCCATGCCTCTTTAGCCGAAGTACTCCCCTGAATCAGCTGAAACTGCTCTACTTCAACAGCTCCAAAGATTGCCGACAACGCCTTTGCATTAAACTTTGATGCATTGCGTTCTGCCTCAGACCAATCCTCTTTTGGCTTTAGCTTCTTCCCATCTGCTGTGACTATGGTAGGCTCCTCCCAACCATTCTCCACAGCTGTCCACGCATCTTCATTGATTCCTCGAATCAACTGCTTCATGCGAGCTTTCCAATGACCATATTGGTCCGCATTCAACATGATTGCCTTCTGAACAGAAACAACCGTGTCCATCTTCACCTTTAGGATCACACCAGTAACTTAGGTGACCCGCTCTGATACCAATTGAAAGTGCAAAGATGACACCACAATAAGTAATACAGAAGGTAAACCAAGAGACAAATTACACAAGCAAACACCAAGCTTTTATTAGAATCTCCTTTAAACAATCTTTACAAGACTTGCTTATTCAGCTTTTACACGTCCAGTGTTAACACCCTAACACACGCTACTGAAGGATTCCTAAGCTACTCGCTTATGTCTCTCCTCCGTCAAGTACTTCAGCCACTGCTTCAGTACGACCCAAGAACACCTTCAAGAGCTTCTCTCTCTTTCTATAAGATCAGCCTCCGTGTCTCTGTCTCTCTACAGACGACCCCATAGCTATTTTATATTAGTCTTCACGTTCCCGAAACCCTAGTCTCCAAGGCAACATGATATGGACATCTTCCATAACAATAAGTGCAACTTTCCTTTTCTTGAAATGCACTTATTCCTCTTTCTTTAAGTCATAAACTTGCTCCTCAAGTTTATTCCTCTTTCCTTTTTCTTCAAGATACTCCCTTGCTCTCCAAGTCTACACGACTCCAGCTCAGCATCTTGACTCCACATGGTCTTCACCACTTACCACGACGTCTGCTTCAGCAACTATTTCATCGACTGCTTCAGGGCGGACATCTTACATCAACACATCTCTCTCGAAACAATCCTATGGCTTTAGCTTCTTTGTTTGCTCGCTCTTCTCGTCTCTCCTCTAAAACAACAGCTTCCACCTTCTTTCTCCGCTCTTCTCGTCAGCTCCACTCGACTCCCAAGAAAAATGGTGACGTGTCCTCGATCTCTGCGGAGAAGGGTCGCTGGAGGATCCCAAATTGGTGGTCAAGGTCTCTTGTCCCGTTGGCGATAGCTGCTGCCTCCGCCACCTCTTTCGCGCTTCTGAACCAGTCGTATCCTTCTATCAGCCAATCATCAGCTTTGGATTCTAAGTTCGTCTTCTTTTTTATTCTCCAATTCGAAGTTTACACAGTTGTTTGATTGCTCGTTTATTGTTTCCTTGTAGAGGTGTAAAAGTTGGTGGAAAAGGAAGTACTGAACTTGTAGTTAAAGGAGAGCACAAAGAGGTTCCTAAGGAGCTTATTGCTAAGTTGAAAACAATCCTCCAGGTGCTGCAGATTTACATTTCCTTAGCTATCTGCAAATGTGAACTTCAGTTTCATCATTAAGAAACGGTTTTTATTTGTGTCTGTGTTTCTGAACTTAGCTCCTAATTATTTTTTTCTCTTTTTTAAGGATAACTTGACAACGGACTACGATGAGAGGTACTTCCACGGGAAGCCGCAGAATAGTTTTCATAAGTCAGTAAACATTCCTGATGTTGTTGTTTTCCCGAGGTGAGTGAGACGGTTTATGACTTCTATGTTAATTTTCAGTATATGGGATTGGTTCTGGTTGTTAGACTGTGACAATTGAGTGTCTTATATTCGTTTCTATTTTTCGTTTTGACTTTCATCATTGGAATTATAAGAAACAAGAAATTCATGGAGCATCCTCCTTTTAAATATTGTTAAGGTCCGAAGAAGAAGTCTCCAAGATTCTTAAATCCTGCAACGAGTATAAGGTTTGTTAGTTTAACTTATAGAGGGTTTCACTGATCAGGCTTTTCAATTGTAGTCTAGGCCAACATGCTATATTGCTTCCTGGTGGATTGATCTTTTCAGCTTTTAATGAATTGAATCCATTCCTCTTGAACAAAAGATTAATTCAGGCAGCATGTTTTCTCTGATTAGGTTCCTATTGTACCATATGGTGGTGCAACATCGATTGAGGGTCACACCTTGGCTCCAAAAGGAGGTGTATGCATTGACATGTCATTAATGAAGGTATTCCAATCTCTTGTATCTGACATCAGCATTGTATCATGCAATAAACGGAACTGGTGTGTTTCATTATAAGAATTAGATCTGCAAAGTGTAAAATTTGAACCTGCTTATGTTTGTAAAGGAAGATGATTAAAAAAATGTGTATCATGTTCATTTATGTATGACGTGACTTTTATCATTTTTCTTGGCATGACGGGATTTTCTAATTTGTACACTTAAAGTTATAGTATCTATGTAGATGTTATTAAAATTATGCTACTCATGCTCATTAAAATCTTCTTTCAAACTGTATAGAGGGTGAAAGCATTACATATGGAAGATATGGACGTTGTAGTTGAGCCTGGAATTGGTTGGCAAGAGCTTAATGAACAGTTGGAACAATACGGACTATTTTTTCCTCTTGATCCAGGTTAGCCAACATTCAAATAGTACCATATCTCTAAGATTATAGCTATGATTTCGTGTCTTTTAATGGGATTTTTCTTTGGGGGGTGCTGCATCATTCAATCTCTCTTGTGTTGTGTACAAACTTCAATTTCCTCTAACAGTTTGATATATGGTGCAGGGCCCGGTGCAACCATAGGAGGCATGTGCGCTACACGTTGCTCTGGATCTTTAGCTGTAAGGTAGTTTTCTGCAACTTCACTACTCGCTTTTCTAATAACTGTTGGGTTGCTTTAATCCGGCTGGCTTTGATAATTCTGCTGCTAGCTTGTAGGTATGGAACTATGCGTGACAATGTCATAAGCCTTAAGGTTTGTTGTTTCTCCACTGATTCATGCTTTATCATACAGTCCTATCTTATTTATGTTATGCTCATCTCAGGTGGTTCTTCCTAATGGAGATGTTGTGAAGACAGCTTCTCGTGCTAGAAAGAGTGCTGCAGGGTTTGTCTTCAGCCTTCAATTATTTTTCTTGATTCTGTTTTTCATTTTTTTAATTAATGCTTCCGGTCGTATGATTATTACCTTATCATGTCACTAGCTAGAAGAAACTTTGTTTCGTTCAATCTTTTGTGCCACGTTATGATTTATCAAACAGGTTAGTTCTAGCTTTTGAGTAATGCTTGATACTTATTGGGATGGTGTCTCAGGTACGATTTGACCCGCTTGATTATTGGGAGTGAGGGGACTTTGGGAGTCATAACTGAGGTCACTCTTCGTCTTCAGAAAATCCCACAACATTCAGTGGTATATTGACTTCTTCCCTTATAGCAAGTTTCCCTTCTTAGATGCTGCAGTTCTAATTCATGTTTTCTGCCAAGCAAAAAACAAAATCTACACTCCTTTGCTATGTGATTTAGTTATTTAGTGTTTATACTTTCAGGTGGCAGTGTGCAATTTTCCTACGGTTAAGGATGCCGCAGACGTGGCGATTGCTACCATGATGTCTGGAATACAGGTTAGACCTATACTACTTCTGATCCTGAATGATATGACTTTAAAATGGTTATTAGATTATTCTCAGTTGTACCCTTTATCCCTATCAGGTGTCAAGAGTGGAGCTTCTTGACGAGGTTCTAGTCAGGGCTCTTAATATGGCAAATGGGAAAAACTTGAAGGAAGTTCCAACTCTGATGTTTGAATTTATAGGGACAGGTGAGGCTGCATCATAGTTATTGTACTTTCAAACTGCTTTTTTCAAGCTATCTAAGTTTATGCATCTGTTGTAGCAGTGTTGCTATTTGTATTCCGCAGATGTTAAAGAACGTATATCCACTCCCCTGTATCTTCAACTCATACTCAGTCTTGCCGCTAAACACGTAAATAGAGAATTACTTTCTTTTTATTCTCCATTGATTGATTTTTTTGGTTCCTTTGCTCTTTCTTTCAGAGGCATATGCACGTGAGCAGACTCAAATCGTTCAGCAGATTGCTTCTAAACACAATGGATCAGACTTTGTGTTCGCAGAAGAATCTGAAGCAAAAAAGGAACTTTGGAAGGTAATCATCTGTTCCATTCCCAACCCTTTCTCCCTTCAACCTCCCTGAGAAGCAAAAAAAAAAGGGAAAATCTTACTTGCTGTTTGTTGTAGTGTGTTCTTCTTGTCTCTTGCCAGTGATATTACTCTCTTGTTTGCTTCTGATAAGATCGAGTTATTAAAGTATTTAATTTCTATGACTCTTATGTTATATGCAGATAAGAAAAGAGGCGCTTTGGGCTTGCTATGCGATGGCGCCAGGTCATGAAGCAATGACTACAGTATGTTGTTTTCGTTAGATACATACACTGTGGTTCTGTATGAACTTTCCCAGCTACAATCAAGAACCTCAACCCATGTTATGGCATAAGTTGTTTTGCTGTTTACTTTATTTTTCCTGCAGGATGTATGTGTCCCTTTGTCTCACCTTGGAGAACTAATATCAAGATCCAAGAAAGAGCTTGATGCATCACCCTTGTTGTGGTATTATAGTTGCCTATGCTCAAACCTCATGAATATTCTAAGCATCATCGTTCAACAAAGTGTATGCTGACTATTGTTGTTCTACTTTCAGTGCCGTTATTGCACATGCTGGAGATGGAAACTTTCATACATGTATCATGTTCGATCCGAACAATGAAGAGCAGCGAAAAGAGGCAGAAAGATTGAACAACTTAATGGTCCACAGTGCACTGTCCATGGACGGTAAATGCCTTCCCCATTCTAAGTTTTCTAAAGTTGTAACGATGCCACTTGGTTCTGAGAATGCGCTTTGTTCTATTTATCAGGAACATGTACTGGAGAGCACGGTGTTGGAACAGGAAAAATGAAGGTTTAGCTAATGTCTAAAACTATATCTGCGAGTTCTTATTGCGAAATAAAACAAATATCATGTCTTGTATGACTTTATTTGAACTGTTTTTTTTGTTTGTTTTGGTTATGTGATGGAAAGTATCTGGAGAAGGAACATGGAATAGAAGCACTGCAAACTATGAAGAAAATAAAGAATGCATTGGACCCAAACGGTATCATGAATCCAGGAAAGCTAATTCCTCCTCATGTGTGTTACTAAAAATGCCTTTGATGCATTTCCTCTCAGGTACATTTGTGGTCACTGAAACTCTAAAACGATGTTTTGTTACTCTTGTGGGTAATAATAATACCTAGAGGGAAGAAGAGATGTTTGTTTGTTATGTTGTTTGTATCCTTTGGTCTTGTACACTTTCTCTTTGGTCTATAAGCTACCCCAAAGTTACAAAACAGCTGATGCGAGAATATTCTTTTATCGTACTGCGTTTACATGTAATCAAGTGGTGAGAGCATTAAAAACAAGTCATAAGAGGAGAAAAGTCTACATGAATGACTTGGCCTGGTCACATGAGATGAATCAAGCCACAAAACTATATAAAAAACATGGGCTTCAACGTTTACCGACGTATTTTTACAAAAATACCCCTTTGTTACTACCATTGCCTCTATATATATCTATTCCCAAAAGGCTTAACTAGAAGAAAAGAGAAATGGGCTCTCTAGGAGAAGAACCACACATAGCAGAAGACTGCATGGGTTTGCTTCAACTCCTAAGCAACGGCACCGTTTTGAGATCCAAGAGCATTGACCTTATCACTCAACAAATCCCACTGGCTAACAACAAAACCGTTCTCTTCAAAGACTCGGTCTTCCACAAACCAAACAACCTTCACCTCCGTCTCTACAAGCCTGTTCTTGTCTCTAACCCTCCTTCCACCACCATCCCCGTCGTGGTCTTCTTCCACGGTGGTGGCTTTTGCTTTGGCTCACGTTCGTGGCCTCACTTTCACAACTTCTGTCTTACTCTTGCATCATCCCTCCACGCCCTTGTGGTGGCACCTGACTACCGCTTAGCACCTGAACACCGCCTCCCTGCCGCCTTTGAGGATGCGGAAGCCACGCTTATCTGGCTCCGAGACCAGGCTGTTTCCGGTGACTGTGACCGCTGGTTCGAAGGTGGACCAAGCGTTGACTTTGACCGGGTTTACGTCCTTGGCGATTCCTCCGGTGGGAACATAGCTCATCACCTTGCTTTCCGGTTCGGGTCTGGTTCAGTCGAGTTGAGTCCGGTTAGGGTTCGTGGTTACGTTCTTTTAGGACCGTTTTTTGGCGGGGAGGAGAGAACCAAGTCAGAGGATGGCCCGTCTGAGCAAAAGCTCACCTTGGATTTGCTTGACAAGTAAGCTAACACAATATTTTAATTTTCTTTAGCCGTAACGAATATATTTTATGTGTGCATAAACATTAAAATATATACAAGTTCATTGAATTACAACTAGTCATGCATGCTTTAAAATTATATCCTATCTATTAACAATATAAATTATCTAATAATAATAATTTATAGATGTCGTTTTCAGTTACTTTATTTTTCATATTATCTTTAATGCGATGCCAATCGCTGGAATGAATTTTGCCGAGTCGCATGAGAGAGACATCTAAAGTCACAGTGCCTCTTCATGAATCCACAGACTTATAGTACATTTATCTATTGTCTTCATTTATTTATTTTGAAAACATTATTCTTTTAAAATTGCATGTGTTCATAGTTGAATATTAAACATAAAAAAATATCTTAACCAAATTATAGAGTAAGATTTTTTTTTTTTTTTTTTGCATAAGAGTGAGAATTTTTTCCCTTCTTGATCATTTGTTTTGAATACTCAAAACATGATAAAAAAAGAATACTCAATACATATCACAATATGATAGACAAAAATTACAGTCAACTATAAATTTTAAATGTGCCAACTAGTTATTCAAAGGAGTAACAATTCTTATGACATAGAAAACGCACAAACTTTATAAAGAAAACGAGTTGTCTACCCATAGAAACTATAATGTGTGGAAAGTAATCGAATTAAATAGATTATAAAAGAAATCTGATGGAAATCATGGCAAGCAATAAGAGACCCTACCATAACTACATGGTACTAACTCAGGATTCTTTATAAATTGTATAAGATTAAAATAAAGTCTTCGCAAAAATGCTAATCCATGATCTCCTATAGCTATAAAATTCGCTAAAATGTATAAAACTGTTGATCATTTTTCAAAACTAGATATGGTTTTAAATTTAAACTTTGGAGGTTTACAAAGTACACTTACCAACTATCAAATATTAGTTGCACAATAATCTATAAACTCTCGTGTAGCTTGAAAATTAAATGACAGTATAAGGTTGTGTAATGTTGCAAGTCATGTAGATTTAGATCATCTTTCATTTGTTAATAATAGGATTAGTGATGATGGAAAACAAATAGATAATCAGATATCAAGAACAGTAGTCGATATATTTGGAATGGAGATAGTGCGTCATGCATTATCCTCGTTTCCTTTATTATCGCAGCTTAGTTTTGCTTATGATTCTCCTGAGCCGTGACCATCATAGCACACAGTATAGATAAAATCTAAAATGCATATTCGTTTATGTTTATCAACGTGTAGTCATTGTGATCACGTATCATTCAAGTCTTCTCGCCAATTGATTGTTTCTCTTTTCTCCATTTGACAAATGAGATGATTGATCCGTCGTCTTCATGGCCATTGTCATAAATCCATATGTACAGTAAAAATTTGGTATATTAATACAAATAATTAAAAAGACCTAAAGTTTAACTTGTTGAAGGTTTTGGAGACTTTCACTGCCAGAAGGTGCAACAAGGGACCATCCCATGGCTAACCCTTTTGGACCGACGAGTCCTGCACTTGAATCACTTAGCATAGAGCCAATGTTGGTGATAGCCGGCGGCTCAGAACTTTTAAGAGACAGAGCCAAAGAGTACGCATATAAGTTGAAGAAGATGAGAGGGAAAAAAGTCAATTACATTGAATTTGAAAATGAGGAACATGGTTTCTATTGCAAGAGTCCATCTTCTGATGCTGCGGAACATCTTCTTCGTATCATTGGAGACTTTATGGACAATATATTTTAGCATTTCGCTTGCTGTAACTAGGTTATTAATAAGAGTTTACATCAATTAAGCTTCCACCTCATTAAGTTTGGTTGGTGAATCATTTGTAATATAAATACATGCAATGTTTTTGGTTTCGTTGTGTACTTTATTCATCGTACGTATCCATCTTAACTGATTTACTCTTCTATATATGTGTTTTTCTTTTCTATTCGTATGTTGTTCCTTCACTCTTATCTGAGTATTTATATGTGATCCAAGTTGTTATGTCCCAATTATTGTGGGTATATATATGCAAGTTTATATTACTTATGAATAGGAAAATAGGCTAAAATACACCATTCCAACATAGTTATAAACTGGACCACATTTAAATTTACTCACATGTATAGATATCAAGTATTCTTCAACATTCTTCACATATACATATATATATATATATATATATATAACTTCTTACCCATTTAAAGAAAAGAGTGGATGCATGAAAAAAAACTATATATATATATTTACTTCACCATCACAGCATGATATATCTGTAGCGGTGTTGCTAGGTTATGTACAGAGGAAAAAACTTTGATCATCGCTAACATAGAAATTCACGATGCTTATTCATTACTAAAATAAACTTAGTATTGATATTGAGTGATTTAGACAACTAAATATGAATTTCAAGAATCCAACCAAATCTTACGTTCTAAGGTGGAGAGCATGCATCGTTAGATAGATTAAAATTTTCTTTCATTATAGGCGTAGACTATCATGTAACATATATGAGAAGAAATAAGAAATATATATCTATTGGAGATCCATATATACATGCATAAAACTTATATTGTAGTGTTGACCTGGTAAGCTTCAACGTCGACGGTCCAATCCTTTCACTCGGAAAGACAAGGCTTTCTATAATAATAACAAAGAAAATTATTTACAGGCAAGTATCCACCACTAACACGTTGAACTTTCCACAAACAAAATATTCTACGGGTTTTTTTAATAGTCAAAGTAGTTGATCACCACTTAATCCTTTATTTTATTTTCCATCCACTTCATCTTTTATAACTATTTTTTTGGGATTTCAACACGAGGTATAAGTTAGAAAGTTAAAACATGTTTTTTCTTCTAGTATTTTGTTCTTTACTAGTGAAATTATTTAATTCTTGAACATTTACAGTAAATAAACTAAGCAATATGTATATTTATCTTTGTCTTGTTATAAAATCACAGTACTCGGAAAGATGAGATAATTTGCAAAATTCGCTTAAAAATTACAAATTTAGTAATTGGTTCTTACATGAGGCAGGCAACAAAGATCACACTCTTTATTTAAAATAAATCCAGATTAGCTGACCTGTACTTCCCGCAGGTAAAAAAGTACACCTCATCTAACAAAGATCTGAGCCGTTAATCTCAACCAAAAGAAACTAATCCTAGCCGTTGATTCATCTTTCTTCCACTCGAAGTTACCAAAAATAACCTTAGTAGTCATTGTCACGAGACTCCATGGACGAAAGAAAAAAAGGAGAATCCTTTTAGGGTTTCTTCAAAAAAAAAACAGAGGGAAAACAAAGACCAATTCTCTCTCTCTCCTTCTTCTTCTTCTCTTTCGTTTCCACGGTTTTGTTAGAGAGAGAGAGAAGAGGAGATATTATTAGCTTAAGAGAAGAGAAGATAGAAAATCGTATTTTCCTGGGAAATTTCAACTTTTTCCTCTTTTTGGTGATTGAAAGGTAAGTTTTTTCGCGGCGAGAAAGCTATTGCGATCTCTTTAGATTGATATGAATTGACTTTTGCATGAGCTTATCACGAAAAGCTTGTGCCTTTTCAGGATTCGCTTCAGCTGGTGAATACCCAATTCCTCAGGATAATCGAAAAGCTTGTGACTTTAACATAGTTTCAAATCTCTCTTAGTGATTGGTTCGATACGTTGGTGAATCCTTGCTATGCTTATCCTGGGATTGTGAATTTGGATTCAACAAGCTATGGATTTGGTAAGATGTTGTGATTGTGGATGCGATTGCTCTCTCAACTATGCTTCTTCTTGGATTCGATCTGTCAAGAGAAAACACGAGGAGCTCGAGGATGAGAATAGATTCCACATACCTGAGCTTGACCTTGACTTGTCTTCAAACGCTAAAGTTCAAATCGAGAATGAATGTGAGCTGCTACGTGAAACCGTTAGCTCCCAACAGGAATCGATTCAAGAGCTGTACGCTGAGCTTGACGAAGAGCGTAACGCTGCTTCCACAGCTGCTAACGAGGCGATGTCTATGATACTAAGGTTGCAGAGGGACAAGGCTGAGATTGAGATGGAGTTGAGGCAGTTTAAGCGGTTTGCTGAGGAGAAGATGGAGCATGATCAGAATGAGCTTTTGGCTTTGGAAGATTTGGTTTATAAGAGGGAGCAGACTATTCATGCTCTTACTTGTGAAGCTCAGGCTTATAAGCATAGGATGATGAGTTATGGGGTTAGTGAGTCTGAGTTTGATGGGGAGAGGAACATGCCTAGCATGATGGAGAATGATTTTGAGTATGACCTCCCTGCATATGATTACCCTCCTCTTAAGTGCAGTTTGAATGAAAATTTAGATCCCCTGGAGGCTGATATTGATGTTGAGGATGTTGAAAAGTATGCATTGACTGATTCACCTCATGGCCGAGAAGATTTGAAAACTTTGGAGCAAAGGATAAGCCAGATGGAGAGGATTCCTAGCTTTACTCCGGCTCATGGTGATGTATCCGGAGGGAGAACTTATTTGGAGAAGAAGGTGGTTGGTCAGAGACATGTCAGGGGGGTTTCCACTGGTAGTTCAAGTTCACTTTTGGGAACAAAAAGGGACCAAAGACCTGACTTTTCCGTTGATTCCCCTAGATCCAACAGTGGTAGCTTCAGGAAAATGGAAGGTGACTTGTATGCAGAGGGTAAGGGTGACTTACCAGAGACGGGAGATAATGACATGGATGATAGAGTCTATACCATTGATTCTGTTCATCACAGCGTATCTCAGAGTGATACTTCTGAGCAGAAGTTTAAGGATGATACAGCTGATGGCTATGGAGAAAAATTGAATCAGCCTGATCTTAGTGATCCTGGTATAACGAAGCTCTACATGAGGCTCCAAGCACTGGAGGCTGACAGGGAATCAATGAGACAGGCGATTGTGTCTATGAGGACTGAGAAAGCTCAGATGGTTCTTCTGAAAGAAATTGCCCAACATTTATCAAAGGATATCATTCCTGAACGGAGATTGCCCCTACAGAAAGCATCTATAGTTGGAGCATTCAGTTTCATATCTATCTTTAAGGTGACTTTTTTGTATACCAATCAATGTGTTGTCATCTTTAACATTATATGCTGATAGGAAGCAGCTTGTGCCAAGTATTGTGTACCCCTTAGTTGATTCATCTGATTGTTCCTGTGTGTGCAGTGGATCGCATCTATTGTATTTTGGAGAAAGAAGGCTCGTCGAAACAAGTAAGCAAACACAGTCTTGAACTTTGATTAGCTTGTGCTTCACATATCGTATGGGACCATAGACAACGAATGACTGCAAAATAACAAAAGACAAAGATCCTTGTAGAGACTTGACATCATATACTTATCCATCCTTGTGTTCGAAATGGTAAAATGCAGGTACATGAACGGGATGCAAGGGAGCAACATGGGCTTGCAAATGCTTCTAGAAAAGACTCCACGGATACGGCAATGGAGATGTCTTTCAAGAACGCAAGTGTGAAACATATCACATTCTCCACCTTGGTGAACTTGAAGCGCTTAATGTTGAATATTGGGAGTACATTACTCTCCATCTTCATTCATGGTTGCTGAGAAAAAAATATTTTCTCGTGTGCAGTTTCTTTCTTTCTTTAGTTTGCATTTGCCATATTTCATTTGTTGTTTGGGGTTGGAATGCATAATGTCTTGAATGGGGTTTGATTACTGTCTTTTAGTACTGTAAGCTGTGTATAATTTTCCCACATTCTTGTTTGGGTTTTCTCATGGCAAAACTTCCAGTGATGGTTTTGTATTGAATGTACTCTCAATCCTTTACTGAAGCTACCATCATCAATCAAATATTATTTCTCTTCTTTTTGTTTCTATATGGTGAATACTGAATAGCACTAATAGATTATCAAAATCTATTCAATTTCGGTTTTAACCGGTTCGACCAAAGAGTTTTGTATCTGAATTTTCTGAATCCGGTTTAACATCTTATGAAAGAGTCGCCTGTTAAAACCCAAAACCCTCGCCGCAGAAGCTATTCAATGCTCCTTCATTAGATGCCAAACGACTCGAATTCGCTGATAGCCTCGAAACTTCGAAACATGCGTCGTAGATCCAAATCCAAACGACAAAAGCTCATTCAGAATCAACGCGAGCCTCCGTATCAAGAGACGGAGGAAGAAGAAGAAGAAGATGACGGAAACGGGTTCAAGCTTAAAACTTCAGCTAAGCACGGAGTTCAACCACTCGGAAACCTCTACTTCATCAACAAAGGCGCCGTTAATGTTAGAAACACTGGTTTAGGTAACCTCCACGTACTCACCGACGAGCTCCTTTTAGATATCCTTGCCCTTCTCGACGCAACCCATCTCGGCGTTTTAGCTACTGTGACCAAATCTTTCTACATCTTCGCGAACCACGAGCCTCTCTGGAGAAACCTCGTGTTGGAAGAGTTAAAAGGCGAGTTTTTGTTTACCGGGTCGTGGAAATCCACCTACGTAGCTGCTGCTTCCCATCATCCAAAGTTTCAGCCTTTAAGTGAATCTGTTTTGAAGATTAGAGATTTCTACTCTGATCACCTCTTTCAGAGCTGGCTTTGTGCGAATCTCGAGATGAAACATGAGTGGCTTGAGAGAGATAACATCGTGAGAGTGAGAGGTATTTCCGTTGAGGATTTCATTACAAAGTTTGAGGAACCGAATAAGCCGGTTTTGTTGGAAGGTTGTTTGGACGATTGGGGTGCGGTTAAGAAATGGTCGAAAGATTATCTAAGTGACGTGGCTGGTGATGTTGAGTTCGCTGTTGGTCCGGTTGAGATGAGGCTTGAGAATTACTTTAGGTACTCTGATAGAGTTAGTGAAGAGAGGCCATTGTATCTGTTTGATCCCAAGTTTGCTGAGAAAGTTCCCGTTTTGGATTCTGAGTATGATGTTCCTGTCTATTTTAGGGAAGACTTGTTTAGTGTTTTGGGAAACGAGCGGCCTGATTATAGATGGATTATAATTGGACCGTCCGGGTCAGGATCTTCTTTCCATATTGATCCTAACTCGACGTCTGCTTGGAACGCGGTGATTACAGGGTCGAAAAAATGGGTTTTGTTCCCACCGGATGTGGTTCCTCCGGGTGTGCATCCAAGTCCTGATGGTGCGGAAGTGGCTTGTCCTGTTTCCATTATGGAGTGGTTCATGAACTTTTATGGTGATACTAAAAATTGGAAGAAGAGGCCTGTTGAGTGTATATGCAAAGCTGGGGAAGTGATGTTTGTTCCAAATGGATGGTGGCATCTGGTGATTAACTTGGAGGAATCTATTGCAATTACTCAGAACTATGTTAGCAGGTAAAGGTTTCTTTCCTACAGCTTTGGCGGAACAAAAATCTAATGTAACTAGAATATCAACTATATGTTAAATGTGTGTTTTCGTTACATCATTTGGGAGTTATCAGTGCATAGGTTGGTTGCAGCCACTGTTGATTTAATGGTGATGTGCATCTGTTAAAGGAATGTAATTGAGTTGGTCTAATTGGAAGAAGATTACTTGTGCAGGAGGAATCTATTGAATGTGTTGGAGTTCTTGAAGAAACCAAATGCTAAAGAGCTAGTCTCCGGAACAAATGACAGAGAGAACTTACATGACAAATTCAAAAAGGCCATTGAAGAAGCCTACCCTGGGACTATCCAAGAGTTAGAGAAGAAAGCAGAAGAAAAGAGAAGAGCAGAAGAACAAAAAGTCACTTTCTGGGACTCTGTAACAGATTCCAAAGCTGGTTCTTTCAAGTTTTCTTTCTAAACACAACAACATCATTCCAAAATTTTCTTGTAACATTAAGGAACAAATCTATTAGCTGTGCCTGTTTCATTAGAGTCAAACACAGACCGTTATAAAAGTTTCATTCTTTATAAAGTTGCGAACTTTATGGTTAACTTCTTCAGAGAATGAGTAACATTGTGCTCAACACTCTCCGTTCGAAACACCCGAAGCTAGCTTTGATCCAATCCTGCTCTACCTTCTCCGACCTCAAGATCATCCATGGCTTCCTCATACGAACCCATCTCATCTCCGACGTCTTCGTCGCCAGTCGTCTCCTCTCTCTCTGCTTCAACGACTCAAAATCCACGGAATACGCATACAGAATCTTCTCCCATATTCAAAGTCCAAACCTTTTCGTCTTCAACCTCCTCATCCGCAGCTTCTCCACTAGCCCAGAACCCAGTAAAGCTTATAAGCTCTATACCCAAATGTTGAGACTTTGCATTCGCCCAGATAACATCACGTTTCCGTTTCTCGTTAAGGCCTCTGCTGAGATGGAGTGCGTGACATCAGGAGAGCAGATTCATTCACACATCGTTAGATTCGGGTTTCAGAACGATGTCTACGTGGAGAACTCGCTTGTTCATATGTACGCTACTTGTGGCTCGATTGCCTCTGCTGGTAGAGTCTTTGGGGTAATGGTGTTTCGTGACGTTGTTTCTTGGACTTCTATGGTGGATGGGTATTGCAAATGCGGGTTCGTTGATGATGCACGAGAGATGTTCGATGAAATGCCTTATAGAAATTTAGTGACGTGGAGTATCATGATCAATGGGTATGTGAAGAACAGCTGTTTCGAGGAAGCGATTGAGTTGTTCGAAGTGATGAAAAGGGAAGGTGTTGTTGCGAATGAGACTGTTATGGTGAGTGTGATATCTTCTTGTGCTCATTTAGGTGCGCTTGGGATTGGAGAAAGGGGACATGAGTATGTGCTTAAGAATCGAATGACTGTGAATGTTGTTCTTGGGACAGCTCTTGTGGAAATGTATTGGAGGTGTGGGGAGATGGAGAAAGCGATTCGTGTTTTTGAGGAGTTGTCTGAGAAAGATAGCTTGAGCTGGAGTTCGATAATCAAAGGTCTTGCTGTGCACGGACATGCTCACAAGGCGATTCATTACTTCAACCAAATGGTTAGGTTAGGGTTTGTACCAAGAGATGTTACGTTCACAGCGGTTCTTTCAGCTTGTAGCCATGGTGGGTTAGTTGAAAAAGGTTTAGAAGTATATGAGATGATGAAAAGTGATTATGGGATGGAGCCTAGACTAGAGCATTATGGTTGCATTGTTGATATGCTTGGCCGTGCTGGAAAGTTAGCAGAAGCTGAGAACTTTATCCTTGAAATGCCGGTGAAGCCAAATGCTCCTATATTAGGAGCTTTGCTTGGAGCATGTAAGATTTATAAAAACGCTGAAGTGGCAGAGAGAGTAGGAAACATGTTGATAGAGGTGAAACCAGAACATAGTGGTTACTATGTCTTGCTCTCAAATATTTACGCGTGTGCTGGAAAATGGGAGAAAATCGAGAGCTTAAGGGACATGATGAGGGAGAAGCTTGTTAAGAAACCACCAGGGTGGAGTGTAATAGAGATTGATGGGAAAATAAACAAGTTCTCCATGGGAGATGATCATCAGAATCATCCTGAAATGGGTAAGATCAAAAGGAAGTGGGAAGAGATTTTGAGGAAGATAAGATTGGTAGGGTACAAGGGAAGCACAGACGATGCGTTTTTTGATGTAGACGAAGAAGAGAAGGAGAGTTCGCTTCATATGCATAGCGAGAAACTTGCCATTGCTTATGGTATGATGAAGACTAAGCCTGGTACAACAATGAGGATAGTGAAGAACTTGAGAGTGTGTGAAGATTGCCATACAGTAACAAAACATATCTCTGAGGTTTTTGGTAGAGAGTTTATTGTAAGAGATCGGAACAGGTTTCATCATTTTAGAAATGGATTATGTTCATGCAGAGATTATTGGTGACAGTTTTACTTCACTTCTTTGTTTTTGTACTTGAGGATCTGTGATTTTCGATACCACAAGATTAAACTGTTACATTAGTATGTTTATTTCGTGAACCATCTTTGTATATTCAATGATTCTACATTTCTAATACAAATATTATGTGACATCAATATGTTACAAATGAAACTAGTAAGTTGATGGAGTAGGTTTAGTCATGTCAATATTATAGTATCATGTAGTATATAAGATACAGAAGAAGAAAAGGTTTAGCAACTCGATGTAATGTGATTGACTTAAGCTTATAGGGTATAGACTCCATATAAAAACAGAGGAGGGCGGTGCCGTCCTTTAGGAGAAGAAGCCACGTGACTAGGAGAGTCTTTTCTGTTGGTCCCATCACCAAATGGAAAACTGATTTAAATTGTATAATCTGATTGTGGTTTCGGCATACCAAATGGAAAACTGATTAAAATTGTATAATCTGATTGTGGTTTCGGCATGATTTTTAAACACTAATCATATAGTCTCCTTTTGTAGAAGCTTGATTAATTTTTCTTATAATTTTCTGCTACAACCAAAGTTGCAATTGGAATTGTTTGACATCGAAGACAAATTATAAAATTAATAATATATGGTTTCAACATAATTTTTTTATAATAAATTTAATAATATCAACATTTATTTGAATTTTCAAATTCATAAATAATCTCTAAAAAAATACGGCTACCAAAAATCACAAAATTACAAATTGTAACCTATTAAATATAATTATAGAGTGTAAATTTAAAACGAATTTTTAAATTCACATTTAAATGATAGTAATTTTTATAAATACTTTAAGTTAGTGATGAAAAAATACTAAATTAATTATAAATTTTTAAGAATTGTTTATATAAATTTATAAATAATAATTATTTAACTTTAAAGTTAAATATTAAGGTAATTTTGATGAAATTGTTTTAAAACAGTATCCATTCACGGCATTTCAAATAATTTTTTAATATTATACGTCTAATTTCTATTATTGATTATTTGTAAACGAAAAAGTGAAAGTAGGAGATGGCTCGCCAAGTCGACAACTAACGTTTCAACTACCGACCAGACATTGTGGGAAGGAGGAGGGCAATCTCTCCATCTCTTTGAGTCTTCTTGACCCATCGTCCCACTTGTCTCGCCACGTGTATGCATTCTCATTCATCTCTTGTGGCTACTTGTCCCCACTTGTACATGTATCCTAATCAAAGACTATTTTATTTTGTGAGTGTGTTTACTATAGCTAATTGATACTTTTAACGTGGATTTTTTTTTCCTGGTTAGAAATGAACGCAATAAGAAAAACGAAACTTTTGCACCATACAAGGATCCAATGACAGAAATTAGCAAAAACGTAGGTATCAATAGAAGCCGTTTATAATTTCAAAAGAAAACAAAAGATTGGGTTTGCTGCATTTATTGACTTTGTAATTTAACTTAGAGCATGTTTATTGGGGGCTCTTAGTGGGTCTCTTAGCGGGTGGGACCCACTAATTCCTCCAAACAACATCCCTTAAATCCCCTAAATAAAGAACTCATTTGCCAAGTCCCTTACACTGTTCACGGGCCCCACTGACACGTGGCGACCCGCGATTGGTGTTTTTAATTTTTTTTTCAAAAAATAAAAAATAAAAAATAAAAAAGACAAGGACCTCTAATGGGGTCCTTGCAATAAACATGCTCTTAAGACATCGGTTTCTTGGCAAAAAAATCACAACCTGTCCGTAGCTTTCTCGCATTACTGTACGTGACTATACACACTGAGCCGCGCAGTACAAACATTTACACATAACGTACCAAATTATACATTCAATTATCGTGTTGACCTCTCATGACCAATTAATTTTATGATTGTACCTTTGTTAGACGTACGTTAAGTCAATTGAAAGTCTATTATACTTCTTCAAAACTAGCATGGGTTGGACTCATCCCAGTTTTAGTAATCCAATATACACCACTTAAGCTACACCACTATTATAAACCTCTGACGAAAACCAAATTATACAACAAATATACTATTCGTCATTACATAAAAATAGGGCTTGCAGCAAAATCATAGTCGGGTCCTTACATATAGGGCTTACAGCGCTAACGTACGGTTGATTTTTATTGGTCGGATACATACAAAATTTGCTAATTATTATTATGAAAGGAACAAGTCTAGACACAAGGACAGTGCAGTGGATCGAGTACCTTCGTAAATTATTTTTGTGCGACGTCAAGTAGACGGAAACAATATTTAGAGGCTATATACTTTTGTGTACTTTGAAGTATCAGAGGGTGAAAATGAACGGCCAGCCTGCCACAGTACAAGTCCTTGTTGGAGTCTTGTTTCAAATCTCTAGTTACTGTGTCTGCTTATAATTGGTAGTGTTGAACTTTCACTAATATAATTAATTATCATCGATTTTATGATGTTATCACGGTGAAGACTGCATCAAAAGAATGTGACCTAATTTACAGTCAATGCAATTCGATAAAATCTCATGATGGCAAACTATATTATAGATTAAGGACTATATATACAACTTACTGATTTTCGTTTAATATCTAGATGGATAATTGATAGTCTTCATAGTATATTTTTAACTCAAAATGTATTGATTTGTTTTCTAAAAAAGTGTATTGATTTGTATCAACTATGTATTACTTTGGTTTCATCTCAACTTTTTTAATTTAGGATTCCTAACAATAATTTATTAAGAAAAATGATGTGACTAGCGCATTGACGTGGTTTCCTAAGATCTAGTGGTACGATTAATTTACTATCTACAAGTGTTTTAGGTAACGAGCATGTGGTAGACTACAACGTTACCGATTCTGTGCATATAAGCATAGACATGCATGTGTTTATAAATTTTCGTCCATACATATCTATTAATTATTTTATACTTTAATGCAGTGACAAATTTAAATATACTTATATCAACAGATCAATTAAGCCTTATGTTTAATTCAAAATTGACGTATATTTTGCTTATCCAGGCTATATCATTAACGCAGAGGAAAATGTAGAAAAGGATGAAGAATAGTGTGAAGAGTATGTAAATTATCATCAAGATACACTGATCTTATATTCTTATAAGTACAACCAATGTATAGACGTAACATTTACGAAGATGTGACGATAATATATATGAAGAGTATGTAAAGTATCATCAAGATACACTGATCTTATTTTCTTATAAGTATAGCCAATGCAGAGACGTAACATTTACGAAGATGTGACGATAATAAGTACGTAAAATCCCTAACGAAAGCTAAATAGATCTCAAAACAAACTAAATAAAGAAAAACAAAACAAGAAGTATTGGGTACAAAGCATAATTGACATGAAGAAAGCATCCAAAACCAACTTTTTATAAGAAGTGCCCTCTCCCGTCGGTAACATGAGATGCAACCAAAGCCTCACAATATTTTCGTACGTCTTCAAAAAATACAAAACTATCATATAAAACATAACTGTCTCTATTTATTTTATCTTCTCTTGCTGTCTTTCGTCATGGCTAATCTGATAAGCTAATAAGGTTAAAAAGAAATTAATGCTAAAAGGTTTGTAGTCGAAAAAAAAATAAAAGATAAATATTATGTCTTGATGGACACCTTATTTATCTTTTTTTTTCTGAAATGTACAACAAAAAAACTCTTCTATGGATACATTCATGATACTTGTGTATATATATATGATAGACGAAATTGATCTTTAAAAATTGATGTCCTAAAAATTGAAAGAATCTGAAAATGAGATGTTTGTTATATGAAGCGACGCATTCCTGACCATGAATTATGTACTTTGAATAACTAATGTGATATAAATTGAGATAATCTGAAAATAAGATTCCATATTAATTGATGGGTTTCTAATCATGCATTATGGACGATCTATATCGTACTAAAAGAGGGTCCAAAATGATGGTTGATTATTACATGAGGTTAACATTTATATACGAGAAAACATGTATATACTGATTCGTATGCTATAGCACGTGTACGGTCATGATGTTAGAAAACTTCATACTTAGCTGGAAACATTATGTCCGCAAACTATCGCTATTTTTTTTATTTTGAATTATAATTCTAACTATCGCTATTACTCGTCAAGTTATACTCATCGCTGCAAATATGGATTCGACTTAGTATTGAAAAAGAAAAGATACAAACAAATATATTTATTGATAACAATTAGTCTAATGGTTAGAAGTTATAGTTTTTGGTACATCTAATCAGAGTTAATCATATGATGTTTGTTTAAAAAGAATTCTGTGATCCGCTTTGACTCTCAATAACATTCAGCCAAAGAGTATTTTGTAATTTTTTATTATTGTAAACTGGGAGAAAGTGCAAACAGTTTTAAATGATTAGAAATAATAGATTTGATATCATATCACTAATTTAACTACGATGCTCTTTATACTCTCAAATTGTAATCCGTTTTAGTTCTCTATTACCCAGAGATGTGTGTTCATACTACATACTAAACGTTAATAATATATATTAATGTTCCCGTATATTATATACATGAAAACTGACAAGTTGGGTTGCCATTGAACTTAAGGGCATTATCGTAATTGGGAGTGACCCACTCATAAATGCTACTATATATAGAAGGTTGATGAAGCAATTAGAAAGGGTGTCACAAGATTCAAGCCTTTACATCGTCTCTTCCATAAAAACAAACATCTTTCAAAACGGTGGAAACACTACTTTTATCTTTTAGTTCCGGAAAGGTATCGATTCTATAACCCTAATTTAAAATCTATACATCTTCTTATAGTCATTCCTGTTTTTTGTATATGTTCATTTGCCTTTGTTCATACGTATCTCTATAAGCTATGATCTTGAACATAATTATTGGTTACAAATTTTGGTTGAGGATAATGACTTATGATTTGTACTCGGCAGTTTTTGAAAAGGCCAACATGTCAACAGAGAAGCCACCGTTGGCCTCAGGTTTAGCTCGGACACGGTCCGAGCAACTATATGAGACGCTGGCTGCTGCCATCAAATCACCTTTCGGCTCCATGGACGCTAATGGCGTGCCTGCGACGGCTCCGGCTTCCATAGGTGGTGGAAGAGAGACGTTGTCGAGAAAATCAAGCCGGAGACAGATGATGTCGGCGTCTCCAGGGAGGAGTGGTGGAGCCGGGACACACATAAGGAAGTCTAGGAGTGCTCAACTTAAGCTTGAGCTAGAGGAAGTGAGCAGCGGCGCGGCGCTGAGCCGTGCGTCCAGCGCATCCCTAGGGCTTTCGTTTTCGTTCACAGGTTTCGCTATGCCGCCGGAGGAAATCTCCGACTCGAAACCGTTCAGCGACGACGAGATGATACGTAAGTCGTCGTGTGAACCTTTTCAAATCACTCGTTTCTAAGGGCAGTTTCGTCGTTTTAATTATAGTATTCCCATACTGTGAGGATATTATCGTCATTGCATGCAATTAATGATACTAATAATAATGATAAGAACGGGTATATGATTGGTGTGCGTTGCTTTGCTTTTCTGCATGAGAGTTGGATAAATTATTTAACACCAATCGGCCTTCTATTTTGTTCCACGTGTTCCCTTTTCTCGTGCAACATATACTTTCCACCACTTGTTTTCTTTTCACCTTCTTTTTGCTATCTTTTTTATTTTCTTTTTTTTCACTTTTCAATTGCATTTTCGGTGGTGCGTGCAATTAATATACTTATATATTCCATGTAATGAGAAAGCATTAAAAGATACATTAATATCTCTCATGTATTAAAATTCAAACTAATCCCAAATATTTTACAAACACCACACTCAAACTACAAGAATGATATGAATGATATGGATCTAAATACTACTACTCCAGTGTAAATAAATCTTCAACCAAAACAATAAAACACGTCGATGACAAAAAAAACAAGAAAACACTTCAATTGTAGAATAATAAGTTTTTTTTTGGAAACTAATAAGTTTGCCTTTTAGCAAAAAAAAAAAACTAGTTAGTTTGCTTAAGAAATACTCCCTTTGTTTTTTTATATTTGACGTTCTAGGATTATGCACACAGATTAAAAATCATTTAATTTTTTATCATTTTCTAAACAAAAACATAATTAATTGTTTACTTAACCACAATTCAACCAATAGTAAAATAGAAACTATAATATCATTGGTCATCTAACATTAATTACTAATAAATTCTACATAAAAAAATTAAAAAACGTCAAATAATTTGGAACAAAAATTTTCTCCTAAAACGTCAATTATTAAAAAACGGAGGAAGTATAAAATATTTTTTGTCAAAGATGCACGCGTTAATCGTAAGCACTTATAATGGGTGTTAAAATTTTACAGTACGTTTTTGTTATATTTGTCAAATCTAAGTGTTGTTGTAGGAAGTCTATGCTTTATCACTACTGATTGTCTGTCACCACTTATAAGTTATAGACGCTATGCTCATGCTCTCATGCTACAATCTTGTATATTTAGTGCAATATAGGTAGAATTTTAAAACTCTAAGTAAACACTAGGGAAATAGCGTAAACAGAATAAAACAAAACTAGTAAGTGAATGGTAAACGTCACGCAGCGAATGATTCTCCAACTTAACAGCTTTTTATGACTAATAAGTAGGTAAACAATATGTGAGAAAAAAAGTCAATAGTATGTCACTAGTTAATTAGTCAAATCGTGGGTCCCAGTTTCGGACTTGTATAGTGTTTGAACTACTGTTAACTACTAGCAAGTGTACCTCAAAGTCCAAATCTACGAGAATGACGGTTGCTAACAAAGAATGGCCAACAAACAGTTGAACACATCTTACATTATAAAGCTCACTTACCACGTTGTGTTTAGGTGTTAATATTCACCAAACTTTAAAGATATATTCACTGAATCACTGACAACATATTTTCCTTAGTTTAATTGGTAACGATGAATAAACGGAATCACCTAACTGTTTCAGCGGAGGACAATGAAGCGGGAAACAAGAAGCCTAAGTTTCAAGCAGAACCAACATTACCCATCTTTCTCAAGGTAAGATTAAACCATTACTATTCAGACAAGAAAAGAGAAAAGAAAAAGCATTGGGGGTTGTTATGTCTCTTTGGTGTTACTTTTGAAGTAGTGTGGTGGGAATGATCTCTTTTTGGTACTGATCTTCTCTGTTTGCACAGGCACTGAGAGGAGATCAAAAGAATATCACTTATTTGTTTCTCTATCTCTGTGTATCTACTTTTCCACCAGGTTAAAAGTCTTGTACATAATCTCATCTTACATGACATTTGATGTACAAGACTTTAGTTAAAGATAGTCTACGTCATGTAAGATCAATCACATGTATATGGGGGGAATAAGTGAAAATATGTTGTAAGATTTATGAACTTAGTTTTTATCATCTCAAGACTTAGGGGTGGTTTTGTAATTTTTGGTCGATGCAGTTCAAGGAAGTTACATACAAAGTGGTGATAAAGAAACTGACTTCATCAGTGGATAAAGAGATATTGAGTGGGATAAATGGGAGTGTGAGTCCCGGTGAAGTTCTAGCTCTCATGGGTCCTTCAGGGAGTGGCAAAACAACTCTTCTTAGCTTACTCGGTGGCCGAATCTCTCAATCTTCTACTGGAGGCTCTGTTACTTACAATGACAAGCCTTACTCTAAGTACTTGAAAAGCAAGTAAGTGTCTTTTTACCCTAAACTCTCTTGTATATATGGAGACTCAAAATTGTTTTTCTGGTTTGGTGACAGGATTGGGTTTGTGACCCAAGACGATGTTCTCTTTCCTCATCTTACCGTGAAAGAAACACTAACCTACGCTGCTCGTTTGCGTCTACCTAAGACTCTTACAAGGGAGCAAAAGGAGCAACGTGCTATTGAAGTTATCCAAGAGTTGGGTCTGGAGAGGTATGTTTTTATCTTGTAAGGCTTCCATGAAACTTTGGTCTTCTTGTATTAACTTGGATCATTTTGTTGCAGGTGTCAAGACACTATGATTGGTGGAGCATTCGTGAGAGGTGTATCAGGTGGAGAGAGGAAAAGAGTTTCTATTGGAAACGAGATCATCATTAACCCTTCTCTATTACTTCTTGATGAACCAACTTCCGGTTTAGACTCCACCACTGCTCTAAGAACCATCCAAATGCTCCACGACATAGCCGAGGTTTGTATCTTTTATTTGTATCTCACTCTTTGATGGTTGTCTGAATCCTTATGTGTTTGGAACAGGCGGGGAAGACAGTGATCACAACGATACATCAACCCTCAAGTAGACTCTTCCATAGATTCGATAAGCTTATTCTACTCGGAAGAGGAAACCTTCTCTATTTTGGGAAATCATCAGAAGCTTTGGTTTACTTTTCTTCCATTGGATGCTCTCCTCTTATCACCATGAACCCTGCTGAGTTCTTGCTTGATCTCGCTAATGGTAACATCAACGACATCTCTGTGCCTTCTGAGTTAGAGGATAGAGTTCAAGTCGGAAACTCAGGGAGAGAACCTCAAACTGGCAAGCCATCTCCTGCTGCAGTCCATGAGGTAATCACAGAAACAACAAGTTAAGATTGTCTGAAAACCAAATTGAGTTTTAATGTGGAACATTCTAAGCAGTATCTGGTGGAGGCATACGAGACTAGGGTTGCAGAACAGGAGAAGAAGAAACTAACTGATCCTGTGCCACTAGACGAAGAAGCTAAGGCTAAAATATTGCGTCTAAAGCGACAATGGGGAGCTAGCTGGTGGGAGCAATACTGCATACTGTTCTCTAGAGGACTCAAAGAGCGCAGACACGAATACTTTAGCTGGTTGCGTGTTACACAAGTTTTATCCACAGCTGTTATTTTAGGTCTTCTCTGGTGGCAGTCAGATATTCGCACTCCAAGAGGACTACAAGATCAGGTAGGTATCTTGATACACACTCATCTACCTTGTACCTCAAGAAACATGAAAATCATATCATCTTTTGGTTGTTTACAGGCCGGTTTGCTCTTCTTCATCGCTGTTTTTTGGGGGTTCTTCCCTGTTTTCACAGCGATCTTTGCGTTTCCGCAAGAGCGAGCAATGCTGAATAAAGAGAGAGCAGCTGATATGTACAGATTAAGTGCATATTTTCTAGCTCGGACCACGAGTGATCTCCCTCTAGACTTTATCCTGCCTTCTCTCTTCCTCCTAGTCGTCTACTTCATGACAGGTCTTCGGCTAAGCCCATACCCCTTCTTCTTGAGCATGCTCACAGTTTTCCTTTGCATCATTGCATCTCAGGTATGTTCTGATTGACCCAAAACACACATTTCTATAATGGGAAAGTAAAATCAATATGCTGAGTTTGATTCTGTTTCCTCTTTGCTAGGGACTTGGACTTGCTATTGGAGCAATCTTAATGGACTTAAAGAAGGCTACGACTTTGGCTTCAGTAACTGTCATGACCTTTATGCTCGCTGGAGGATTCTTTGTTAAGGTAAGTTCTCTGTTTCTATTATTTCCTCTGTTGTATTAGTGTGCTATGTGTCTGAGTTGTTTTGTATTGTGTGCCTCAGAAAGTACCGGTGTTCATCTCGTGGATACGTTACCTATCCTTCAATTACCACACCTACAAGCTTCTACTTAAAGTGCAGTATAAAGACTTTGCTCAATCCATCAATGGGATGAGAATAGACAATGGACTGACTGAAGTGGTTGCACTCGTTGCCATGATCTTCGGTTACCGCCTCCTCGCTTATCTGTCTCTAAGGCAGATGAAGATCACAACATAACCCATTTTGCTCAAGAAACCAAAAAATAATAATAACAAGAAGAAGAAGCACTAAGACATAAAAGAGATCTTGATGATCTTGACACGACCAATCCGTGACAAGGATTAAGAGATTGGTCCTAATGTACTGCTTGCTTAATTACACAGTTGTGCGTTTGATAATGATTGGGGGTGGTGATTGGAGAAAATATTTGTCTTAGTTTGTATTAGTATATCGAAATCAAGTCCTAATCATTTCTAGCTTTTGTGGCTTATAATGCAAGTAACGGCGCTTCATTAAGATTGTTATTTGACTAAGCAGTAATTAAAATCTCTCAAATGTTACATGCGTGTTGAGACTTGAGAGGCTTGTTTTTAACTTTTAAACCAATATAAAGAGGTATGAAATATGAAGATCAGTATTGTTATATTTATTAATAAACTGGACTAGATGAAAAGTCAAGTGGTAAAACTCTATGTATATATACGTCTCCCCATGTTAATATATGTTGTTATTGTAAATAGAGCAAGTATATATGTCATCTAGAGGGAGAGGAATGCAGCTGGATGGTGTATCTTGTTCATCGGATTAGAACGACACTTATACTCTTCATAGGTTTAAGACACAACAAGAAACATGACCGAAGCTTTGACCAAAACAACAAAAACTAGAAAATATGAAATGAGAATGCATAGACACAACAACAAACTTTATTTAGGTTAACATGCACACAAAGACACGAGTTTAAGACAGAACAAGAAACATGACCGACGCTTGACCAAAACTAGAAAATATGAAATGAAAATGCAAAGACATAACAACAAACTTTATTTCAAGACACAATATAATTAATTTTATGATTCGCCGACTAGCTGCTTCATTAGGCATCGGCTGCACCACCAGATTTGCTGCTCTCTCCTTTGTCGGTCTTCATCTCATCATCGTCATCAGATGGTTCCATGTTTCCCTTTACCGTTGGACGGAAAGAAGGTCCCCCTTCAGGTGCAACATCTGAGGCCTTTGTTAGCTCGTTGATGAACCTTGTATACGGATGCTGCATACCTAAACGCCTACTCAACCATGATTTTAAATTATCAATCTCGGTTTGAGAAAGGTCACCATTTGCGAGGTCGAACATGAGCCCAGACAGCAACCCCTCGTTTAACTTCCGAATGTCGTCTAGTTCCTTCTGCTTCTTTTTTATTTCGGCCTTGAGGTATGACACTATTTCCTCAACTCCTCTTTCCATGGCCGTCGCTTTTTGTTCTTTCATTTTATTTTGTGATGTTGAAAGATAGACATGCACTTGTAATCTTATATAGAGAGAGGAAGAGATAAAGACACAAAACTGAAAGTTTCTGAGTTGTTAGTGTTTGAACTACTGTTAAATTTGTGTTAACTACTACTAGCAAATGTACCTACCTTAACGTCCACATCTACCGAGAATGATAGTTGGTAACAAAGATTGGCCACCAAACTGTTAAACACATTTTAAAGTTCACTTACCACACTCTGGTTAAATTTTCTTCTTTTTGTGAAAGTACTGTGGTTAAATTTTTTGCAGATTAAAATCTCGAATGTTACATGCGTGTTAACGACTTTTGTGGTTAAATCCTTAACGGCGTAACATGAAAACATTTGTTTGGAAATTGGGATTTCAGGGGTTATAAGACTTCAAGAGGAAAAGTTGGGGTTTATTTATAAATAGAGGATTAATTTGGAGGATTTACTTAAATAAATAACTTTTACTTGTAGGGTTTTATCGCAAAGCCTTTGTCTTTTTTTGCATCAGAGTTTGTCGTCTAACATGGAGACGGAGGGATCAGCAGGCATGGTGATGTGTCTCTTAACAGACGCAGAAGGAACTCCACTAGGTTCTTCTATGTATATCCCTCACAACGCAGGGCCTTTGAAGCTTACCAACTTGGTCAATACGTTTCTCAACAACGTAATATTATTTTTTAAAAATTTATCTTTCTATCAACTCTTGTTCTTAGTATTGATTGTTTATTGTGAATATTGAAATGACTTTCATGGGAAAATGACTTTTAGGGTTTGGTGATCTCAACACACTGACACTCCTATGTTTACATGCAGAGGTTTTAAAAGTCTTATGTTTTAAAAAAAAAGTTTATGTCTCTATACTTAGATTCCTTGTAATAAGCATAGTTCCTGTAACGTCTCTTCAGGGCACAGAATCATGTTCTCGCAGTTGCATGGTCACCAGATGCAAAGTGTCTTGTGAGTGGTGATAAAGATGGAAAAGTCTGTTGTTGGGATCCAAGCAAAGGAGAATTGCAAGGCAATCCACTAGCAGTTAAACTCTTCTTCTACTTTATAAATGTTTTGTTGGTGATGTTTTTTTGTGTGTTTGTGTCACTGATTGATCTTCAACTTTCTCTTAGGGTCAAAAGAAGTGGATTAGTTGTATCGCGTGGGAACCAGCTCATCTTAGTTATCCAAGCAGGAGATTTGTGACTTGTAGCAAAGATGGGGATGCAAGGATCTGGGACTTTACACTGAAGAGAACTCTTATTATCCTCACTGGACACACACAAGCTGTCACCTGTGTCAAATGGGGTGGAGATGGAACAATATACAGAGGGTACATTTTATAATAACATGAATGTTTCTTATAGATATGTATCCATAACATTTTCAATGTAGCTCTTGTGGTCCAAAGCTTAGTCTGCAAACTCTTTATCTTGTTAACATGTTGTTGTGTTTTGGCAGTTCACAAGATAGTACCATAAGGATGTGGGAGATCACTTACGGTCAGGGGATCCTCAAACATATATTAACGGTAACGTTATTGGCTAAAGTCTGAAAAGCTTCCTTGGCCTTTACTTTAAGATGCAATTCTCAAGTTACAATGCTTCTTCAGGAGCATGCCAGTTGGGTGAACTCCCTTGCGTTGAGTAGAGAATATGTTCTTCGGACAGGAGCGTTTGACCACACTAGACCAAAGACATGTTCAGATGAAGAAATGAAACAGGTAATAAGCACTTTCCTCTTCTTTATTAGCCTGATTCTGATCCTCTTCCTGAATGTTTGGTTAGATTGCGCTTGAAAGATACATCAAAGCAAAAGGAAAAGTAGATTCTCCTGAAAGATTAGTGTCTGGTTCTGATGACTTTACTACAATCCTTTGAGAACCATCCGTTAGCTTAAAACCTAAACAAACAATGGTTACAGCCAGGTTGACTGGTCATCAACAGGTTGCTACTAGCTACTTGAATTCCAACTGTTCTCTCATTCTGTTTCTGTTTCTCGGACTCTTTAACATCTTGTTTGGTGTCAAACCAAATAAACAGCTTGTAAACCATGTGTATTTCTCACCAAATGGGCAATGGATTGCAAGTGCATCGTGTGATCGATCTGTGAAGCTATGGGATGGTGTCACAGGAAAATTTATTACAGCATTCAGAGGCCATGTTAACTCTGTCTATCAGATCAGTTGGTCTGCAGACAGTATGATGCTTTTGAGTTGCAGTAAAGATTCAACTCTCAAGGTGAAATCCTGTTTCACTTTCACAGGTATGGGATATTAGAACGAAAAGTTTAAAACATGACCTCCCTGGTCATGCGGCTGAGGTATCAAACACCTTCAAAGCTCAAGTTGTTGCTTTGTTTACAAAAATCTCTTTTCTTACTTTCTTGACTTATAGTCTTTTTTTCTGTGTTGGAAAGGTTTATGCTGTGGATTGGAGTCCAGATGGTGAGAAAGTAGCTTCTGGTGGTGCTGATAAAGTTCTCAAACTATGGAAAGGTTAAAGGAAGAGCTTTGTTTACTCTTCCAAGCAGATAATTTTTTCTAACAAATCAGTTTTTTTTCGCAAAAACAGATATAATACAACATCATAAATCTGGCAAACAGAGTTTTTAACAACATACTGGTTGGGACAAGAGGGTAGAAGCAAACCATCATTGTTTCTTCAGTTTTTATACTGTAAACTGAAGCTAAATGAATGTTTTGCTCACCAGTCTTGAATATGCATACAAGAAAACAGACGAAAAAGAACTTGATGAAAGAATGAGCCAAAGATGAGTTGCCTGTTTACAGCCAAACCAAATCTCATTGTCACAAGAAGTATCTCTTTGTTTGGCTGAAACATAGGGGACAAGACAAAGAGACCAGTCTCTTCTTGTCCCCATTTGATAATCATGTTTTGAGATTGCAGCAGCCAGTATCCATTGCTAATGCAATCCACTTGCTAGGCATAACCATATTACCATCAATAGAATGAACCGAAGGACTTAGAAAGTGATTCATACTTGTAACATCTGGTCCGTTTGTTTCCATCGATGAGTTCATTGTCCCATTTTCGGGATGAAAGAGTTCAAAACCCTGAGAACTGCTTGGCTTAGACTGCAAAGCAGCATCTCCTTTCTTGGTGTTCAAGAAACGTCCTCCGGATCCTCTAGGACGGCGCATAGCATGGAGATGGCGCGAGTGATGCATGTATGGCTGCTGCAACATCATAATATACCGCAGCTTTTGAGATTCCATATTGCACAACATAATATCAAACTAGTTTTTTCTTTATGGTTTACCTTGCGGCAGCTGCTCATTTTGTTCTTGAGAACAGCTTTAGCACGAGACTGGCGTCGCCTGATGATTCCATGGTACTGCTTTGAGTTCACATAGATCGTACCATCTTCTTCTGTCTCCATCTTTAGAGGAAGCATGACCCGGCCTGGCGATATCTGAGATCCATAGCCTGAAACAACTCCATAGTACTGTTCCACATGATCATGATGCTTTGTGTAGATCTACATGAAAACATAATAGGAAGTACTCAGGAACTAGATAAAATAAACTCTATAGGTTTTAGAAACATGTTCCATCACAAGAAAACTGCACCGTTGGCTGAGCAAATCCAAACTCAAAGCAGGAAGATTGCATGGCCAAAGCAACATGAGGCTTTGACACATCTCTTGAACTCTTATCACCACCTAAAAATTAAAATTAGCAAAGTTACCTTCAAATACATTTATATTCATTCTTGTAATGTAAAAGAAACACAGGTGGAGTTCAGATGTTCACATTCAAGAAACTTCCATAAGAGTTTATACGTACCAGGGGAGAAAGTGAAGAGAGTTGCAGAGCTTTGCTTATCAACACCTTGCTCTGACTCTGTCTCTGCAGTAACTACCTTAACTCCAGGGAATGAGTCAGAAGAGAGGCTCTCCGTAGTCAACTCCGGAGATCCAAAAGCAATATTCCACAAACAAGAAGCCTGTGGAGGCGAGAAAAGCTCCTCTCTCTCCTTGCAATACTCGCTTTGCATAGCTTAACTGCTTAATGTCCAAAGTCTAATGGAGAAAAGGTGAAAGATCTGTTGTACAAGATCACAAAAGGTCAACAACTAAGTCTTCTATCAGCTATATAACAAGATCTCCAACAGCAACTCGAGGATCCAAAGATAGAAACCGACCAAATCTTACAATAACAAATCCATATTGGGACAAGAAAACATAAACATAGAAAACTTACACACAAGGAGTGCGAGACTGAGAGAGAGGGAAAGATTAAGATTCCAATGTGTTGGGAGCCATGTCGGCTTCAAAAAAGAAAGAAAGATTCAGAAGGAGAGAGTGTAGATGGGTGAAACAACTAAACTACAAGTGTTATGTAAACTAATAATAGCAGCTCCAGGAACCAATCACCTTCAACTTTCATGCTGAATCTTTTTAATGTTTTCTTTTCTTTTATTTATTAGGTGACACATAAAAAAAAAGATAGACAAAATTATTGCTCTTGTTAACTGTAGTAGCGTTGGCTTGACGTGCTCTCTCCACAAGCTACAATGATCCCACTTCATATCATTTTCATCCCCATCACCTTTAACTAACAGTACTATGTTGTCTTCAAGTTCCGTTTTTGTTCCCATCTTTTTTTTAAAAAAAAAGAGAGACAGTTAAATCTCATTTTTTATTTATAAATTATATTATATACCGCTATAACTTATGCAGGTGCCCTTTAGTTAATATTATAACGAAAGTCTCAATGTTGAAAAGAAATCAAGAAAAGAAAATGGTAAAAGTGTCTAATTCAACTTTTAGCATCACGTAGTGAAGTCAACCTAGAGCCGGAGACTAGGTTGGGTAATTACTTAGGTCGAATTAACTAGCCCATTAAATCGGCCCAATTTAACATCTTTATCACTTCTTAATTTGACATAATTATTCCAACCTTATCTGCTATTCTAAGTTGTCTCTACAGTTTTTCTTTTTTGTAACAGGCTTTCATTTAATACAGAAAAAGAAAGAAAAAATATTACAAGCTTTGATGGGCTAGTGTATTATATGGGCTAGTTAAATAAACCCATCAACAAAATATGTAAGACACATATAGAAGGAACTTAGACCAGAAGGCTAATAGAAGAAAGAAGCCCAAATATCATAACATAACCATAGACCCAAAGTGAAGAATAGGCTCCGTAGTGATAGGAGGAAGAATATCTTCACCATATCAATCAAAGGAAAGAAATCTACCTAATTTTTTGACCGCTTGTATTTACATGACTTCTCTTTTATTTCTATGATATTTCTATTTGTTTTTTCTTTTGTTAAAAATGATATTTCTATTTGTTTATATAGAAACAAGATATTTACATCCATACATAATCATTTTACTATATTAGCTCATACATTCATTCCATATATTGATATCATAATATATGTATAATCTGTATATATTTATTCCATATATTGATATCATAATATATATTCATTCCATATAGTCCATGACAAACTATTGATAAAAATGTACCTATAATCTCAGTTAAATATGATGCTTTATTTGAATAATCTCAGTTAAATATGATGCTTTATTTGAATAAATTTACGTGACTCAGTTAAATCTGATGCTTTATTTGAATAAATTATTAAGTACAATTAGGTTTAATTAGTAAATCAAAAGCATGTGTTAAATACGAGATGAGCTCTTCAACAAAAGGAAATTGACAGCATGTATTTGCATGGCTTCCCTTTTATTTCTACAAATTCTATGATATTTCTACTTTTCTATATAGAAACAATATATACACATGCATATCTAATCATTTTTACTAAATTAGCTCATATATTCATTCCATATATTGATATCATAATATATGTATATATCTTTTCATTTTTTTCATGCTAGCTTCCATATTAGCAAATAACATTCCACTATTTAGGTTTAAAACACAACAAGAAACATGACCCAAGCTCGACCAAAACAACAAAAACTAGAAATACGAAATGAGCATGCAAAGACACAACAACAACTTTATTTAGGTTAACATGCAAACAAAGACACAAGTTTAAGACACAACAAGAAACATGACCGAAGGTTGACCAAAACAACAAAAACTAGAAATATGAAATGAGAATGCAAAGACACAACAACAACTTTATTTCAAGACACATTAATTTTCTTACTCGACAGCAACTTCATTAGGCATCGCCTGTACCACCAGATTTGCTGCTCTCTCCTTCATTGGTCTCCATGTCCTCATCGTCATCAGATGGTTCCACGTTCAGGTCAAATCGATATGCCATCTTGGTTAAATGAGTCTCATCGCCATGTTTTTGGACTTTTGTATCAGGGAAGAACCACTTATCCATCAAATAGACAGTTCCACTTCCCATCGGGCGGAAACAAGGTTCCAATTCAGGTGCAACATCGGAAGCCTTCGGGATATCATCCCCAAGAGATGGCTCGTTGACACTTGTATAAGGATGTTCCGTATAACCTAACTTTCTCTTCAAACCTGTAATCTTATTACTTGTATATGATATTACATTATCAAGCTCGGTTTGAGAAAGGTCATCAAGGCTACGACCATTTTCGATTTGGGACATGAGATGACCCATCTCCAACTCCTTAATTACCTTCCGAGTATGCTCTAGTTCCTCCTCCATCTTTTTGATATTGGTCTTGATGTATGACTCAAGATCCTCCGCGTTCATTTTCCTCTCGTTCTCCGGTAATTCGTAAAAACGCTCGATGAGAGATTTAGCCTCCTCCTGATTTGGCCACACCACCAACTTATCGTCATCACGGCTGAAAAAGATCAAACATGCATTCATATTACACGGGTTGGTTAGCTCTTCAGCCATTTTCATCAGTGCTTGCATCCTCTTCTCGCAAGCAGTTTTTCTTGCCTTTCCATCTGCGATCAAAGTCAAGTTCAGCTTTGTTCTTGCCATTTCCATCTGCGATCAAGTTCTCCCTTGTATCTGTGTTTATGTTTATCTGTGGTGATGGAAGAGAATCCTACATATGGTATTATATAAAGAATGGAGGATAGGAGAAAAAACATTAAAATGGAAATATAATAAAACCCAAACAGTTATAATCTCACATATTTGTTTTTCTTCCATAAAAATTAGTTTGACTTGACTATTTTGATAACATATTTAATAGTTTTCTGATTCAACACTTTTTAGAACTTCTCAACACTTTCGACCTTATCAGTTATTACCTTCCATGTTTATTTCAACACTTTCGACCTTATCAGTTATTACCTTCCATGTTTATTCAAATATGTATTTACCCTATTTTGTTTAGCATGTATCTATATGTCTTCCCTTTTACTTATGTGATATTTATACAAACAAGATATGCATGCATACTAAATACGTATACCTACACTGGTTCATACATCCCATATATATCATATTATGTAAAATAGCAGTTTTTCCTTACTTTAATATCAACCAAAGAGATATGTCAAAAAAATAAATCAGCAAATAAATATTTGTTTTAGCTTTTGATATTTTCCCATTCTAGCTAGTTTCCATTGGGTTTCTTGTTTTGAATGCATTTATTTATGGTGGTTCATGCACCAAATTACTTCTTAGTCAAAGCAGAGAAATAATTTTCTACGTAGCTCCAAGCAAAAATGGAAATATTTGTTTTTCTACCATAAAAATGGAAATACAATAAAACCAAAACATTAATTATAATCTCACATATTTGTTTTTCTACCATAAAAAAATAGTTTGACTTGACTATTTTGATAACATATTAAATATTTTTCTAATTCAACACTTTTTAGAACTTCTCAATTTTACATAATTGTTCGACCTTATCAGTTATCTTCAATGTTATTCATCTACCCTAACTTTGTTTAGCATGTATCTATATGTCTTCCCTTTTACTTATGTGATATTTATACAGAAACAAGATATGCACGCATACCAAATATTGTATACTTGCATTGGTTCATATATCCCATACTATGTAAAATAGCAGTTTTTCTTACTTTAATATCAACCAAAGAGATAGGTTAAAAAAATAAATCAGCAAATAAAGATTTGTTTTAGCTTTTAATATTTTTCCATTGGGTTTCTTGTTTTGAATGCATTTGTTAATGGTGGTTCATGCACCAAATTACTTCTTAGTCAAAGCAGAGAAATAATTTTCTACGTAGCTCCAAGCAAAAAAAAAAAAATGCTACGTAGCAAGCAACGAAAGAATCAGCGTTCGAGGGAATCAAGAAAATAAATAATCTTACGAGTGAATTTAAAGTTTAAGAATCATAAAGGAAACAATGAATAAAACTTCTCCATAGTTCAAAAAACTAATCATGAAACTGTACCTATAGTTTGACGTGCATGCCAATGATGTTTTATCTAAATATAGCTCATTCTCAAACAATTTTCTTTATGTTGAACCCTAGAAAAACAAGTGTTTACGAGATGAGCTCTTAAAATTGCAAAGGGAAAACATTGCATTATTTAGGTTAACATGCAAACAAAGACACAAGTTTAATTAAAGACACAACAAGAAACATGACCGACGCTTGACCAAAACAACGAAAACTAGAAAATATGAAATGAGCATGCATGCAAAGACACAACAACAACAACTTTATTTCAAGACACTTTTATTTTATTATTCGACGGCTGCTTCATTAGGCATCGTCCGCGCCACCAGACTTGCTGCTCTCTCCTTCATAGGCCTCCATGTCCTCATCGTCATCAAATGATTCCATGCTCAGGTCGAATCCAGATGCCATATGAGTCCCATCGCCATGGTTTTGGACATTTGGATCATCGAAGAACCATTTGTCCATTAAATAGACACTTCTACTTCCCATCGGGTGGAAACAAAGTTCAGATTCAGGTGCAACATACGAAGCCTTTGGGATCTCATCCCTAAGAATGGGCTTGTTGACAATTGTATGCGGAGGTTCCATACCTAACTCTCTCGCCGAATCCGTAATCTTCTTACTCACATATGATATTAAATTCTCAAACTCGGTTAGAGAAAGATCATCAAGCATTCTACCACTATGGAGTTGTAACATGAGATGATCCATCTCCAACTCCTTGACTACCTTTCGAGAACGGTCTAGTTTCTTCTCGATCTTCTTGATATTGGTCTTGATGTATGACTCTTGATCAACCGCCTTCATGTTCCTCTGGTTGTCCGGTAATGCGTTATAGCGCTGGATGAGAGATTTAGCCTTCTCCTGAGATGGCCACACCACGTACTCCCCGTTGTCACGGTTGAAAAAGGTCAAACAAACACTCGTATTGCACAAGATGCTTAGTTCTTCTGCCTTTTTCATCAGTCCTTTCATCCTCTGCTGGTAAGCAGATTTTCTTGCCTTTCCATCAGCGATCCGACCAAACTTCAGCGTTGGTCTTACCATGGCTGTCGTTTTTTAGTTATATCTTTTATTTGTGATGTTAAACTATAGACATGCACTTGTAATCTTATATAGAGAGGTGAGAGGAAGAGATAAGTACACAAAATATGGACTATTTTGGTAATGTATTCAATTACCATTAATTTTCAACATATTTCATATAACTAGTATGGTAAAAAATAATTTGACTACTATTTTGGTAATTATCCAATTACCATTGATTTTGAATATAATTCAAATTAGTAGTCTAGGGTTAAAAAAAGTTTGACTAGACTATTTTGGTAATATATATATATATATTGGTTCTTCTAATTATTAAATTTAATGTTTATTTATTAGAATACCTTTTATTCAATATTAGTCTGACTAGACTATTTTGGTAATATTATATATATATATATATATTTATATTGGTTCTTCTACATACTACAATATTTAGGTTTATAAAAAAGTATATAAATAAAAGAGCCTAAATAGTGAGAGAGCATATATCCATAGAATAAAATTCTAAAAATATAGTAAATAAAAAATAATAAAAATAATCTTTAAAAAGCAAAACAGGAAAATAGCATATGGAAATCCTAAAATTTGAAATACTCAACATATTTTCTTTTAAGTATTTCAAATTATGTTTTGTTAAGAATCTTCACTGAGATATAAAGTTATCTTAGATATCAGCCACTATTTTATATTTATCATTATATAAATAAGAAGAATAAAAATATATTCAACTACACACTAATTGATTTAACGATATTAATTGTAAACGTTGCATTTGCAAAAAATAATATTTTACAACAATCACAAAACGTAATATAAAGTATTTTTTACCATTTTGTATTATTTCAAAACTCTTCAAATTAAAAATTATTTTTTAATGTTTCAGATTGGGGAATGAATAAAAATATATTTTTAATAAAAACAATTTATAAATAAAAGTAATACATTAAAATTAAAATCAAGATATTATCAATACAAATATATAATTACGATTTGTATTTTATAATTTATATTCACTTGTAATATTATAATTTATATTATAAGAATTTTAAACCAAAATATTCTCTATAAATTTGATCACTATTATATATTCATATAAATTAAACAAAATATTTTTAGAAAAATAGAAGAAACATTTTTATGAAAAATAATCTTTTCATCTAAAATAAGTTTTAAAAATGAATAATATTATTAATTATATTAAATTATTTTATACGATCTTATAATAATTTAAATTTGACAATTTATAAATTATAAAATATATTATTATTATGAATTAACTATTAATTCATTGATGAATATAGTCAACCATTTATCAATATCATGCAAACTTACCTATTTGTAATGTTGTACAAACAGCCTAATAACGATTGAAACTGTAATCTTCCTCATCCAAAAGTTATTGCACTCGACCTGCAACCAATACATTCAAATCAGTATATTTTAAAAATACATGTATATTATACTAAAATAATTCTGGACCAATAAATATTACACATTGAAGGGCCCAATTTATTTTGGGCCTCATGACCCTAAAAGATTTTGGGTCGATTATGGAACCATGTTAAAAATTATAATCCAGAAAATAGCAGTTCCTCCAATAGAAAGAGAGATAAAAATCAAAATAAAACTACATCAACACGCACCAAAATGTTTTGCATCTCCACAACGGTAAAAGAACGTGCTGATACCAAACCATGTGAAAAGTTTTCAAAATGGTTAAAACATTTAATTTGCTAACTCAATGAAACATAGACAATGTTTTATGCAAAAGGAAAAACTAATTAAGAAGCAACGAAATTTAAAAAACTAATCCGTTTAAATATCTACTTGAATGAAGTATACTTAATGATCACAGTTACTCGTATTTTATGCAAAAGGAAAAACTAATTAAGAAGCATTCACCAACACCTATTTGAATTTCATACAGAATCTTAATATATATATATATTTATATAGGTCACATCTTTGACAAAAAAAATAGAAAGGTCTCAAGCATTTTTGGAAATATATAAATGTATATATATTGTGTATTTGCCAACATGTTAGATGCGGGTAGAACCCAACTGTTGATACACTGATGACATTAACACAATTTACAAGACTTCAAATTTCAGTTACTTAGTTTTATTTGTTCATTTGTTTACAACATGGTAGATTCGGATTGAACCCAAGTGCTAATACATTGATGGCATTAACCCGAACTATAAGACTTCAACATTTTTTTTACAAAGTTAATCAAATAATTAAATGTTATAAGAGTTATTATAAATACGAAAATATACTTTACTTAAACCTCAGTTCAGAGAGCTATATGTATATCTTAAACAAAAGCTTATGCAGAAATTTATTCATAGAGCTAATAAATCCACTATCAATCAAATATAAATTTGTTTTCATAAAGGTAATCTTAATAATAAAGTATTTGCAGGATGCTAAACCCTTATAAGAACTAATATGACACACAAAATTACAATACTGAAACTTTGGAATTTCATAAGTACATAACTTATCTTTTAAACATAAGCATATATTCAACTAGACCCTTGATATAATAGAAATCTATTACATGTGAAAATATAAGTTTAAGATTTTTCAGTTTTGTTCTCATAACTAATCTAAATAATAATCTCATTACAAAACTAAGAGATATATACTTACCTTGAGTAGATTGAAGAGATGGTCAAATGGCAATCTTCCACAAAGATTTAGTTTTAACTCTTAAATTTTGAAGATTCATTTTTTGTTGTAAGAACACTCGTAAAGTTTAAAAGGATGGAGGCGCTTAAGAAACACGATAGATGATTAGATTAGGTTTAAAATGATCACTAACATCAATTTATATATATTAAAGCCCATATATGTAAAAAGCCCAGCTCATTTCTATATTAATATAAAATGATGGTTTTATTGAAGATTAGGATGTTGATGAGATTTTTACTCCCTGTAAAAATTTAATTACTGATATTTAACTATTTATTACTTCTATGACTGTTATTTCTAAATTTTTTATTACAACAATATCTAAACTAAGAAATTACCTACAAATCCATATAATCAAAATTGAAGTATAAAATCGACATATATACAATATAACAGAAAAAAAATTCTAGCATCATGTGCAAGTTTGTCGGTCACCAAAATTCGTGCTTTTAATATATGAGCCTGATCGTGAAAATTTGGAAGAAAGTCTTATTTTAAAAACTTTCAAAATCATTTTAATTATATTTCTTTTTGTTACATTTATGTTTTACAAAAGCTAGCAATAAGTGGCATTAAATTTTTAAAAGTTTACAATCAACTCCTTAAAGCCTAGAGTTTTTAAATCAACTTTATTTTTTAAGACAGCAATAACAGTTGAAAACAATCACAGCCTATGTCTTTTTAGTGCTGACACTTTCCTTTTTGGATATATAAATTGTAGTATTTTCTTTTATAATAAAATAAAATTTACAGACTACATATGTATTAAGTATACCTATGTCATATGTAGTACACATTTTGAATTACAAATTAATTAACTGGACTACAAACTTACTTTGGATAGACAACTATTTGTTAATTTATCGAATTATATTTTATAATTTATAAAATGTTATGATGTATAGTTCTAATTTACCTAAATGTTATTAGTTATATATTTCATAATAATATAATCATTTTTCACTTACCAAAAAATTCGAACAGAAGTCCTGACTTTTTCATATTCAAAATCACAATATAGAATACTAATTTTTTTGATCCAAATATTAATATACTACTAATTTTGTTTCCAACACATCCGATTTTCTAATACTAAACTAATTATGTTGCCTCTCTAGGAATTTAACAAACATCAGCACAAGCTTGAATAAATGCTAAACATTCGCAGTGAAAACTAGCATGTCTTCGTCAAACCATGTTTAACGATACGATTAAGATTAAATCCACAACTAATCTAATTTTGAACGGTTTGATTAATACAGTTGTATTTTGTTAACATTATGGTATTGAATAAATGAATAAAAACAGTGAAAAAGTAAACAGAGAAATATTAAAGAGCAGTGAGAATAAGCAGGCAACAAGACGTTCACGTACGTCATCTCATTCAAGCACTCAACATGCCATGACTCAATATTTTATTAAGAAGCCATATGACATTTTTTATATGACAAATCTGATATCGAATCCATCTTCGTAAACTATAAGATTGGCTATAACCCAATTTTCTACTGACTCGAGGGATCTTATCTACACTTTGGCCATTTTTTGCCAGTTATATAAAAAGGTCAAATAATCCAAATCATTACAAGAAACTTAAGTTCTTTAAACAAAATTTACAAGAAACTTAGAAGTATTTACTATCATAAAACATGAGAGACGGCTAAAAATAAGAGAAGCAAAGTCTCAAGTTGTAGAAAGAAGAAAATAAAGGGCGATTAGATCATGTTTTATATCTTTCATCAATTTTTTTTTGCAAAAACAAGAAATAAAATCCTATTTGTAAAAGAGGGAAAATTAATCACTGACAGTAAACTTATATATTCCAAATGTTTGATTTAACAACTTTTTTTATGCTTGTGAAAGTTATTATACATACGCCACTAGAACATTATATGTTATTGCATCTTCAAATCCACCTTACCCAAGAAAACCTAATCATATATAAATCCAACACTAGCCATAGAAAATCTATATATGACATATATAACTCAAATCTTATCCTCTAAACATTCAATCATCGCGATGACTAACAACAAACGTTCACTCCTTTTCTCTTCAGATCAGTTTTTTAGCTATCCAACCGCCACAATGAATGCCACGGCGGTGCCACCTGACTCCGACCAACGGCTACCAGCCACGGATAGGATCGGTATGTTCGCTTACGGGCTCGGTGTCTCCATTGGTATACTTCTTCTAATCACCACAATCACCGTCGCTTCATATTGTTTAACTCGAAGCCACATCTTCGCAACTTCCCCTAGGACAATAAGACGCCGCCAAAGACAAACCAATGCAACAACTTCACGAAACGGCGAAGAACGGTTTCATCACTTCGACGGTGGTGATGACCAAAACGACACCGTGGTGGTCGAAGTCGTAGGGCTAGACGATGAGGTTATCAAGAGTTTCCCTAAGCTTCCATACGAAGAGGCTCGTGTGGGTTATAGCATGCAAAGGGATGCCACTGCGACGTCGTGTTGTTCTATATGTCTTGCGGATTACAAGAAGACAGATATGATTAGGGTTTTGCCGGATTGTAACCATTTGTTCCACGACAAGTGCGTTGACCCTTGGCTTATGATTCATCCTACATGTCCTGTTTGTCGTACGTCTCCATTGCCGTCGCCGGCTATGACACCTGTCAATGACGCTGTTACGTTTCCCGCCGGTCGATAGATGTTTGACTTCGTGTCTTTTTTATTTATTTATACTTTTTGTTGACATTCTTAGAGTATATTACATGTAAAGTTTCACGGGTGTTATTTGGTTCCTTAATCCTTATACAAACAAAATTTAGTGGTATATTCTTGAGACAACATGAACAGTTTATTGAGATTGTAATAGTTTATTTATATTTTGATATGACGATTATATTCTTTTGTAAACCCTTTGCTCAAAAAAACAATTATCTTCCAACCGGAGGAATAAATTAATTATATTGATACATTACGCTACAGATAAACAGAGTACAATAATGTATTTATACACTTTTAAAATGAATTTCTCTAATTATTACAAGTAAATTTCTATTTTTAACAAATAGTTTTATTGCTATTGAAACTTAACTAACGTATCTGCTTTCATGATTCTTCATCAATAACTTCATGAACATATACATGATTCTTGTTATCTATACTATGTCCGTCATTCTACAAAATGAGGTGATCTTACTAAATTATGTCTACCACAATCCACGTTAGATCTTGTCAACATGAAAAAATCAATGTTAAAGAAATCACTAAGTTGTTAATAGGCATTTTATATGAGATTATTAATAAGTCGGGTGTTTAGACCGATTTTTTTGAGTATTTATACCAATTTTTTTTTAAAAAAATTATATTAAATTTTTTATTTTTTTTTATATAAACATCTTTAAGAAAATAAAGAAGAAGACTTGCTCAAAAATAAAAAATAGAGGCGAAAATAAAAAATACTCCCTCTGTTTCATAAAGATAGATGTTTTGGAGTTTTCACACATAAGCATTAAATCACTATAATAAATGTATCGATTTCTGTAATTTTCAATTTTTAATAATTTTTGACCAATAGTAGCTCAATAAATTCAATTAATTTTTTTGAAACTTGGAATATTTTCATAGAAAACATAAAAAATCTTTTATGAAATAAATTATTTTTTTAAAACATCTATTATAATAAAACGGAGAGAGTAATAAAGAAGAAAGAATAGTATACAGTCAAAGTTGGTTAATCCTATGAACTATTTTCGGTGCCAAATCATTGAAATAAAAATCTACCTGATGGTTCGTTATGACGGATAATCAAGTGCAATCATTCACACCAAATAACTTCATCAACGAAATCTAGCCGTTCATTTTACTTTATAGGAAAGAATGACCTAGCTGAAATAACGGTCAAGATGTCGCCAACATTCCATGAGAATATAAAGATACTCTGCTTCCTCCTCGTTTTGGGCTTTTGATCAGCAAGCACCTCCGAGATTCCATCAACGATGTCTAGAATCGCGATTCTTCCTCTTCTCCTCCTCTTCTCGACGATTGTTCGAGCCACCGATGTCCAATACTGTGGTACGGATGAATCTCCGTCTCTGTTATTGTTGTTAACTATTGAGACAATCGTCTAAAGTTCAAATCTTTTTCGATTTTCACTCGTAATTGAACGTTTCATAGTGTCAAAGTTTCGATTTTTTCTTACGGGGAGTGATGTATTATGTTAATTGCAGAGGAGAACGCAGAGTATGAAGTAAAAGTGAAAGAGGTTAACATATCTCCTAATCCTATAGCTAGAGGCGAGCCAGCTACCTTTACCATCTCTGCCACCACAGGTTGCTTCTTTTTTTACTTTACTGTTTTAACTCTTTTACTTGAAGTTTTTTTGTGTGGTTATATTGATTGATACCAATGAATGTGTTAGTTATGATGGAGAGACAATGTGATTGCTTGTGAGTGTTGTAGCTTCTTACTAGATTCTCACAGGAGTCTGAACAATCCGTTTATGATGTGTGTGTGTGTTTTTAATAAAGGGCGTGGGATTACGGGTGGAAAGTTGGTGATTGAAGTTACATACTTTGGATGGCACATTCACTCTGAGACGCATGACCTTTGCTCTGAGACAACTTGTCCTGTTCAAACCGGGGACTTCTTGGTTGCTCACTCTCAAGTTCTTCCTGGTTACACTCCTCCTGTAAGTTTGATGATCCGCTTTTGTTTCTTTGTTTGAAGCATCTCTTGCGATCAAAGTGGATGTCTTAGGCTTAGTTTGGTATTGAGCAATACCTAAGAGACATTAAATGACTAGTTTGAATGTGTGAAGGTAAAGATGACAGATTCTACTCTTTTATAGGGTTCATACTCGCTGCAAATGAAGATGCTGGACTCGCTAAAGAAGGAGCTAACGTGTATTAAATTCTCCATCGACATTGGATCCGTGGCCGACATGTAGAGCAATTCACTTTATTTGCATTTGTATATTTAGTTTCTTAAGATATGGTTTTCTTTTATAGCTTTTATCAGTTATGTTACCAGACTTGGATTTGGTGATCTTCATCATAAGTATATAAAATACATGCTTAGGTGTTTTTTTGCTGCTTCAGTCAAACAACATATCAACCAGGTTTCATGGAGTCAGCGTCATATATTAATTAAACTGAAGCATAATCTAATGTGAAAGTAATCAGAGAGGGAGCATATATGATGATTAAATTAGTAATTATGACTAATTCGAATTTGCCTTAGCTAAAGCTGAGCTACTGACATCATTGCACGTTTGCGGAATTGTAAAAAGACAAGACAGGCATGATCATTCTTACCGGACCAAATGAAGAAAATAAACTTGTAAAATCAATCGATCACTCTTACCAGACAGATTTGTAATTTAAAATTTTCCTAAAACTCTGCAGCATCTTTTTGTTTTCCCTCTGGCAAATTGGGTTGATTAGGTAAAAAAAAAATCATTGCTCATGAGTCTTTTTGTCTCTGTGATTGAGTGGTGAGTTTTAGCATCTTACATTACTGTAGCAATGACCCATCAAACAAAAAAAAAAACTTTTTTTTAATTCTTTGGTTCTGAATAAAACCCATCAAAGAAAGACTTTTGAAAGCTAACCCAGAAAGTAGCTTTTGAAACATTTTTTCATCCCCACAAGCTAACCAAAGAAGAAACCTCAAAACGAAAAACCCATTACGTTTTGTTTTGTACTCGTGCCCGATCTTATCTTTGGTTTGATCTTGATTCCATCTCTTGGCCTCTTTTCATATTCTCAGCAAAAGATGAAGGGAATGAAGGAGAGATTGGCGAAGAAGATCAAACTCATCTCCATTGTTTCGACCTTGAAGCAAGGTCTAGCTCATCACAAGAGTAAGATTGACCGGACTATCTATCACATAAGAGATGAAATAGTCGCTGAATCTGGTCAACGCAAAGGTTGTGTTACACCAACGCTTGAGGATGTGTCCGAACAAGAACAAGAACATGATGTTGAAGAAGAAGAACAAAAAGAGATGCTTTTGGAATTTGAAGAGAATTGCCCACCTGGAGGAGAAGACTCTGTCGTATTCTACACCACGGGACTGCGAGCAGTGAGGAATACTTTCAAAGCCTGTAGAAGAGTAAGATTCTTGTTGGAGAATCACTTGGTGAAGTTTAAAGAAAGAGATGTTTCGGTGGATTCAGAGTATAGAGATGAGATGTGGAGGTTGCTTGGTAGGAAAGTTACCTCTCCGAGGCTGTTCATTAGAGGTAGGTACATTGGAGGAGCTGATGAAGTTGTGGCATTGAACGAGAACGGTAAGCTCAAGAAGCTTCTAGTAGGGATCCCACTGGCTCATTCGCCTTGCAAATGTTGTGGGAACGAAAGGTTTTTGATATGTTCTACTTGCAACGGAAGCTCAAGACTGATTGCAGATGATGAAGAGACAAGTAATGGTAATATGTGGGCAAGATGCAGAGAATGCAACAATGAGAAAGGGCTTGTGAGATGTCCTCTTTGTACTTGATGTTGCTGTAATAACTACTTTGTATTTTGGTTCCTTTAGAATAAATAAGTTGCACACTGACTCATGTTTATCTTGTTCGCATATTCAAACAAGACACCAAAACTCTGTTTTCTCTCTTCTGTAGTATGAAGACTTTTGGGGAATGTTAAGATTCTAATCAGGCGTAGTAGACTGACACGAGAGGTATATCAACGTCGTTGTCATTGTCATCCTCACAAGCCACCACAACATCCAAGTGACGTCTGTAAGCAGGCAATTCAACTTTAGCTACTTCTCTTGCAAGATCCACCACTCTCCTGTCCATCCTCTCTTTATGTCTCGGGAACATACTGTTGTACAGTAAAGAGCTTCCGCACAATATGCTGTACGCGTTTAGTCCTTTCTCTTTTACCCATTTTAGCAACTCTTTTAGAGTTGGGTTTCCTTTGATGACCCAACGGTCCCAAACCGTCCAGCTTTGGTCTTGGTGCTTCACTACTTTGGGTGGAACCGGCTCAGCTATGGAGAAGAGTGGAAGTGCTAAGTTAGCGAATGTGTTTCTGTAGTCTTCCACTTTGTGTGCGCCGTCTAAGACCTTGTACAGTTCCAGGCAAACAAAGCCCGTTGCCATAGCTGTTGATGTTGCTATGGCAGGTATGATTCTTCCGGCGATGAACTTGGCTTTAAGCTTGTCCACCTCTGGAACGCTGTAGTTTTTTGCTCTCATGTTGGCTAGCCCAGCGATCATGTCCATGTGGTAGTTGGTATCGTCATCCTATAAATATCATAATGTTAGTTGCTCTTGTAATTCAAATAGAAACATACTTTCGTAAGAGTTGGGATACAAATATGATTCACCTTTTCAAATTGGATTGGCTTCATCCTGAACTCCGGCTGCAAACTCATTCTGCACCGCTCTAGTTTTGCGATTAGTTCATCGATTACTGCTGCATCATCGACTGAAGCTGTAGACATGGTTGTAGCCTTCTCATCTGTCACAATCTTCGCGTCTTCCCTCGGCTCAAAGTTGGGGACTATCACTCTTTCCACAGCCTCAGCTAGTCCGGTTGGGGTTTTAGCCCACTCAGGAGTAGGGATTCCGAATGTCTCTGCACGCAAGATAGCAGCAGCCATGACAAAATTGGTATAGCTCAGGTCAGTTGAGGAGAACTGAAGCGGACGAGGGAATCTCTTAGGGGCAGACCAGAATGGTGCTCCGGTACTGGTATTAGCATCCTCAGGAAATGTGAAAATCAACTGCTTCACACGGTTGACGAAGTAATCTTCAAACCTGTAAGAAAAAACTTATGTTAAAAGAAGTGAATCAGTTATATACAGTCACGATGAAGGGTTCACACCAAGAGGGAATACCTCAGACGAGCCCAAGTTATGCAATCCTGGAAGGAATTGCACTTCTCTTTTTCGAGGCACTCAACAACACGTCCCAAAGTATCCCTAGCTTGAGCATCACCAGCACTCCTCATCGCATTCATGTATTCATCAGGATTTGAGAGATACGCATTAACTTCAGCTGGTGTTTTCTCAAGTAGGCCCTCGAATTCAGAGCGAGCCCATGTCAAGCAATGGTCAATGTTGTGAGGAAATGAGTGCACCGTGCACATCGGAGCCTGTTTCTCTGGTGGGTCTCTCGAAGCACCATAGTTCTCAGTGAGATGAGGGATAACCATCTGTGTGTTGCACTTCGCACCTAAAGTTCCTGACTCGAGGAGAGGCTTCTGGAAATAGACACACCTTGAATCGACATAAAGCCTTGCAGTGACATTGTCCAGTGCGTTGACAACAACGGTCAAATTCTCCCAGAAGCTGTCGTCAAAGACATTCTCAGTCTCAGGTCCAACACGATTTTGCAGAGCATCAATGTGGAGACGAGAATTTATTCCCGCAGCTGCTGTTGCGGCAACTGTGGATTTGGCCTGTCCTATGTTCCAATCTCGGAAAAGAAACTGACGACTCAGGTTGCTCTTCTCAATTACATCATCATCGGTGACAGTTAGCTTTCCATGAATGCCACATGACACACCCATCAAAGCCAAATTCTTTAAGAACTCACATCCAAGAGCACCAGCCCCTACAACAAAAACTTTGGCATTCTCGAGTTTCTTTTGAAGTGTAGACCCAAATACAGAGATCTGTGCATCGTAACGGCTATTTTGTGGTCTAAACTCTGATGCATCAAGGGGTTCCTTGGGGAGTGACTCCAACGAATCAAAGTAGAAGAACTGCACAAGTAATGCAAACTCATTACAAGATTACAAAACAGATACTACTAAGGGGACATGAGATTTAGATGCCTATATAAATTGAAGAACAACATTGCTCAACAAGTGGACATTTTACACATAATGAGTGAACAGATGTCCATCCTGAACATTCAAACAGATAAGACTTTACCTGAAAGATAGGATGGAATTTCCCAGAGCATGCCTTCACGACCTCCTGTCCAACAATGCCACCAAACATTGCAGCCATGGGATTCAGAACAGCCCTGGATCCAAAGGCCAAATGCCGCAATAGTTTAGAGTTGACATCTTCCAACCTTGCATCACCCAAACTCTCGTTAATGTCAGTTGCAATTTCCACTAGTTTCTGAGCATCTTCTTCTGAACCAGCAAAGGGAAACCGGCCTGATTGAGACGAAAACCTATCAAGTGCCTGGAATGCTAAGTGAAGAAGAGGTGGCCGGTCAAATTTTGAAAAGTCACTAAGAAGAAAGTCGCCTGGATCTTTAATTGCTTCTCTGAGCGGCTTAAAGTTCAGGACCTTTGGTTGTTTAACCTGAGTCACAATCCCACCCTTCACATATGTCCCACAGCTAGTGGTGTCTTCCTCAAGGAGAAATGAATAAGGCTTGACATTTTTTATCTTCCTTGGTTTTCCATCATTTAACTCTGCCATCCCCTCAACTTCAGAGAAAACTACAAGTTCTCCGTCCTGAAATTCGGGCCTCTCATCATCGACACATGAAACAAATGCAGGATTTTCATTGCTAACAGAAGCGATGATGCCAGAGTGCGGTTCCTCTCCATCAACATCAAGAACAGTAAACTGAGGTCCAAAATCACAAAACAATGACCCAAACAGCCCCCTAACGTCAGCCTTGATGAATGCAATAGGAGGCTGATGGCTATGACAATAATCATCAAACTCTATCGCTTTCTCAAAAGACGTATCCACAAATACCACGGCCTGCAACAAGAATATAAATTAGCCAGTATACATTGAGAAAACAAACTAAACATTATATATATTGTACAGAAAATTGCATCTATGGATCATAATACTCTGATTGACAATAACTAGAGCATAAAGAAATCAAATAAAGGAAGGGGTTGGATACCTGGAAACCAGAAAGCTGCTCTTTGGTTAACTTTTCAGTCAAAGTTGAGACAGCCACGGCATTGTTGAGTTCTTGCAACTTCTGAACAGAAGCAAGTGCTCTATTCTTGCCAACGTCCTCCTCCGCGAAAACAAAGTTGCTAGACAAGTCCCATAGCTCACCCACGTTTTCATCGTGAAGGGTCACTGACTTCACACCAGCGAGAATAATATTCTTGGCTAAATAGGAGAACAAACGTATCATCAGAAATAAGGAGATAAAGAAGACAATATACAGATAATATCATTACAAACAGAGTGAAATGTTTTACAGACTCAATGCATAATGATATCACACTAACTAATCAAACAGTGTGAAATATCATTTTAAGAACAAAAAATAAACCTTCGATGCATAATGATACCACACTAACTAATCAAACAGTCTAAGCTACCAGTTTTACAGACTCAAATAATGTGAACAGAATCAAGCAATACGTTTAGAGATTCTTAAAATGTGGATGCCAAGCACATAAGTGACATGCAAGAGGATTTTTAACAACGAAATGAGAAAAAAAATAAAAATAGGAAGGAGAGTTAAAAAGAAAGCGTTACCAATCTCGACACCAAGGCCCTGGATCCCTGAGATGAGAACATTGGAAGCGAAAAGCCTCCTCATGGTCTCGCGTCCATACACAGCGAGCTGTCTGCTATGAAGATCTTCATCGATCTCGTGATTGTTGGTGTTGTTACCAAACGCCTCCATGCTCATCGGCACCGCGTCACCACCACCACCGGTGATGTTGAGCTCGATGTTGGAGATAGAGGTGAGAATCGGCGAACCATCAGGTATAGCCTCAGTGTGATTGATTCGTCGCTTCTTACGAGGAGACGAAGTAGATGCGAGAGTGTTCTCCCTTACTGGCTCCATACAGTAACTGAAGAGAATATAAATATATATATATAAAGCAAACAAAATAAAACGATAATCATGATGAGAGGTTCCCTTAAAGCTAAACCGATGAACGAAACTGCAGAATAAACGAGAATCGGTGCAGAAGAAGATGATGAAAACGTACCTTTCGTGTGTTCGGAGAAGAAGATGATCGGAGCGGCTGATGAGAGAGGAGAGTAGGCTTTGTAGGTTGTTGTGTAGAAGCGGCTGATGATGGGCTTAGAAACAGTGTGCACACACTATCAGCCTCTGATGGTTAAACTTTTACGTATTTTTATCCTTCTCATCTGGTTTCTCGAAATTTGATATTACATCAAACCAAGCCCATCTAAATTTAAACTCTCGAAATGAAGTTTGTAACAAATTTGAATTTTAAAATTGGAAAATGATAAATCAAATACTAATGATTATTATAGATAAAGAGAATAGTTGTCGAAAATTGGAAGAGATCATCGGTGATATATAAAATAGATGAACTACCAATTACTTTTAGATTGGAAACTTTTCTAGCTTTACATACTTTCTAACATCTATAGGTAAATAAACGGTTTGAAGTACTACAAAGAGTGAAAACCTTAGCACTATATGTGGAAATGTACCTCGTTTAGTGTGAGCACATGTGTTTTAGCAATTGATAGTGGGGGATGCACATTCAAAACCTTGTCAAAATTTTTGGTAGATACTCAAATCTTTCTTCAACTGGTTGTGTTTTTGAACTGTGTCGACTAGGGTTGAAGAACTTGTACATATTCTCCTAATTTTATGTGTCCCTTAATCACATAGCCTTCTTCCTTTGATGGGCCAAAGTTGCAGATGACTGATAAGCAAATACATTCTGACAAAAAGCCCATTCATGTTGGGTCATCAACAGATACCTCCCACTCCATACCTCTATCTTATCACTTTCTTTGATTTTTCCTATGAACATCAACAACTACATAACAAAAAGTGGTCAGACTAGGATCGAACATTCTTAATTGTGTAGGGAATAGCGAAAATTTCAATGTATAGTTCAGACACCGTACTAGCATTCAATGCATGTGACCTTACTAAATGTTTAAAGTGGAAATGTGATTTTTTTTTGGTAAAACAGTGGAACTGTTATTTGATTAGTGTTTACTAGTACTAAATATATTAAAGGTAACAAAAAGAGAATTAATTAGTCAGGACACAGGAGGACAGAGATGCCAAATTTAAGCAACAGAGGGCCCCAAAAATATTAGGATTCAGCTGGCATCATCATCTATGTATGGGCTATTTTTGTCCTCTGCATATACTAAATTAAAAAAATGAAAGAGAAGAAGAAGAAGATAGAAGTGATTAAGAGGCAGACAACTTCCCACCTATCTTCTTCACACTCGTTGTGACAACGACCCTTATCTGCTATCCTAAAACCTATATTTTGTCAGTATCTTCTCTCTAATCTCTACATTAATCTTTTGTCATTTACGCAATCTCCCATGCATTCCCTTTGTTTTTGGTAACTCCGAGAGATTATTCTTTTTACTAATGGTCCATTTTTGATTTTTCTCCGTACAAGAAACGTCTCATCTTCTTCCTCCCTCTTCTCTTCACGTTTTGGTGCTTATATTTTTCTTCTTACCCTTTTTTTTTCGTGATCGGATCATTAAAAAAACTTGAAGAAGTTCAGTTATTCTTCGTCTGGTGGGTTTTATGCTATTTATATCTGGTTTGATTGTGAGTTGATCTTTGGTTCCAAGTTTGAGATTATGGGGAAGAAACGAGAGATCTGTGAGTACAGAGACAAGCTAGACAAAACCTTGTCTTCTCCTAATCTCACCAATGACCAGACTCTCAAATCCCTTCTCAGAAGTCAGCTTTGCTCTTCCCAAGGTTCTCTTCTGTTCTGTTCTGAAAACCCTTTTTTTATGTTCTGTTCTGAAAACCTTGTTTCGTTTTTATTTATTTATTAATACACTCTGAGATTTTGCTTCATGTTGGTGTTGTCATTTTGTAGAGTGTAATGAGAACATATTGGATAAAAGAACAGATGATCTATCGAAGCTACTTACCAAGCTTAGGAGTGTTTCCATGACTGATCATCATGGAAACAGTGATTGGAAAGTATGTTTCTTCTTGTTCACATATTTATACCACTGATCTTGTATTGAATAGAAAAACTGTTTTTTTTTATTATTACAGCTGAAACATGATCTTGAAGATTGCCGTGTCATGTACCGTGAAGGACTCGATGGAAGTCCTTTTCACACTATGCTCGTTGAAGGTTACATAGATGCCCCTATCCATGAATGTAAAGTTCTTTCTTTCTTTCTATATTAGAATATAGACTGCAGATACAAAGTTTTTTTTTAGAAAATGGACTTATGATGATGCAGGTTTGTGCGTTTCTTGGGAATCAACACTCTACAAAAAATGGTTAGTGAACAACAAGAACTCATGTCTTGTTGGTAGTTCTATACTTCAGTTTACTTAATTCATTTATATATATGTTTTAGGTGGCCACAGTTTACGTTTCCGCCATTCAAAATTGTACAAAGCACATGCTTGCAAAAGGTTCGGATCGGTGAACAAGTATGTTTCATAAGGTCTGTTCCAATTGCAAAAAAAATACTCATTATTTCAAAAGTTTGTTTATAGGTTTCTTTGTAACCTGAGTGATCTTTTACATTTTGTGGGAAGAAAGGATGAAGGTACCATGGCCATTAGCAGAACGAGAGCTTATTGTACACTATTTCTTGTTTGAATACTTTAAAGATGGCTTAGTCGTCATCCTTCTCAACACGGTAAAATAAATAATAATCAAAAACCCTTCTCTTAAAGTATGAAAACATGATCTGGAGTCAATTTTTGTTTGCAACTTTTTTTCAGATATCTGATTTAGATAGCATTGGAGTTTCATCTAAGGAGATGAACGAGAACGTTATGTCAGCAACACCTGGTGCAGTGAGGATTGATGTGGTAGGCGGATTTGTTTTACAAAAGGTTACTCCACAGAGGAGTTACTTCAGGTTGGTGTGTGACTTCATTGTAACATGTTACATATGTTCTTTTGGTTATGAAGCTTCATGTCTGAATATTGTAGGACGATAGGGGATATGGATATAAAGCTGGACTTTGTCCCTCCTTCTCTTATGAATTTTGTATGTAGGCAGCTCATCGGTAATGGTTTCAGACTATATAAAAAGGTCAGTAAACCTGAGTTTTGGTTTCATTGTTTTTAATGTTTCAATAGGTAGCTTTGTGTGATACTTTCTTCTTACTTGAATGTAAAACAGTCAGTTGCTTCGGTGGCTAAGTTTGATGAAGATTACAGCAGAGTTCTAGCTGAACCATTGTACACTAAGATACGTCAAGCTCTGTATTCATCTGATAAGGTAGTTGAGGAAGAACCAAAGTTGGAAGCCAATGAGGTGAATGGCGATTCTATGCAAAAGAAGGAGCACGAGAATGATGAAGATGCTAGTGAAAATGAAAATTCCCATTGCAGAAGAGCTGTTCAGGAGATTGAGGAAGATGATGATTTTGAGGAAAGTGTAACTTCAGAGGAGGGGAATGTAAATGGCAAGACTCGTGTGGATATAAGAAGACAGTTTTGCATCAGTCCAGAGGTTAAACAAGCTTTAGGGACTCTAGATAGAGTAATATACATGGTTAGAACAAACACAACTCCGGTCCAAGAAGCTCATGAATTGTCACCAAACAGAGGAGAGGATGATCACACAAAGCAAATCAGTCTGTTAGAACATTTTGATAATGTTCCTCAGGATTTTAAAACCTCAACGGTCACACAAGAGACAAGCGTTTTTAGTCAAGAAGACAAGAGAGACAAGGAGACAGGAGAAGAGAATGGGAACTTAGACAAGGGTGGTAAGAACAAGAGCTTGGGGAGGAGAAAACGTAAGACACGCTGCTTGGCTTTCACGTCCTGGCTCTAAAGGAAGCTCTGCTCTAGTTCATACTGATCTGCATTGAGTGTGTGCAGCAACATACGAGAAAATCCTACTTTGAATTGTTTTTTTTTTACTTTAAAAGCTATGCATGATTCATCATCATGCAAAAGTTTATGGATTCCTGTTGTAAACTTTTTTTAAGCGAAAAGATAGATATACAATTTTCTTTAGACAATAATTTAATATTTTATTATAAAGTATAAAAATCATTAGCATCATTATAAGTCATTTTATAGAAATTTATATATCATAATTTTATATGGATTGTACTAGATATTTTTTGTAAAACTATATAATAATTTTATATGCATTGTACTAAATATTTTTTTTGTAAATATGCATTGTACCAAATATTTTTTTGTTAATAAATCGATTTATTTGGAATTCCAAACTTAGATTTTCTGATGTACCCTTTGCTAGGTTTCTTTTAAACCAAAGGAACAAAAGATGAGAGATACACCAATTTCTTGAATTACGGTTTAGTTTGGTTAAACCAAGATCCCAAAATTTTAGCAAACCGAAATCTTAAAAATCCTAAATTATTAATTTCTTCCAACAAGTTTCCGGCGAGTAAAGACTCCTGTCTCCTTCTTCTCCGCCGCAAGTCGATGGAATCGAAGCTTACGAGCGTGTCTACTTCTTCAACCCCAGCAAACCCTCTCTTCTGCTTAAAATGGCCATGGGATTCTTCAAACAAACAACCAAAATTGTCAAGCGTCTGCGACTTTCAAGGACCCTGGCTGTTCAGATCTATGCAGAGTGTCGGTTCAATCGCTCTCAGCTCCTTCGGGCTCGGTCTAAAACCAAAGAAGAAGCCTTTAAGTCCTTCTGAGCAAGGAGAAGCAGAGCAGCGAGCTTTCGCAGCTGCGTTAGCCAGCGAGAAAGATGCAACGGTACTTGAGTTTTACTCACCTAAGTGCAGACTCTGCAACTCTCTGCTCAACTTTGTTTTGGAGGTTGAGAAAAGGAATTCGAATTGGCTCAGTATTACCATGGCTGATGCAGAGAACGAGAAATGGTTTCCCGAGGTAATGAAAAGATGAGCTCTTTCTCTTCTCTTGTAGCTGTGCATAAACGCAAATACATAACTCAAGATTTTGTATCTCTTTGTTTTTGTCTGAACTGAAATGCAGCTTCTTCACTATGACATAAAGTATGTTCCTTGCTTTGTTTTGTTGGATAAAAATGGACAAGCTTTGGCCAAGACAGGTGTTCCAAGCAGCCGTGCTCATGTTATTGCCGGTATCTCTCATCTTCTTAAGATGAAGCGCCCACCTACAGTCTGAGACCATGGTTGCGGATGGTATGTTACTGGTGCATCAAGCATCCTTACTTTACTAATGTTGTGGTCATAATAGATGTCTTTGTTGTACAGATATTGTTTCTTTCTGTTGTCTGATATTTCACTTTGAAGGACAAAGTATTTGTGAGATATTACAGTTTGGAGGATCGAGTTAGTGGTTATGTTTCCAGCGACATTGTGAATCCTAAGTAGCTATTCTTTCTAACCCACATTTGGTTTGTTGCGTTATCTCTAAAAAGGAGACAACTCAGAGTCACTAATTGAAGTGTATTTACTCTTTAGGTACTCAGTGTTGTCCTGGTGAGTTTGCTCCTTCAAGTATGAAGAAGAAGAAATGAGTTTGTTCATATTCCCACATAAGAGACTCATTAACCTTAGCTTGTTATCTAGACAATTAGACACAAGTGTTTTTAGGCACATGTAGATGTAGTTATAGGTAAGCCATTGGCACTTCAATTTGTGTTTGAACATTAACCCTTTCCAGAGTTTATTTTCTTTCATTTTGTTTGGATAAAGTGTCAAACAAACTGTGGGGTGAAAGTAATATCTATCATTAGTCTTCCATAATACAAAAGGTAACATCTTCGAAACTTACTGGATTTTCTAAACTTGATGGAAAGGTTCTTTTGACACAGAAGCAGCTTCTTCGATCTTCACTTTGACCACTAGAGGAACCTTTTATCATCATATTGTGTTAGCAGTTGAAATCATTTTATATTCATAAGAGATACGGCAAGAAGACAATGGGACAAGTAAAAAAGAAGGCAAATTGCATCACCATCTTTATATTACTGACGTAATAAGTTTTCTTAACAATGTATTTTTCAATAAATTTATGTTTTGTCAATGATTCAACAAGACCACCAACGATAGAAAAAGGATCTAAAAATAATGTTTTTAGTTGGACTATGAGTATACAATCTCATCGCCTACCATCAAAAGTTTTCCAACTTCTGCATTTAAATTATTCGATAACATATGTTTCTCCCTTCGCAAAAAAATCTATATTTAAAAAATGCTTAAAAAAATTAATTATTTTATATTTTCAGTGCATTAATTATGGTAAATTGTAATTTTTTTATTAAAATATTATTAATTAAAAATTGTAGATATTGATAACTAAATTTTATATATTTTATTAATAAATATAAAAATTCTAAAACCTACATTAATTTATTGATTTTAAATGTCTGGTTTTTATATTAAACGACAATATATTGTGCGTTTAGGAAGGAAACTTGGTCCCCAATTAATTAGTTGACTCGTGAGAGCTTCCTCTTTTGTGTATAAATATTTGAATGTGTAGTCTGTGTCTAAGATCATAAAACATAGATTCGTAAAAACCATAGTCGTCGGGTCTAAGTAACTGGAAGAAAAAGCATTGATCTTTCGAATAAAGAAGCTCGTTACAATGGAAGACCACTCTGATCTGCCTTCGAGATCCATGGAGGTTGCAGCTTCTCAACACCTCGACGAAGAGTATGTGTTTTGTTTTCTTTATCTTACTTCTTCCTTTTTGCGATTCATCACACCTTATTCGATTACTCTTAGGGAGAGCGAGTGCAGTGAAGTGGAAGAAGCCGAACAAGTGAGTTCATTTTCTTCGATTTTATGTTTTTTGACTTTTTATTGGCGAAATGGATTCGTCTTTAACAAAAGCTTTGATCTTTGAATATAGCTTGATTAGTCTCTACCAAAAGCTTTGATCTTTGAATATGATTGATCAGAAACAAAACAAGCAACCTAAAAAAGATTAGATTTTTTTTTTAGTTTTTGAGGGTTTGTTTGATATTCTGTAAGCAATTCTACGTGTTTTAATAGCAGGCTGCAAAGGATATCTCCCTAAGCGAGACGACAGTGGCAGAAAATGAAGAGATGGACCCATCGGTATTACATGATCCATACATATATATATTACTGATTGCAACAACAACAACAACCTAGGGTGTAGTGACCATTGTTTATGCTTCTCTTTGTTTCTGTTTGCAGCAATACTTTGAGAAGAGGTTGAAGTATCTTGGAGCAGAGAAGGATAGTGGAGAGAATCCATACTCACACAAGTTTTCTGTGTCGATCTCTGTCTCTGAATTCATTGCCAAGTATAAAAGTCTATTCAACGGCGACCATGTTGAAGACGACCAAGTTTCTGTAGCTGGTAATGATATACTTTAGCAAGTTTCATTCATTTAAAAGGAGTGATGTGTTTATTATGTTCAATCTTGGTAGGACGGATAATGAGCAAGAGATCTTCATCTACCAAGCTTTCATTCTATGATCTGAATGATAGCTGTTTAAAGGTCCAAGTAATGGCGGATTTAAGGAAGTCTGAACTAGATAAAGCTGAGTTTGCAAAGATCCATGCCTATGCTAAGCGTGGAGATATCGTTGGTGTCACTGGTTTTCCAGGTTCCTTAACCGTCTTACTTATGATTTTTACGGGGTTCTATCATGTTTGCTTTTATCCTAAACATGTTTTAATCTTTCTGTCTTTCTCCAGGGAAAACTAAGAGAGGAGAGTTAAGTATCTTCCCAAGATCGTTTACTGTGTTGTCTCCTTGCCTCCACATGTTGCCGAGAGCTGCTAACAATAAGGTTAAGAAGAATTCATTGTGGCTAGAATGTTTCAGTTCTCGTCTCATTTACTTTTAACATTAACCTGTTTCGTTTTCTCTGCAGAAGAAAGAAATCTGGTCTCCAGGCAACCTAAGACATCCAGAAAGATATGTTCTTAAGGATCAGGTATCATTCTTAACTTCACACACAAAACAAACTTTTAAACGTTTTTGAGTGGTTCCAAACATTCTTTAAGTGCTTTTAGTGAATCTGTACTTTTCTTTGATGTCAGGAAACTCGTTTCCGCCAACGTTATCTTGACCTGATGATGAACAACCACGAGGTTCCACAGATATTCAAGACCATAGATAACATAAACAAATACATTAGAAGATTCCTCTCCGGTCTTGATTTCGTGGAGGTACTTTGTTTCTCATTTTACTTGCAACAGAGCTCAAAACTTGATACGATTTGTTTTAACTTTCTTAGGTATCGACTCCAATGTTGCACACGATTCCCGGTGGAGCAGCTGCGCGTCCATTTGTGACACACCACAACGATCTTGACATGAATCTCTACATGCGTATCTCACCTGAACTCCATCTCAAGCAGCTTGTTATTGGCGGTATGGACCGTGTTTACGAGATTGGGAAGCAGTTCAGGAACGAGAGTATTGACATGACGCACTATCCCGAGTTCACCACTTGCGAGTTCTATATGGCTTACGCAGATTACAATGACTTGATGAAAATGACTGAAGATATGTTGAGTGGTATGGTCAAGGAACTAACAGGTGGTTACAGAGTCAAGTACCATGCTAATGGCTATGATAAGGATCCTATAGTAATCGACTTCACTCCTCCATACAGGTAGCCTAGCTCTTCTTGAAACGTATCTTATGGGAAGAACATAATCTAATCTACTTTTTAAAAATTTCTCTAGGAGGATTGACATGATAGGAGAGTTGGAGAAGATGGCTAATCTCAATATACCAAAAGATTTGGCCACTGAAGAAGCTAACAAGTTTCTCGTTGATGCATGCACGAGGTTTAATGTCAAATGCGAACCTCCTAAGACAACAGCTCGTCTGTTGGATAAAGTAAGTTTCCTTATAATAAGAGTTTGAAAGTTATGTGATTTGGTTCATGTTTACTTAGGTAATGGTTTAAAACTATGCAGCTTGTTGGACACTTTCTGGAAGGGACATGTGTTAACCCCACTTTCATAATGAACCACCCGGAGATAATGAGTCCATTGGCAAAGTCGCACAGATCAATCAAGGGCCTGACTGAACGGTTTGAGTTGTTCATCAACCAACACGAAGTAAACTTCTATATATATAACGTTTCTTATATGGTCAGCGTATAGTTACTCTATGCTAAAACTGTTTTTTTTTTGTTTGGATGCAGCTTTGCAATGCGTACACTGAGTTGAATGACCCTGTGGTACAGCGCCAGCGTTTTGCTGATCAGCTCAAGGTATAATAAAATAATTGAGAAGCCTATCATCACTGATCTAGCCTCGCTGTAGTATCGTTGTTTTGAAACCTTGAGATGATATTTTTTGTTCAGGATAGACAAAGTGGAGATGAAGAAGCGATGGCTATGGATGAGAGTTTTTGCACAGCTCTGGAGTATGGATTGCCTCCTACAGGTGGTTGGGGAATAGGAATAGACCGGCTTGCTATGTTGCTTACCGACTCACAGAACATTAAGGTCCCTCTTTCTTTATTCATCCTAGTAAAAATACTACACTTGAATAGTGTTGTCTTGTCTTGTATTACACTCATGTTGTGTTCGCAGGAAGTTATTACCTTCCCACTAATGAAGCCTCAGGATGCAGCTCTAGAAGTGGAGGATGATAGCAAGGTTTAAAGGACTGGCCATTGTTTCGTGAAACAAAAAATAATAAGAGTTTGTATTTGTATTGTTAAAAAAAAGAAAGAATAGTAACTCATCGGAAAGAGTTGTGTATTTATCAAAGCCGTTGCTTTATCCTTGATGTGAATTCATAACCAAAGCTACTCCAATTAATATTAGTGCTGCTCAAAGCCAATTAATATTTTAACCGGTACAAATAACCGGTTTGGTTCGACTAGAGCAAGTATTGAAGTGGTTTACGACGATCTCTCGAGGGCCTGACTCTCTCTTTCTCGCTCGCCACCAATGAACAGAGCAAGGAAGCTGGTGGCTTCAATCTCCACCCTTTCAACAAGACCAACTTTTTATCCTTCTTCTTCTTCTTTCCGGTGCGATCCACTCGCCACGATTGCGGTTAATTCACAAACCCACTTGAGTCGCGAATCTCTGCAATCTTCTCCTTCAGCTAAACCCCTGGGGCTCCGATTTTCCGGGAGAGGTTTTTGCTCAGCATCTCCCGACACGACAAGCTCTGTGTGCTGGACCTGTGGTTTCTCGTCTGAAAAAGCTGCGTTTTTGTTCTGTGACTCATGCCGCAGCATTCAACCTATCGATGATTCCGTCGATTTTTTTCAGATATTTGGCTTGTAAGTAACATTTCACACGCGGGAAATCGATATAAAGGTTTATACTTTGAGTTGGATTCAATAGCTAAAGATGAGACCTTTGAATTGGGTTTTGGATTTTAATAGGGAGAAGAAGTATGAGTTAGATGCTGGAAGCCTTGAAGGCAAGTACAAAGATTGGCAAAAGAAGCTTCATCCTGATTTAGTTCACAACAAATCTCAGGTCTCTTCTGTTTACCACCACACTTATGCATATCATTACAATTGTCTCTGTTTTGAATCTGTATTGTTTACAGAAAGAAAGAGATTACGCAGCTGACCAGTCTGCAAAGGTGACTGAAGCTTACCGGACATTAACTAAGCGGCTCTCAAGAGCCATGTATATCGTAAGCTCTTCATTTACAAAATGCTCTTGCTAATTCGTTTGGAGAAATATAGATAGATCTTTTTGAGTCTGTTTAATATTTGGTATATGTTCCGTTTTGTAGATGAAGCTGAATGGCAATAATGTCAATGAAGAAGAAACAATCACAGATCCAACTTTGTTAATGGAGGTAAATGGATCTACTCATAAAGGATCAGTTCTCATTGATGATTTTTTATTGTTTGTGCGACTGCAAACACACCTATCAGTTACAAGTAAACAAATTCACTTAGTTTTATTCTATGAAAATGGTGTCAGATTATGGAACTCAGAGAGGCCATTGCAGAAGCAAATGATTCAAAAGAGTTAGACCAGATCCTATCCCAGGTACCTTGAACATCCTTATTGATCTGGCTTCCTTCAGATGCTTTGGTCTTTCGTTAACAGCTTTGGGCACTGGGTGGTGAATGTATTACACTGATCTAACCAATATGGTTTTGCTGTTTTTCTCAAGGTACAAGAGAAACTGAAGCAATGGTCTGACTCTTTTGTCAAAGCCTTTGAAAGCCACAGGTTTGATGAAGCTGTAAAATGTATCCAGAGAATGACTTACTACGAGCGAGCTTGTGAAGAAATTGTGAAGAAGTTATGAGGAAAATAGTCTTCCCTAAAACTGAACCAATTTTTTGTTCTTTTTCATAAAGCCTTACCATTTGAAGGAAACACGTCATGATAAAAGTATCTTAGCTTCATGTTACTTATACAGAACTGAAGAGTATGTAATAAGAGCATTGACGGATTCTTTATTAAGAAAAAGATTGATTTGTTCATGAGGTTGTTTTGCATGAGGTTGTTTCCATGGATACAGAATCTACATTACAATGTCAGAGAAAGAGAGGTCATCTAGATACCTTTCGCTGTGCTACTAAAGCAGACTTCTTCTGTAAAACGATCCGGGCAAGGTCTTGCTTGCCTTCTCTGTTCAAGCCATATAAAACTGTTCGGAAATTGATGGTGCTTGGAGCAATACCCTTATCCAGCATCTCAGACAGAAGTCTCAGCGCATCTTCAGATTGACCTGCTTGGCACAAACAGTTTATGAACTTACTGTATGTTTTAAAATCTGGTGAAGTTCCTTTCTCTTTCATATCATTGAATACTTTCCAAGCCTCTTTCGCTTTCCCCAGGCTCATGTACCCGCATATCATTGCCGTATATGTAACAACCGTTGGTTCACAGCTTTCTTCTTCCATTTCCTTACATGTCTCTAGTACTTTGTCTATCTGTTTCTCCTTGAAGAAGTGAACAATCAGAGATGTGTAGACATGGACACCAGGTTTTATTCCTGCTTCCTTCATGGAGTTCACTTTATCCAATGCACCTTGTAACTGTCCCTTCAGTAATAGGCAATGAACAATGCTGCCATAAGTAAACTGGTCCAGTAAAGACCTGTCTCCTTTAAAACTGGCTAATTCTGACAGAGCTTCCTCTAGTTTTCCAATTCGACAAAGAGCTCTTATGTAAATGGAGGAAGCCACAGGGACTGAGAAACCTATCTTGCTTAGAGAATCCAAACAATGTTTCGCCTCCTTTGTGTTTCCGACTTCACATAAGCATCCCAAGTAATCTTGGACTAATTCTTTATCTGGAACAAAACCTGAGCGAATCATCTCGCGGAATGTTCTGACTGCTTCTTCAACATTCCTGCCTTTCTTCTCGCAAAGAACTGTGATTAAACTCTTGAAGGTCGAAGGCCTAGGAAACAGACCCGTATCTTTCATTTCCTTGAACGTTCTGATCGCAATGTCTGTAAGACCGGTTCTACCATACTGCATTATCATGATTGCCCATGTGTCTTGTGTTATCACGCAACCTTGTCTTCTCATCTCGTAAAACAGATTTCTCATCTGCTTGAAATCTTTCCCACACCCTGCTACTTTGATGCTCATGTTGTATGCCTCAGTACTGTGTTTGTAACCATTTCTCTTTCCCACCCATGAAAAGAAACGTAAAACAGCGTTCCCATGTATCTTGCCATTACGAAGAACCTCAACTACTAGTTCTGGTGTGAACTTGACTGTAGATTTTTCTAGAGATTCTTGTGTTCTCTCCCATTCTCGGGAGGATGATAAGATGCGACAAATTTCTTGCACATCCATTATGTCAGCAGAAGATGAAGCTGCTGGAAGAACTGAGTGCTGCACTACTTGCGGAAGATTATAGTCAGCAACAAGCTCATCTTCTTGCCTTAACTCTGTCTTGCATGATCCATTTAGTTCTTGATGGACTCTGCACTTTTTCTGAAGTTCTTTGATATGTTCAGTCTTCTCCTTTTCGCCATGTTTCTCCATACAAGAGATAACCCAAGAAAACATATCATCCCTGATAGCAATCTTGGAGGCGTGCATCTGATTAAGTAGCTTTAAGATCTCATCATATTTAGCTGACTTACATAGCTCCTTCACAAAGATGGAATAAGATTTCCCCGTCGGTTTAATGCCCTTTTCCTCCATGCTGCTAAACACCTTCCACGCCTCTTCTACTCGGTTTTGTCCCAAGTGACCAGCAACCACAGCTGTGATAGCGACGCTGTCAGGCTCAATCCCATTATCTACCATCTCTTTAAACAAATCATAACCCTTTTGAAACTCTTTATCCTTGAATAGGTGTTGCATAATCTCAGTATATGTAGAAACTCTCGGTGAATGCTTTGAGTTTCTTATAACCTCCAGTTGTTCACGTGCTTTAGAAACATTGTTTTGCCTAAGATAGCCGCTGATCATGATCTCGTTGACATTCAAGTCATCCATATTCCTCTTCTTCATTATATCAACAATCTCTAAAGCATCTACCATTCTATTAGCTCTGCAAAGTCCTTTAACCAAAATCTCAAAATACTTAGCGTCGATGCACACTTCCTTGTTTTTCAACACCCGAATCAGTTCCAGTGCCTCTCTTATCTTTCCAGAAATACAAAAACTCTTGAGCAAATAACCAAACGCATCATGTTCTGAAACTTCGCATATCCTAACCATGTCGTCTGCAATAGACTGGACTACATCAACTTTCTCTGATTTCGCTGTGCAGTCCAGTAACATCTTGTACGTTCTCAACCCAAAAGTAATACCTTTTTCAATCATCTCCTTATAGAACTCAAGCGCGAGATCACCTCTACCAGCGATGCATAGAGACCTAATCATGATATTATAAGCCGCAGCATCGGGTTCAAAGCCATCTATCTTCATCTTCTCAAAGACAAGTAGCCCTTTCCCAATCTTTTTCGCTTTACCATACACAGAGATAAGAATAGTCCATGTCCTAATATCTTTATCACACGAGTTCCTCTCCATATCTTTCACTAATTCATCTACCATATCGAGATCCCTCGCTTCCCCAGCTATGGTCAACAAGGTGTTGTAAACTCCTACTGTATGTGAAAAACCATCCTTGTCTTTCACCCAGTTAAAGAACCTCATAGCTAAATGTGGAACCTTAAAGCACCTCTTAAGTACTTTCTCCACGATCTCTGGTTCAAACCGAAGACACAAGTTCTCTAACTTGTCCTCCATGGAAGCCAAGATATCGTCATCTGCTCTGATGACGCTCGTGATCTCATGAACAAGAGGACTGACATCGAACTCTTCAGAAACGACAACACCTTGGCTAGCCTCTTCGTTCTCATTTGAGAATCCCATTCTGGCATTTTCACGAACACTTTGCGTGCAAGACACCAATGCTCCATCACTTTCCGACATGGAAAGTCTCAGCTGACTGGTTTGGTCTGATTGAACAACATCTGATCCTAAAATCTCGGTGATCTCGTTAAAAAGTGAGGTGATTGATGTAGCTTCTGCTTGGATCTTTGATTGGGTATCACGGATTTTGGATTTCGATGACTTTGAGAAAGCAGAGACAAGGAGAGAGTTTCTTCGTGTCGGATCAATTAAGACAGACTTTGAGCATCGAAACAAAGCTTTCATTGCTATTTTTTTCAGTCTAAGTCAATTCTAACAGCAACTGGTAAGATGGGGGTGAAAGATAATAACGGTCAAACTCAAGCGGTTAGATATAGTTAAGAATTTGCTTTCTGCGTTTTTTTTTGTAAAGAGACCACCCAAAGAGAATTTTACATTTACGTTTCTCAACTTACAGTACAATCTACTGTGACTGATATAGTAAGTTACGTGGACAAGCCTTAATGAAAAGCCTTCTTCCTCGTCCACATGGTTATTTAGATCAATTTTCGAATAAAAAGGTTATATGGGCCTAAACATATGCTCGGTAGATAATGAATAATTAAACTGAATAATTGGTGGGATAAGCCAGGCCCGTGCTGTAGTGCAACGCATGGGCGACTCGCGAAAGCCCAGATAGCAAGCTATCTTATTGGGCTTTCTCCCTCAAAAAATAGAGTTAATATCGTGTGGCCCGATGGACCACATATCAGATATTAAACTGATAAGAACAGATACTACACTTGATCTTAGCCAAAAGGCCGAGAAAGGTATGATTTGTTAACTCGCCTGGTCTCTTATTTTATACTGCTTCTCATGCTTTCTATGTTTGTTTCGTTAACGATGTGGGACTTTGAATATAAACTCTCTTTCCTCTTTAGCGGGTGTTCGACGCTTAAACCGACAACTCGTGAACTTAAAGCCCAACAAGTCTTTGGTAGAGTAGCTGGGCTTCTTCTTACATACCTTGTACAGCTGAGTAAGAGAGCATCTCTTACACAGATCGAATTTTTCTTTCTTAAGTTTGCTTTCGTCCATTCTCGTGGTTTTTCATCCTTAACTGATCTCAGATCATTAGATTTTTTAGATAAATAAAAAAAAAATGGTCCTGGCTTTGTAATGACGCTACCCAACTTTTCTTACGTTTATTCTGTCAACTCTCTTTTTTTTTAATTGGATTGAAGTACCAAACGAATAACAGATGACTAACATGGAGACAGCTAAGTTTGTCTTCAAGTCACAGCCATGAGACAACCCATCTCCCATGTCCAACCATGTGAATAATTTTATATTCTACCGAATAATTATAAAAGAATACATTCTCCCACAATAGTAAAACTCAAAAACACGTAATCGTAGTTTGATTATATTCTCTTACCAGACAAAATGGAAATATACTTTCCCCATAGTGAAAGCCAATGAGACCAAAAGAAGAAAAAAGAAAAAAAACAACAGATCTTTGAGATGAAAAAGGTTTTTTTTAACACATGAAAAAGGGTTTTCATTCTCTGTTTTCCCTCTCTTTTATTTATTGTTTGTACTCACAGTCTCATACACCACAAAAACAAATAAATAAATGATTGATATATCTAATTACAGTATTCATAAATCCAAGACCAAATATAAAACACCCCTCAAAGTATATATGTATTTAAGAAAAGAAAACAAAACATCCTTTTCACTCCATGGAAGATTATTATCTTCTCTTCCGTTTTTCTATTCACCCAAAATGCCAAATATTGAGTCAGCTGAGTAAAGAGAGAAATGCATGAATTCAGATTACAGTAAGCTTTAAACAGAACAATGAACACTGGCAAAAGGTCCTAACCTTTTCAAATGTGTCTTTGGTTGGTTTTGTGAATTCACTGGCATTTGCTGAGGTAGTTGTCCTTGCCAATAGCACCAAGCATTCTACATGTTACTTCCAACAGCTTCCCTGTTTTGTTTCAGTCACAACAATAACACCTTTGTTAGGTCAAAGTGGCATCACCAATTACACACACACTAGCCTCTCCATGATTCTCCCTTAGTTATTAGTATACATTATTTTTAGTTTACTAAAAAAACTATCAACAATAACAACAATTTGAAGATGCTTATAGCCAGCTTAGCTAAGAGTTGTGACCAAACACACACACACACACACAAACACAAAAGCCTATCTCTCTTTTATTCTTGCTTGTGTTTAGTAGTAACCATGGACCAATATCCTCACAAATCTGCAGTGTTCCTAATAACTCTACCTATTGCGCGCGGTATCAGCATCCTGAACTGGGCTTGGTGAACTCTACACCGAGCCATTGGCCAAAACGGTGGCTCCTGCTTTCAAGGGCATCGGATTGCATTACTACAAAAGATCTTACATTCTTGGAATTCGAATGACTAGACAGACCATGGCTCTTTTGACCTAAACCAGAACCCATGATTACTACAAAACTACTACTCTCAAGACAACTAGGGACTACTTCCATCAGAAAAACCAAACATCTGATCACTTTACTAAAACTAGTAATGCTTAGTCATCTAAATTTGCCTATTGTAAACGCAGCTGTACGATCAAGGAAACCAAAAAAAAAACATACCTCTTCTCGGCTGAACAACTTTCTTAACCGGTTTCTTAACCGATTCAACAGTCTCCTCCACTTCAGGGAACAAAACACCATCAATCCCCTGAACCGAGATCCGACCGTCCGTATAAATGTCAGGATCAAACAAATACGCCGATCTCTCACCGTCTCCAAACTTAACCGAACCATCAGCTTCCTTAGCCGCAACCTTATGAGGAAAACGCAGCGTATCGAACTTCACTTTCCCAAATCTCCTAACAGAGTTATACATACTCTCCTCCGTCTGATACTCAGGGATGATGTGGTAATACACAATCTGCTCCGGAGCTCCTGGCTCGCTCAGCTGATCCGTAGTCAGCTTCGCCATGGCTTCGTCGTTAGGAGCAAGAACCGTTAGCACATAACCTTCCGACACTAAACGACCCATCTCCGTCGCTAGCGAAGTCAGATTCACGAGAATGTCTGCCATCTCGTTGTAACCGCCGTAATGCAGCAGCGTGTGGATGAAGTCCTTGACCTGAGCCTCACCGTCGAAGTGGTGGTGCTTGCCTCCTGGCCCCGGAGCAGGTGCCGGAGCTAGAGATGGACCAGGAGCCATTGCGGATTGGATCGGGAGAGCCGGTGGGGATCCGGCGGGTACCGGAGCGGGTTTTTTCTTGAGACGGTTGGTTCTCGGGTCAACCTCCGGAGCTCCTTCGGGTAATACGGCGGAGATTGACTGGAGACTACGACGGTTATTGAAAACTTCTTGAACGGAGCGGGGGATGAGAAGCCGTTCGATCCCGTGGATCAAACCATCGGGTCGGGTCAAGTCATCGGGTCGGATAATCTCAGCCGAATCGACCATCTTCTTACCGTCTCCTTTAGTCTTGCTCAAATGGAGATGATCGTTCCCCAGCGTCTCGTGTTTGACCCGAACCGATTCCTCGTTGGGCCATTGCTCCGACCCGACCCGGTTGGGGATAATGTGGAACATGAGAAGCGTTTGGAGAGATTTGAGATTACCAGGCTCGAGCAAGAACCGCTTGAACTCAGGGTCAAGGTCACGCTCCAGAGCTTCATTGCGTGGGGCAAAGATGGTAATATTGTGACGACCAACGGCTTCTTCCAGTGTCTGAAGGAGGAGAGCCTTCTCGACGAGCTCGGAGAGCTCCGTGTAACGAGAGTCGAGGAGAGCTACAAGGACGGAGTTGGAGTTGATCTGACCCGACCCGGAAGAAGGAATCTGGTTCTTGGATAATGCAGATGTGGCGGAGAAGAAAAGGAGGAGGAGGGAGAGAATGAGATTAATGGTGGCTCCGCCGCCATAGATGCGACGATCCATGGAGAGCTCTCTGGTTAGATCGAATAATCAGAAGAAAGATGGAACAATATGTTTTTTGCTCTTTTTTTTTTTCTGGAGGTGAAAGAAAGAAGAAAGAGTTTACTTTCTTTTATTTTATTTTTGTTTTAATATGTCTTTGAAGTGTCGGCGATGGCAAGTGGAAGTGTGAGAGAGAGAAAGAGATGAGTTTGGTTGTGTGTCTGTGTTGTGTAGTTTTGGGGTTTTCGACCTTTCGGACCAGGCTGGTGTTGGGACCCACTCGGCTTTTTATAATGTTTTGCTGACTTTAGCTTTGAACTCTCTTTTTTTTTTGTAAGCCAAATAAAAAATGTGATTTGGTAAAAAGGAAATGATGTAGTATGATAATAGTACTTAACTTGAAAGTGAAATTATTGTGAAGAACAATCTAAAAAGACCCATGCGAGTGAGTGAGTGAATGTGATTGTGAAGCAAAGAAGAACCGATGAACACGTGGCTTTTAAAGAAAGTTGTCGGTTCGGGACGTAAACTTCCCATCTAAATACACACTAGTCTTTTGTCCCAAAATTTTTTTAAAAAAAATACACACTAAAAGTCACGTCCGAAGACAGGCGTCTACCTTGGTTTCTCTAATTACCCAGGAAAAGGTTTTTGATCTTCTATTTGGGCCTGTTGGCCCGGTAGGCCAATATTATTTTTGTCTCGATGTGAGGGAGTCCACACAAATGTATATCAGCCCTTTAAAGAACAAATCACTAGTTGTACCTTGAACAATGATCGCCTCCAGTGAGTTCATTACATCCCATGAAGTCTCTCGGTCTTTCATACTTTTGTCACTTTTATAAAGCTTACAAACGTGGCTCGTGGACGATCCCTAGCCTAACCATGAATCCAACCTTTTTACATAGTCTATCTGGTTCTGCCATTTGACGACTAAGTTATGATTTGAGCAGCAGGGAATCTTCATGATGACACCACCTTTCCCTTATAGCCCAGGTTGCTCAAGTCTCTTAACAACAATAGTCTTCTCTCATGAGACTAACTTTTCTTTTATTTAATATGTTTGATTTGTTTGGTATATGGAATTTAACTCGTCATTTTTACACAACAAGATGACTAATGTAGAAAATTATATAAAACTAGATCATAATTGGACCTTTTTGTAACTGAAATAACAATTGGGCTTTTAATACATGTTTACTCGTTTTATTACTAGTATATATATATATAGATGGGATAGACATGTCAATAGTTCAATACCATGCTGCTTTTTTCATTTTATCCAAGATTCCACATTTTAAAAATTAAATAATATTCCCTCCGTTTTTTTCTACATAATGTTTTAGAAGGTTTATATTGTTTCAAATAGATGATGTTTTAAGATTTTAATGTATATTTTGAAGTTTTAAGATTAACTTTAATTTTACTGAAAACTGTTTAACCAATAAAATTTTACAGTATTTTTTATAATTGGTTGAATGATTTTAAAATTATATATTTAAAAGTACTTTTTAGATAAATGTAAAATTCTTAATCTTTGTGCAGTAAGTCAAAACTTCATCTATTAAGAAACGGATGGAGTAACTGTGAGGGAATACTAATAATGTATCAAAAGTTCCAACTTTTCTTATAAGAATTACATGACTGATTAATTTAGTCTTTGGTTAGGCTTTGCTCTATATGATTTTAGTTCAAGAAGATGTAATATTTAAAGACAAAACGGAATACAAAGACGTAATGCATAGGATTCAACGCATACTAAAATTCATGAAGAAATGTCGCGTCACAGCTGCGCATTTCTATTGTGAGACAGTTTGAAACTAAACAAAAATGTTATTGTAAGTAGAGATAAAAGAGGAAAAAAAATTGAAGAGTTCAATAAAAATATTGGGTGAGGAAAGTTGTGGCGTGGTGATAGGAACTGAGTGAATCAATGTTTAGATACAAAAGATCAAAAGGGTCCCCCACACTAGAGAAAGTGGTAAAGAAAGAAAAGGACAGTTTACACGAAGACACACACTGTACTCTGGATTCACATGGAACCCTAGTTACTTAACTTTATTCACTTGTTTCACTCAACCCCTCCTTTATTATTTTACCACCTGACCTGACCACTCTCTCTCTCTCTCTCTCTCTCTCTCTCTCTCTCTCTCTCTCTCTCTCTCTCTCTCTCTCTCTCTCTCTCTCTCTCTCTCTCTCTCCCTCTCTCTCTAGCCCTAAGCTGTCACACCTACTACTCTAGCTTATAGCACTTCTATATTCCCATATCCCACGCTTCTTCCGAATCTATTGCACAAACTTAACACGTCTTATTAGTACCAAACCAACTCTACATTTATGTTTTGTGTATTTTAGCTAATAGTATTGATGTGGTTTTGTGAATCTTCGGTTTGTGGATGTGATCCATCACAGTGATTGATCCCTACTTACTTAGACTACTCATTAGGGTATGAATGACACGTTCCAAACTCATACACATGTCTTTTCTCCACTTCCTCATTAGTTTAATAAATCTCTATAACTTTTTGTTGTTATCATGTGTAAACTCATAGATTGTTGTGTTGCCAAAGTTTTTGATCCAATCAGTTCATGAACCTATAGATTAAGCATCGTGAATATGCCATATAAAAATTAAACTTAACTTTTTGACGATGATTTGCTATAATATTCTATGAAAAAAGTGTCTTTGGAGTAGAGACTTCACTCTTCAGCTAGTGGTCTACTTGTACGGCTAAACATAATTAACGTTGTCATCTAAAAAGTTTAGATTTAGACAAATACACTAGTCTTATAATCTAAACTTATTGAATCATATATATATTTATTAGAAAACTATGAACAAGATCAGATGTTTTGATCATCTACATTTCACACTGTTTATTACACTTGGGAATATCTAATCGTTTCTGGGATACGACGTCGTTTCAGCTTGAGAAACGCTACGCCAGAAACCACCACTGTTAAATCTGTTCCACATCTCTTCCTCTAACGCAATCACTTCATCGTCTTCTTCTTCTTCTTCTTCTTCCTCCGACACATACATCGCTAATTTATCCAACTCTCCATCGTCTTTGCTCTCTAAGGGATGAACAGCGAACTGTGAGCTCCCAGCTTTGCTCAGCTTCTTCTCGCAATCTCCATTTTCCAAAACCTCCTTCTTCGCTATCCTTCGCCTCATCCTCCTCCGCATCCGACGAGTAGCGCGGCGGCAGATTCGTCGAGGGACCTTGTAGACGGCGAAGACGACGAGACTCACCACGCTGCAAGGTGCGCAGCAACATAAGGCAGCGCAACCCGCAGTCGTACCGCCGCAAAACTCCGCCGCTGTGGATCCTCCGCAGCACAGCGGCGGCGTTGATAGACTTCGAGGTTGTTTCCCGCTGAGAGAAGAACTCGGCTGATTCATATTTCCGATCAAAGACAAAAGTAATCAGACACAAATCTCACGACCGTCTTCGTCTTCTCCGCTCGTCTTTGACTCAATGTACATCACCAATTCAAAACAAAATCGTTTTTTTTTTTAATTTTGAGAAAATCAGGCACTGAATCTCAGATTCTCCTACAGAAAATAAAAAAGTAACGAGAAAGAAAAATCTATTACAAAGAGACAAAACTAGGAGACAGAAGCACACACACAGAGGAAAACAATATTTTCTAGAGAATCTGAAGAGTCTGTTTGGAAAGGGGAGAGAGTGTCTGTATCCTTTTAGTCAGTCTATCACTCTCTACAGATTCATAAAAAGGCAAAAGGCTTTAAAGGCAGTAATGATTTTTTTTGTATTATGAAGACGACCATGAATCATCATCTATCAATGTGTATATTTTATATCTGTGGATATATATATAATTAAGCATTTTATAGTCACATATCCTACACAAAACAAAATTACCTCAAAGAGGTTTTTATGTGTTACATTTAGTTTTTTCACATTATCTTTTGAGTATGGAAATTCTATCTACAGTCTGTTTTAGTTGTGAATATTGTTTCACTTACCTTTTTTTTTAATCTCTTTGATTCTTGACTATTTATTCAAAGTTGTGTAAGTAAATATCATTATTGTTAGATTATCATCACATCTTCTTACTATCAATTAAAATATTTTTATATATAATGCTAAAACATGTTGACAAGAAAAAGAAAAAAAACAATTAAAATTTCAAACTAAAATAGGTAAGAATATAAGTGTGTATTAATTACATTATTTGACCAAAAAATTAATTTATTGTCCTATTACATTATTTTATAAATATCTCATAATAATACACAAATATATTACTAAATCTCATAACACACACACACAAATATAGAGTATAATAAATGTCAAAATAACTGCAAATATGAAAAATATTTGAGGCTAATCATATCAAAGGCCCATTATATTGTCTATTGATACCAGCCCAATTATCTAAAAACAAGAAACGGCCCAGTTGTCTCTATTCGTAAAGGACTGCTTAATCTATGCCCATCATGGTATCTACTCTTACATTTCTAATCGATCAAGAATTATCCACCGGGCCAGATGCTACGACGTTATTCAAAAGAACATTGAGAATTTCGCCATTAATTGCAAAACGGGCTTGCTGGTTCTTGAAGGAAGAACAATGGCACAGAGCGGTCAAAGTCAAACTGTGTTAATTACTCAGCCATTGCCTTACCAAAACACAAGCTGATATATAAACAGCTTAATTAAGCTTCTTCTTATCTCACTGATGTATCTTGTATTTCTATTACGCATCTTTAAGACATTTGAATGAGTAAAACTTCTACTTGTATACTTTATATATGCTTCTTACATTACTTGCACGCAACTGATCTAACATTGTGGATCCTTGGAGAGCTGTAAGAGCTGGTTAACGTGATGAAAGAATAATTTAACATAAAAAACAACTGTTTTCAAAGAAAGTAACCGCCATGATTCTTGACTTTTCTTCTTGACTCTGTCCAGATCTCTCTGACATTGCTGGAGATTTTGATTACACAAGCAAAACAGCGTTAATACATCCATCATTCTCTGGATTGTTCGTCACTTGAGCGTATTTTCCTGAAGCAAAAACAAATAGAGAGTTAAGGTAGTGTCATCACAGTTACGAATATGCACAAGCTTCTTCATAATTTATCACTTACCCCAGACAACTTTTCCAGCTGGTGTAACAAGACCAAGCTCACTTACATTGACCTGCAAATGAACTCACACAAATGAGAATCTCAAGCCATATTTGCAGCCTTTAGCATAGGTGAAGGAGTGAGAGTACAATATTTATATATCTTGGGACAAACTAACCTCAATGATTGTTCCTCTAGTCATGACACCAAGTGATGTATACATTGGACCGTTGGGATTCTTCTTGATTCCAATGATCTCCAGACAGAAAGTGCATCTTAGTTCAGGGTGAGTGACGTGTGCCTTGGTGAAACGCAGTCCAGAAGGGCGGATGAAACGCTCATACTTTGGTGGCTTCCTTGTGAAACCAGGTCCAACAAATGTAGCTTTCGTTACCATCCTCTTCCACTGCTTTGCTGTATAGTTGATCCAAAAAAGGGAAAGCATATCAATAATTAAAAGTGACAAAACAAATCAAACTGAATACAGGCTACAAAGCAAACATACTTTTCCTCTTCCCAGATCGGATCACTCTAAACATTTCATCTTCAGCCACGGGACGGACCTGTCAAAGGATAGGGCTATTAGCTTGACAAGAGTGAAACTTTGAGCTTAAACATTTCACAAGGGAACCACTGAAGGAATACTAAAATGATTATTCAATCATCATGAAGAGAGTTTTCACCTTGGGCAGAGGGACCTCCCATTTCCCAGCTTTCTCTTTCCTCTTTTGCTTGATAGTGTTGCTAAGAACCTACACCGAGAAACGAAGCACATGATGTCATGCATTGCTTTTCACCAAGAAGCATCTTATTATAATCAACTCGAAACAAAACAAAAACCTTGGCACGAGTGGAGTTCTCACGATCAAGAAGATAAGCAGGAACAGCTCCTTCCTGAACATCCTCATCAGCTTTACGCCTTGACAAACTCTCCTCGTGCATTTTCAATCTATTCATGTCCAAAACAAATTAAAATAAACTGTTAAAAAAAAAAAATAAACACAGAACACAGTCCATATTAATAAAATAGCAAATAGCCATAACAACAAAATCTCACTAAACAAGCAAAAAAAATTCTAAACTTACGTTTTCTTCATTAGAGCTTTCTCCCTATAGTTTTTCTTCGCAATCATCTTACCCTTGAGACCTATTTTCTGCAAAATTCACCACAAATCAGCACAAAAGTAAAATGGTTGAAAAAAAAAACAAAGAGGAAAAGAAGGAGAGAACCGTCTGGGCATCTTTGGATCGCTTGTGAACTTGACGCGCCTCCTTCTTGCGCTTGCGCTCTTCGTAGTCGAGGCGACGTCCATTCCTTTTCTGGAACAAATCGATATAATCTCCCTGCGGCTGTTTTTACATCACATCAAAATCAGAAACAGAAAAAATAGTCAGTGATCGATACACTCAAGTCTCCATAACTGTGAAACGATTACAATACTCCGGCCGAGAATAACGAACCATGGTTAGGGTTTAACTTGGCGGGAGAGAGAAGGAGACGGGACGGAGAGAAAATGTTCAGAAGAGACTGCTAGTTAGGGTTTTATACAGTTGGATCTTGGGTCCTTTAAGCCCAATGGGCTTTCTCATTAACTAAGCCCATTTTATGGAGATGAAACGATATTAAATTAAAGGTAAATCCATTTAAACCAATAACAAATGGGCTTTTTAGTTGAGCCCATCATTATCTATGACACAATTTTACTTCATATAGCATTGTTTCATGTTATAAAGCTATAAGCTATAATCTTTCTCCTTTTTTTGTTATTTAAATAGTTAAATAACGTAAATCGATAGAAAGTGAAACCAAAGGATGATACTTAGTCTATATAGTACTGTTTGTCAACAAAATTGCTGCTCTCAAAACAAGCAGAAGCAAATACATATATAATCATTTTCTTGTGAAACAACTTCTTAATCTGAGCTCTACTTTATTATGTGAGTAAGCTATTGGATGCAATCTTAAGTCGCTCTCCAGCCATTTTCATCATATGTTTTCCTTCTACTGTCAAGCTCGTGCTTCCAGACGACTGCAATTAAGGACAAACAACACATCAGTCTCCATCACATGGTTTTGCAGTTTACATAACGATAAAAGAGACTAGGAGAATCAAAACCTGTAGAGAGATAACGTTCTGCAGAATCAAATCGATCTCTGACTTGGATGATGATATTATCTTCCTAACTTTGACGTCGTTGTGCATCAGCAAGACAACAGAGACAATGCACTCTATCAAGTTCAATGAGTGTCTACCGTTCTCCCTGTCTTGGACTGATTCAAGCGCCTTGGTGTTTTCACTGACTATGGATTGCATTCTTTTCAGAACCTCTTCTGTGAGTTTGGAGCTCCTCTCGAACAGGATGTAGCAAGGTACCAAATAGTAGAGACATGTCTGTATGTAGAGGGACGAGTTCTCCTTATCTTCTCGTATCCACTGCATAGAAGAGGGTAGAGAGATGTGTTAATCCCAAGAAAACAAGTGTTTTAAAAGAGTTCATTAGGAACGAAAGGCTCACCTTCACTATGTCGATCAGGTAACCCGGTAAGAATTCACTTAAAGTGGTTATGCTGCTTTCAGAAAGGGTTGTAGGTTTAGAGTCCAACGTGCATATAATCCTAAGTATGGCACATCCATTGTCTAACGCAGGTTTCAGATTCTGCACCAAGAACAGGGTTGTTAGTATATGAGAATATTGCTATGCATTTACGTAAATTATAAAAAAATACAAACTTACTATCTGTTCGAGTAGAACTTTCTCTAGAATCTGGAGGACGAGAGAGCCATCACCCATATCTGACAAATATGAGCACACACGGTCGGTAAGTGCTTTTAATGTGCCACGATATGTCTCCTGCTCGTTACACTCCATCGAAAACTGGCCTTTCTCTGCATGAATATCAAAACATAATAAGGTCAGCTATATCACCATAAATATTAAAAAATGATCATCTCTTAACAAGCACAAAAACTAAGCTTTCATATCATTTACATATAGAATTTTAGTACCTTGAACAACTTTAAAACGTGCAATTAAGGTGATGAGGAAGCTGAAATGATCTGTAATCTGGATGTATCCAGCTCTATAGGAATTGTGAATAATTTCCACTATCATATACAACACAGCTGGTTCAAGTTGTGGATCTGCAATACACATTAACTTGGGTCAATTACCTTTCCATCACTCTATCTATCATCAGCAGAGGAGAACTAAAACTGTGATACTCACACAGACAGCATGAAACTATTGATTCCAGCAGAGGAGAACTAAAATTGTTTATTGAGAAGTAGTAAAGGAAAAAGAGAGCCAAGTCTTGGGCTTCCCTAGGGAGCCTTGCAAACGCTCCACCAGATACATCACCTGAACAATTAGCATTTGGCAAACCCTGTTTCAGTTTAGTGACACTAAGAATCTCAGAACACATGTTCTCAAAGCAGCAAGAGTTGCACCTTCTCGCTGACTACAAGGGTTGAAGAACTTTATGATGTCCTCTTCAAATGTGGGGGAAGCCTTCAGACACCCAACTCGCCCAAGGTCAAGCAAAAGCTTCAAAACAGTCTGAAGAAAAAATAATAAAGAGAAATAAGTGAGAACGTGATCCTGGTTATCAAAAAGGCTTCCATGTGCTAAGGATTTTCGCTATGAGTCATGGGTTTGCACCTGCGATGATAATGGATGTTTATCACCCAACTGATTTAGCAGTGATGGGAGTTTGTTGACCCAAGCATTCTGGTAGTTGTTTACTGTAGGATCACTTGCACTGAGATAATGGATATCTCCATTCTGCAGATATTACAAGAAACACATTTATTCATCAATATGAGTGGAAAGGTGGAAACAGTCGGCCAGTATCCAGGCTGAACATAACAATTAAATTTGTACTTACAGGGATAATCACGTTTCTAATTACTGAGATGCAACCTAATGTAAGTGGAGACTCTGGTTTGCAATCGTTGAAGGTAATAGTAAATGCCTGAAAAATATATAGGTAATATCAGCAATCAGGTGTATAGTAATGTTACTGATAGTGCTAGCTATCAGAGGAAATGATTAATATATCCTCATGTCTAAGCTCAAACTGCTCTAAGAATCTTAGAGAAACCTGCAGAATATTTTCTCTCCAATCACTGTCCATCCTCAAAATAAGTTTGGGAACAGATGGCAGCAGTGCAAGTAAAGTCTTTTCGTGAATAGGTTTAGGAATAGGTTTACGCTGCCCACTGTTCCTGCTGGTCTGCAAAACAGATGTTCGCAAATCCCGGTGAGACATTTTGTTCCCCAAGTAAACATATTAATCAGATAGAATTATAGACTAATGTAAAGTAGTGAGAGCTAACCTTGTCTAGTAGAGTATTTTCAATAAATACCAGAAATCTATTGCACAGGTCAGTAGAAAGGTGGCTCCAATCACTGACTTCTAAAAATATTTCTGTCAGTACACTATTGAGGATAAAGTACCTTTCATCAACCTGTCAACAAAAAAAATCAACTAAACAATGTCATTTCTTAACTAAACAGGGAGAAGATATAAACAACCATCTACGACATCAAATAAACTACTTAACATTGGCTATTATTTATCGTTTAGCGATGTGATGCATACCTTTCCAGAAAGATTGTTCTCTGGATTAAGGGGGAATGAACCAAGTAATTTTTTTGATATAATTGGTGCAATGTCTTGATCCAATATCATTAGAGTAACATCCTCAGATTCAGGTAGCCACATAGTCTGTCTTTGAATATGCATGCGAATGGAAAACTTGACTGCATAACCTATGCTGCAAAGTATATGGTGTAAACAACTAAACGATTTCTCGTCAAATCCTCCCTGAGTATGAATCAATGGAATGAAATCTTGGAAACAGTTGATTAAGACTCCAACGATCTCTTTCAATCTCCCGGAGACATGGGCAAAACCTGTAAGAACCCATAGCAAAATGGTCAGCACATTCAAAACCATAGAGAATGAAGACAGACGGCACATACGAGCAGATTCTTTTGCCGTATCTTGTTCATAGGCAAGTAGCGTTTCGTTCTTTAAAGGTCCCTGCAAAAAACAAAGCACATCCGGTAGCGGTTAGGAGTGTACTAAAAATCTCAGACATCTTAATATATAACTATATAAGACAGTGCATATATTAAAGGAGCCATGATTCTTTTCTCCATATGGTTCCCTTGAATCTAAAGATCTATCAAGTTAGAGACCAAAACAGACAGAACCATATGCATTGCTATGCTACTTCATGGCATGTGCGAAACAAGAACTTTAGAGTCATCCAGAGTGAAAATGATTAGATACCTTTTTCTGTGATTCAGTGTCGCTTTCATCACATGGCAACAGAGACAAGCAATGTGCCAACCCAGAAAGAGCTACATTCAGCTTGCTTTTGTCTTGCACATAGAAATGGTTTTTCTGAATAATATCCTTGTAGTTTTCGAGAATCTGCATGAAGTAGCAGATTCAAACTTTAGGAACATCTTGCACGTAAGAGAGAAACACTACAGCATAAACTTGAAAAGTAGAAATCAAAGGAGATACCTTACCTTATCAGCATACAAGGCAAAGGTAGGAGGGTAGTGCTTTACAACAAGGTGGAAAAACTTGAAAGCCATCAAACGAACATCAATAGATGACTCGGCCATAGCTTTAAATATGTATGGCATCAAAAGTGACACCATAGGGCCCTGGTTATCCTGAATAATTCCGCACATAGAATCGTCTGTTAGATACATACATACAATGGTTCAACTAGAAAATTGATGTTCATTTCACAACTTGCAAGTTCACATCGAGCAGCTCATAACATGAAGTAACTAGCACAACAAACTAAGATGCAAACAATACTAGAGGAAACAGTAAGGATACAGAAGAAAGAGAAGAACCAATACCTCTGTACAAGAGGGAAAGATCTTGGAATCAAAAAGTAGATAGAATGCGTCTCTCACTGACTTATCATCATCACTAACACGTTCCCTGAGCTTCTCAATGATAGCGTATTTATGCGACTGTAGCTCTGCCGGATTATGCTCGAAAAGGTCTTTGATACCATGTAACGAATCTACACAGACAAAACCGGAAACATTTAATCCGAGGAACATCATTTTTTTTTTCAAACCAAAACATGTAAGGAAAAGAAAAAGAAGGTTACTTTTGCGAACTTTGGCATTGTGATGTGAAGTTTGTCGGAGAAGCTCCTGCAAGGTCAAACCTTTCTTACTTGTAGCTAAGCCACTCTTCTCAGCTCCCACACTTTGCTCAGGAAGTATAATTGCTGCAACATAAATAAAGCTATTACAACAACAAGCAGAGAGAGAGAGCTTTAAAAAGGGTAAGAAGAAAGGAGATACCTTGAGACTTAATCTCTGTGTTGGTTGCATTCTTTGGTGGTGGTAACTTTCTCCCGAGCTTTCTCTTTATTTTCTGTCAAATTCAAAAAAAATCAAAAGACATCAGCCACACAATTCAAACTCGAATACAAGTGAAGGCCCTAGCGAAAGCACCTTAAAGTCGATTCCTTTCTTTTGCTGCTTCTTCCCAGGAGCCTTGGAACGAACCATTGTTCTTTTTCAGCTACGTACAAAACACAATGAGTTAAAATTAGCTTCTCCTGGAGCTGAGAGAGAGAGAGAGAGAGCAATCACAGGAAAATCAAAAGTAGTGTGTGAGAAGACCTAATAACAAACAGAGGTGGTGGCGGAAGAGCTACGAAGATATCGGTTTAAGGGGTTTGATTCGGCCGGTTTAAATAGACGCTTTAAACCAAAAATCAGCTCAGCCAAACAACAGACGCCGGCGAACGCTTTAAGGACGTAATTAATACTTGTCAAAGCCTTTCTGAATCTTTTACGTGGGCTTATAACTCTCCTAAAGAAAATTTGAAGGATATTTGAAAAACAAAATTCATGAGTTATATAATTGCAAGTAAGATAGTTAATAAGTTGCTGATGAATCATGTATAATCAAAGATCAACAGAATTATCAATTCTTATACAAATACAGCTGGTGAATAAGAATTGTTTTATACTACTGGTGATAATTATCCAATGCCATGAAAACTTTCATAATGAGCTCTAAGAACAAATAGTTTACATTTCATAAGTACACTTTTTGCAGTGTCTAAACATAAAGATATTGAATCAATTTCATCTATTGATGGGGGTATAATGATTGATTGATTGACTTCTTCCTAATCAGTATTCACTTCTTCTTTTTTTTACCAATCTCGTGTACATTTAATCCTTGCACGAGTTCACGGAATCCTTCTCTTCATCCACAAAGTAGGGATTGAATTGATTTATCACATGCTCGTAGACAGGTCTCTTGAAATATACAGCCTGCCATGTAAATAAACGAATGATAAGACCAATAAGTTTCAGGAACATACAAGCATAATAACTTTCTATACAAGCCATAGAATCTCACATGTTCAATGACTTGTTCGGGTAACATCCACGACCACACCTTAAACTCTGGTTTTGCAGTACCATCTCCTAGGAGATTTATCTCTTCCTCCTTGCCCGTGAACTTGAAAAGAAACCTGTATAAGTCAATCATCACGACAGATAACTACATTAGATCCACAATGGGATGATTAAAGATAAGTGTATAGAAGTTCAGTTTACCATTTCTGAGCTTGGCCTTTGTAACTTGTTCGCCATTTCCGGTTAAGTTTATCCTTCACATCCCGGGGGAAATCATAAGTCAACCAGTTTGGTATCTATATTGTAAACAAAAGAACAGTCAAAGCTCGGTCTGGTGATATACACAGATCCAACTCTTATCAATAAAACCTATGAAAAGTAGATATAACAATTTTACTATGAGAGAGAGATGTCAAAAGCGTGCCTCCGCAATGAATTCAGCAGAGGTAACTCCAGTTTCTTCTCTTAGCTCTCTAAAAGCAGCATTTCTCAGATCTTCTCCCTCATCAGCACCACCCTGTAAAGGCATTAACATCTAACAAATTGATAACCCTATAGGGTCAGATCATAAACTGGTGATTGTCCATTCTAACCTGTTTTTTATCAAATAGCATAATATGGACTCAGAGAACCTCAATGAATTGAGCTATGCAGAACAATCAAAGTACTAAACACACTTCCTCTTGGTAATCAGAGAGAGAGAGAGCTAACCTGAGGCATCTGCCATGTATCCGGAACGTGAATCTTTGATGCAGTAAATATCTGCAAAACCAAAACCATTTCATTCCCAATCACCGTAAACCCTAATTCAACTTTATCAAGCCAACAAAGGCGAGAACTTTGCGTTCTACAATTTATATATATAAGCGTGAAGATCTAGAGAAGAAGATGAATAAGGGAATCACCTTTCTACATGGACTAACGAGACAAATCCCAACGTTTTTCCGGTAACCAACCGGCGGTGACTCAACTGTTCTCGCCGGCGGCGATAGGGCCACGGACCGAACCACCAGAGGCTTTGAGGCAGAGAAGGGACGTTTCGAGTATGCGAATTTGGCAGGTTTACAATAGATATCTAAACGAAGGGAGATTGCTGATTTGCCGATGAATCCAGACGCCGTAACGGCCATGGCGGCGGGGACAATTCTTAGGCTTCGTTTCCCTCCTCCGCTTAGCGATATAGCTAACTTTCTCAGAAGCGATAAAAAGGATATTATTACGACACTACCCCCTTTGAACACCAAAACGTTGTCGTTTAAACTATCCTGTCAAAACCCGCATACAATTAACAAAAAAAGTTTACCGAACCAGGTGAATATCCGCGAGAGCAGTCAAACAGTGAAACTGTAAATCTGAAAAAAGGCCATAATGGAGAATGAAAACGGTAAAACGTAAGAAGATCACGTGAATGATGATGGAAATGAGAAAACATCTCTATATAAACATATTTCCAGGATATTTCAATTTACATAATATGGTGGTAAACTACTAACAAATAGTTTTTTTTTTCCTACAACTCTTCCACGTGTTTTAGGAGTCACTAAATTATATCAACGGTGAACAGATTAGGTTTGGAGTTCATATTATTCTAACAATGATTACCAACAACAAAAACATATCTGCTAGGATTTAACATATGAGATCATTTTTTGAGTATTAATCACAACATCCATTCGAGCTTAATTACTTGTTAGTCACCTACATAATAGATTGACACGGTTTCTCCAACGACTTTTCAGAGGAATTTCAACATTAAAAAAGATAGTGATATCACTTCTTAATTACAAGTTCCAATCTCTACAAACAACTAAAGTCTCTCATATTTTTCATCCTCTCGTTCCATTGAACTACTTCATGCAAACAAACCCATAATAAAAGTAAGCAGATTAGTTAGCAACTACTTTAAAAATTAAAATTGAACATATAGCAAAGACATGTAGAATTAAAGCAAGCAGAACGAATCCATACAACACCTCTTGACAAAAAAAAGCGATTTCTCCTTCTTCCAATATTTTATAAATTTAATTAGTTAGTTAATCATATTCTTCTTTTAAATGTTTTTATCAATCATTAGAAGCAATCAATTAGTGGATGAATTTTATAGAAACCTTCATGTTTAGGATATTATTGTCAAACTTCGACAGGATACACTAGTGAAAAACGTTACCTCTCATATTCAAGGATTTTTAGATATATTGTTTTCTTTCTTTATTAATTTGATTGTTTTAGAATATAATATAGTTAAGTTGCGATCTAGTATTTATTTTATAAATTATATTTGCTTGACCATTCTTATTTAAGAAAGATGTAACATTTGAAAGCATCTCTTCACCTAATCTTCGTTTGCAATTAAAGGTCACAACATCCATCGTCAACACCAACTTTCCTTAGTTTTCAATTGCTTTTAGCATTGAAACATTACAAGTCTTTGCTATGTTTTAATTTCATTGAAACTGAGAAATCTTTCATATTACACATATTTATTAATCAAATTAAAAAAAATATCTGTAGAATTGAAGACATTTTTTTTGCCACTCATGTTATCAAGATAAATGACTTTTTTTCATTGAAAAACTGCTCTTATTGCTCATTCTTCTGCGGTAAACCCCACCTCGATCGCAACCTATATAGTATATAATCAAAGATATATTATGTTACTATAGTTTATAGTTTCACAATTCCAGACCCGGACAGGTTTTGTTTGAAACTACTTTTAGACTTATAAATATTCTTCATACATTTTTCTAACTATTGCGTAAAAGTCATAGGTCAAGATTTGAAAACAATAGCATGGCTATCTTTAGAACAGTCGCTTTTAAGGAAGTTTCTTGGAAGTTATGTGTTACATTATAAAGATGGCTCATTCCAAAACCAACTACCGCACTAAAGGATTATCTTATCCACACATGTATATATCTCGTTTGTCACTACAAAGGCATTCACGTGTATATTTTCTTTTACTATACGGAAAAGGCCAAACCCCCGTTATAATCTTGTCATTTCAGTTTAATTGTCGTTTTAAAATAAAATTTTGACATTTTTAAATTGCAATTCAAAGTTATTAACTTTAAACGTTATATAACTCTTCATATTTTTAGTTTATTTTTTATTAACGAAAATATAATTAGATCTATAAATAATACTGATTTTATTTAGGAAATATATAAACTATATGTTTTCGTATGTACAAATCTAAAAAAAAATTACAATGAAACCGAGGGCATTTGATTAAGGAAACATACAAGTCTTTAACCAATTATAAGGATTATTAATTTATTATTAAAACAAACTGAACTAAAAGTTTTAAACTGTACCGTAACTCGCACGTAACCTCTTATTAATGAAATCATCATACAATATCAAACTGCCGCGTCACCATTGACTTTCAAAAACAAAACCGCGTTAATTTAAACGTTTTATCTAATACACGTTACCTCTACAGTGAATATATACACACCTCTTCTTCCTTCACCTAATAACATTCCATTTTCTTTTTACTTTCTCTCACTTAGGCGTTTCATCGAACACATGGGAGACAGGCAACAGGGCTTGAACGGCGCCTACTACGGTCCATCGATTCCTCCGCCGAGGAAAGTCTCTCACAGCCACGGCAGAGGCGGCGGTGGCTGCTGCGGCTGTTTAGGTGACTGTCTCGGCTGCTGCGGCTGCTGCATCTTAAGCGTCATCTTCAACATCCTCATAACCATAGCCATCATCGCAGGCATAGCCGCTTTGATCATCTGGCTAATTTTCCGACCAAACGCCATCAAGTTCCACGTCACCGACGCTAAGCTCACACAGTTCACACTCGGCGCAGACAACAACCTCCAGTACAACCTCGACCTCAATTTCACGATCCGAAACCCTAACCGAAGGATCGGTGTTTACTATGACCAGATCGAAGTGAGAGGATACTACGGAGAACAACGGTTCGGTTCCGGTAACGTGGCGCCGTTTTACCAGGGGCACAAGAACACGACTGAGGTGGGGAGTAAACTCGTGGGACGGGGCTTGGTGTTGCTTAACGGCGGAGATAGGAAGGATCTGGAGGAGGATTTGAAGTCGGGGATATACAGGATCGATGCGAAGCTGAGGCTTAGGGTTAGGTTTAAGTTTGGGCTGATCAAGTCGTGGAGGTTCAAGCCCAAGGTTAGGTGTGATCTCAAGGTTCCTCTCGGTACTTCTAATTCAACCAGCGGGTTTCAGTTCCAGCGGACCAAGTGTGACATTGACTTTTGATTCTAGTCAAAGTCAATGCTATTTTGTCTCCGAGGCGAATTCCATTTTCATTTATATATGCACTTGTTTATATTTTATCTTTTTGTGGTTTAGATTGTTTTATTTATGTGATATCGTTGAAGAGGTATGTCTTGTGTAATAATCTTTTATTGCATGGTTCCATGTAAATAAAATAGACATATATTGAGATTTAATGATATAAACTACGTTAAACTTAATTAATTTAGGTTGTCATTGATTTAAGGAAAAATTTCTCAAATATATATTTTTCAAAAAAATTATCATAACATATATTTTTACAAATGACCAAAATAAATATTAAACGATAACAATGTTTGAACGGTGCCTACTGCGGGCCATTGATTCCTCCGCCAAGGAAAGTTGTTTAGGTGACTGGACGGCTGCTGTGGGTGTGGATGTTGCAGTTGTTTAGGTGACTGGACGGCTGCTGTGGGTGTTCCGAGGGATTTAGGCTTCGTCTGCTCTCAAGCTAGCTCCTAACTCTCGGTCTTCTGGCGAACAAACTTACCGGATTCAAGTGATTGAAACCGAGCCATCCTGACGGACGAGCAGCATCAATTGAATCGGCAAACACAAAGAGGAAGACAGAGACATCTTAAGCGTCATCTTCAGCTTTTTCTTAACAATAATCTTCATCGCATGTATAAAATCTAGAGTTATAAGTGAGATTTTGAATACTAAGTTTAAATTTTAAAAATATTAAAATAAATAATTTATTTTAATATTTTTAATATCTAATTTTGACAAAAATTTTAAAAATACTATTTGAGATATTTGTCTTTCTTAAATCAGTATACTTATTTATTTTTACAGATTTTTATGATATACAAAACTTTCTAACTCTTTTCAAATTAATAAAAAATCTCAAAATTTTAAATTAACAAGCTCTATATAAATCTAATTACCCCTATCATTCCTAAAAGTGAAAAACTTTATAGAACTCTTTACAAGTTCAACAAATCTTCCGAATCTACGTCAATTTTACTTCCACTACCCCCGGAATGTTTATCTCTACTATTTCGTACTTGAACTTTAATGTGATATCGTTGGAAAGGTATGTCTTATGCTATATGTAATCTTTTACGGTATGGTTCCATGTAAAATATTTTAAACTACTACTACTCAGCTTCGAGTTTGGTGTTAAACTCATCAATGATGGTAAACATTATTATTCACTATGTCTCATCAGTGACCTTGATGACTAAAGCTATTTAACCATCGGAATTAACAATATGAACATTTTGTCAATGTTAGAAATCTGTTAACAATAATTAATTGTATGTCTTGTCATTGGTTTAATGCGTCTCATGAAGCGTTGATCCATGTATCAAATATACGGAATCTTCTGCTTCCCCATTGATCATTTTTGTTTCTGTAAAAAGAGAACAAGCAACATTGCACCCATGGAGGATCTCTTGGAGCTTGGTTCATCTGATCACCTCCCAACAATGTATGTAGCTTTTTGACCAGAGCCTCTTCGTCAGATGGGTCACACCCAAAAAACTTCTCCTGTCAATGAAGTTGCGGATAGAGATAAAAGACAAGACCCTTGATGGAATCTTCGGAACATAACAGTGATTAAGTATTTATTACCCCTTCGTCAGCATAAAGAGAAGCGTGGATTCTGGCGGTTGCATCTTCTAGTATTGCTAGCAGTTTGAATTTTCCATTCAAATCGTGGAATTTTCTGACATCTCTAGGAAACACTTGTATGAACCGAACAACACACCTGAATTTAGCAGTCACCTGCATAAGCATAACTAAACATCAAGTTTAGAACGTCTTTATTAGTCTTGTCTCTTCTTCTATAAATTAAGGGTAAATGCTTTTGGGATACACAGTACATTGCGATAGGTCAGGATGTCCATCAGAGTAACAAATGGAGCGTCCTCATGGGCAACCCCTATAATTATATTACCAAAATAACCTTCAGCATCATGCTAAGTGAGATCGAAAGCTGAAAAATAAATAAACTATGAGTTATAACCTGTGATTCCAGAGTGAGAAGGACTACTTATACAGCGTGTGATGGGGTTCCATCTCGATGAGAACTTTTCTCTGCACATTTTGAATTTGTAAGAAAGTATTTTGAAAAGCTTCAGAACAAAATGGTCACTGGATGAAATCAAATCACAGGACAAGAAGAAAGTGTTAAGAGGAACCTTTGAGGTGTAAAGGATTGCATTTCTCTGCTCACTGTGTACTGCATCTTTGTAGAGGGACTAAAAGTAGCGTTCCATAATCCCATATTTACATGGAAGAAAAGGTTCAGAAACTTGACATGTTGACCAGGTTGAAGACACTGGATGGCCTGCTTCTCAGTAACATCCTCTACTATGATCCTCAAGACTGAACCAAAAGTAGGAAACTTGCGTAACACATGAGTAGGCAGCATCTCTGGTTCGACACATAAAGGAAGCCTTTCTGACCTGTTATGATGTCAAAATTGCAAGAAAAAACACTGAGCTCTCAAAAACTAACACATTACGTTTGGAATATATGACGCTAAGGAAAAGAGTAGCTGTGCACGAGGAAATACAAAAGACCGGGACCTCAAAACAAAATTTCAAAAGTAAGAGCTACAATAGGGAGAAGTATACAGATTACAGAAACTGCATGGTGGCATCTCAGTTCCATCCCAAACGAAGATGTAACTTCTATCTTTATCGTCCTTGGAAATGTGAACAATCTTGAGGGGCAAGAAAGAATGAGAAACCAAGTCAAAAGACATGGCATAACATAATCTCTGACACTCCAGTTCCTTAAATAAACATAAAGATAAGACCAAAACAATCTACCTGGCAATTAATGTTTGAATATTCCCCTTCTTTGATATCTTTCAGGGATGTGAAACAGCAAGACCCTACCATAAACCAAAGCAAAATAAAATAAAATAAATCAACCTAGAAACAACTTAAAACTTACAAGACACAGAACCAATTTGATTCCATACAAGAATCAACCAATTGCATATGGAATCTGATATGATAAGAAGTTCTTAACATCGATACGGTGTCATGCTTACCATCTTCAAACTTATAAGTTATCATCCATTCTCTGAGATTTGATAAAAAGTTCTTATCCTGTTCTCTCATCTGAAACTTAGGTGAAGACTGGTACGGTACAAAGTCCTCGCCGTGTTTCCCGTTGAACAGAGCAAACGAAGAAGACGTCTCATTGCAGAGAGCAGTGATCTTCCGATTAACAAGCACAATCTGCGTTTATTTAAGAACACAGAGACTGTGAAACCAACAAGAGCCAGGAATGATGTATGAATCGCACCTTTACACGTGAGAGGAAGATTATATCTCCAATCGATTCGACTCGAGGAAGCGCTCGATTGGTACGAGCGATGAACTTAACAGGAAGGCCATATCCAGAGTGCCATGGATCGATGATTTTCAACGTACATAAACAATCTGAAAACAAGTTAAATCATCAGTGACGAAGCTATTTGGGTTTGCGAAGGGTTTAAGGATAGGGATTCACAATACCGGAGCTAGTGGGAAATCCTAACTCGACGATGACTCCGATGAGGCTGATATTGAGATGCAATGCCTTGAAAGCGTCTTCTACTCTCAGGAATTTGTAGTCGTCTCTAATCTCCATGTTTGCCATTGTTGAAGCTTTGCAAAGTTTTTTTTCCCGGCGAAAGCGATAACTCAGCGTCACTCTTGTGAGACTTGCTGACTCGTAAGTTTCGTAACATATGGGTTTTTAAGGCCCAATTTTAGTGGCTGATGGGCCGCCGCTACGGAATTGAAAAATGCATCATATGTGCAAAGTATGAAATGGAAAAACTTATTGGATTAGTAAGAAAAAGACAAATTTTAATTTTGAGTGTTTTAAGAAAAAAACGAAGATCTAAATTTTTTGAGTGAAATTCATCAAAAAAATTCTAAAATTACCTTTCAAAAAACATTTTTTAAAAAGTTTTTTCAATATTTTCAATGGATGTCTTGCAAATGATCAGTATTGTTTATAAATTATAAACTGGATATAATTCCTTATAGTAATTAATAAGTTGATAACTTTTCATGTGATTTTTTGAGGAACTAGTATAAAACTGTAACAAGAACTCTTGTTTCTCTTAGTTAATCTAATTTATTCTTAGTTCTAATAAACCATGTTTTCTTTTGACTGAAGACTTTCAAAATAAACATCTTAAGATATGGTTTTGATTATAAAACTTCAATGTGTGTCATAAAGCGATGAAAAGAGTTTGTTCAAAGGAAGCCATGTAAGGATCATCCACATTGTTAGATAACTGTATCACCAGCTTCAGCTAACAGCTGTTTGTATATTCAAAACATTAGAGTTACATTTGCCAAATTAGTTAGAAATGGTGTGTAGATATTTTTATTTACTTTTTATGAAACCATGTGTTTCTTGATTCATAAAGAGGCTTCGGATGATCCAGATGACTCGTGGACTAGGCATTGAGCTGAATACACAAATAAAGTATTTTAGTATTATTTAAAATGTATTTATGTGTGAATACGCGGAGAGTACTATTGCTTTAGCGGGTGGAACTTTGATGACGACATGGAAGAATAAAACATGTGATTATGAAACATTCGCGAGGCTTTTAATACATTATATAAACAAATCTTTATATTTCATTGATTGTGTAAGTAATTAACTTATTATAAACGAATTAGAAAACCACCAATACAAGACTAGTTTTGTAAACTACGTGAGTTATAAGGCATAGAGATGTAAAGGTTTGTTAAACCGATCCGATATGATCTAGACCCAGTCAGTATTAATTAGACCAGACACATATATGTTTTTGGTGAGATAGACCTACTACAAGTTTACTTGCAAATCTTGATGAAATGTTTGTATATAAGATTTCGATTCGTGAGTCTAGTTCTGTTGAACTATTCAGATGCAAAATCTGAACAGATCTAATCTAATCCAATCCTTCCACATAAATCAAATAAAATTAGAGATCACAATATAGATCACGGCCGTATACAGACATAAAATGACTTTTCAAAAAACTATATAGTAGCTATATAATAGTAATATTTTGTGATAATACCACTAAAGATTATAATAATTAAACTGCTCGATAAATAAGATTAAATATGTGGTAGCCAAGTTTTAGCGTTTCCAATGAAGTATTCAAACTACATACTGTATTAGATAGCACATAAGTTTATTAATTATTAGCTACAGAACACAAAAACAAAATAAAAAATACAGAAAAGATGAATAATTATTAATAAAAGGGGTGACCATGGGAATCGCATTTGCATTTATATTCTCCACCTTCGCCTCCACATATATAAATACTAACACAATACCAAAGCTTGGTCTCATTCATCATAATAATCATAAAAATCAACTTTTAAGCTCTAGAGAGAGAAAGAAAGAAGAGTGAGAGATATGGAAGAGACAAAATCAAGATTCAAGAGGATATGTGTCTTCTGTGGAAGCAGTTCTGGCAACAAACCTTCTTACCAAGAAGCTGCCACTCAACTGGGTAACGAGTTGGTACGTTCTCTCTTCTCAAGCTTATATGTATACTTTTACTCATACACATACGTCTATATTCATTAGCTTAACACAGATGCACATTCTTTAATACCTTGTTGTGTCAATTGTAAGTAGAGAGACGCTTAGAATAAAGCAAACTGTGACTTTTGTTTGTGAATATGCTGATGGCTTGTGGTAGTTCTTAGGATGAACTCTAGAATGAAGATTTGATTTGAGATATGAACTCAGAATCTTCTTTGGAATATTATGTTTTTGGGAGTTTTGATTGTGTGTTGCAACGAACAATGATGAATCAAACGTGTGGATGCTTATTTCTTTTCCTTTTTTATGATTTTGCTGAATTTTAATTTATGTTAAGTTTTGTTGTTATTGGCATGAAAGAGAGATGAGAAAATAGCAACTTCTACTATTCTTAGCTGTAACCCGTCTGTCACTCGAGCAGCACTCTTGCATGATCTATTTTTATTTTATTTTTCTTTTGTTATTTATTTTTTCAGTAATTTACATTATTACACACACATCTTGTTTCTAGAACTCTGAGGCTTCTTATGTTTTTTTCTTAAACCTAAAACTTAAGTTTCCAAACAATGATTTTGTTTACGGGAAAGGTAAATAATAATGACAGTTTTTATTGCCTCGAGGGGCCAAGGAAACAAAGCAAAATTCGTTGGAAGAATAATGACTCTATCTACAAAGCGTGTGTTGTGGGGTGTACTTATTCAACAACACAAAATACTTAAAAACAATAATTATTGGAACCCCCTTGTAATAACTATTTGTGATTGATCTGTTTATGACGAAAAGAAAATTGATCTGTAGGTAATAAGAGTAGTATTAATAGGATAGTGACCAATGAGATTAGGATTGATGATGATGAGCTATTTTTTCCTTTTTTCTTAATTGAGATTTGATATTTGATGTGTTGCTTCTTTTTGGGGTCGATTGTGGAATTGGGTTTGCGACACGTGTTCATTTTCATCATGAAAATGCTATTATCATAAACAAATGCATATGGTGTTGTAATAATAATTAACTAAAGAAATTGATGGTGGGATTTTGGTTGAAGGTGGAGAGAAGGATTGATTTGGTATACGGAGGTGGAAGCGTGGGGCTTATGGGCCTCGTCTCTCAGGCTGTTCATGATGGTGGTCGCCATGTTCTAGGGTTTGCTCTCTCTCTCTCCTCTTCCTTTTTTTCTCTCTCTATATGTATATGCATCCACATATCTCTATGTATTTACATATATGTATATTATATATCTACTCTATTCATATGATCTGATGCATTTGCTAGTTCCAAGTACCCCATTACTCATCATTGTGTTTTTAAACATTTAACTGTTGATGATGACTATCAACATGATGCCTAGTACATGCTAACTTAACCTATTATTTGTCACTTCGAAGTTGATAATAGGTTAGTCTAGTTATTTGAAGATAAAAGTTGAATCTAGTAAGAGAGTTAAAGATAACAACGACAAACAAGGATCTGTGCATGTTTCATTTGTTCAAGAGTGTCTATTTACTTCTAGAATTATTAACTAAAAATAAGCTACAACTAGTTTCGTATGTGTGTGTGCCTCTGTGGAATGTGGTATTATGAGAGAATCTCGTTTCAATTATCTATAACCAAAATGGTCAACTAAATTTCATTTTCCTAATTAATTATACATTAAGAGGGTTGTTTGGTTTTGTGATTGATTCATTATTAACCTGTTTCTTCTCTAATCTCTTGTAGGGTCATCCCAAAAACCTTGATGCCAAGAGAGGTATGCACCAAATAATAAAACTCTTTTGAATGAATCTCTTTTTTTTTGTTGGACTTGGTATTTAATTAGTATTATTGAGAGAGAAATTGCCTTGCAATGATCTCTACATACAATAGTGGTAGGACCAAAAGAGGAATGATTGAGACTTGGAGCGTTTTTTTGGTTTCCTTCACGATACATCTCCTTGACCAACTAATATAATTTTATGCAATAAACCCACAATAAAAAGACCATAGGATATAATATAAAAGATATTTGCGGTGTTCACATTCTAGAGGCAATTATAAAGAGAAAATATATTTTAAAATGATGTTAATATTTTGCAGATAACCGGTGAAACAATCGGAGAAGTGAAAGCCGTCGCTGATATGCATCAAAGGAAAGCCGAAATGGCTCGTCAAGCCGACGCATTCATTGCTCTTCCCGGTTTGTAATCCAATCTTTTTTTTTCTGAATATATTTAACTTAATTTTTGTTTGAGTAAATATATTTAACTTAATTCCATTAGAAAAAGTTGGAAGATCTAAATTATTTCGGTTCAAATTTTTTTGGTTAATTGTTAGGTGGGTATGGTACGTTGGAAGAGTTGCTGGAAGTCATTACATGGGCACAACTCGGAATCCACCGTAAGCCGGTACGTAATCAAATAAATAAAAGTTCTCTTTTAACTTGTTAAAAGTATATAAGATGATATAAGCTTGCATCATTGTTATGAGTTACGACCGGAACATGCGTGTTGAATATTTTTTTCTCTTATTTTAAACCTCTGGTGTATTATTTATACATATATGTCTTGGTTTAATGTGACTAAATGAAGATACAAATGGTTGCATATGTTACGTCGTAATAATCACATGGAGCAAGATTCCTTTTGGGATTCTTTATACTTGCTTAAACTTATTTTTCTGTACACACTTTTAAGAGCATGTAAGTTATAATTATATATGTATATATTTTGCATGAATATTAAAAACGATGTGTTGTCACGACGTACGACTACATAACCCTGATTGTGAGACCGGAAGCTTCCCATGTCGTAACCTTTTTATATATTGCAATTTAAATATATGTGGTATCTAAGATTATTTATGATGAATAATTATTGACAGGTGGGTCTTCTTAACGTGGATGGTTACTACAACTCGCTGTTGACATTTATCGACAAGGCCGTGGACGAAGGATTTATATCCCCAATGGCTCGTAGAATCATCGTCTCTGCACCAAACGCTAAAGAGTTGGTTCGACAACTCGAGGTATAGTGAACATTCACAGAAACCTAATACTTTTTTTACATGATCTAGGTTTATTGAGCTTACTAAAACTGTTGTTGTAGGAATATGAACCGGAGTTCGATGAGATAACGTCAAAATTGGTTTGGGATGAAGTGGACCGGCTCAGTTACGTACCGGGTTCAGAGGTTGCTACGTGAGGAGAGTAATTAAGTATATTTTATGGGAAGTTTTTTTGGGTAAACGCAGTCATCAGTGTATAGCGGAATTGAAGTTTTTTTATAACATCAGAAGAAAAGGTCGGAAATGTAGACAGAAAAGTATTGGGGTCGTTTGGATAAACATTATTTTGTAAGGGGGGGTTGGTTTAATGTGTGAAGTGGATAAACCACGTGGGTAACTGCTAAACCGCGTATATACCAAACACTATCATCCCCCACTTGTCTTTTGTACATTTTGGTTAATGGTTAAGAAAGGATAGGGCCTTTATCAAGAATGACAAAACGATCCTTTTCTTTTGGGTATTTTTATAATTTATTCCAGCTTTTTATTGTGTCCAAGTATGTAATCAATTTGAATATTTTTTTTAAAAAAAAGGTTATGTGAATTATACATTACTTCATAAGATACTTATTCAGGATCAAACTTAGAGAATATTCCGAGTAAACGTATATGTACATACAACATGAAATTGTCATCTGTTAAAGATGTGGATGATCAGCTTTTAAAAATAACTTGCATTAAACAAAGCAAATATGAAAGTTTAGATCCATAGACCTGATCTGGCATGTCTTTTTCTTCTAATCCATGTGTTGGAAGGTCAAGCACTCTGTTTCATTATTTTTGACTATTTAGAACATATCCGACTCATTTTTATATTTGACTATATTCTAACCTAACTCTATATTTTCCTTTATAAATTAAAACAATATTAATTTTCTATTTTCATTACATAATTAAAAATTATTTTTTAAAAAATACAGAGTAAATGGAGTTTCTATATTTTCTGAATAAAAGTAGCAAAATACATGGTTTTACACAACTCAAATGTAAACATAGAAAGTAACATATAAATTCCATTATTTTTATTCAACTTTGAGGAGAATCATACAGAAGAAACATAAGGAAGACAAAGTAAAGTTTTCAAGTAAATGTTATTCTGGCAAAAATAAAAAGTAAAAACTGAGCTCTGTGACATAGGAAAAGATAAACATGCCCTCTGCTTTTTCACCAAACATTGGTTGTATTATGAAAGCCTCTTAAATAGCTGAAAAATACTCTTTGCTCAGCTTAGGGTCAGGTTTCATCGATTTCTCCCCAGGCTTCCATCCCGCAGGGCAGACTTCATCAGGGTTTTCTTGAACATATTGTAATGCCTGCAAAGACAAAACATCGAGGAGCAAACACATCATGCATCCAAACCCTAAACCTCAAATGTGTTTGTGTGTGTGTCTCTCTCTCAGAGATGTTTTGTTCTTTATTTACCTGGAGGGTTCTCATTGTCTCATCAACGCTTCGGCCAATACCAAGGTTGTTGATGGTGGAATGCTGGATGACTCCTTCCTTGTCGATGATGAATAGCCCTCTCAGTGCAATGCCCTGTATTTAGATGCATACCAATGCTTTCTTTGAAAACCAAAACACTTCAAAGAACACAAGTGTATTGGACTCGATGCCAGCATGTATCAATTGTTTTAGAAGACACTATCTTTTACCTGATCAGGGATGAGCACTCCAAAAGATTTTGAAATGGATTTAGTAATATCCGAGACAAGTGGGTAGTTCAGATCACCGAGTCCTCCTGACTTTCTGTCTGTTTGGACCCACGCAAGATGCGAGAACTACATGTAAATGAAAAGGCGTTTTCATCATAAGAGTGAAAACCATTACTAAAAATGCTGCGATGACAAGGTACTCTCCTGGTTCAGGAGAAGACAATAAAACTATTGACTTACCACACTGTCGACTGAGACACCTAACACTTCCGTGTTTAGCTTCTCAAATTCTTCATAACGGTCACTGAACGCAGTAATCTCTATAATAAATATGCAAAAATTCAAAGACCAGAGAAGATTAGAATTGAATGAATCATGTCTCCAGAGAAGAATGCTAACCTGTAGGGCAGACAAAAGTGAAGTCCAATGGGTAGAAAAACAGAATCACATACTTTTTACCAACGTACTCAGAGAGCTTCACCTGAAACAATGATACACCAATAACAAAGTTTAGCTTTTTCAACAACAGAGTATTCCTCTAAGTGCAGTGACCTTAGCTAAAGACGCAAAATTAACTAGAAGCAGCAGACATGTTATATGGAGAGTGAAGTGTACCTTGATGAACTCTTGATCAAAAACAGCTTCTGCCTCAAAATCAGGCGCCTTATTACCAACCAATGGCAAATCATCCTGGATTGAGAAGATAAAATAAAGCTCTCTTAATGCATCTACCACAAACTTATTAACTTCTCCCACGCAAATGCACTCTAACTCGTCTTAGTTTTCCCAAGTAACTTCACTAACTAGTGACATTGTATAAGTAGTAGAACAAAATGTTGCTCAATTTAAGACATTTCACGGTCGGAAAAGTCTGAAAGTGATCACTTTTTCGTCAAAGGATGAATCTTTAAATCCTAATAAGCTAACGAATTCCTCTACAGTGACATTGTATGATAAGAGGGAACAAATACGAGAGAAGTCAAGACATTGCAGGTCACTTACGGCCTGGGCTCTGAGGGCGAAGTTACGGCGAGAGGAAGAGCGGCTGCAGGTGAGGGGAACAATACTGGAGAAACCGGAACAGAGAGAAGGGGTTGATGCAGAGGTAGAGGGAAGAGTTCGGAGGAAAGAGGCCACTGGAGAAAAAGGAGAAGGCTTGGAGGGAAGAACCCTAGAAGAAGCGATAAGGGTGGTGGAAGAAGCTAGGGAAGCCATGTGACTGTGAGGTGTGAGAGAGACGAAGAGGATAGAGAAAGTGCTTCAACGTAATCGAAGTGTTAGTGATGAGTGGACTGAGTCATGATCAATTCGATTTAAAGGCCCAGTAGTTGAGGCCCATTTGTCTATTACTACTTGGAGTCGAATTTCTTAGACACCAGGTGGCCCTAAACCAGTTGCCCAAAGGTGCTCGTGCTAATCACCCAGGACGACATCGTATTGCAGCGATTATTTCTATTTTAAGGGCCCACTGGTATAGGCCCACTTGTCCCTTACTGTTGCTTGGAGTCGAGCTTCGCAGAGATCAGGTGGCCTAAACCATTTCCCCAAATATGCTGTGGTGCGGATCTTTTCTAATCGACTCCTTTTTTTTATTATTTAAACAAATTCTAATCGACTATTATGTTAATCTTCATTAGAGTTAATATATCCATGCATTAGTTTTTTTTTGTCAACGCATTAGAGTTAATCTTCTTTATGTAAGGTTAAAATATATTTTTTTTATAAATTATTATCAAAATCAATGATTATTTTGGTTGATTAGATTTGTAATATTCCGTTTCAATTTAAATAATGTTTTAGAAAAAAAATATTTTATATTAAATAATTTTTCAAAAATTTATGCAAAAAATAAATGTAATTTGATATTTATGATTATGAGTATTTTACATTAAAATTCTTGATTAACTAAATTAATTATAATTATTGTTGTTTGTATGCAAAAGAAATCAATTCAATAAAATTTATAATTCTTTAATAGGTATACACAAAATTTTAAAATCAATTATTTTGAAAAAAAAAGAATACTCATCTACTCTTCTCATCCACTTCTCTAATATATCTCTGTCTGTATATAAACTTTACTTATAATTTTGCAATTATTAGTTTAAACTCACTTAAAAAAACAGAAAATCGAAAACATAATAAAACAGTTGTTCTATTTTGTAATTGCTCTCCGGCACCAACCAGAATAATTCAGAAAATGCAAAATAAAATATACAACAGAAGATAGTGACAAATGTTTACATATTATACACATCAATAATTGGATTTAGACCTCATATTTACAAGGAGAGACCCAATCAGATCATCCACAAACCTATTCTACTTCACACCAAAAAAAAAAAAAAAAAAGACTATGGAGACTCCGCCGTCAACTTCTCCGGCAACTCCACTCCGCCGTAGAATCTCCATCGCAACGCCAACGCCTGTAATCACAACCGATATCCCTTTCGCAATCGAATCTTCGTCAACGCCGTCGTCTTTCGATTTCGACCTCATCTCCATAAAACCACCTTCCTTCGTAGCGTACACATCTCTCAGAGACATCATCTCCTCTCCGAGTAACTCCTCCGTCAAGTTACCGCCGATTAACGGTTGCAGCTCTCCCGTGGTATCCGCCGTTGGAGATATCTCGATTCGCGATCCGCTCGTTAAGCAAGCCGCTTGGTCTTATCTACAGGCTACGGCGATGACTTCATCGGAGGACTCGCCTGGGTGTCAGTTCCTCCGCCGTATATGGCTCCATTTCTCCGCCGGAGTAGAGTTATTGAAACGTGTGTTTGAGTGGATTCTCCAATCGATTTGTGGTCCTCAGATTGTTAAGTAGCTCCGATTCTGGAGATGAACACAACTGTTTGTATACAATAAATCAAAAGATTTCGAGTAAAAGGATTTGATTGAATTGTATAGTTCCTTCTATTACATAACACAAGCATGTTTCAGTTCCGGTATGGTCCGGTTTGGATTTACAAATTGAAATTGTGATGAACCGGTTATTGTAAATACAGACGAGAGTGGCTAAACACTGAGTCCTGTCCTTGTGCAAACAGCTAACGGAGAAACATGAATGCTTTGTGTCTCTCTTTCGACTTTGGTCGGTCACTTTCCTGCAGAACAACAAGTGTATAGATCTTGTACAGTAAGATTGAATCTGTTTGTTACATTTTCATTACCTTATCGACGGCGAATTGTTGTTGCAGGTGTCTAACGATTTGAAGAGACCATTGATAGACATATTGAAGTAGCTGAAAAATTACAGTATGTCCTCGGATCTTTAAAACTAAAATCCCCTGATCAATGTTCAGTTCATGCTTTGACATGTAGGGACATAGAACCTTCTCGTAGACGTAGCTAATCCCCTAACAGAAAAGATTGGTTATAGTGAATCCAAGAATGAATGTAATGTAATGTAATGTAACATTCCACTGATGAGATAATTTGTAACAATGGAGTGTGTACCTGTGATTTCGGGTGCCATAAACAGACAAGAAAAGCGATTTTGATCTCTCCGTACAGTGGAAACCTAAACATAGAACTACTTGAGATTCTATTGATGTAACATTTAACAGTTACTAGCTTATTATGCTCACCATGATACAATGATGTCTCCTATCCTTTCGATAACTGTAAGAATACCCACCAATATCCTGCAACTCAGAATCAGATTTTTCGATAAGACAAGTGTTATGAGAGAATCAGATTCCTTATCTAAAAAAAAAAAGAGCTTTACCAATACTTGCACCAGTATCTAAGTTCTTGAATCTCAGGTTTTTTCTTTTCCACGCATTTGTAGCAACCATATGCTGGGTACGCGTAACCCACTAGCAATCTGCAAAGAAAAAAAAAAAGTAAGAGACAAAACAAAACTGACATCTATTACCAAATGAAGTAAGAGATGGTCTTTAACATTATGATTCTTGTAATGAAATTTCCCAGCATCTTCGATCAACTAAACAGACATTAATGTTAAGAGGTCTTGAATTGAACCCTGTTCCTTCAGAGCTCAAGCAACTGCAAATGAAAAGCAGTGGTTTGTGAGATTCAGGAAAATGAAAGAGAAGAAGAAGAAGCATAAGGAAAGTGGAGTTAATAATGAATTGAGTAAAGCACTTAGGGATAAGAGAGAAGCAAAGGAAAGTCTGAGGTTACTTGAAAGAGACGCTTCCGTTATATTTTAAAGTATATTTTTAAACGTCGCATTTCTTGGGATGCCGTTGGTTTTTCTGCCAAACCGTTGTAACCGCTTCGGGTCAAACTCAACCCGCATTATTATTATTTTTATTTAATTGTTATTTCGTGTATAATATTTTATTAATGTTAGAAAGTTGTGTGTTATTTTATAAAAGTGTATATTTAAACAAAACCTTATTGATGTCAAAAAAAAACTTATGATAAGTTTAGCTACCTTTACCAAACTCTCCTACTTAATGGTAGATTTTTAGAAAATGTAAATGAAGGAATTGATTCGACTATATTTTAAATATATTTTGTGTCCTGGGTTTAGATATTGTGGAATATTATGGATCAAAAGTTCAAAACAAATAGGAAAAGAGAGTCGACTTGAAGGAAACTGGGCAAAAGGCCACGTGATTCTCACACGAAGCAAGACAAAACAAATGGGCTACTCAGTAGAATTAGGCCCAATTAGACGCAAGACTGTATACATCATTCCCTAAAGCTTTGAAGATTTGAAATTGATGTTATGGGTTATATAATCTAAATTGTGTCCATGTGTATTTTATGACCTTGAAGACATGGGAAATTAGTTAGGTTATCTCTAATTACCAAAAAAAGATGAAGAAAATCTCTGGCAACAAAAGAAAACAATATGAAAAACTAAAGAATAAAACTTGAAAAACTTATTCATTAGCAAGAAATTGTTGACTTATGATAATTTATTGGAAGCATTGCCGTTTATGAAGCTTATAAAATCTTAACTCGTATAATTAACCTTCAATAAGACAATACTCCAGAAGTATATAATTATTTAACAAGATATAAACACTCATCCAAGAAACTAAATATATTAATTAAGCTTCATCAAGTAATAAAAAAGATATTCCCATGATTGATGACAATTCCATAAATTACTAACAGCGATTCAAGTGCACTGTTCTGACAGTATTTCTCCTTATAAACTGGTACAAAGATGGCAGTGAGGATTGGAAAAAAATATAGAAGATACAAAGAAAACTATTGAAGTTTAAATGTGTACTGCACTCACAATAAAGAATAGCATATAAGATTTCAACCACTCAAGTTCAAATGCATTTATAGAAGCAATAATTAAATAATTAAGTAGAAAAAAAGAATCAAAATTTTAAAATTTAAAGTATGACATACTTACATTCGTTCAACTTGGTCAAAATATATTAAGGTCAAATTTGTTTGTGTGATGTTAGCAAAAACGTTAAGGATAACAGTATTCGAAAGCTAAAAGCTTAGACATCCGGCAAACATTCGAGAAACTCAATATAGTGTAAAATATTGTACGTTCTGCATGTTTAACTCCTAAGTATGATCACAAACGCTTATGAATAATATGTTTAATTTCGTCGATGAGTGATCCAGACACCTATAATTGTCTTTGATACACGACTGTGACTAGTCATAATGCATAAATCTCGTGGATTGCGAATTGTGGGGGCTAAGAGTTTCAGACGTGGACTGAACACGTTGAGATATATACTTATCTTAATAATATACATTATTATTGTAATTACTTAGCTAGGTTAGATATGTATTGATATAACAACAACATGTATATATCTTAAGAGTTTGAGTCTTATCATTAATTAAGCTAAGCATGAACATTTATCCTTCTTTAATCTGTCAGATTCAAGACTTAGGAGTAGGGATGAACTTTGCATGCTTTATTTGTATTCGTGGACGTGCAATTGCATGCGAGAATAAGTACGTGTATTATAGTTTTGCATTGTGTGTTTGTTGACCTCTTGGTCCTCAAATATCTTTGGTGGGCCTCTTATTTGAGAATGTGTCCACACCCAATCTATACTATTAACTGTCTCTCTCCCTCCAATCGCCAATCTATCTACTTGATCTTTTCATCACTCACATGTCTCCTCTCGTCATCACGAAACTCGAACATACACTTCTCTAATATCCTACATGAATATGATTAGATGTTCTATTAGAGTAGAGTAGATGGGACTCGTAGATTTTACAAGAACGTTAGTAGAACAATTCTATGACTAGTTGGTGTACTAGAAAGTATATATTTTTCTCTTAATGAGAGAGGAAAGTTTTCAAAAAAAACATTGTCTAACATTTTTTCTAATGTACCCATAACCTTTTCAAACCGCAAAACCTTAAGGGTTAATACTTTTACGAGTATTCTCTTCCCCAACGTCAAAGCTCTCTATAGAAATGCTACACGTAAAGAAAGTCTCTAAACTTTGGTTGATGTCAATTTCAATAACCTAAAAGAAGTTAATACCATCTAACCAGTCTGGCTCTATGTGGGGTTATGAATTATAAACTCTATGAAAGTAGAAGGTTAATCAAAGGATCGTTATAATTGAGAGAAAAGGAGAGGTAGGAAGCAAGAATTGAATAAGGGAACATGGAGCTTTGAAAGATGAGATTGCTAAAATTGGAAAGCGGCAACAGAAAGGTGGCATTTAGTGAATGATAAGAAGAGAAAATTGGAGTTATTTTGAAGACATGTCAACTAGTGTAATGACGAAGAAAATAAAAAATAAAGATAAGAAATGAGAGAAAAACAAATAAAAATTCGTATAGCATCATCATGAGCATGATAATAATTATTTCTTTCGTTGAAGAGGTGAGCGAGAGAAGAGAGCAATGAAGGTGGAATTAAATTCGTATTTATAATCTGACGTAACGCTCATTACAATTCTCAACTGTCTCAATTACTATTGCATTTATATTTTGGTTTTAATGATACTCTAAATCTTAACATTTTGAACAGCTGTTATCAAAAACATTTATATAAATCGAAGCACCTTCCTCTGTTTTTTTATTAATTTTTATTTAAATGCTCTGAACTACTTTCCTCTTCCATTTTTCATCTTTTCATTTTTTTTTTGTACTTCTTCGTCGGCAGTTTTTTTTATTTAGATTTTACAATCATATTTCATACTCAGAAGCACCTAATTTAACTATGTTTAGCTCTGATAAATTATTTTGCCTTATGCAAACTCATGTTCTAGATTTGTCTGCTTTTGTCTTTGATCAAACATGCAATTTGCTGAGTACAAAATCTTGTTATGGATTCTTTTGCAGGAAAAGGAAAAATAATCAGTTTCTAGTGCCTATGATTAGGCTACAAAGTCTGAAGACTTTTTGGATGATCAGAGAGAGATCTAACTCGAGTTAATATTAAAATTAAAAAAAATATGAAAACAAGAGGAGTTTCGGGTACGTGTGTATGAATTTGTGGGGGGTCAAAGTAACAATGTGGGACCAAAAAGAAGTTCTTGTCTGATCTCTAACCAGACTTTCAATCTTTCTCTCATGTCTGAACTGCTTTTTCAACAAGTACAAGGAATCTATATAGTTTTTTTTTTCTCTTCAGATTTTTTTTTCTGGGGATCAGGATCAATCTACTATGTCTTTCACAAGTCAATTCTTTTTATCTTCCTTTTCGTTATGTGTAAGCAATCTATTTGCTACGCCAAGAATGTCTACTTTTTATATAGTCAACACATACAAAACGTCTAACTCTCTTATACATCCGAGAAACAGAGTATCTGAAGAAAAACATATATGCTTACTTTTACACATACCCTAGTAACAATAATAGATCATCGATTCCCGTTGATGGTTTATAAGAACGATATACGGAGACAATGACACATGTTTTCACATACATAGAAATTCTTCTTCCATTAGAGAACCCAAATGGTAGAAAAATGTTAAAAAAAAGGAAGAAAAGATAACTAAGAACAAGAAAAGTTAGTGCTATTCGAGCTCCACCCTTTTGATTTGAAAGTTTTGTGAATAGAGAAACCCTAGTTTCATCTCCCTACCTTCTTTTAAGGGTTTTAAAAGTGGAGCGTGATTAGCACTACTCTCATAAACAACAGCTACATTCGCATGAAAAATAAAAATAAAAAGAGACAGGATTTGGAGAGGGTTTTACTGGTCTTTTCAGTTCCTCCGAGTCTTGCGACCAGAGGAACTAGCGCCTGGAGTGCGTGCGTTGGCGTTTGAGGCGTTTTCATGGTTGAAGTCAAGAAGAACGGTGCTTTGGCATTTAGGGCATTTAGGGTCGTCTTCTGAGAGCATAACGTACATGAGACAACGAGGACACCCGACAAGAACCATCGAGGTTGTCTCTGGACTTGACGAGTATCTCACAGACGACTCGTCTTGGTTCATCTCCGAAGAGACGCATGAGCTTGGCGGTGAGGTTGGTGAAGTCGTCGCAGAGCGGCTTGGAGATCGAACCATCCTCCTTCGGCTTGACGTAGGAGGCGAGAGGTTCAACTTAAGGTCAAGCTTTGGACTTCTACGACTCATCTTCTGTTTTAAATTAGATTAACAACTGGTTCAGACAAGAAGAGATCAAGTTAAAAGTGAGTTTGGTCGGAGGAAAAATACCTTGAAACCTGCGGATTGAGAAGGAGAGTTTCCCTGTGATCTCAAAGACTTTTCGTACTTACAATCACAAAGAGTCTCTCTTCTAACTGGTGGTTGGGTTGGTTCAGCTTAGGTCTTTATATACAAGAAAGAACACAGAGAAGATTTAAAGAGGGAGAGATAGATTTTTCATTAAGGCTTAATTTAATTGTGAATGAGAGAGAGAGAATCATGCAGATTGAATTGGAGTATACTAGTAGATGATATCATACGGTTAATTGCTTAAATTTTTGCCTCAAGATTATCGAATTTAAGTTACTTTTCAACTTTAAACCAGTAATTTTAATTTATAATATGTAATTAATAAATACACAAGAAAATAAGTAGATATTTTCAGGAACCCAATTCATTGCTTATTAAATAGAGGAGGAAAAGAACAAGAGAGGTGTTTAATGGCTAATACACTGAAATCAAATTAAATACTCAACAGGCCATCATTATTTATTTTATTTTCTTCATAGGAGTTAATATATGGAACCAAGAAATTAAATGGCAACCAACTTGAATTAGATGTCTATAATAAAAATTGAGAAAAATATCATAACTTCTGAAGTAAAAAAAAATGTACAGTCAAAGAAATTTAATTGAAATTAAAGAAACGCAAACAAAATTAAATGGCAACACACCAGAATTGGTACAGAGAACCCAAATACAGGCCAATATATAAAGTGAACCACCCTACTGGCCTTTAGTTTTATAAAACGTTTTATGAGAGGGAGACAAAATCATAAATTTTTCAATTCCAAAACTACCCATTACTATTTTCTAAAATATCATATTTGCATTTTATATATTCCGCTTCTTTAAATATTGGGACCAAAGTATAATTTGAGGATGTATGAGATCAGTTGGGAGTAAGCAGTAAACCCCACGAAGCATTTCAAGCGGGTCCAATGTTTGGTAGTCAAGCTCATAGTTTTTTTTTATGAATAACCAGTTATGCGGGTGGATATTAAGCTATTTATTGGGTATCAAATCATCTGATAGACTATAGGAGCTTCACTACTCAACAATAATCTAAAAGACTGAACTCATAGTTAATAGTTTTGAGAAACTCTAGATCTTGTGAGTTTGTAAAATGTGTTGCATGCTAGTCTTCAGTCTCAAGATGATATACGGTGACAGTCTTGGGCTGATTTATTATTGACATACATCATAAAGGGAAGTAAGGTTAAGTAACCATTACAAATATTTCTGTAATAACGAAGTCAAGTTAACATAGTTGCATTATATGAATTCTCGAGCCTGTGAGAGAAGCAGAGAAATGAATCTGCGTTGTGGATTTGGGTGGGACCAATCAATTTTTCTTAGTATTAGCTTTGCCTTCCTTCTTCCTCGTAAATCTACTTCTCTTTTCTTTCTTTGGTCCCATTTTCTTTATCATTCTGTTTTGACAAGAAAATAATCTAATCTTTAAGTTAAAAGAAAAGAAGCTTCGAATACGTTGCTTCCTTATACAATACTAATAAGTTAATAACACAGCTGCAAAGTAGTACAATCTAGTCTAGCAAGGCAGCAGTCTTAATGTATATAAAATGGCATGATATGTTTGGATGTGTAGACTGTGAAGTGAATGTTAAGGACTTATTTTTCTTACTCAAGCCTTTTTCAGATTTTGTTCTTTTTTTTTTGTTATCTACAAGTCACGCATGCCTACATATTCACATACTTCAAATTGTTTTTTTTTCTTAACTCTGCCTTTGACATGGCTAAGATAATAATATAAACCACTAACTATAAGTCTATAACCAGTCTTAGTCAGATTTTGTTGTTTTTAGTTATATAGGAATGACTTTGCAAAATCTAATTAAAAAAATAAGCAAAGCGAGCATTAACAACTCGGCTCCTCTCCATAAATTGGGTACCCTTAATTGCACCAATCAATGTGCAACTTGATACCACATGCATCAAGGATCATACCATTCATCATATGAAGGTCGTATCTTTCAACACAAGGACCAAACAATATAAACTTCCTAACAAATTGGTTTTCTATATATATATATATATATCACACGCTGAGTAATTCAATATGATCGATCACTAACCTTGCCAAACATAGTTAAATAAAACGTCAGTTAATATTATCTGCTTCCCTAACAAACACATTTTCTCCAATAAAAAATGTTGGAAAGGTAATTAGAAAAAGCTAAGTGAAACAAAGCTTAGCCCGTTTACTTTATCTTTTAACATCGCCCATCAAATACAGATAATGAGATCTCGTTCAGTAGAAGCTGGATATAAAAAAATGTTTAGTTGACTTGTAGAATTAATAGCAGTGAGTGTAAATGACGTGGGTACATTTACAAACACTAATGCTGACTTTAGAGTTTAGTTATATGGTTGTTACTTTTTGGCTATGTTATTTAATTAGTTATTCCTTGCGTCACACAAAAAAGTAAAACAGCCAACGTGATCTCACCAATACAATTTCAAGTATAAGTCAGTTGTATAGAAAAATAACACTGAATCCATGACCAAAACTAAGAGTGTTCCAGTGAATTTTATTCATTTGCAAAGCATATGTTTCTAGAAAGGAATTTTGAGTTTGCGTTTATACATGTCCTCTATATATAAAAAAAAGCAAAGATATTTTCAGTATTCAATAAAACGTGAGATGTTAATAAAAATATATAATGAGGGTTGAACACCATATCATGACAATTCATGCATATGGAAGTACATAAATGACGATGCGTGGAAAATGGGTCAGCGAGGATCATAAAGATAGAAACGATAAGAACGGATCCATTTCATGTGGTGTAAAACACCAAAACTCTTAAATAATCAAAAGTCAAAAAGATGTGACGAAGTTGAGATAGTAATTTAGTATATAGTATTTTTATAACCAACACAGTTTGAGTTCTAGGAGGAACTACCGACGCCATTGAACTGGTATTTTGATTTTTATGTAGTCAACTGATATCCATCTAATTCCTCAGGTTTTGTGATATGCTAAACTTCACTGAGCTGATATTGATTTGACAATTTTTCTTCTTGAAATGTTAATTTAAAAAAAAATACGAAAAATTAGTATTTGTTTTGGGCACAAGTTACTCAGTAACAACAATTTCAAGAGTGTTTTTTATTTTATTTTGTGTCTTATTTTTGCAGACTCTGGTCTTCACATAAATGTCCAAGTTATTGAATCCACCCATTACTCCAAAGCTTTCAGTGTAATGATAAACGAAACCAAAGAGGAGAGATTCCAATAGCATTCGTAGCTGTACATGCTTGATGTAGTACCACTATAAGGACCACTCTTCTTTGATTTCTCCTTCAAAGTACACAGAACTTTCAAGTGGTGTTTAGAAAAAATGCTTTGGTATTAGGTTGATTAAAGAATCTTGATTAAGATTTTGAAGCTTGTTAAGTGTGTGACAATCTGCATACACCAAAAATGTGATTCAGAATATAGTACTGAGGATTCAGCAAAATGAAAAAAAACAGCCCATCAACAATAAAACCTTCATGCAGAGAAAGCTAAAGGGGGTTCACAGTCAAAAATGTATTTTCTCCTAAACAAGTTTAAGAAGAATATTGCAACTACTTACCCATATCTACTGAGAGATTTTCAAAGCGAGACACTATATAATGTGTTCTTGAAAGTATTTGTAACCCGACTAAATAGATGTTAGATCCACAGCGGATGCATGTACGTGACCAATCATTGTGTCTTAGCACCTGCAACAAATGATCCAAGTTACTAAAAGGAGACCAGACTTCATTTGGTTTGTTCTGGAACCTATATAAGATGAAACATGCATGCCTCTCTAAACCCAACTCTTGGATAACTTCAATAGCACGTTACTCCTTCTGCTCCCTTGTAAGAGTCTTAGGTAGACGCAAACGAGAAGCGTAGGTTGGCGTTCTTCCACGGTAAGATGAGGAAAGAGAACATCGTTGAGTCTCCATATATACAAGAGAGTTTAGGGTTCAGGGAAAAAGATACTTACTTGCTTTTCAAGTACTTAGAGAGTAAGTCCTGTCATTGTAAGTAACAGAGCCTCCAGTGGCGGATTGAGATCTTAGGCCACCGAGTAAGCCAAGAAGAGTTGTTTTGCCACTTCCTGAAGGACCCATGAGAGCTAGAACTTCACCGGGACTCACACTCCCATTTATCCCACTCAATATCTCTTTATCCACAGATGAAGTCAGTTTCTTTATCACCACTTTGTATGTAACTTCCTTGAACTGCATCGACCAAAATCACAAAACCACCACTAAGTCTTGAGTTTAGCTCACCAATGCTGAAACCTAACTTCAGAAATCAGTACCAAAGAGATCATTTCCACTACACCTTATTCAATCCAATTTCTATTTCAAACGTAACACTAAAGAGACATAACAAACCCAATGCCTTTTCTTTTCTCTTGTCTGAATTGTTATGACTATCTTACCTTGAGAAAGATAGGTTCTGCTTGAAACTTAGGGTTCTTGTTTTTTGCCGCCTCATTGTCTTTCACTGAAGCAGTTAGGTAGTTCCGTTGATTCAGTGTTACGAATTAAACTATTGAAAAGAGGTAAGTGATTAAGTGGATGAATATTAGCCACCTGAAAAAAGTGTGGTAAGTTAGCTTTATAATGTGTTTAACTGTTAGTTGGCTAATTAACTTTTGTTACCAACTGTCATTCTCGGAGATTTGGGACTTTAAGGTAGGTACATCTGCTAGTAGTTAACACTTAACACTACAACTCAGAAACTTTCAGTTTTGTGTCCTTATCCCATCCTCACAACTCTCTCTATATATAAGATCTTACAACTATATTACAAGAACACAAATATAAAAGATATAACTAAAAGCGACGGCCATGACAAGACCAAAACTAAAGTTTGCGTGGATCGAGGAACGAAAGAAAAGAAAAGCTGCTTGCCAGCAGAGGGTGAAAAAGGCTAAACAAATAATCAGCTTGTGTCTTAGGAGTGATTGTTTGGTCTATTACAGCCGTGATGACGACAAGTTGGTGGTGCGGCCTACCCGGAACGAGGCTACGCCTCTCGTCGAGCTGTTTCACGCATTACCGGAAAACCAGAGGAACATGGAGACGGAGGATCAAGAGTCACACAACAAGACCAATACCAAAATAATCGAGAAGGTAATCGAGGACTTGGAGATGGATCATCTCATATGCCAACTCCAAAACGGTAAAATGCTTATTGGTCTTACTCAAACCGAGATTGAGAATTTAATGTCATATGTAAGTAAGAAGATTAAGGATTCCGCGAGAGAGTTGGGTACGGAACATCCTTATACAAGTGTCAATGATATCGCAAAGGCTACGGATGTTGAACCTGAATCTCCAATGGGAAGGGGAAGTCATGTCTTTAAAAAGGACAAGTGGTTCTTGGATGACGATGGGGACATGGAGACCTATAAAGGAGAGAGCAGCAAGTCTGGTGGTGCGGACGATGCCTAATGAAGCAGCTAGCCGCCGTCGAATAATAACTATTGAAATAAAGTTGTTGTTGTGTCTTTGCATTCTCATTTCATATTTCATGTTTTAGTCAAAAGCTTCGGTCATGTTTGTTGTTGTCCCTTAAACTTGTGTCTTTGTTTGCATGTTAACCTAAATAATGCAATGTTTTCCCTTTGCAATTTGAAGAGCTCAGCTCGTATTTAACTCTATGTTTCTCTAGGATTTAGCATAAGCTAATTGTTTGAGAATAAGCTATATATATATATATATATATCGTATTTAACTGAGATTATCCTTGGCATGCACGTCAAACTATAGGTACATTTTCATGAATAGTTTTGATATGGAGGAGTTTTCTTCATCGTTTCTTTTACGATGCTTGAAATTTTAAATTCACACGTAAGATTATTTATTGTCTTTCTTTATTTCAACTTTATTTTTGGCTAAGAGCTAACGTGGCAAAAAAAAATTCCTGCTTTGACTAAGAAGTATTTTGGTGCATGAACCACCATAAAATAAATGCATTTCAAAACAATAAACTCCAATGGAAACTAGCTAGAATGGAAAAACATCTAGCTAAAACAAATCTTTATTTGTTTTTTTTTTGACACATTTCTTTGTTTGTTATTCGAAAGTAACAAAAGATGCTATTTACGTAATATGATATATATGGGATGTATGGGCCAATGTAGGTATAAAATATTTGGTATGCATGTATATATATATATATATATATATATATATATTGTTTCTATATAAACAAATATAAATATCATAAAAGTAAAAGGAAGGCGGTCAAAATTTTTTAGGGTATTTACGTATTAGAATATCTTAACTAATTAAGTCTTGTACGTAAATGTCATGTAAGATGAGATTATGTACAAGATTTTTAACCTGATAGAAAAGTAGACGCACAGAGGATAGAGAGACAAATGTGTGATATTCTTTTGATCTCCTCTCAGTGCCTATGCAAATAGATATGATTATCTTTATTTATTTTTTCTGCTTGAAACAGTTAGGTTATTTCGTTTATTCATCGTTACCAATTAAACAAAGGAAAAGAGATTAGTGATTCAGTGAATATATCTTTGAAGTTCGGTGAATATTAACTCCTAAACACAATGTAGTAAGTGAACTTTAAAATGTGTTAATTGTTTGGTGGCCAATCTTTGTTAGCATGCAACCGTCATTCTCGGGAGATGTGGACGTTAAGGTAGGTACATTTGCTAGTAGTAGTTAACACACACTTAACAGTAGTTCAAACACTAATAACAACTCAGAAACTTTCAGTTTTGTGTCCTTATCTCTTCCTCTCATATCTCAAAAAAAAAGAAAAGAAAGGTGAGCTTTAAAATGTGTTTAACAGTTTGGTGGCCAATCTTTGTTACCAACTATCATTCTCGGGAGATTAGGACGTTAAGGTAGCTAGGTACATTTGCTAGTAGTTAACACACACTTAACAGTAGTTCAAGCACTACAACTCAGAAACTTTCAGTTTTGTGTCATTCTCGGAGATTTTGACTTTAATGTAAGTACATCTGTAGTAGTTAACACTTAACACTACAACTCAGAAACTTTCAGTTTTGTGTCCTTATCTCTTCCTCTCATATCTCAAAAAAAAAGAAAAGAAAGGTGAGCTTTATAATGTGTTTAACAGTTTGGTGGCCAATCTTTGTTACCAACTATCATTCTCGGGAGATTAGGACGTTAAGGTAGCTAGGTACATTTGCTAGTAGTAGTTAACACACATTTAACAGTAGTTCAAACACTAACAACTCAGAAACTTTCAGTTTTGTGTCTTTATCTCTTCCTCTCTCTATATAAGATTACAAGTGCATGTCTATCTTTCGACATCACAAAATAAAATGAAAGAACAAAAAGCGACGGCCATGGAAAGAAAAGTTGAGGAAAGAGTGTCATGCCTCAAGGCCGAACTCAAAAAGAAGGAGAAGGAACTAGACGATATTCTGAAGGTAAAGCAGGAGTTGCTGTCCCGGTTCTTGTTCCAACTCGCAAATGGTGACCTTTCTCAAACCGAGATTGATAATTTAAAATCAAGGTTGAGTAGCCGTTTAGGTATGCAGCATCCGTATACAAGGTTCATCAACGAGCTAACAAAGGCCTCAGATGTTGCACCTGAAGGGGGACCTTCTTTCCGTCCAACGGTAAAGGGGAAACATGGAACCATCTGATGACGATGATGAGATGAATACCTACGAAGGAGAGACCAGCAAATCTGTTGGTGCAGACCATGCCTAATGAAACATCTAGTCGGCGAATAATAAAATTAATTATATTGTGTCTTGAAATAAAGTTGTTGTTGTGTCTTTGCATGCTCATTTCATATTTTCTAGTTTTTGTTGTTTTGGTCAAAGCTTCGGTCATGTTTCTTGTTGTGTCTTAAACTCGTGTCTTTGTTTGCATGTTAACCTATAAATAACGCAATGTTATCGCTTTGCAATTTGAAGAGCTCATCTCGCATTTAACATAATGTTTTTCTAGGGTTCAACATAATGCAAATTGTTTGAGAACAAGCTCTATTTAGATATATATACAAATCATCGTATTTAACTGAGATTATCATTGGCATGCACGTCAAACTATGGGTACTTTTTCATGAATACTATAGTATATATGGAGAAGTTTTCTTCATCGTTTCTTTTACTCAGTAACTACAATTTCAAGAGTGTGTCCTACTTTTGCAGACTCTGGTCAATGTCCAAAGTTATTGACTCCACCCATAACTCCAACGCTTTCAGTGTAATAATAAAAGAAACCAAGGAGGAGAGAGATAACGAGAGAGAGAGAGTATAATTACATCCCAAGATTTCCAATAGCATTCTTAGCTATACATTCTTGATGTAGAGTACTACTATAAGGACCACTCTTCTTTGATTTCTCATTCAAAGTACAGAACTTTCAAGTGCAGTGATTAGAAACAAGGCTTTGGTAACTAGCTTGATTAAAGAATCTTGATTAACATTTTGAAGCTTGTTAAGTGCTTGAGAGAAAGCTTCTATCTGCACACACCAAAAATGTGATTCAGATTACAAGTACTCAGGATTCCTAAACAAGTTTCAGAAGGATAATGTAACTACTTACCAATATCTACCGAGAGATTTCAAAGAGACACATTACATAATGTGTTCATGATGGTTTATATGTCCAAACTTCTACACGAATATACAAACGGAACAGCTTCTAGCAAATTTGTTTTTCCCTTCATTATATTTCTAGCCAGCCTAGTAAAACTTCTCAACTACCTCTTAACAATGTTCTGAGTCATGAACAGGAAAAAAAAAGAAAATTCTCCCGTGTCCAAATCTATTGAAATCTCTAAGGTAGAAGGTCGAGACAGCAAGCAAAGCACTCAAGATAAAATGATGCATGTGTCTTATCAAATAGCAAGGAAATTCATTTTAATAAGCCTGGCCGACATAGTAATTTAGAAAAGCATGCGCCATATTCTGTCTTAATCATATCCAATAAGATCAATATCTCATAGTGCATCAAATTAGTTGGTAGTTGCTTCTATCATCCAAGATTCTTCAAGCATAGTTTCACATATGTTTTAATAGGAAAGAAATAAACCACATGTGGAAAATGTGCTAGGGGAAAACAATGTACCTGTAAAAATGGACTAGACACCACTTAGTGGCAGCTGATCAAGCTCAGTAACTAGCTCGGTCAAGTCAACCTGATTTTCACTCCTGCACTGCACCAACTGCCTCCTTAGATCTTGGACCTGGTCATTAAGCTTCTGAATACTGTTTTCTTGTAAGAGAATTTTCTGCCACATAACAGATATGTCATATGGGTATTAGACCAGTTAACTATAATTAATGTAAATTGCTTAAGAAGCAAAGCTTAAGAGACGTGAAATGAATAAAGACAAAACCTTTTCTTGAGCAGAGTCTTTGCCGTGTGGTATATGATGTTGCTCGTTATCTGATTGAATCAAGAGACGACTAGCCTCAATTTCACTCTCAAGTTGCTCCTTCCACTCTAACTGAGAAGTCAACACAAGGAACATAAGAACAAACAAAAGCACCCACGATCTCGTCATCTTGCAGATAACAATGGTCCTTCCTTGTTTGATCTTTTATTAAAGTATTGTCTTGGCTTTAGTCTGTTACATAAACAAAGATCTCAACTTTAGAAAGATTTAAACTAATAACTTTACTACAAAGATCTCAACTTTAGAATGATTTTAAACTAATAACTGCTCCAAGCAACAAAGTCAAAACAGATAAAACAACCACAAAAACTCAAAACAGAAGTGTAGATTTGATACGGAGCGAGAAGACGAGATTGTGGTAAAGGTTTAAACAGAGTTAACTGATTAGACTCACCAGTCGAAATCTGAAACCATGAATCTATTTATGTTCCTCGTCTTCTCTGAGCTCTGCAACGAATACATGTGACTAAAGTTACAAAAGTCAATACTTTAATGCTCCGAGTGGATCTATTTTCAACTAATCAAAACTAACGGGGTTAAATTAAAACATATTTAGGCTTCAAGGAGTGAAGTTGTAAATTTGAAAAACAGAGATCAAAACAAATAATACAAAGAACAGAGGCCTAAACCTGTCGGAGAAGAAGATAGAGAATATGGGAAATTCGAATTCGTCTTCCGTAAATCACCGATTCACTTCGGCTTGCAGGTTCCCTAACAACATCTTCTCGATTGAAAGTTTGAATCTTTATCATCTCAATTGTGTATATATTGTATGTGTTTGCAGAGCATTTACTCAGAAGAAGCTCGAAGATCTCAAAACACTCTTCACCTCCCTCGCTTCCCAATCTCAGAGCAATGACTTATACGTCTCCTACTCTGTTTTCCAGGTTTTGACGATTTCTTCTCATCGGGTTTCTTTTCCATGATCAATCACTGGAATGAGCCTCCTCTGACAAGATGTGTGTGTTTGGGTTTGATTCACAGGAGTACTTTGGTCTGAGTGGTTCTTTAGGAGAGAGGATGTTTGATATGGTCACTCAACACAGGAAAGATGGTAAATTGACTTATGAAGATCTCGTTATTGCAAAGGTACTCTCTTTATTTGAAGTCTCTGCTTCTTACTGTGTTGAGAACATAACTCTTGTTACTTTTTTAGGCAACCTACGAGAAAGGAACAGATGATGAGATTGCTGAGTTTATTTACCAGACCTTGGATGTCAATGGCAATGGCGTCTTGACTAGGTATGAATCATCAATGGCTCTTAATCATCAAGTTACTTTAATGTGATACCTCTCTATTGTTCAGTGTTTTAAAAATCGGTTTAAATTGATGCCTAGACACCCGCCTATTTGGCAAATTGGGTCTAAACGATTTTTCTAAAACATATTTTAAAAAGCTCTAGGTGTTGAAAAATCGATAATCCGTCTTGCGATTTCTTGAACATTGTCTTGATCAAGTATTATCTAATATTCTAGTGTATGTCTTCAGGTCAGATTTAGAGTTGGTCCTGGTGGTGATCTTCAAGAGTGTGTTCTCCACTACCGAGAGCTCTGATGCGGAAACAAGTGATTACAAGGAGATGGTTGATGCACTTCTCAACGCTGCTTCTTTCTCGAAATCTGGTGATGATGGTTCTGATAAAGGAATGTCTTTTGAGGATTTCAGAAGCTGGTGCTTACACGTTCCTACTGTAAGAAAGTTTCTTGGAAGCTTGCTTACCCCACCGAGTCCAGGTTCCTTTTCATTATTCTCTTATCTTCTCTCTTCTTATCACGTTTTCTCTTGTTGACAAATTGGTATAACGTTTCTTTATAGCGAGGCCTGGATATCAAGTCCCTCATCTGCTTCATGATGATAGTGTGGATGCAACTATACTATTGTTGAAGAAGGAATACGCTTGGCATATCGGAGGAGCTCTTCCTCACCACGAGCTTGAAGAGTGGAAGCTGCTGTATCACAGTTCCTTACACGGTCAAAGCTTTAACACATTCCTAGGTCACATATCGTGAGTGTTTTATTGCAACTTGACTAAGTATATGGAAGCAGTACAAAACATCTTATGGATTGCTAATGAGATTTAACTTGCAGAAACACTGGTATGTCTGCAACGGTGTTGATCATCAAAGACACAGAAGGGTGTGTGTATGGAGGATACGCCTCTCAACCTTGGGAGAGGCACAGCGATTTCTATGGAGACATGAAGTCTTTTCTTTTCCAGCTTAACCCTAAAGCATCTATCTTCCGACCAACTGGAGCTAACACAAACATCCAATGGGTATGCCCTCTACTCTTCTATGTGACTTTATGCATATTCTCTAACATGTGTGTTTTAAACATGTGCAGTGTGCTACTAACTTCACATCAGAGAACATCCCAAACGGCATAGGATTCGGAGGAAAGATAAACCACTTTGGTCTGTTTATATCGTCGAGCTTCGATCAAGGCCAAACGTTTTCCTGCACTACATTTGGTAGCCCGAGTCTCTCCAAGACAAGCAGAATACAACCAGAAGTGATAGAATGCTGGGGGATAGTTCAGGCTTCAAACGAACTAGACACACAACATAACGCTATCAAAGGTACTGTCCTAGATAGGTTTAAAGAAGATCGCAACATGCTCAAACTCGTCGGCATGGCAAGTAACTCGAATGAGTGAGATTCATTCAAAGAGTGTTCATTAATACAATGTGTGTGCCTTATATATACTTCATGTACCATAAAGAGTGTGTTAAAACATATAATTTAAAAAAAAAACATATAATTAAACTGTTTCATGAAACAACTTTGAACAAGCAAGAGCATAGAGATTCATTTGAAGGGACATTAGACACACTTCAGTTTGTTAATGAAGCCCAATGCAAAATCTTAGGGCCCGTTAAGTGTATGAGGTTTCTGCGAGTGGCCCATTAAGTGTTTGAAGATTCTACTAGTGGCCCAACTTTTACATGTTTTACTGTTTAGGTAGCTCAACTAATGTTGTTTCTAGGCCCGTATGAAACCTTTATACCTCAGATTCCACAAATTCGATACTGGTTTTTTTTTTCTTTGGAACATTATATAATGCTTTTCTTCATTTGTTATTTTAATACGTGTGTAATAATGATCTGTCTCCAACTAAAAAAAATGAACTTTGCATTGAAGACTAACACTAATATGCATCGGTGTCTAACTTGTCTAAGTCCAAGATATCGGCTGCATAAAAACTTTAGTGTGTGGAGCAGAGCAGTGAGCAGCAGATGAATGTTTATATTGTCTCTATTGAAAATAACCAAAAAAAAAAATGAGAGGAAAATTTGTGGTCGGTGGTCCCCTAACTTTTCCAGGCCAGTTCTGCTTAGAATTTAGAAAAAAAAAAATACAGCAAGAGCTAGCTTTGGTCCCCTTCTTAATTACCAGATATCAATACATTTGTTACATAACAAGAGGTAAATATGTACATTTAAAATTAATTTTACTATATACAATACATGGTTTCAAGTTTCAACTGTGAATATACTTAAATCTTGTATGGTATCAGCTAAAAAAGTATTTGTTACATTAGATCAAATAATTTTGGAATGCATGCATGTTCCCGTTGTTTGTTCCCTGCCTTATTCTAAACCATCTTTATGTTTCGGCAAATCTACTATATATATTTATATGTTATTTCCTATAAGCTATACTCAAAATTTCTTCTTTTTGACAAAGTATACTCAAAATTCAAACTTACGAACGTCGTCAAAACATAAATATGCAATTAATTACCTCGATCGATACACGTAAACGTACCTATAACCTATATTTGAATATTGTAAGATATGAACTTTATTGGTTTCAACTTGAATGAGTACAATTAACAAGTGAATCCACTATAACAGTACTATATATTCGTAGTATTATATTACTGCAACGTAACCGGTCGTTATAATGAAACCACGAACAATTTAAAGGGAACAGTTTACTAAGGAATAATAAGAATAGAAAAATAGCAACTTACACGAAGCTCAGTGAAGCTTCTCGCAACACTTTCCAAAAACAACAAAGGAAGGTTGTCGTTTAGGGACAATTAAATAAAGAAAACCTGCAGATTATAGACACCCTCCACGGTTTACATCGCAGATTCCCTCCTCTTTTCTCTTTCTCGTCGAGAGATATAGTTACAACGTGTGTGTTGCTGTAGCAACTTGCCTATCTAACATATATATATTATATATATATGCGTGACTACGTGTGTGACAATTTGCTCATATAATAATTATAAATGCGACTATAAATTAACGTACCACCAAGAAAAATTATTTCTTGAAAACTTTTTTTCTTCTGGAAAATTAAATTTTGAGTTTCGGTCGGTTGTTATATCATTGATGGATCCCTTTTTCGAATACTAATAAGAATATCTATGTTGCTCTCAAAAAAATAATAATAACAAGAATATCTATTAGAATATGAAAAAACAAAGTAGACCTAGAATCAACTAAAGGGGCATATAAGAAAAAAAAAACAAATTGCCATGTAAAGTGACCATTATATCAGTTAATATTTGCTAGAGTCGCAACTTTCTTAACTAGAATGATTCCTTAATCACTGACCATATCAATAGTCTATCATAGAACCATTGCTTTATACTTCGAGGCCAAAAAAAAAAAATCAACTTGTGGCAGAGAAAAAGAAGAAAATAATAGTACTAATATTTGTCAAATTGCATAGGATTAAAAGGGAAGAAAATATGAGGAACGACGTTAAATCATATTATATAATCATACATGAAATGAAAAAGACAAATTCATACAAGATCCCAACAACCTCTACTATCATTGGAGAGGAAATAACACTAACATGTGCAACACTACTTACATAAATATTTAACATTACTTATAGAAAAGGACATAAATAAAATGACAAATTTAATTTAATTGATGCAGACGTACATGCAAAAAGGTGCCTCGAAATCGACCTGGAAGTGATGCCCGCCTTTGTCTATTACTCGATTTTTGTTTTTGCAACACTAATTCAATTATTATAATTTGCTGAAGAAGACTTGTCCTAGCTATGAAACAATCTCCAAGAAAATGTTACAAGCATAATCACAACCCTGGAGAAGAAGGAAAAAAAAAATACCAAAAAAGCATCCGTACTTTTATTTTATTTTGGATTCTGGAATAGAGTCTTAGAGAGGAACATCAAATTAAATTGTTGGTAAAATATTGGTTTGTTTTGTCAAAAAAAAAACGAGTATAATATTGGTTTGTATTTAAATTACATATTATATGCTTTTATTCATTTGCTTCCAATAAAATATCCAGTGAAGTTCATTATAATTAAAGTCAGAGATCTAAGTGTGAGGAGACTATTGAAACACGAATAGAGAAGGAAAAAGATCCAATGGGACAAATCTTATCGCATGTTTTTATATATAGGTGTTGTTTTCTTGTAATTATATTTGAAAAGTCCCAAACTTTTATAATAGATCGATTTAGATGGTCTTCTTTCTTTTAAGTGCAACTAGCCCACTGTGAGCAATAAAATTTCATTTATTATATTATAGCATGAAAGCTTATAATAATAAGATAAAAAATAGAAACCATAATGGATATAGATTTTATTTGTTAGTATAGTTCTGTTATTGCTAGCGATCCGAAGGCAGACTGATAAAATGCGAGGCATAAAAGATGTATGTGTAAATGTTTTTAAAATCCATAATTATATCTTCTTTTTGACTAATGGCTTCCCTAATTATATCTTAATATAGTTTCTGTTGAAATTAAGAAAAATATGAACGTCTAAACCCCAATAATTGGGTCCACCAACACGTGACAAATATTTCGTAATTTGTTTTATCAATTATGAAATGATACTACGTTTTACTATAAAAGAAAAACATTTGGCGAAAAAGTCGTCAAATAAAACCATAATAGAACAGGGGAGGACCACGTAGGTGCCCATTTGCACGTATTTTGGATTTTTTCAAGTAGCCCTCATGGTTAAGATTTGGGTCCAAAACCCACTATTCTACGTAATGTTGTATATATTATGGTGCAGAAAGCAAGAAAATTAAGACACGTACAATTTATTTTTTTGTTCAAAAAGAAAAAAAGAAAAAAAAGACACGTACAATTTATAGTATTGCATTTTTAGTATAAGTTCATATAGTGTGAGCTAACGACAGCTAACACTTGCTTTAAAGATGAGAACGTGAATGTTTTTCAACTTTCTATTAATATAATGTACTGGTGTAAAATTGCAACATATATATATATATATTTGTCTGTAATGTGCTTTACCAAAATATCTAAATTTCATATATATATATATAAGAGTGCATATCATGACTTGTAGTTATATTAAAATTGCATCTTATTTTCTAAGTTTAATATTTCCTTTTTTCATCTAATCAGTTTCTTTCTTCCACATATATTAGTTTATTGAGTAAAACTGTAAAATGTATCGAGTAGTTTTCTTATTCTCTTTAAAAAAGTAAATATAAGATTTTACTGTATATAGGCGAAACATTCCCCTACTATGTATGTGACAATTCAAAGGAAACAATCCAAAGCTATATAGCTAGCAAGCAACTGATTCGTAGAATTATTATTCCTGCAACAGAAAATTTTGCATATTTGTTTTTTTTTTTTTTTTTGAAACTTAATCTTGCATACTTGTTCTATCAAGGTTTTTTAGATAAATTATATCAAGGATTTTTTATAATTAAAATATTGCTGATCTTGTTTTAACTAAATTAGAATTACACAATATGATTGGTGTCTAAAAAGAGCAGTAAACTCAACCCCCTTTAGGTAATCAATTTTAGGACATATAGCGTGAGTACTTTAATTAACTAAGATCAATATGAATTTCAGGTGAGTGCGGTTGGGAGTGTTTGAAATCAGATAGAGAAAACTTTTTTCATACCATTTTTTGTACATAACATTCATTTCACACAATGCTGAATTGGTTAAACTTCTCAAATACGAAAACTAGTTAGTGTCAACTCTATTTCCAGGTACATAAAGATGTTGAAAAGAGAAAATATATAAAGCAAACCAGCCTTGGGGTAGTAAAAAGATAAAGATGAAGATGAATGGAATAGTGTGTGGGAAAGGCAAGGCACATGCTCCACAAAGTTGCGTGAGAGGTAAGTACCCTCTTTACTTCTTCTTTTGTGGGGTGAAAACCAAACGCTCGCTCAGCCTTTGGATCTCTTTTTCACTCATCTTGCTTCCGTCATCTTCTTTGGTCTCACGCCATCTTATATTATTATTATAGTATTCAGTTACTATTTCTTTTTTTAAAAAATTACTTTGTGGATTTGCATCTCTCTTGTTTTTCGTTTTTAAGAAATTGCTACCCATTCTTCAAATATACATTATAAAATACAAGAGCTCAACAGATACTTAAATCGGTCACCTATGTATATATATATAAACTGCATTAGTCATATATGTTTGATTTGTTCAATCTTTCTCAATAATGAATGGAGATTGGTTTTCTTTCTTCCAAATCTATGTCAGGCATAATATCTTTTTAATCAGTATTGGACTATTTGTAAACACTGGAGTTTTATTTAGTTTAATATATTGGCTTCCAGAGGTTAGGTTAGATGAATGAAATAATTATTTCTAGCTAGGAATACTAAATTAAAATATATGAATATATAAATATTAAAAAAGGCAAATCTCTCAAATAGCCATTTTTGAAGTTTTTGTCACAAAAATAGCACTTGAAAGAAAAAATGATTAAAATAGACCTTTTTTATTTTGAAAATTTTCATATTTTTAAATTTTTTTAATTTTTAAAAATCAACTCCAAAACCCCCACCCCATAACTCTAAACCCTAAGTTTAGATTAGTTAACCCAAATGTATAAATATATATTTACATTCTTTAATAAAGTCTATTTTGGTCATTTTTTTCTTTGAGTGCTATTTTTGAGACAAAAACTTTTTTAGATCTATTTTGGTCTTTATCTCTATTAAAAATGTCATTTTTCTTTCTCAAAGGGGCACAAGATCAAACATGCTCGTCCTAATTCAGTAGTTTTTATAATGTTTTCGGCAGCTATACTGCTAGTCTTTTAGTCCTACGTACCTATTAGACCTCCCAGTTATTTTTTTCATTTTTATTTGCCTAAAATAGACCCAATAAACAAACACAGTACACGCAACGTTTAAAAAAAACAAAAATAGAATAAATTTGAGAATATATATATATAAAATTACCATCACCAAACATTAATTTGTTGTTAGAAAAAAACTTGTAGAACTTGATAGCGCTGCAATGCGAATGGCCAATGCCAACTTCAACCGTGTTCGTGAACGCCAAAAATAGATAGAAATTACCTATAAACAAAACCTTAGCCAAAAACCTGAAAAAATAACACTGCAGACAAATGCTAACGTATGATATCTATAAATTGCGTCGAAATTAACAAGGACACCATATCATGGATTTCTTCTTTTGGTAATATTTGGAGAAGCACGCAAAGAACACAATGTTTTTCCAGTATGTTATAAATAAGTGACATCATAGACTTTTGATCATTTAACCCAGCTTTTCCAATAATTTCATTTTTTTCTTCTTTCAAATGGTCAGATCCTAACTCTAAATGGGTTTGATTCTTTGGGTTTTCGTGTAGCCTAACTTTTTTTCTCTTTTTGTAGAAATAAACCTTTTCTAGAGCATCCATCCTCCTAATCATCCTACCCCACCTGAGACTTATTTTTAGTTTCCACTATGATTAACATATCTTATAAGTTATAAAGTTCAAAGTATTCTATAAAAATTGAAGTAGTAAAAACTGCAACGTAGATAGTAGTATTACATTACGATATATATATATATATAGAGGGATGAGAGACAAATAGAATAAATAAAATCCATAAAAAATACGTACTGGGAAGAAGTAGAAAAAAGTAATAATGATGGAAAAAGATAAAACATCACGCAAAACCTTAAAAGAAAGTCTTCTACTTGTCGTGTCTTGCCCTCTCCTCAAATAGTTTTTGCCAAAGTTTTCACGTCACTTTTTTTTTAACCCTAATAAAAAATTTCACCTCTCCTTTGTATCATACTATATTAGTACAACGAGTACCCACCTCTCTCTTTCACCTTAACCCTTCTCTACTCTTTCACTTTCTTTCTCCCAATCAAAAAATAAAATATGTCAGTCAACCATTACTCCACGGACCACCACCACCACACTCTCTTCTGGCAGCAGCACCTCCACCCAACCGACGCATCGGATACAGCCGCTGCCGCCACGTGGCTCAACGAAGACCAGAAAGAGTCTCTCTTCGAGAAAACTCTCACACCAAGCGACGTCGGCAAACTCAACCGCCTCGTCATACCAAAGCAACACGCGGAGAAATACTTCCCTCTCAACGCCATCTCCATTAACAATGCTGACACGACGTCGTCTTCGGAGAAAGGGATGCTTCTAAGCTTCGAAGACGAGTCGGGCAAGTGCTGGAGGTTTAGATACTCTTACTGGAACAGCAGTCAAAGCTATGTCTTGACTAAAGGATGGAGCAGATTCGTCAAAGACAAACACCTTGACCCAGGCGACGTCGTTTTCTTTCAACGTCAACTTTCTGATTCCCGGAGACTTTTCATTGGTTGGCGTAGACGTGGCCAAGCCTCCTCCTCCTCCGCCATTCCGACGTCGTATTCTAGTTCCATGGCGGCTGCTCCTCCGTATCTCCAAATCAACGCGTCTAGTAACTACTCTAATCCTCCTTCTCACTCGGAGTATTCCCACTACGGTAAGTTATCATGTTCTCCTTATTACCACATATACTTCTATCTTTTTTTTTTGGACAAAGCCATTTACTATTTTCTTACTACTTGTTAATTTTAATATCTTTAATTGTAGGGTTAATCTTACATTGTCGGGATAATTACAACATTAAACACCCAAATAGTTTTATTTGTAGTTTACTACTCCATCCGTTTTTTATTTTTTATATATGATGTTTTATATGATATTTTTGTTTAATTTATATAATGTTTTAAAATTTTCTATATAAAACTGTTAAGACAACTGATTAAAATATTAAGAGTTAGTGTGCGATTTTTTTTTTTGTTGAAAATAGCAATAATTAGTTTTTGTTACATTTTTGATGTAATAGAGTGCTGTTAGTAAAAGTAATATTTTTTTTAATTTGTGTGTACACTAAAACATCATATAAAAAGAATTAGAGAGTGAGTATGTTTCTATATATGATAATTATTCTTAGTTCTACACATATACTGCTCATTACGTGCATATTAACAACCTGCGTTAAGCAACATTCTATTATTATTATACAGCTATGATTATATTTTTCTTTCTAATTAGAAAAGACCCCGACAATTTCTATAACTTATTATCTCCAAGTTGTTGTTAATAAAGCTTTACACGCGTACAGAACAGCGCGTGTAGAATACCGTCCAATATCCTGGGGCATACGTGACTTGTGTTCAGTTGTGTTCGTGTCTTTTTTGTTTGTTTGTTTGCTCCATTAAATTATAGAAGCGCACGTGTCGTAATTACAGGCGCCGCCGTAACAACAGCGTCGGGGACTCACTCCATACCATCGTCTTCCGTCGTCGGGAGCTCAAGGACGGTGAGGCTTTTCGGTGTGAATTTGGAGTGTCAGATGGATGAAGACGACGGAGATGATTCCGTTGCCACCCCGACCGCCACCGAGTGTCCTGATGGTTATTACGGCCAAAACATGTACTATTATTACACTCCTCATCCTCATAACATGGTAATTTTGCTTCTTCTTTTTTTACATTTGAAATGTTATAAGTATGTATATATCAATCAATTTGTGTAAATTACATCATCATTATGATTCTACGATAATTGTTAATACAGATGGGTGACGCTGTTTCTCGAGACGAGACAGCTGAAATTAGAATTAAATAAACGAGTACTGATTAGGAGATAGTATTTTTTTGGGTTTTAATTATTAATATAATGAAGAAGGAATCAGGAATCTGTTAAGAGACTATAGACTTTTGAGCAGTCGCACATGGCCACTTTGTTAGTGACTTAATCCTGCTTCAAATTATTTATTTATTTTTGTCTGATCCCACTTTCATTTATTCTATTAGAAGACAACTAGTTAATATATAATTATAAAGTATGTATGTTGGTCTCTGTAATCTCTGTTGCTTTTTCATTCTAACGAAACAATGCTAAGGAAATATTAATTATTAGGCTTGATTAAGGAAATGTGTACATCAAAATTGATGTTTTAAATCAACATTCATACCAAAAAAAAATTGATGTTTGAAATTCCAGACAGGGTTTTATTATATGCATGTTACATTGTATATTTGTTATAAACAATGATAGTGATAATTTTTTTTTTGGAAATATTCTATAAAAACAGAATATAGGTTTCACGGGGGATACGATGAAGCAGCTTGGAGATAGAAGAGGATGAAAGATCCAAAGAAGTGATAAAGAATTTGGAATTGACTAAAAGCTTTTATGGGACCAGACTTTGCGCATTCTCTATAGCCACAGAGGCTCAGTTTCTGGAAAATATTGTATGCAATTTTTAATAAAAAATATCTCATTGGCTTCCGTACCGTATGTAACTAATTTGGAAAATAGAAAATAAATTGCTGAATTTTAGGAAAACTCTTCCTCTTTTCTTCTCTACTTGCAAAGTCAGATGAAAAAGATGGAATATCAAAATACATCTCATGATGATGTGTTTACACATGCATATGTGTAGTTGTACTTGTCTAATGATGAGTACGTGTTACATTTTCCTCTGGTGAAAGATGAAATCGGGAAACTGATGAGATTATATTTTATATAAAAGGTGGGCCAAATAAATGATGGTTTGTGGTATTGGAAGTACTATAGTTATGATTTTAACTTTTCACTACCTTCTTTGATAGTTTCTCACTTTTGATTTATTTTAGTGAACAATGCCATTGCAATGCAAGGCATGGTTCAATTCAAATAGTTCAACCAAAGATCAAATCAATCAAGTCACATGTATATTAATATATTCAAATAGAAGTAGTGCAAGACATTATGTATTTTGTTCCCGGAAGTCTACAATTCTTTTGACAAAAAGAGAAACTTTAAGAGAGTCCTACAAAAACCTGTTCTTTTTCATGGACTAAGGTCAGATGAACAGTGAATCATCTGTTTAAAAGCAATCTTCTGTTCATGTACTGCTTCTTATAGTGCTCTTCAACATTTTATCATATAAATTATATACAAAAATCAATCATTGGATCAGTTATCTACCTCCCATGTGCTTCCAAAAAGAGATTGTGGCATGATCCAATAATATCTTTAACTAGTACATACATTGTTTCTTCTTCATTTTATTATATCTCAATAAACCTTTAAACATGGGTTTTACAGTCATGATCTGATGGTTTTATCAACCAGATAATCCTGAGGCTGCTTTAGGTAGTGAGGTAGCTATAGCCTCGTTATGACTTTTCGATAAGCGAAAAGAAAATTGCCATCTCTACAATCATTTCAGTGTATGCTTTGTCAAAAAGAACCTTTCGAAACTATCTGCGTATGGCACCCAAAGGAGTAAAGCTAAGGTTTGATTAGACAGAAAGTTTTCATAACAAAGATGGTAACAATACAGCCTTATCATGGACCACTCACTAACTGCAAATGCTTGGGTTGTATGCGCACATGTTCCAACATTGAGTGCAGTAACAGCTACAATCTTTAAGGCAAACACATCTGTTTGACTTGACAGCATGGGTTGATATTCAACAAGTAATGCAAAATATGTTTCAAGCGACTTTCGTTTCGATCTTACTTAGCCACAGGTGATTTCTCTATAGGGCCCATGCAGATTCGGGAAAGATACTTACTTGTTGACTTGAAGGCTAGCTGATCTCCGCCCAATGGCTTAGTGGCTTTACAAGTGGGAGAGGGACCCCTTGGACATGCGCCATTATCACTAGTCTTTCAAGCTTTTGGCTACAGTTAAGATGCTCCGGGCCTCTCCTGCATTAGGGATCCTGCAAATAAAGTGTTGATTATAACAAGACTTAAAGTACAGCTCTGAATCGACTGCTCAACTTTTCCCCTGAAATATATCTGATATCTATGCTTTTTAATAACTTCAAGGCCCAGCCAACTTTTCTGAGACAGCATTATGTGAGACTATTACAGATAGCATGGATTTAAATCCACCAACAATGCAATTGGTTGAGGTCAACAGTACTTTTAACTTGGGAAGAATAATTGTGTATAGGAAATCACAAAAAAAAATTCTAACCAAAACTAAGACTAGCTTACTATTTTTTTTCAGCGAGTTTGAAACAATCACCTGAGTCTCTGACATATAAAAGGTATCCTGCAATAATCCAGCCTGAGATTAGCAAAAGTGCTTGAATAAGCTGTAAGGGTATCAGACAATATATCATCAGTTTCATAACAAAAGTTTCTTGTAACCTGTCCTCCCTGCAGCAGTTTTACAGGGAAGCTGCTGCGAAAACTGAAAACTGGAACTTAGATCTGCGAAGAACATATCAAGCTAAATATATATTTGTTCTTTCTAGAAGTTGCTTCACAAAGATGCTACATTTTACGAAAAGGACCACATCGTAGATAGAAGTTTCTAGATTCTTGCGGTACAATCAAGAATCCAAGATCTAGCAAAAAGACATACTCGCATTCACCTAATGAATCCAGATTCTGGAGCTAGCAAAGCAAAGCTCATTAAGTCTTTTTAGAGTTATCCGATGATTCATCTTTAGGGACTTGAGACTCTTCTTTGTTCTGCATAACTTGCTGGAGACCCTCATGGTAACCTTTGATAAAGCTTGCAAGAGCATCTTTGTAATTAGAAGCTCTGGTCATGTACACACGATGTAAGGCAGGCCTTAAAGTCTCCATGCCACCTTTTGCAGCCACCGCTGTAAAAAAAAGAGTAACGGAAAATAAATGAAAAACAGGCAACAGGAGGTTAACACCTAACACCAGTTCTTAGTACCAAGATCTTCCAAAACAGAGGGCTCTTTCTCAGTATCTTTGGCTTGTTTCTTAGGCTCAGCATCACCCTGCTTCTTGTAATCATTAGGACGAAGCTCAGGACCTATATCTCGCACCCAGCTTGCAGCATAAAGCCTTGAAGCTTCCTTCAACACCTTAATTACAAAAAAATAAAGATTTTCATCAAGTTCTTAGCATTAGAATGTTCTCTCATATAGAGGAGAAAGTGCCAATAGACTACTCTAAACATAGTGAGAAGCGAATTACACAATAATAATCAAAGATCACAAATCTATATCATGAAATCAAATGATTCAAGATTCTATATCATCTGAAGGAGTCGTTCACTATACATCGAGCAGAAAACAAAATAGAGTGAAGGAAGCTTACGAGAAATCGCTCGTGCCAAGTCAATTTGCGGCGTTTCACGACGTGAGGAGGATCGGGAAGTGATGAAGGTAAGACGATTTCTTTGAGATCGTGACGGATGTAGTCGGAGACCTTACGATACACAACCTTCAGCTTCATCTTCCCTTTCTTCCCGGAGAAGCAGTCTACAGTCGCCGATCGCAGCTCAGTTAGTATCTTCTTTAATTTGGATTGGGCTTCTAATGGGCTTTTAACAAAACAATTCAGTTTTTATATTGGACTTTAACATGAGAATTCAGTTTTTTATATTGGGCTTTTAAAAACATGACACAATGGAATGATACACAACTCTTATCAATGGACTATATAAGAATGTGAGGTATAAAAGGAAATTTGCATCTTCATCTAGTCGTATGGTTCTGTTCCTTCCTCAGGCTTGGTTTCACTTTGCATTTGCTTGACCTGCTCGAGCTGTCTTAATAGGTTCAATCTTTCGGATCCGTATGTTGAAGGTATCTGAAGAAAGACAACTTTTAATCAAAGAGATGAGAGAAAAACAGAAAAATACAAAAGAATAAGCGTATTACCAAGCCTGGGACATATCTTTGAATTGCAGCAAGCATAGCTGCATGGCCAACTGGTGTGACCTGTGTTTAACCCATTAGATTAGTTCAACAACTCAAGACACAATGCCAAGGATGAACAATGCGGAACGGAAGTTTATTTTTTACTCACAGGAAGAAGCATAAGAACACCAATGGGAACAACTGATGCTAAGTCAGTCATGGTTCTCCGCAGAGCTTTCTTTTCTTTCTCTGTTAATTCATCTCCTATTACAGACCTCCGTACCAGCTCCACAGCAGCAGCTGAATCAGATCCAAGAAGCTGAGTACCTTGCCACACGTCCTATCAAATAAATATCACAGTAACTAAGTCATGAAGTAGACAAAATGAAACAAAGATGATCAGAAAAAAAGCTGTTTTGTTTCATGAAAACGAAGCGCAGGTTGCCATGATGAAGGCTTGGAATGACTTTCATACTGTGCTTGTTTCTTTGATTTGATCGAGTGTTTTCTCAATGACGCTTTCTTTCTTTGAGGACTGGACCAACTCCACACCTTTCATACTACTGCTTGATGTAGGAGGATCCCCAGAGGTGCTTCCCTGCAGAACGTGCCAAAATTGATTGTCAATGAACTATGTGATGTGAGCCAGTACTCGTTACTACTAACCTCTGACTCATATGTACTTCCTTGGACCCGCTTCTCCAGCTCTATCAGTTCATTCCTTAGAAGTTCGAACCGATAGATCTCACTGGGTTCGGAATCCACACTATCAACCTTTTCTCTGGATCTCTCAATACATTCATCTGCCAGCTTAAAAAATCCCAAAGATATTAACACAGCATCTTCTCACTTGGTGAAAAACAAATTCGAAATATCAAGTACTTCATAAGCGCCACGTATAAGCATACATAGAGATATTAGGTGTAAGATATGCTTAACATAAGATAAGAAATTAAAGAGTACCAATAAGTTGGGAGCAGGCTTTCTCCTTGAAGGGCGCTCAAAGAAACCCCAGAATCCACCATTCTTACTAATGTAGATGCAAAACAATAAGTTTCAGCAAGAGAATAAATGGGAAGCTACCGCTTATAACTCAAACACACAAAAAAATATAAAATAACAGCATATGCAACGTACCTTGTGCCTTGATCTACAGAATTAATTGAATTATTTGTGTCATTTCCTTTTATATTCTGATTTCTTTCCTCAGAGGACTCCTGAGAGTCACTGTCACCACCTCCCTGAGTGAACATGTGAGATTTTAGTCTTCGACACACGTTTAAGTTAACGAAATGCATTCGTTAATCTTTGTTTTCATATTATAAGCACCAAGACTGATGGCACACTTCCTAAAAGGGCTAGAAGAGTGGTGTATGCTTTGGTCAGTCCAGTAAACTCAAGCGTCAATACTTAAATATCAATCATAACTGCATCAAAGAAAAGGTTTGAAATAACAACTAAACACCTCTTGCAGGGAAGCTGCTTTGGCTCTGAAAGACGCCTCCAAAAATTCAGCCTCTTTCTTAAGCTTCCTTATTTTCTCTAGATCAGAGCAAGCGGTTTTTATTTCCTCCTTTCCAGAGGCTGAGCTGGTTGCATTCAACTGTTGTAGCAAGCTTTCCAGTCTCACAAGAGCTTCATCTACACTCTCTAGCGCCTGTGAAATAAGTGCTGTTAGTAGCTATAGTACATTTTCATGAATCGTGACTAATACATAGAACACCAACCTTGTCAAATGAGCTCGATTCTTCAGTTGATAATGCATTCATGTCAACAAAGCCTGCTTCTGTCACTGCCAAACTGCATCACACATTGTCCAATTGCACACTATCAAATTACTTAATAGTAAATTATAAAGGCATGCTCCATAACAAGGATGCAAACATGCAAAGTACACAGAGTTGGATATGTGAAACGTTCCAATGATGGATACACAACACGTCTTTCTACACTAAATTAATCGCTCTTTAATAGCTTACCTTGATATACCCTGTTCTTTCTTGCACTTAATTAACTTGTTGTGCCTAAAAATCAAAAATGAAAATCAGTTCATAGTCAATTTATTCGTTAAACATCCAAAATTTTGATAAACAAAAGGATACCCATTCGATAAAAACTTTGCTGCTTTGACATTAGAAGGATTCTCTGGCCATTTGCTGTATTTAATAAAGCTCTCTAGCCAATAAGAGCAAACATCAAATATTTGAGGAAGAGCATCATAATTAGGTGGCTCTTCTGGTCTGCTCTTATGCCCATGTGTTTTTTTGGCTGGCTCCGGATCCTTTTTATTTGGATAGAAAGGAAGCCAATCTAGTTCTTCACAGACAACCTACACTATGAATTTCCATGATAAGATTAAAATGTTAAAAGGAAAATTTCACCAATGAAGGTATGATTAATGCCTACCTCAACATACAACTGGTATGAACTAATATCTGAAAGTTGAGGATATTGCAGGAGACTTCCCCCGATGAAGTGCCTTAACAAAGAAAATAGCGACTTGAAGTGGTAAGGTGGATCGACGAGTATGACAAGCAAATAGAATAAAAACAATGAGTCACCTGACAAGGTCTTCTACAGGTCTCTCCAGAGAATCCAAACCATTTGCATCTAAAAAAGACTGGGTGCTCCTGCCTAAAGCAATGAAGAATCCGAAAATAGCAAAATCTCTTTCCAGAACCTGCAAGGCATCAGTAACATGTCCTGATAATCTCCCAAGATATTTACACTCAAGTTTCAATCATACTTTGCTGCTGCACTTTTTAACAATGTGAACATACACTTTAAAAAACTCTCTACTCATTACCTCGATACTTTCAGACGTTGTTAATCTCGACCATATTTTCTCTCGATCAATAGCCCGAAGCAGTTGGTTTTGTATAAGATCGACCCAGAAGACAACCTCATCTGTAGAGCAGTCACTTTTTACTCTGCATGCAGCTGCCCATGGTCCAAAGTGAACAAGAAATTCTCTACGTAGACCGAGGCTTTTCATTGAATGATAGGCCTGAGGGAGTGGAACAAGGTCAACAAATTTGTCCATCAATCTTCCTGTCGTGTCTTGAATGATAGAGAAGAAGGGCGCGCAAGACAGTTTTGTTGGGCCAAGTTTTGTGACTGCTGCTATGCAATTGAGCACAAGCATGAGACGTGACACATCTATCTCATTGCTTGCAGCTGAGGACTTTCCTTTGGCATAGCTGGAATCAACCATAAAGCAGCGTCACTTTCCAAAAACCTAACAGTCAAACGAGTGCTCCACACAACTTATTAATATGAAGAGATTCGAAAGAAATCACTTACGCAGAAGTAGAAGCAACAAATCGTTGGTCCCCCTCAAAAAAATTCACAAAAGATGTCACTGCAGAAGGAACTTGGTCGAACCAAAACCATTCATTGGCTTCAGGGTGACTGGAAGATAGTTTATCCCGCATCACACTATCAAGGGGAGCAGCTTGGCGCGATAAACTGCACAATGTGAAAATTTTCAGTAACGCTCAATGAGATAGTTCTCAGGCATTCAGAGAGTGATGCAGTACCTCATTTGCACAATAACATTAAGATCTTTGTCTCTGCTGTTTCCTCTAGATGAAACCTCATTTGCAGCTTGCAGTAAGGAATACACTGAAGCCTGAGAATGATTAACAGAAGATACTATAACTTCTCTCGGATGCATTGATGGTAAACACGGAAGTGGAGCTAAAGTGGGTACATACCTGATAAGAAAATGTCTTAACCCATGCATTTGAATCGACTCCAAGCCAGGCAGCTGAAAGCCATGGTAATTTGGAAGAGGAAATCTTATTCTTAAGCGCAACTTCAAAAGTTCTGGCAGCATCATGCAAAGACTGAACCAGTTCACCACAGTTGTATTCATCTTGTAGAGAAGCAGTGAGTTTGGCCCTCGTCTCCTCAACATCATCGGTAGCTCTTGACTGAGAAGTCTCATTGACAACCAATCCGTCGTCATCAGATGCAAGAGGAAAAGGCTGCATTGTCCTCCAGATTATATTCTTGTTTCCAAACAATTTGATATGAAGAGAGAGAGCTGGTTGAATTTCCCCAGGACAGGAGTTTGATATATAGTCCAATTCTAGCACCCTTCTGCAGGAAATAAAGGTTCCAATTGACATCAAAGAGATTCAAAGGTAAAGACTAATGAATAAGAAACGCAACTAATCAAAAGAGGATCACATAAATTCGTCAGGCGATGTACATGAAGCTCAGCTAAATATGCTCTAACATAGCTTCCCTCCGAGTTTGCTTTTTATACTAAGAAGCCACAAAATCTCAACCTACTAAAAGAAAACTCTCAAGTGCAGCAAAAACATTCATATTCAGCTCCAACAACCAATTTACGTTAAATACATACAAGCAAGGTCACGAGCCACGAGGATCATAAAATCGATAAACAATTCTGCTACTTCCTCGAAAGGACCATAAAAATCGAAAATACCTAAAAAAAAAAAAACAAATGGAAGGAGATAATCTATAAAGCTTGGGTGGGTGTTACCTTGACGATACGAGACCCGGTCGTTGTAGCTTAATGGCCATTTACCATGAAAGCTTTCAAAAGAACAAACAATTATCCTCTGTTTGGAGAAGATTAAACGAAAAATCGCTGGGCTTGATGCTTAAAGTTTGAAGGAGATGACGACGTGGCAATACGAGGATATCTATTCATAGACGTGGAGTCCCGAATATTTATTTTCAAATCGAATTTTCCTTTGTTAATTGTTTTACAAACACGTAATCATAAGCATTATTTGATTTACCATCTGTAATGAAAACGCGATATACAAACACACACTTAAGAGTTTTGTCGTGATAACTACTTTTAATCCACAAACTATTCAGAGATAATAGCGTAACAAGAGCAAATGAAAAGTTAATAACCAAGCTTGCTCATGTCTGTCTACACACACAACAACACTCCTAAAAATGCTTTCATCATATGCTAAAAGATTATAGCAGAGGCCGTATCCAACATTTTTTTTTGTTTTGCTATTTTCGATTCGGTTAGCCGCTGACTCGCTGTGGCAGCTACTTCCCTTGGCCCAAGTGGTTCTCTAGCTACTGTAAGCCACCAAACCTTCCTTCGCCTCTGCAGTTTGGTGGCGCCTCCATCTCCTCTGCTACTTTAAACTTCTTCATTATATCATCTTTTACCAAATAAAATTCAATAAACTTTATTCCAGAATTTCAACTAATCAGTAGATCAAAATATCCACATGGGAACAAACAAAGAACCAACCAGTGAGAAAGTGTATGACCTCGTTTCACTTTTCAAAAAGATCGCTGCTAACTAACAACCTAAAATGATTGTTTTGGTCTGTGTTGATAAGAGAAAAGAAAATACTCTGCAAAACTTGTTCATGCCTCAATTTTCCATCCACGCTCAGCTAGATCTTGAATCACACGCTTTGCAGCTTCTGCATTATCGTTAAGAGGACTGTAACTCCACTTCTCAACCATCTTGAGACATATGAAAATCCAAGTAGAAGCTAGCGTCAGGAATCATAAATATGTCGGAGATTATAGCTACCCATGTAGTAAAAAAAAGAAAGCGAAATCTGGAATAGGTTTATTAGAATTACATCTTCCTTGCCGGTTAAAGGCCGAACAGCTCCTCTTTCATGAAGTGTCTTCTGGAAGTCAGAGAATTTCCATGTACAACGTTCAGAACCCACAACATAAACTGGTTTCCTATGTGAATAATGAAGTTTCAGTATCATCTAAAGAATGAGAATACGGAAGAGGATGTTGTTCTTTTAAGCATACCCGGTAGTACATGCCTCGCTCAACATACTTATAGAGTCAGCAGTTATGATAAAAGCATCGGCTAAAGCTAGATGCCCCAAATGTGGATTAGCGTCTGAGAAATGGAAGAAGAAGAAGAGAAAGCATCAAACTTTGACATGGTTAGTGAATAACAAAAATCTTTCACCTTTTCCATCCCAAATGTAGACCTTCGAGTTAGACCTCAATTCTCTAGTTATCATCTCTTTGACCTGAAGAAAGATTGAGAGATTATGATGACCATCGGCTCCGCATGAATGTGTTATTCTCTAGAGAGTTCTACTTACCTTCTTTGGTGTTCTTCTTGAGAAAGATATTCTTAGGCTTCCACAGCTCCAGAGGATACTGTGAAGCATAACACACAATTGCCTGGCAAGATCAACACCATACAAACAATTCCCTACATAAATTTAACAGAAAAAAGGTTTAATCACAGTTATAATGACAACTCAAGTTAAAGGCATGCGTGTCTACTTGTAGGTCCTCCAAAATTAACTACAACCAAAGGTTTTGACAGAGAGGCAAACTCGTCCTTCCATTCCAAAGAAGCATTTCTCAGAGTAGAAGAGTCCACGTTGTGAAGAGCTCCAGTAGTGAGAAACTGGATACCATAATTCGAGCTTGTTAACAATTGCTTGCCATCAAAACGCTTTTAAAGAACATCGCAAATGACACGTACCACATTTCTACCTGGAGGTTCACGTGGAGTTACCCATGGCCTCAGAAAGAAAGGGATTTGCCTCTTCCCTTCAGGTGTTAAAGAAAAGTAATCATGACGAGGTGTGATCACTAGATCAAATCTCTCGAGACGCGACCTTGGATGTTGCACCTGGATGTACAATGGACAACTAACTCAGTTTTCTAATGCAACCACATCACAACAACAAAGTTAAAACAAGAATCACATGGAGAGATCTGCTAAAACCATCATAGAAGATCGTCTTATGGAGACTTAACTTGAACAACAAAGACATATTCCATTGCTAGTCGTCTTATGGAGCTTGCGACAGAAATAGTATCACGACCAGATGCCACCACTAACAAAGGGCCACTCCTATCATAAGACAAATCTTTAAGTAGACGGACATAGCTGATTCAATATCAAAGCAATAAACTTTTTTTTCGAGCAGATTAAACAGTAATATTGAAGAACAAAACCAATGAGCTAATATACTTGTCAAACGTACGACGAGCCATGGAAGCAATCTGCTTAGCATCAGCTACCTCAAACACATCCCTGATTCCTACAGCCATTTTTTTCAGGAAACGAATCACTACCAAAGTGTTAAATGGGCAGAAGATTCAATACAAATTTAAGCTGTACCAGATCTTCTATCAACAGATCCATTAGCTTTAATGGAGAATCCAGCACATATACAGCTGATGAACTGGTCAAGTTTTTTGTAAAGAGAAATTGGAAGCCAATGAAGCCACCTATAGATTCCTCCTCTTGGCCTAGCGACACTCTATACAGTAGAAACAAACTCATAAACATTAAAAAATTGATAAGGAGACACTTTTGATTCTCTGATGAAAGAATAGTGTTTTTGAACGGAGCTTACATAATAGAGGTGGCGATCGTAAAGGCCTAAGGATCGAATAAGGCCGATGCACTGATTCTCCGCGCCGGCGCAGCCATTTCCGATCACGATAGCTCGTTTCACTACGCCGGAAACACCTCCCTGAGGATTTTCGGAGCGACCGGTGACGGCTACTTCCGGTGGCTGTGTTCTTGGTCGCATGACAGTTGAAAGTTTTTTTTTTTTGGTAAACTGAATATGAACGAACCGAAATTGAATATGAGCACTAATTGAAATCGGGATAAACCGAAAATCAACTTAAACCGTGAAATGGCGCCGAGAAATATTATTTTTGAATGAAGTCGAGTTTTGAAATTAATTTTTAAAATATATAAATTGTGATTATTTATTATTAAGTTTATGTTATATTATGTGATTAATGTATTTCATATCTTATAAAAATCACTTAAACTTGTTGTAGATTATGGTTTCACCTGACGTTTTCTTGTAAAACTGGTCTGTTACTACTTCAACAAATCAATAGTTGATAATATCATAACATTTATATGTATAAAACAAGAAAGTTATACAGAGAAAACATCATTTAAACATGGCCAACATTTTGTTCTTGCTCTACGGGTATTAAATTATTAGAGCCGGTATTGATATAACAAAAATATAAACTTTCAAACTAAGGTAGAACGGTTAATGCGACTACGCCACTGATAGCCGCTGCAATGGCTCCGACCACAAATCCTGGTAAGTTTCCACCTCCGAACCACGAATCGAACTGTCCAGCTCCAAGTGAAACCACCATTTGTGGTATCACGATTGCCAAATTTAGAACTCCCAGTGATAGTCCTGTACGTAGAGTTTGGTACGTTAGAGAAAAGAGACACCCGTGAACGTTTAAATTTGATATATTGTTAATAATATCAGAACATAGAGTTGTAATAACTTCAATAAAAGAAAGTTAAAATACCTTGGCCAGCACCAGAATTGCTTGAGATTATGGAAGCTAGTGCGAAGGGAATACTGAAAGTGACCTATAACAATACAAACAAAATGGGGTTACTATGACTGACAAAATAATTAATGATGGCTAATAATCGTAACAAAAGAATGAGAAAAAGACAAAGATGGAGACTTACAGCTAGTGGAATACCAAGAAGAGCAAAGAGAGTCAATGCTCCAGCTCTAATACCATCGGTAGGACCGGCGAATTCACCAGCGGTTTTCCGGTGAGCATCAGCCAGCTTTGTAACCAAAACAGTCATGCCCAAACACACTGCTAAGATGAAGTTCACAACTCCCCAAAGCCGCTTAGCTCCACCCATTTTTCTACTAATCCACTCAACACCAAGCGACATGAACCCAAGAACGATGGAGTTTAACATCAGTCCCAACGCACCAACGTGTACTCCTTGGTTATAAAGGTTCTTGGATATTCTGTTTCCTCCTGAGTCTCCACCGTACACTTCACGACCCATCCAGTCAGTATCGAATAAAAGAAAAGGGAACCAAGCGATCCAGTTCAACGCCGTGACTATTATTAACATCCACATGGGACGTTCCATCACCTTGAACGCTCCAAAGATCTCCCCGAAACACGGATTTTTCACGTCGGAGTTTTCTTTCTCCGGCGACCATTGTTTGTCTTTGACGTAGTAGAGTGACACAATGGTGAGGAGGAGGAGAAGGATGATGGAGAGGAAGAAACAACTCTTGAGATTCGCGCAGTATATGTCGCATGCTTTAGTCATCGTGAACGGAAACATCTTATGGAGGTTGGTGTAGGAACCGGCCGCGTATCCCAAAATGTTTCCGACAGCCATGAAGAAAGAGAAAAACGCGTTTGCGGTCCACGTTTTCCTCGCGTCTCCCGCGGCTAAATCCGCGAGGAAAGCGCGGCATGGTCCTTGGAGAGTGTTGTTGGCTACGTCGAGGATCCAGAACCCGAGAGCGAAGAACCATATGGCACGTACCTTCACAGCCTCGTCGAGTTTATCTCCCGCTAGCTGGCCGAGATCAGCTGCGTATCCGATGAGTAAACCAGCGACGGCTACAAGGACGGCTCCAGACGCGATGAAAGGACGGCGACGACCGAATCTTGACGTGCATCGGTCGCTGTAGTAACCGACGGTTGGTTGTACAAGCATGCCGGAGATGGGACCACATAGCCAGATGAGAGAAGACCATCTGTGTGGGATTCCGAGAAGCTGCACGTAAGGAGTCAAGAGAGATAGCTGTAGAGCCCACCCGAACTGTACACCGGCGGCGATTGAAGATACAGATATAATTTTTCTCAGCGGCGATGGTTCACAATTATTATGTACCACCACCGTGGACGACGACGAAGACTGCGTCTCTAAAGCTGCTCCACTCATGTCGACTCACAATTTGTTTATCTTTTGTGTGTTGTGATGGATGAGACGAGAGATGGGGGGTTGTATATAGGCAAGGTGAAGAGGGGAATGTGATCTTTTAAAAGCTGTCTGTGATTATATTTTTGGAATGTATTAACATAATTGAATATTCGTTTGAAGTTGCATCATCATAGCTGTTTTGTGAAGTAAATATTTGTATACAATGCTGTAATAACTCACGTATCCTCATTAGATAATTTGTTTTGTAATAATGGTAAAGTCAAAACGTAATGTTGGTACAAAGAACTGTATTTAACAAAAATCCGTTACTTTTAATCCATTTCCATCGAAATACAGTATGTTAACATGTAACAGATATTAATGACAAAAATCCAGTGAATTATCCTTGTAAGATTTGTTTTATAACAGTATACTAAACATAAACCATTCCATCGAAATGTTTTGACACGAGACAGATCACTTTACTTATGTGACATTTCCCGTGTTTTTTTCTCTTCCCAATTATAGTTTGTTGTATCATGATCTTCCTGAGGCAGGCCGGTAGTATCTTTATGACGATCGTGTTATATGGGCCTAATAGAACATGGGCTTAAAATGGGCCGTAAGACACGTAGGAGGCTGGATTAGGGTAAAACATGTGTCCCACATATAAAAGCTTACTCGCCTCTCATCTCAATACCTATGGTATTCGTAGCGAACTAGGGTTTGTGTTTTAGAACAATGTTCTTCTCTCATTTGATTTGTTTAGAGCGCAGCCCTTAAGATCGCCTTCCAAAAACGCTCAATGGAAGCGTGTCGAGTCATAGCTGCGCTATAAAAAAACTTCATAGGGTTTGTTCTTTAGGGTTCTCTTAAAGCAACTCACTCGTCATCTTCTTCCTGATTTTATTTTTCTCGGCATGAGGCTTTTTCGGTATTAGAATCTGTAATGACCTTTTCTCTGCTCTCTTCGGATATAAATTTTGATATTTTTATCTGCTAGAGAGAAAACAGCGTTTGGGGATTTTCAGATTCTAATTCGAGTCTACAGTATCTTGTGCTTTATAATCTGGTCGAATACATATGAATTTATTTGTTAATTTTTTTTTTGGAAAATGGTGGAAAATGAGGAACAAATAAAATGTGAATCAAGACTTGAATGTTTCGAAACAATGTACCAAATTTTGCTTATTGATATTCTGATTCCACCATAACTTTATCAATTGATTTTTTTTTTCATTAAGAGGCTAAAGGATGATCCCAAAACTTGAAACTTTGACAACGAAGTAGTTTATCTACATACAAACATCTAGTTAGACCTTATAATATACTTGTGGAATTTATGTTGGCTAGTTCTGTAAGATTGGTTGTTATACTGCTTAGTCTGAAAGCATCGAAGTTTATTCGTTATTTTCTCTGTGATAAGTTGTAACATGTGAGATAATTTGTTTTTATAATCAGTGACTCTCAAGAGCTGAAGATTCTCTCGTGGGTGCTTTTGGAAGGGGACAAGCGGACAAGTGCGATTATTGATGCTGATTGAGACTTAGCTTACCTACTCATACGAGAGATTACATTTAGTAGGTTTTGTTACATTGTTGATGATAAAACAAGATTCTGATAAATTAATCATGTAAGGTCAGTCTCTATTGTTACGTCTGCTTCCTAATACGGAGATAATTCAATCATGTACACTCATGGTTAAGCACAATTCTTTGTAAATTTTGGACTAATGGTCGTCAAAAATCTGATAAAAATGTGAAAACTCAAGTTTGTCAGATCATGGGTATACTTGTTAATTTATTTATATCGTCTTTGGCGGACATAATGTTTGAGAACGGCCCAGAAACAAATTTTCATATATTAATAGAATAGCTAATGAAACATGTAGAAATTTGGGTCAAGCTTGTAAATAATAGACGTCGAGAACACAAGGAAAGAAAAATTAAAATATACTTTTACCATACTCGTATGGGCCTTTTGGCTAAAGATTAATTTTTTTTTTTTTTGACAACTGATATTTTATTGACCAAGTACCAAATTTTACAAGAAGGCCCATTAGAAAAGCTAAAATATAAAGAAACTAAAGGGGCAGAAGAAAAGCCCAGCCTAGAAAGCCCAATAAAGGAGACCAACAACCTATCTTGGAGAGACGATCCATGACTAGCTAATACGTTGACTATCTATATCAACCGTTAGATCTTTTCGTAATCATCCAACGGCTAAAAATGGATGAGTCCAAAATATGACCGTTGTAAAATGACTTGTTGGCTCCTCTTTGATAAGAAACGCTCTCTTGCCTTCTTCACCATAATATCTCAATCCTCAGACTCTTTAAGAAGAGAAAAACAAGAGCAACACCAAGAAGGGTAGGAGAGAGCTTTAATGGCGACAAGAACAAACATGCCTGAACAAGTCAGAGGTACGTTCTTATCGTCTTTTATATGTGTGTTTCGTCAATATTGTGGTATGAATCAAAGAACAGATGGTGATATGTTTTTGTGTTCTGTAAAACAGGTGTTACTGTCGCTGATGGTGTAAAGAAGGAGAACAAGAACGGTGCTGTGAAGAATCGTCGTCGTGCTCTCGGTGACATCGGAAACCTTGTCTCTGTTCCCGTTGTTCAAGTAGGAAAGCCTCAGCCTCCGGTTAATCGACCCATCACCCGAAGCTTCCGTGCTCAGCTATTATCCAACGCTCAGAACGAAAGGAAGCCAAGCAACGGTTGTGATAATAACAAGGCTCCTGTTCTTGCACCCAAGAAACGTCAACCACTCGTTCCAAGAAACCAAGAACCTCAAAGAGCGGTTCCCAAGAAGAATCTAGTGGTCGCGCCAAAGAAGGATTTGAAAGTGAAGAAGAACGTGACTTACTCATCAGTTCTCAGTGCTAGGAGCAAAGCTGCTTCTTGTATAACCAACAAACCAAAGATTCTCGACATTGATGAATGTGACAGAGATAACCATCTGGCTGCTGTTGAGTACGTTGATGATATGTACTCTTTCTATAAAGAAGTGGAGAAGGAGAGTCAACCTCAGATGTATATGCACATTCAGACTGATATGAATGAGAAGATGAGAGCCATCTTGATAGATTGGTTATTAGAAGTTCACATCAAGTTTGAACTTAACTTGGAAACTCTTTACCTCACTGTTAATATCATTGACCGGTTCCTCTCTGTGAAAGCTGTCCCTAAGAGAGAGTTACAGTTACTAGGAATCAGTGCCTTGTTTATAGCTTCCAAATATGAAGAAATATGGCCACCTCAGGTTAATATATTTGATGTCAATGATTGATTTTGTGTGTGTTTGTATGTTTACTGATTTGGTGTGTTGTGTAGGTGAATGATTTGGTGTATGTGACGGACAATGCTTACAACAACAAGCAGATTCTTGTGATGGAGAAGACTATCCTTGGGAACCTTGAATGGTATTTGACAGTGCCAACTCAGTACGTGTTCCTTGTCCGCTTCATTAAAGCTTCCATGTCTGATCCAGAGGTGAGTTGTTTTTTTTGCTTAAAAAGTTATTACAATATAGATTGGGGAGAGACTTGACTTTGGTTTGGTTGATGTTGACTCTAGATGGAGCATATGGTTCATTTTCTTGCTGAGTTGGGGATGATGCACTATGACACCTTGAAGTTCTGTCCTTCCATGCTTGCTGCTTCAGCTGTTTACACAGTGAGATGCTCGTTGAACAAGTCACCTGCTTGGACTGATACCTTGAAGTTCCACACTGGCTATTCAGAATCTGAGATTATGTAAAAACATAAAAGACTTTTCTCCCCTCTTAGCTGCAGAGACTTATTTTGTTTGCTGTGTGTGTTATAGGGAATGCTCAAAGGTTCTAGCTTTACATCACTCGAGATGCGGAGAGAGCAGGTTACGTGCTGTGTACAAGAAATACTCAAAGATGGAGAATGGAGGTGTTGCTTTGGTTTCACCAGCCAAGTCTCTCTTGAAGTGATTTTACGTGTCTTTCATCAGATCCTCTCTCTGATTCGACTTACCTCTTTGTTAAGAGTTCAAACTGTAGTAATGAATTCTTATATGAGTGTCCTTGGAAACTTCTTGTATTGGTTTCTACATGTCTATGACTAATAGATATAAAGCTTTCTAATATTTGATTGTGTTTGGTTGCATCATGCATGCTGACTAGTGAACAATCAGATGCGTAAATACTACTTCTTGGCCCTAATTTAAGTTAGTAAATAATACACCATCTTTTTCAAAAAGTTACATTTTTGGAGTTTTCACACATATTAATAAAAGTCATTATATAATAAATATATAAATTTCTGTAATTTTTAATTTTTAATAATTTTTAAATAATAGTAACTCAATAAAATTAATTAATTTTCTTGAAATTTGTAATATTTTCATAGAAACATACAAAAAGTCTATTTTTTTGAAACAATTTTTTTTTCTAAAATATGTATTTAACATTTGTTCTTGGTAAACATATTTAATTCAAACAGATCATAAACATATTTTTTGAACAACACAGATCATAAACTTATAATGAAAAACTATTCTTAGATGGTATCTATGTAAATCATTTATAAAAATATATACATTTTGATAATTTACCTTTCATTGTTTTTATTTTGCCCCAATCTTATTACATATTAACCTAATAAATTATTTTATTTAATATGAGCTGTTAACAATTTTAACTTTTAAGTTTTTTTTTTAAAAAAGAATTGTGGAGTAAAAGTCGGTTTAAAGATAAAAGTCTGATGACCACCTCTATTACTTTCTTGCTTGTGCACCGAAAGTTGAACCAAACACAAACACATGTGACTAATTCTAATCGTGAGTAAACCAGCGACTCTAAGGAGAAGATTGGGAAACTAAACCGGGTTTTACGATCTATCGGGGCAGTTGTAAGATGGAGAGCAGCAGCAGCAGGGAGCAGGCGAGGAACGTGATGCAGAGCCCTAGATCTCCGTCTTCTCAGCCCTATTTGTCAGCCTCCGTCACCGATCCCGTCAAATTAGGCAATGGCGTCCAAGCTTACATCTCTTACCGAGTCATCACCAAGGTCTTTCTTCTTCTTCTTCAACCCTGAATCTTAGACTAGGGTTTCTATTCTGTTGTTGCGAAACTATCTAATTGTATGATAAAGAACTCGAATTTGGGTGCGATTGATTGTGGGTCTTGGTTTATTTGTTTAATTTCTGACCAATTGTATTAATTTTCCGGTAGACGAACTTGCCTGAGTATCAAGGACCGGAGAAGATTGTTATCAGACGGTACAGTGATTTCGTCTGGTTAAGGGATCGGCTTTTTGAGAAATACAAGGGCGTTTTCATTCCTCCTCTCCCTGAGAAGAGTGCTGTTGGTAAATTAGCTACCTTTCTTTTTTACTCCTTGTCAACTTAGAACGCATTATCTATTTTGAATCAATGATATGCTTTGTTGATGTATATACATCTCTCTATCTGTAAAGTTGATTGATGGGTCTCAGAGTATTGTTTGGAAAATTTGTTATCTGGGTATCCTTGTTCAATTAGTTTTAGTTAAGTATCTGTTGGATGTTGCGGATTACCGTTATGAATGTAGTTTTTTTCTCTTGACACTCAAGCTCTGTTAGATCTTCAGTACAGTGGGATGAGTCAACAATATGGTTGTTAATACTCTTATTTTTTGGCAGAAAAATTCCGCTTTAGTGCTGAGTTTATTGAAATGAGGCGAGCAGCATTGGATATATTTGTTAATCGGATAGCATCACACCCTGAGCTTCAGCATAGTGAGGATCTTAGGACCTTTTTGCAAGCAGATGAAGAGGTAAGTGATCTGGACTTTACATTTCTGGCTATTATTGTGGGTATTTTACTTTCCTCCACGTCATGTTCACTTAGGGACGCTCATAAATTGCATTTACTGCGTCCATGAGGGACTGTACTTTGCATTTGTTGAATTTTCTTGTCTTGGGATTGACAGTTTACCTTTTTCTTCAGACAATGGAAAGATTCAGGTTTCAGGAAACTGGTATATTCAATAAGAAGCCTGCAGATTTCATGCAAATGTTCAGGGTAAGCATTCTTTTTCCTGACCATGTAAAAGCTATTTTCGACATCATACAAGCCGTCATAGCAGATACATGTCGGATGCTACTAGGAATTTCAATCTAAATTTTAGCTTTTGGAACCAACACTCGACTTATTGTAGCATTATTCTCTGATAGAGTTTAATAGGGTTACATACCAAAGAATGTGAAACTAATCATTCCTTAGAGTTGAAAACTGCCATTATATTGGTTTCTTAGCTACTAGGAAGTTTATTGTGAAATTACCTTGTAGAGCCAATGGTGGACATAATTGAGTATTAATCTCTGGTAACGATTAATTGTTAAATACCTAAATAGGTGCAACCTGGTATTTCTTGCCAATAATTTTTCACATTGTTATACCATGACAGGAAATCCATAACGCAAAATCAAGACTTCTTAAATGCTGAATTTATTATTGATTTCCTTCATTCTTCTCTCTATATTTTATGCTCTTTATTAACTTTAGGGTGCTCTATCTTACTGCTATATTCACACGATTGACAGGATGTTCAATCAAAAGTTAGTGATGCTGTTCTCGGAAAAGAAAAACCTGTCGAAGAAACTACTCCTGAATATGAGAAGCTTAAACACTACATTTTCGAGCTTGAGAACCACTTAGCTGAGGCTCAAAAACATGCGTATCGTCTCGTCAAGAGGCATAGAGGTAGTAACAATAGATCACAAGCTAGAGTTTAATCTAAAAACTCTCTCATGCATACATGCATTTTTCCTTCCATAATCACCGGGATGGATCTTCAAACTTGATTTTCTTTTTAACCTGATGGCAGAGTTGGGCCAGTCACTGTTGGATTTTGGCAAGGCTGTAAAACTTCTTGGGGCTTGTGAGGGTGAACCTACAGGAAAATTATTTTCCGATCTTGGAACTAAATCAGAACTGATATCGATTAAGCTCCAGAAAGAGGTAACTTCATTTGTTGGATGATGCTAGACATAAAGCATCCTCTTTCATCATTTTAATTCTAGTAAGATAATGTATGTATGTATGTTTCCACATTTGCATATGTGCTACTATACTACTGCTGTTAGATGCTTTTATCGATCTGTCCTACACTATTTGTAGGCTCAACAAGTCCTGATGAATTTCGAGGAACCCTTGAAGGACTATGTTCGTTATGTGCAATCAATTAAGGTGAGTTCCCAAAACCTTCACCTCTGGGATTGTATTCTCTTACCCGGCTGCATTTTGCTGATGCTGGACACTACACATGTCTAAAGATTAAACACGACCCTCTTGATTCCGTCTTGTGTGTTATCCAGGCAACCATAGCAGAACGAGGCACTGCATTTAAGCAACATTGTGAATTGGCCGAAACAACAAAGCTAAAGGAAATAAACCTGTATGATGATGGCCTCTCTCTCGTATCTGTTCTTTGTTAAATAACCTTACTTTGCAACATTCTATAAATTCTTCTATGTTGTTAATGCAGTGACAAACTCATGCTCACACGTTCTGACAAAGTAGGAGAAGCTGAGATCGAATACAGAGAGGTAAACAACAAAGAAGTCCAACTTAATCATTGTAGTAATGATTTGTCTCATCTTTTTAATCAAGATAATAATAACGCAGATAAAAGCAGAGAGCGAGGAAGCAACGATAAGATTCGAGAGGATAGTGAAGAGAATGAACGAGGAGATAGTGAGATTCCAAGAACAGAAGACGGAAGAGATGGGAGTAGCGTTCCATCAGTTTGCGAAAGGACAAGCTCGCTTAGCAAACGGCATTGCAGATGCCTGGAGAGCTCTTCTTCCCAAACTTGAAGCTGCTTCTTCTGCTTGAATCAAAAAAACTTGTTTTTGTGTCTGTTGGTTTCTGACATTTTCTGGTGTTTTGGTGAACTTCAACTTTTAGTTTAACTTCGCTTGTTTCCTTCCACTTGTAAAGATATGTCTCTTAATCACATACAAATATTTCAAACTGAGGTTTTTTTAATCAAGAATTAATGATAATTACATTATCAATCAATTAAATTATATTAGAACTCAAAAGCTTTCATATAATCTAACCTGAGGTTCAGTCAAGTTCATGTGATTTATATTTGGTATTTCACTATTTAGTTAAATAAAACAGCAAGACAGTTTGGCCGAGTGGTCTAAGGCGCCAGATTTAGGCTCTGGTCCGAAAGGGCGTGGGTTCAAATCCCACAGCTGTCAGATATTTTTATTCCTTGTGGAATATTATTATATCGTCCAAGGTCTTTAAGTCAACACTGTGTGTTTATAGGTATAGAGTCGAGGAGAAAGACAAGAGAAGAGAACCCAAGGAGGAAACTGTGACACTAGGACCAGCCGTCCGTTATGGTGAGCAAGTTTTTGGAGTTGTTCATATCTTTGCTTCCTTCAATGACACATTCATCGTAAGTTTCTCATCGTCTTCTTTTTTTCTTTTCTTGAATGCTAACGTATGAGACTCACATTTTTACCTTCATTGTGCTTTCTATGCTTCAGATGCAATATTGTTGTTGCTTCAGTCTAGACCAGGATGTAAGAGACGCTTACTTTCTACAACAGTAACAAGAGGGAAGAGAGAAAACACCATGCCAGTCAAACCGATTTGCATATTCTTTTAAGGTTTGTTTTACCATCACAAACAAAATACAAAGAATATGTGACCTAATTGCTCCCAACGTTTGACAAAAAGATAACCCTATCAAACTTCTTTATCGAGCTAATAGTTTGTAGAAAGACAAAATAAATCCCAACATTGAACCACGACCAAATGTTATTAAGCTATGTACAGTACCCACAATCTTTAGAGTATTCTTTTTTTTGATGAGAAGTTTTGATTCACTATGTCATATGGGTCTTTATGATGAGACCCCTAATGTAGTAGACCGTGGCTCAGGGACTGTTTTGTCTGATTCTATTTAACGCGGAACTCAAGTCTGAAACGATTCATGTTCTGACTGAACTTTTCTCTGTTCTTCGAATCCAATCCCCGCGATATGTCTGTCATAAGACTGTCGAAGCAGGCAGAGAGTCGCTGGTGTTGATCCACTGGCTGCACCATTTGGAAAAATAAGGGCACACGATTTCAGAGGCATAAATAAAAGCAAGCAGCAACACTTGGGGGTAAAATGGTAAATAATAGAGAGTTTTGGATCATCACCTGTGACGAGAGGATCTTAGCTTTCAGATCAGAGAAGATCTGGTGAGACAGCAGTTGGAATGAGTTAGACAGAGGAACAAAGGCTCACTTCGGAGAAAACTGCACAAGAGTGAAAAAACACACATTTACGCATACCTGCTCACTTATAAGAATCAAGCTTAGTATCGGCCTGCTGAGACTCCATTGATTGCCACAATCCTCGAACAAAACTATTTCAAAGAGGGTCTTCAGTATCTGCTTGTAAGATGATAAAACCCCGTTTAGAAAAAAAAAAGGTATTAAGCTTGTTGCATCTACGAGAAAGAGATAGGGTTACCTCGGGAAACAAACTGGGGCAGTCTGCAATGTGCTGTGCAAAATGAATAGCAGCGGGAGAAGAAGGTGCCTCACCCATTGTGATGTTGTTGAAGTAATATGAAGCAAGATTGTCTACAGCTATTGCACACTGAAACGATGATAATATATATATCATATCAGTGCTTAAGAAGACATTGTGCAACATGACAAACGGGTCTTTAACATTTTTCTTTTACACATTTCTCACCTGTGATGAAATACTTGTATTCAACCCCTTGAGTCCAGATTCAAGGGAACCTACGAGATGCATAAAAGTGGCACTATCCAATTTCAATATGAAGGTAATATGACTGCCACACAAGACTTCGAGGAATTCAAAGTACGCCTTTGTAAGCTGAAAGATGAAAGAAATACAATAAGATTTGCGATATACAGTGCACTGAAAAGGTAATGCTTCATTCAGTAAAAAAAAGAAAAGAAAAGGTAATGCAAAAAAAAATATCGAGTGAAGGCCAAAAGAATTCAATGCATTGAAAATGATTAGTGAAGGCACATCTAGACGATAAAAAACGCAGTGGCAGACATACCTTGCGATATACTAATATATCTGCTAAGGGTATTGCTAGGGTCATCTTCAATGCGATGTCAAGTGCATCCGCAAGAGCTCGATCGCCATAGAGTTCAAATACACCGAAGTTGCAATAATTTCCCGAAAGCGCTGCCCACAAGATGATTACTAAGTATCATAACATAACAAGCTAAAGTAACAAACAACAAAAGAATAATTCTCATTGGTTCAATAATGTTCTAACCTCTTGAAAGAATTGTCAGTGAAATCCAGATCCCCTTGTATTTGAAGGCATATATATCCGCAACATTTGGAAGGGCTAAGATCCTTGAACCATAAGCCACGATCAATTTACTGACTTCCCGGAAAAGCAGGATGCCATTCGGAGAAGACGGATCAAAAGTAACGCGCTGGGTTTTGTTATACACAAACTCAGCCATGAACTTCAACAACGGGGTCGTAACCTAAATCAACAATACAAGAAGAGACGCTGAGACAAAGAAGGCACCACTATTCAAATAAATAATGGCAGAAAGCGTAAATTCACTGACGTATTAATCAGATATAAGTGGACTCAGGTTATTATTAGGTCAGTGACTTCCATAAAATCCAATAGAGCAGAATGTATAACTAAGTACCTCTGGTTTGTCGAACCAGTTTGAGATCCCTCTCAAAAGAAGTGGCATGTGTGCAGGATAGAGCCAGTCAAACAAAAGACCATAACTTCTCCGGCTGAGATCAAAAGAGAAAGCTTAAATAAATCATAAGATTGTAAAATGTTTATGGATGTCAAAGTAACTAGATGAAATCAATACCTGCTACTAGCCGTTGCAATTCCTCTTAAATCCCTCATCAATCCGCTCAGAGCAAACTTCACAGCATCAGTGCGAAACATCGAATCTGGTGTTGATTCCAGGGTGCGGAAAACCTATCATGGTTGAATTTAATACCAGTTTACTGGCTTATTACAGCAACTTGAACTATATACAAGAACTTAGATTCCATTACACCATAATAATTAGGATATTGATCTACGCAATTTATTTGTAACAGGATATAGATCTACGCATACAACAAAAAAATGCATTACCACTTTGCGATGCGAATACATGCCTATAAAGATCATAAGATATTAGGATGTGGATCAAACCCTGTAATCTATATCAAACTATGCCTAGAATTGAGAAAGGGTGACCATTATGCATTTTCAATGCAAATTTCACATGACCCTATCTTCCTTATGCTTCGCCTGGGTTACTTGGTAAGAAGAAACACAAAACTTTTTTCATCCCTTCTTCCATACAAAAAAAACATGCAACCCTATCACTATAATCAGAGAACAGTAAATGAAAACTGCAGAGATAAGATGCTGAAAGAAAATGGAGAAAACCTGCATAAGTGGTTCCATCGACGTCTTGAACTTTATTGAGCTATCCTCCATGAAAATCAACCAGCCAATAGTGTAGTAAAACGTCGTTCTGCTGCGAGAGCATCTATACTCTTCTAAGAATGGAAATTGCTCCCTCTGGAATATGGCAATTCACATACTGAGATTATTGCTGGTGATACATTACATGATTTCCATAAGAGACGAGTTCTTGGAGAAGAATTACAGTGTGATTAGAAATAATAAAGTTCACCGTGTCCAGCTTCAAAAGCAGCTTCCCTGTCATATATCTACAAGCGAAAACCAAAACAAAAAGTTTAATGCGGACATGCATATGAGCTAATATAGTATCACTTTAAACAGGTTGTAACGGAGTTACCCAGATGCCAACTCCAGAAACAAACTTATCGTGTGATCAATGACTTCTTCACTCTAAAGAAACAAAAGACAGATCGTTTTGAGAATAGGTGATTTTGATGCTTAGAGCGGCATGTCAAGAAAAGGTAAAGAACACAAGATTACCTGTGTATAACATTTTAAGTTTGTAGCAATCTTGCCAACAATAACGTTCAACAGCACAAGATGATCATCGAGTCCAAGGAGGTCTTTCAATCTGGCATACAATTGCTGCAACAGAATGGTAGTATCAGGAATAGACATGAAAAAAGTATATAAAAATGAAGTTTGCGTTTACTTTTGATGAATGCATGGCCTGATCACCAACGTAAGACTTTCGAAAATTCTGGAAGAAGATAAGAATCGCACGATCAAGCCTTTGTTTACTTATTTCACCATATCGCTGCAGAAAAATTGTGTTATTTGATTACTTTACAGATGACATAAAAGTAGCGCATTCAACTGGGAGAAAAGAAAACAAACAAAACAAAACACGTGAAGCAGAGGGTAGTTCAAAACGCTATTACAACATCCCATACAGTTCACTCATAATATTAGTATCAAAAACGTTAATGAGATCACTACTCTATATTCATATGTGGTTTACTCTATATTCATATATGTGGTTATACAGGAATATGAACATAAGCTAGACTTACTGATTTACCAGCCGTATATATTCATGGTGAGTATTCAAAAGTAACTCTGATAAACACAAATATTGACATACATCAAGTAGCAGAACAACCTTTAGGTAACTCCTATCTTCGTGGTTAAATCCAATTTTAACCAAATTTAGAACTATGCTACAAATATTTTGTTTTTAATTAATCGCAAGCAGATGTCATACCTGTCTATGTAGTCCACTGTCCATGACATTTACTAGCCGCAAAACACGAGAAGAGAGTTCCGCATCAAGCACCTCTTGTGTCTCCACACTGCACCATACATTCCAATCTTCATATATTGTTTTGTTCCCCAAACAGACCAAAACGCAAAAAAAAAAAAAAAAAATCTCAAGATTGGATAGCAACTTACCTGCAGCCGCTGCACTGCTTGATTTTAACAATAGCAGCGACAATATGAACAATCCATGACAATTTTGCTTCAATAAGGGCCAGTTCAGACTTGTCAGCAAACTGAAGTTGCCCTCTTTCCTATTACAAAATCACCCAGCTCAAGCGATTAGGACATAAAAAGCAGAGCTCTACACATAAGAACATTGGCTTTACCGTATATGATTGCAGAAGCGGCTCCATTGTGTTTATTATATACATGGCAATTCTTTCATACTGCACGATAAAAATCTCAGTTGCAGTTCAATTATATTAAGATACAGCATTCTCCAGCGAAATTTGTTAACGAAACCCGCAAATCCAGTAAAAGGATAACCTGAAATCTGCATAGGTATGGAAAGCAATCCAGCTCATCCTGCAGGATTTCAACTTTATCCAAAGGATGTTCAGTAGGATCATCGGGGACACTAGCCTGGGAAGAGGAAAACAGTAAAATATCAAAGAAAAACTACAATTTAGCATGGGGAATCTTCCAGTATAAGCGGTGTTATATACCTGCACAGAGTCGAATCTTGAAATGATAAAACCCTCTGTAATTTTAGGTACAAATTCATCGAGTAGATTTGGTGAATCACCCTTTAAGTATGGAACAGATGCTACTAATCTGGACCACATTCCGAGAAGGTAGTACACGCTGCTGCTGGCCCACTGTAAGAAAAAAAACTCTTTATGGATTTTACAAAACCAAATATAAACTGAATTGAATGTCTATGGCATTCGCTGATATAAATTGAATTGCTGTGATAATCGCTAATATAAGCATCTATAATTGATTACTATGGCATTCGCTGATATAAATTGCAAAAATTTACCTGCCATGACTGGAGAGATTTTAGTGTAAACTCTGCCACCAACTGTATCCAGTCACCGTACCCGTCCATCTTCACAAGCTCCGAAAGCTGCAGAATGCAGATGAATTCATTCATACGGTTAAATAAGATCTGAATTTATCAGCCATATAAACCAATAAATCATGTCCAAATTATAACCCCTACAAAATTACAATGATGCCGCACAACAAATACAATTACATGCTGACATTAGCATCTTGTTAAATACCATTACTAAGGAGCGTTCAGAGAGAAATCAAAGCAATGCGAAGCACCAGAAGATACAAACCAAGCGCCCAGTCTATGATTGTCAAATACCATTTAGGCAATAGAGCCCATGGAAGAACAACGTTAAAGAGACCAAAACTTCATTAGAAACTTTTTCTGAACTATTACTGATTTATAAAGAACATATAGCATCAGTATTTACGACTAGTGAAGACGGTCCAACTGTGACATATAGCAAAAGAAACAAGTGTACATTTACCCAAGTACACGGATTGTAACATAAAATTCTAGCTATGACAAATAAATTATAGAAACAGTAATGCGTGAATTGGAAAAGAAATTAGTTGAGACTTTTACCTGGTAATTCAACCTAAAACGCCCAAGTAGACGGCAGAACACATGGTAGTTATCATGATCAGCAAGACCTGATTCAACAATGTAATTTGTGTTGACGAAGATAAGGGGCCGGGATCAGTGAGATGATATACGTAGAAGTAAGATCAATTAGGTATCAAATATGCATTAAAGACACAACATCAACACATACGTACAGTACAATGTTAACAGACTACATAACTGAGAGGCTGGAATTTCAGATGAAGTGTTAGAAATTGGAAATGACACAGTCGCATAAAATTGTAAATGACACAGTTGCATAAAATGCAACGCCTTAAGCTTAGGTTTTACAGCCGGACAGAAAATATCCAGAATGTAATACATCAAACATACCTTTTCCTGTTTGAAGAATTTCTTTGGTCCCAGTCATTAAATGGGCTAAAAATTTAGAGCGGGTAGCATCATCTGTGAACATAGAGCGTCTTACAGAAGCCAATCGCACCAAGCACTCAAGTGCCTAAAAGTTAAAACAGAGGAACAGTAACAAATAGCAAATTAGAAGTCATCTAAAGCTACAAACTGTGTGCTAACTGTAAATGAATTAATCAGATGATCAGTGATAATACTGCATTTGAAACACCTCTCCACACAATCGGGTGGATAGAAAACTAGAAATGAACTGAAGATCATTTTTCTTTGATGCAAAAGATGCTTTTATGCTTCTTCTTATTAAGAACTGAAAAATATAGACATACCTCTTTCGAAAGAGGCGAGTCTGTACTACCATAATAATCGAAAAATATCTGCAGCGTGGAGGGATCCTCCAATACCGAGCTCCAGGACGTTGGAATCTATAAATTATCGGTAACCCACGTCATAAAAATCGAGTACCACATATACATAGGCACTAAGCAGTCACAAACAGGATGAAAAAAACACAATATTAATGTTCTACCTGAACAGTACCAAACTCTTCTGTGCTTTCATCAATTGAAGTTCCAACAAAATCAAACGATACACACCTCAGTGCAAGGGAAAGTGCCAATTCTTGTAAACGCCCGGCAGCTGATTAAAAGATGATGTCTGACTCATTACGATTGAACTAACAGGAAAAAGAAAATGAAATTCCCATGCCCATTCCATTAGCATATATTTTCAAGATGGCATTTACAACTCAAAGCTGGCATGACGGAATTGATGAGAAGCCTGACAAGGATGACTCATCCAACAGTTCGAATTTCCAGAAGTACTATCCATTAACATACGGCCAGCAAAATTCACACATGCACAACCAACAATCTAGATTGATGACATCAATGCATTACAAGATGAAGTTCATAATATTACCACTACTTTTCAGATAGCTCAATGAAGTCAAAGCTATTCGGAATATTTGAAATAAGGATTGATCCTTGAAGTTGCTTGCAACCCTCCGGTGACGTATAGAAGGCAGTCCTGGATTAGGCTAAGAATTGAACAAAAGATAGATGGAGAAATGAGAATAAGTATTTCACAAAAGTAAAATAAATGAACAATATTTTGTGACACATTCAATATCTAAATAATGCACGTTGTAACATATACCCGTCTAACAAAAACCACCATTTTAGAACTTTAAGAAGTGCATTTGAAATATACATATAGGAATGGTGGAAACAGATAGTATAGTTATATAGAGCACAATACTCTGTAACAGACAGATAATTTAGATCACATAGAAATAAAGATATGAGGCAACTCAAAACCAATATGACTCTGAAGCAATGAGCAATCCATGTCAAGAAACACAAACTCAACAGTGAGTAATTCCAGCCTTTATTAAGATATTTATACACCATAAACCACTAACCTGATTCATCTCCTGCACAAGTTGATTCAAAATTCTTAAACCAATAGCATAGTGATCCGAGGAACCCTATTCAAACAAAATTTATGAAAGAACATATTCAGCAAGCTCTTGTTAAGAAAATCTGAAACATCTACAAAAGTAACATCCACATGGGTTTCTGCAATCCACGGAGCATTAAGAAATAAAGATAATACTGTAACCATACACCCACGAAGATGCACCACCTGTTCCAAGAAGTTTGTTGATTCCTTAACCACATCCCTGAATCTATCACCATCTAACCATCCAAACTTTGTGAGACGGCAAAGCAGTTGAGTGAGCGAAGCAATAACAAATGGTTGCATCTCCGGTCCTCTTGTAGCCAGATAGTTCACTACATAAGCTCCTAAACAAAAAAAACAGAACACCAGAAACAAGTTATTAAATCCCAGAAAAGAGATATCTAGTCATTTAGTTTGAAGGACTGCATAAGAAGTTTACTGATATCAAGGCGAAGATTCAGAGTAAGGGTATGATCCGTCACTTGCTTCAACAAACTCGAGCTGGCGAGCATTAAGGAATAAGGTTGTGATGAATTGTCTAGAATGTATTGACATTTCGGTATATAATCCTTATTCACGGAAAAGCATCTCAGATTATTTTCAGCGTGAGCCCTCTCAGCTGTATCCTGTGAATTGTATAATCTCTCGCATAATGCCTCCAGTTGCGCCAAGCTCTCCATTGGTAACGAAGCAGAATCTGACCAAAAAGGTAGAAAAGAATAGATACCACTACCATTTTAACAAGAATATATATATATAAGATTTTGGTTTATTACAGAGTGTCCTGATTTATGAACTATTCAGTGGCAACAAAGAAGGGAATGAATCATTACAATAACAATGAATCAAACAAGCTTCAAGAGAAAAAGCAAATGACACAGTTCCACAATAAACACAACCCACAATTCTTAAGAAAATGAAATACCAAGATCCAAACAGAGATGGAAGTAACAACATAAACAATGACAAAAGTGCACTAGTAAATTGACCATGTACAAGTGAGCTACCAGTATACATCACTTAGATGCCATACAACAGAGAGGGAAAAAGAGAGAGTACACAATTAGTGAAAGAAAAAAATGTTAGCCTAATGGCTGAGTCAAGTTCCTAACTCTGGATGATGGAAAAAGTATTGAAGCTGTGTATCACCTAACTCCAGCTCAGTACCCGGGCTGATTTCTGTTTAAAAATCCAAAAACTAAACTTCAGTTGCCACACAAAACACCATACATAAGGGTCAAAGCTACAACTCTATATGAGACACAAGCCACACATCGTTTAGCACATTAGAGAATGTAAGATAATTCCAGTATATATGGGAAACAAAACATACTACTTGGAAGAAATTAAGCGCGGACTTGACAATGTCACTACGCCACAGCTACATCCTATCTTACTTCAGGGAACCGCACGGAAAGTGTATTGACGAAACATTAAACGAATCATAGCTATGCTACGTAAAATCATCATAGACATTCGATACAATGCACAAACATAGCCACTCGAACACAAAAGAAACGGCGGCTACAGTAAGGAAATGAGCTACATAGAAAACCTAGCTTTCGTATTTTCTATCACATCCTTAACCATTGTAAGTAAAACTACACGAATACGATTCATCATCGATCTTCGTCACTTCACGAAGCACACGATTGTGGAAAATAAACCATCGAGCTAAGAAAAACTCGGAAAACAACGATGTGAGAAAACAAACTTTGCCTCACCAGAGATTGAGCTACTAGCAACTCCGATTACGTTGTTCGGCAAGTTTTTCCGGCGAACTGAAATCTCGATCAACGAAGCGTCGACGGTAACAGCGAGAACGAAGAAGAAGAGACGTGAAGTCTGATCAGGCGAGTGTGTGTAACTTCCATTTTGGTTTTTATAGGGACTCGCTCACCTCTATCTCGCTCGTGTATCAATATGGGCCAAACCCTAATTTAATGGGCCGAAACCCATAAATATATCGGGCTTAAAATAAATAAGGAAAACCCCCCTCTAAAGAGATGCTGATTTGAGGTTCTTAACAATAAGATTCATATTTTAATGTATTGTGTTTGTGTATTTAAATTTAATTGCTTTTGATAAATATGACTAACCGAAGAGAAAACAAGTTTATTCAACTAACAACATACTATTTTTCAAACGAAAAAAAAAACTAACAGTATATACTAGTTGATTCATGTATGGACAAATCTTTCAAATAGATTTTTTGAAGTTTTTTTCACAAAAATAAATTTTTAAAAAATGATAAAAATAGATATTTTTATTTTAAAAAAATTAATTTTTTAAAATTTTTTTTAATTTTAAGTCTTACCTTCAAAACCTCACCTAATAATTTTAAACCTTAAATTTATATTATTTAACCCAAAAAGTATAAATATATATTTACAATCTTTAATAAAATCTATTTTGGAGACAATTTTTTTTTAAAAATCTCTTTTGGCGACACTTACTCATGAATAAGCAATTACGATTAAGAGTACATGTATGTAACAAATATTTCGAATATCCAATATATTTTATAGCCTGTTTCAAGTTTTAGTTTGTTGTATACTTTCATTTATCTTTACCTCGTTTAAACACAAAAAAATCACTAACAAAGTTAAAACAAATTTTCTTTCATATCCACCTAATTATCCAAGATGGTTTTCATATACTTGAATTGGTTTATAGCTTTGCGTACCGAAAAAACTATAGTCTCAAACACTACAGACTCAACTCTTGCGAAGGTGGCCGCTAAAGTCTAGCGGTCATAGACTTCGTCAACAAAACAAATAAGCAATTAATATATGATCAAATAGTTAAATTATATAAGCTGCTAAAATTTTCTTAATCAACTTCTAACCTACCCCCACCAAACTACAATCGCCTGGGCATTGTCAAACATTGTTATTCTCACCCGTTAAATATGTTTACAAACGATTATATAGTACATTTTAAGCTCTGTGATGTTTGCCTATTCAATTATGAGTGGTTAAACAAAGAAAAAAAAATGGACACGTTTGTCAACACGTTATAAGAAAAAAATCTGTTAAGAATAAGGATAGGTAATCATCGGGGTTATTAACGTCTGAGCTAACTTCTCATATCAAATCTGAAGTAAGTAGGTTTAAATCCACCACTATACTTTTTGTCATTGCTTTTTTTTTTTGTTAGTTATAACGTTTAGCTATAACATATCTACATTGACAACCTAGAAATCAGATGAGTTTGATCTATAATTAAAAAGTATAGCCATTAGTCATTCGGTTTGTCATATACATAAATTGAAATAATTGTCCAACTATTCGGTATTTGTTCAATTATTATTATGGCGTTCTGTTGAAGAGATGCTACATGTAAAAACGTTGCCATTTAATTTCCTTAAAACATTGAACAAAAAGAGTTGATATATATAGAACTGGCATATATATTCAACAATATATATAAATTAAGAAAAGTACAAAACGGTAACAACATACATTAGATCTACAAATAAAACCTTAGAAACATTTCGGAATCAGTGATCAAATTATTTAGAAAATGCGTATTAAATTAACTTGAAAACTATTTGAAAAAGGGTTTGAAAGTGGCGACCACCTTCTTAAATTGGTCAAGAAACGACGAATACGACACGGTTCCATCGTTCCCTGCGAGAACTCTGTATTTATCCTTCCTCGTGAAGTTAGTACACTCAAACCCTAACGTAGCCGCCAAGATTCTCTGCACATAATTAGCCACGTCATACGGGCTCTTCCCTGAAGAACACGTTGCCTCCACTTCAAGCTGGTTCAAGAACGTCACCTCGTAAACCGGTCTAGGGTTCATGAAAAAGAAGATGGGGTCAAAACCCTTCCAACCTCTAGCGGTAGTCGCATGAAAGAAACCAACTCTATAGTTCATCGCCACGGGAACAATCTTATCAGTTAACTCCGCGAAGAGCGCGCTGAATCTCAACAGAAACGGCTCACGACAAGTGGTTCCCTCGGGATATACCACTAAGTCCCCGTTAGATAACTCTTTCTTGATAATCTCGGCGTCTACATGTCGAACTCGAGTTAAACGAAACGTTGGAATGGGAGATAGAATCTCAGATAACCGAGAAACGGAGTAGGTAACGGCTGGGATGCTACGGCCTAGCACATAGGATAATATGACCGGATCCATTACGGTTCTATGAGTGCATACGAATAGTACGCCTAGGTTTCCCGTGGATGCTGGTGCGGGAGGCTTTCCTTTTACGATGAACCGTATGTTGAATATGCGTGAGACATAAGGTATGGCCCATAACGGGAGCATGAACCCGATGAAGAGACGAACCACGGCTAGGATTACTCCGAAAGGGATCCAAAGAAGGATGAGGAGTGCGGTGGCTGGTGTCGGCAGCTTCACCAAACGTCCATCGTGGAAGATAACCGGTAGGAGCTGCACATGCAAACGGTGGACGTTGTAGTTCGATCGAACCGGTGCATGAACTTGCTCCTATACGATCATTGAATTGACATATTAGAATGAGTTTTTGTCTGAAAACTTCTGTTAGTTTAAAATATTTGAGGTCCATAGAAAAATAAAACCGGGGAATTTTTTTTAAAAAAAGATGCAAAAATCTTTCATGAAAATATATCGGAAATTTGTTTTTAAAAATGAAAAGAACCAAATGTGCAAAAATAAAAATAAAACATTTTTTATTAAAACTATCATATTATTTCCTTTTTGGCTTCGTTTTAAAAAGTGACCGTAACATTTTCGTAAATCATATCACAACTCACTCAATATTATAACGTTTTCTTTTCTTAATACGTACCTCACATAACGATAGGAAAGTTTGAGAGCCCGAGATAATCGGTCGTCCAAGACCTAGTTGAGGTCTTCGATCTACAAACAAGTTAGCCACCCTATTGAGATTGGATTGATCGATGTCGGATTCCTGAATCAAACCGGTGGCATAACCGAAGCGGTTAACGATTATCTCTGTACCGATGACCTCATCGGCTCTAAGATGGTCCTTAGCGAATCTCTCCACCATAACTCGTGGCATTCTTGTGACAACGACTCTCTTCTCGCACGAACCAAACACTCTCCAAGCGTCCATGCTTATATCATCCATGTAGAATTTGGGAAGAACGGCTCGAGCCACTGATTCGATCTCCGATTCGCGCAAACCAGCCGTTGCAACGAAGATCATCAGCTTAAGGCTGCCGTTTCTGTTACCCAAAACGTCAAGGAGTGCTATGATGGGCCAGAGAAATAGCAGGAGTGTGTAACGAATTAGACCTGATGCCTCAAAAGCCACGAGCATAAAGTAAGCGAAAGGTTTTGGGTTTTTCAGTAGAGTTCCTTCGAGTTCCGACACGACCGAATACGATGTTGTCGTTGATGACTCCATCACCACTTTATTGTTCTATTGGTTCTCTGAGTTTGAGGTTGTTTGAATATCAAAAGTGTTGGATCGTATAGTCAGTTTTTATAAGTTTTTTTTTTTTGATAAATAGTTTTTATAAGGTTTGAATTAACTTGTCTCTAATGCAATATCACACGGCAGTTTATCAGTTTCTCAACTACTTTTATTTTGTTTTGTTGAACGCATTAATTTATTTGTCGTTGATCAATATATATATACCTGGATATACATTAATGATTCATAATATTCCTGAAGTCAATGGATTATACTGGACCTCATGTACGTGTTTTGTGTTTTCTTTTTGATAGTAATGATCTTTACGATCACCAAAGTGGAATAGTGCTTAACAAAAACAAAAAAATCAAAGCGGAATAATTTGATGGCTTAACTTTCACCAAACTTTTAGCAAAAAGGAAGAAGAAGAAACTTTGACCAACTTGCTTCCGAATTTTGGCCGGCCTGCACCAATATTAGGTCACGTGTACACCTAAATATACAAATAGTATTTTAATTTTCGTGGCACCATATGTAGTAATATATAATAGGTCACTGACCATGTGTAAAAACACCAAATATTTTTTTTCTCGAAGGGATTATTTTAATTTTCGTGGCTTTGAATGCGGCTATATATATGAAATTTGTTATCATATACATTTGTACACGTGTGGAAATGTGAAAAATAAATATTTATTGTTTTTGAATGTAAATACAATCGAAATCAGTTCATATTCCCATCATATCATAGTATTCTTTTCAATGGTTTTGATCGGCCTAGCTAATATTAACAGAATTTGACAACTTTAACCAGTCAGATCATGATGTTTAGCTTGGCGGGTTCAATTTTGTTTACCAAAAAGATGGCTTAACTTGGGCTTTATGTCATCTTTAACATGGTGAACTTTCAAAATCTTAAAGGGTGAACCTCAAATTTTCTTTTTTTCTAAGTTGGGAGGTAGTATGGACTTTACCATCGTGACTAATCTGATATGACCGGAGATAAGAGTCAATTGAATCTTCCCCCAAGTTGTTAGAGCATCATTATCCATGGAACCCCATTCGAGGTTCCTCTTTTTTTTTTTTTTTGCTAACTAAAAAAAAAAAAAAAAAGAAAACGAACCAATTATGGGTCGCTACGTGTCAGTGGAGTCCGTGAACAGTGTAAAAAACCTTCCAAAAACGATTTTTATTTAGTAATTTTAAGAAGCGGTTCTTACATTGTTCACGGGCCCGTGAACAGTGCAAGAACCCCCTTAAGAAACCAGGGATAATGATGCTCTTAGAGCATGATTAATAACTATCTTAAGAGGGGTTCTTGCACTGTTCGTGGGCCCCACTGACATGTGGGACTCATGAACAGTGCAAGAACCGTTTATTAAAACTCCTAATAAAAACCATTTTTTGAAGGTTTCTTACACTGTTTGTGAACTCCACTGCCACGTGGCAACCTGTAATTGGTTCGTTTTTAATTATTTTTTTATTTCTTTTTTAAATCAGAAAAATAATAAATAGAAATCCCACATAAGATTCCAGGATTAATCATGCCCTTAAGCACATTCGAACTCGAGACTTTTCACACAAATACATTGGATCTTTTTCACTGTTAATAACTCTACTTAAGGAAGTTCTAGAAGGTAAAATATAAAAATGTTTCCACATAAAACAACACGTGGAGGACACCAGATGAAAGAGCCACCAAAACAAAAAAGGAGAGCGAGGCTAATGATACCGACGGGTAGACAAGATGCGTAGGGTTCACAAATAACACTGCATATAGAAAAAGGTTTACGTTAGTATTAATAATATAATCTCATATTTACATGATTGCATACATGATTAAGATAAAAACGTTGTTAAAACTCGATATGATCATCTGTAACGAGACCGACTCGCTAATCCCAATTCCTCAACTTTCCTCTTTTGTGTCTAGACACCCAAAAGAAGAATGTCATATCCACACCACACAAAAATAATAAAATAAATGTAATTGAGGTTTAATGGGAGCACTTTCAAATTACAACAGTATAGGTTCAATGTTATTGGCATTGGTTCATTGTCGCCGCTTTTTATCTGGTCTTTCAGTTTCCTATATTGCGCTTCCAATTCCTAAGTGGGAAACAAAGACAAGGACAACTATTAATATAATAACTACAACGTACTATGGATTGATTATGAAAATGAATTAACAATAATTACAGCTCTATCAAATTTTATGTAGATATAGGGGATGATGACTCACGACCTCTATATATCTGTACAACAATTTTTTTTCTTTTTTTGGTAAAAGCGTATAGCTATATTTTTTTACTTGAAGTGCCCTGATGCTGCCTTCTAGATGTGAGGTGGTTAACTTCGGCTCCAAACAGTGGTTCCAATACAAAACGTATAAACATGTATCTACTATATATACACAAAACATTTTTTTTATGAGAGGCACTAAACTCCTTGAAGAGAATCTACAAAAAAGGATAAAAAAGCCAAAACTTCTTGAATTCGTTTTTTGAACCAGTCCAGAGATTTAACTCTATGTCCTGATCAATATTGCTAATTATTATAGTTTTGTCTACTTTTGTATTGGTTTGAATGAACTATATGCACGACAATAGAGTTACATAAAAGATAATTCTTCTTTTTATGGTAAGGCTCTAAACTCCTTGAGATCTTTTATTTAAATCACACTAGATTTATGTCCTGAATATTGCTAATAATTTATATTTGTGTATTTTTCTGCTTGTGTATGTATTGAGTTAAATAAACTCGATGCACCACAAGCTGATGGGAGACCAAATTTAAGCAAAAAATAAAAAGACAAGCTGATGTGAGAGTGGCCTTTTCTAATTAGATACTGTGTTACCATGCAAAACGGCTGGATTTGCATCTCAGCCAATAATTTATCATTTCCGTAAAGCCTAAAGACTACGTAACAGTTGATGAATAAAGAAAAATGATGAGTTTGGCCAAAACATGTATCTATATTTATAAAGTACTTCTGAAAATAATAAAATAATTAAACGGCACTTTATGCCATTATTTAGTGTAAATTAGCATGAAAATGTAGACCACGACGCAGACCCCCAGAAAATAAGATAACCAAATTTTATATAAAAAGTGGTCACGTATCGGATTCAAGAAAATCATACATAAACAATACTCCCTCTGTTTCTAAAAGATACATGTTTTAGAAAAAAACTTTGTTTCAAAAAGTTATATTTTCACATGAATTAATGATAAAATGCAAATTTCAAAGTGTTAATCAAAATTTTATTGGTTAAAATTTATGGAAAATAATAATTGTGAGAATTAAGATATTGGAAACTAAAATTTTAGATGTTTTATTAATATGTGTGAAAACTTTAAAACATTCATCTTTTAGAAACAGAGGGAGTATTAGCTTTGGAGGATTTCTAATTTTCTAAACGGTATCACGAAAAATTGTTAATCTATATTACATAGATGGTATACTAATCTAAATGAAAACGATATATATAATATTGTTAAGGTTTCTTTCGGATCGTCTACGGTTGAGTACCCATGATACATACCTCGATTGTCACTAACTATCCATACAAAAAGATTATTATATTCTATAGTTTCACAATTATTCTGCGGAAGTATGTTTTAGCTTAACCACTCGGTGGTAGGCAAAGACACTTAAGGGGAAACCTAATATGATCGAATCCAAAGTTCGAATGAATCTGCTAGTCACCTGGATATGAATTATTGCTTTCGGTCTATATGAATGCAAAAAAAAAGAGTTCATTAGTAGGCTGTAAATTCATCCAAGTTAGATATATATCTTTAATATACATGAATTTAACTCTTTTTAGTTACAAAAAGTATGTTTTAATAGTGTTTATGAAGCTGTAGCTTACTACCTCTCACCTATTCATGAGATTAATCATTTAGTTTTAAGTAAAAAGATAAAGTTACAAAGTGGCTAATGTTTATCTCAAAACTAGTTTGTCATACGTCCAAAACTTTTAGTGGTGGGGCTTATAAAAACCAACGCGTCTTATCTGAAGCTATCAAAATAGCAAAGAGTAAAACAGAGCAACAGAAAAAAAAATGGCAGGTCACGGATCATCTTGTGGAGCATGCAAGTTCCTAAGGAGGAAATGCAACAGAGATTGCGTCTTCTCGCCTTACTTCAGCTACGAGCAAGCCTCATCTCATTTTGCAGCGGTTCACAAAGTCTTTGGTACAAGTAATGTCTCAAAGCATTTGCTTAGTTTGCCTCTACATCAAAGAAGTGCCGCTGCTATCACTATCACCTACGAGGCTCTCTCTCGCATGTGTGATCCTGTTTATGGCTGCGTTGCTCACATCTTCGCTCTTCAGCAACAGGTCTCTAGAAATTCTTAATAATTTTATTAAAAAAATAGTCTGACCATGTTAGGGTTTTGGGGTTAAAGGTCATGAACTTGCAAGGGGAGATCGAGTTTCTAGGGACGCATATGGCGCATTTCACGAACTCAACTCAGAACATGTCACAACCTAATGGCATGCCGGAGTTTCTGAATCAGATGACAATGGACACGACGACTGGTTTCATCGAAGATAATGTTTTGAACAACGACGTTGGAATAAACTGCATTGAAGGGTTCTTCACGAACCAGGAGGAAGTGCTCGTGAATCATCCATGGTTTCAGAACATGGATCACTATTACTACGCACCACAACATCAGATGTGAACTAAAGAATGATCAATCATATATATAAGAATGCGCCGTTTTTACATATGCCATGATAATCGGATGGATTTATATTTAGGCTGCGTTCTAAGGGTTAATGTTATTTTTGAATCCAATTACAATTGGATTATTAGAATATGCATTTAGGTAATGTCACTCTCTAATTCAATAGTATGATGCTAGTGTTTCATGTGGGTCTTTGTATAATGTTTGTTTAGCATTCGTCAGTTAAGTTCTAATTAATGTGATATATCAATTATAAATATTGTTTTTACCTGCTTCTCTTATTGTATTTGTGGTTGGAGTTCATTCACTATCTATTTAGTGTATGATGGACTTTAGACTTAGTGGTGGGTTTTGATTTGTAAACTATGGTATTGTTGTTAATGCTATTTTTATGTTTAACATCTTGGATTAGCAGATGATTAAATGCTGAGTATTTCTTGGTTACCTGGGCTTAAAATATCTATCTAGGCCCATAAATAGCATCAATGTATCACACATTTAGTAACTCATCTAAAGTCGAAATCACCTTTGGCCCGAACCCCTCTATATACAATTTCATATAATTTCCAGAACAAACTCCTCTGTATATATTGTTATTTTTGGACATTTATATATTGTGTTTTTTACCTTGGCTGAATATAAATACACTTACAATTTAGCACATGTTGCCTGTATATATTCATATAATATATATAGCATGAAGGTAATAATAATACATTTCGATGTAATGTCTTTTCCAAAAACAGTGACATGAGAAAAAAATTCAGAACGAGGGCAACGAAGAAAGGTAATTAAGTGAAGGAATAAATAATCATAAAATTAATTTAAATCTGTCTTTTTTGCTTTTAGGTTTGTGTTTTTTTTTTTGACAAAGGTTTGTGTTTCTCTACCCTAAAGTAATGTGAATTTTTTTTGACTAAATGTATAATTCTTCACTTATTAAATCTGGCTAGTTACGTGGACACCAAATCAAATAGAAACATATATATATGGATGCAACACACCCGAAAATATGCGAAAATTATATACATTTTTGGTGTGTTATCACGATATTTTATAATAATGGATGCAACACACCCAAAATATATAATGCGTAAATTATATACATTTTTGGCGTGTTATCACAATATTTTATAATATTTTGATTTGTGTTTAAAAAAAACTTATAATTTTTGCTTTGTAGTTAAGTCACTTCTGTTTGGATACTTTGTACTCCAATCTTGTTTTGTTTCTTTCTCGCACAGTCTCAAACCCGTAAGATGGAGACAAAACTGTAGGTTGAATATTTGAAATACGGGCCCGTCATAAAAATAATCTAAATTTCAGGCAAAGATCTCCACTCTTCATCCGTATAATACTCGTTAAATAATCACACGATATCATATTATAATGGCAGTATGCCATGTATCCAGTGTCGTATTAGCTTGATCACATAATACGTAAATGATAAATTAATTTGACGGTCCACTGTCTTCATCACCTCTACAGTCACACATATCCGACGATGGTGTATGTGTTTAGTCTCTATAAAATAACGTATTGTAGACTAACATAAGCGTATTTTATAAACCATAAAATTTGTCAAATAGTATAGCCTATTAGGGTGATTGAAAAACATCGACTTAACAACTTATTAATTTTGTAGACTCGTGAAAAGCTTAGGTTACGTTTGCCATAAAGTTTAGCTACCATCGAATAAAAAGCTCGCCAACTTATTAATACAAAAACATTTAACATATATAGAAATATAGAGTGAAGACATAAGAGTAACTAAAGTAAAAGAGAACTTTCCCTATCAAAGTCTCTCCCTCTTTACTCATGGTTCTCAATGTAGCTTTCTCACATTCAATGCATTAACCATATTATATTCTCACATTATATGATATATGTATATGCGTCTCTCTTTATATACGAGTACGTGTGCGTGTAAATCTACATACTTTCCTCCCACACAAAAAAAAACTCTCCAACTTTCTTCTAATAATATACGAGTTATACATATATTTTTCTATTTGTATACATATGCGTCCCTACGCGTGTGTGATGGAGAGAGGAAAATGCTTGATGTCGATGAAGCTTAGGCCGGTGGTGACGAGAGAAACTTCAGACGCGGCTTTGGTCTGGCCATTTGGGGATAGAACGTTTGCAACGGTGGAGGAGTATGGAGGTGGAGGTGGTTGCATGTGGCCGCCTAGGTCTTACTCGTGCAGCTTTTGCGGGAGAGAGTTCAAGTCAGCGCAAGCACTAGGCGGTCATATGAACGTTCATCGTAGAGACCGAGCTCGTCTTAAACAACAATCTTTATCATCTTCATCAACTGACCAAGCCATCCCTCTTGATTATGATCATCAACAGACACAGAAACAACAAGATGTGGGATCGAAATTTCCTGTCCAAGAAGATTCAAGAAAGCCCAATGGAACTAAGAGGGATATAAGTGACGTTGATGATAGTAACGTTTTAGAAAGTTCTATGAAAAGACTAGAGCATTACAAAGATGAAGTGAAGACTGATCTATCTGTCGGTCTAGTGAGTTCTGAGTTCGATGATCCTCGGAAGAAGCAACCAATGAAAGGATATTCGTCGTCCAAGAAGGCAAAGACTGATGTTTCAAGATTGCCGCTGATGTTAGGATTGGTCATTGGAGTATCCAAGATCAACGGTCCTCATGAGGAGCTGGATCTTGAGCTACGGCTAGGAGGTCATCCGTCAAAGGTCAACTAGCCTAAGTAGTTATAATAATGACAATAATAGTTAGTGTGATTGCCAAAAAGAAGAAGTTTAATTGGCTGTAATTTCAAGAGGGGAAATAGTAGCTTCTCTAGTGTTGGTTTTGTTATAGTAAGATTTTCTTTTATATACTCTGCGTGAAGACTTGATCATTACATTAAATATAATACATTAAAAATCTAAATAATAAATCGATGATGTAATTTGCATTAATATTCCATAATAGTATTAAGATAAATCATATAATCCTTGAAAAATTGTTAATAATATCACAAGTTAAATATCATTTCTAAAAAATACCTGCAATCAAAAATATATTAACATTTGGATTTACAATTTAGTAATTATTGTTTAGTGTTTAATGTTAAAGCATTGAAGTTGAGTTTCTAAATGTTTTATAAATATTTTAAAAAATTAGTTTAGTCTATTTTCATCATAAATTTATGAAATTTTTGAAAATAATCATATATTAAAAGTAAATCTTAAAAGTAGAATCAAAATTGTGTAAAATTGAAATTTTCCAATAATCCTTTTTGTTCGTTAACCCATAAGCCTACGAGGAAATTAGAAAAAAAAAACAAGAACTTAATATTAATTGCTCAGTTATGTAGCGATAACCAAAAGAGCTAGTAATATCTTATTAACGGGGTTTGCTTGTAGTAAGTAAAAAATAACGGAAAAGCAATGAATGTTTACTGTAAGCTTAGGGATGACCACATGACCTCAAATCTAAATGAACATTTTTAGTTATAAAGATAAACAGTGATTGGCGCATGGAAGTATAGGATAAGACTGTTTTGACTCTTACTTTTACTCTTACCTGTTTGAAAATAATAGCAGCTTGGTAAGTTAATTTTCTACTAGTTGGTTTTGTAACAATAGAAATCAATAATACCATATAAATATTAAACGAAAGAACAAAACTGATTCATGAGACAAATACTGAACAGTGACAAATTTGTTTATTTTCATATTTCTCTTGGTAACAGGGAAAAGCTCTATCAAAGTATTAATGATCTTATTAAATAGAAATGGACTGAGCATATGGGGGGGGGAACAGATGATTATTATTTGGTTCACACCAACTTTGCAGATCTGAACGTGTTACACACACTGTGTATACATATATTTAGATTTGTAACCTGAAATTGTGAGAAGGGTAAAATCTGATTGATCGAAGTGAAAGTGGTCTTTTCACATTGACAGCTCCTAATATAAACATATTCTAACGTTTGTATATTGTACTTTTTATCTTTATCTTTGTGTTTGTTTTCTCTTTTCCCCCTTTGTAGATTTCAGCTATCATGCTCTACTATGTGCTGTTAAACATCAACATACAGTTAAACATCAACAATACAGCCAAGACAATTTCATAAAAGTTTAGTGTTGTGGATCCAAATACGAGTTTATTAAAATGTTTAGATAAACAGAACTCACGTCTTGTAGTCTGTAGAGTTGTAACAAATAATATAAAGTTAACATAAGATTTTAAGAACTTAAGAAACTTGGATGCTTGGATTTTTATTTTAATTTTAACTGTCAACTAATAAAAGAATTCAAATTTTGTATAAACTGGAATCATGAATTAATTAAATTGAGTTATTACTCAGTGAAACCAATCACACTTACCATTAATTAAGTCACCCATATAATCTGCTTCTTTTTGTAATTTAAAACTTTTTTTTGGGTCTAATAAGAAATTTTAGTTTCGGAATTCTCAATAATATATATATATATATATATGTGTGTATTTAAAAACTTCAGGAGCTAAAATTCTCCTTTAAAAGTGTTCTAAGTATCTCAGCTCAACAATTAATCTCACCTTAAGAAAATCTTCTTAGCTATAAACAAAAAAAAAAAGAAAAAACAGAAATTAACTCAACGATATAACCATATACCTTATGGTATACAAAGTGTAGCTTCTTGACTTTGTGGACGTTGCAACTGCCGAGTTTTCTGTAGGGTGAGGGAGAATAAAATCTATAAAAAAAATTAAAGAGGACAGAAAAAAAAAGAGAAAGAAAGAATGAAACCGATGGTTATTAAAGAAAAGCATGGTTTTAAATGGGAGAGGCAACAAATTTCAACTTGCCTAAAAGAGGAAACCTCATGAAATATGGCTTCTGACTTAGTATTACAAAGCATCGACACAAAATTGAAAAAGAAACAGAGAATTAGAAAAAAAATAAAAAAAAATAAAGACTCTGATCTGCAACTGCAACAAAGGAGAACTTAACACAATTTTTTTGAAGAAATTGTAAAAGGAATATACAAAAGCGGAATAAAAGAATTTATGTCATAACTTGTAACCACCAGCTGTAACATCCTTTCCTCTTTTGGAAATTCTGCTTCTGAATATTCAATGTGCTCTTCTCATTCTCTATTAATTCCATTTTATTCTTTATTTTCTTGACTCTTTTTTTTTGGTTTCCTCTCACTTTATTTTCCTTGAGCTTGAGGATAAACAGCTAATAAGAAGTTTAAGATCTAAAAAGATGTAATACATAATCTTGAACTTTTGTGTTCAAAAAAAAAAAACATAATCTTAAACTTTAAGAATTTATAGTATTCTGAATAATTACGCACAACCATGCTACATCTCATAATCTACAGTTTAGAATTTACATTTCAATAGTTACCTTAAGAAGCTAATATCAATATTGTACCTCAAAGTTGTTTTAGTGTATATGCATGGAACACCTATATACACAAACAAGTAAAGTGAGACCACTATATCCTCTGGTGTATAGCTTTCCCTTTTAAGAAATTTAACTTGAAGTTGCACCATCCGTTATTCATTACAACATCTATTGTTAAGAGGTCTTATTTACAATAGGAAAGTGAAATGTTAGGGTAGCAAATAGGTGATTTCTTTAGTGTAAAAGAAAAAAGATAAGAGAGATCGGTTTTAAAGGAGAGCTCAGAATGCACATGCTCATGCTTGCCCTCTCATTATTCATCAAAAAATTATTTCTCTGAATGGCTCTTTTATTATGTTTGGTCCATTAGAGTTTCCCTTTTTAGTAACCTATTATTTTCCTCTTGTTTCAATGTACTTTCCTTTTTTGGCTCTTCACAAACCGTGTGCATGTAGATGCATCCAAAGTCAAATGAGGATAGTCACCATTTTTCATTTATTTTTATTATTATTTACCCTATTTTCCTTTCCAATGATGAGATTAAGGTCCTCGTAGACCAATCCAAGGCCTGATAATACGCCTTTGGTACAATGACCATGGAAGACTATAACGGGCTTTCGTGAGTGTAGGCCCAAACATCACCATAGTAGTTGAGCCAACGGTTACACTCTCACCAGTCACCACAAACGCACAGTGAGTGAGATTCCTGGTGGGAGAGTGGTTGGTTGACAATGGAGGGTGACAAAAGATGGTCCCTCGCCGGAAAAACCGCTCTAGTAACCGGCGGTACTCGTGGAATCGGGTTAGCATCTCCTCTCCTTTCGATTCGCTTCAATGCTCTCTCGATAGACCAAAACATATTGAGCCTCTACAACATTTGGATCAAATTAATGGTAAAATATGATTGAACTGTGTGATGTACTACTCTTCAGGCGAGCAATAGTTGAGGAGCTAGCAAGATTCGGTGCAACGGTTTATACTTGTTCAAGGAATCAAGAAGAGCTGAAAGCATGCTTGGATGATTGGAAGTCCAACGGTTTAGAGGTATCTGGTTCAGTTTGTGATGCTTCGGATAGGGATCAGAGGGAGAAGTTGATTCAGGACGTTTCCTCTGCTTTTAACGGCAAGCTCAACATCCTTGTAAGCTTCTCTTCTCCTGCAAATTGCTTTGCTTATTTGCATTTTGTTCAGATTTTTACGCATTAGAATCATCATATCATCTTGAAACCTTCGAACCAATCTATTTGGTTGGTCTTAGCCTTGAACTAGTTTACACTTGTTGTGGTTTTGCCTTCATATACATTAGTCTTTTGTGTCATTTCAGTAAATGTAAAACGTAAAACGTAAATCTTATAGCTTTTTTTTGTGTGTTTGTTGGACCATCCATATAGTGATGGCTTGTTGATCTGTTATATAACATGGTCATGGTGAACATTACTGGCAGAGGGGGGCGAGGTTTGAATCATTATCTTGGCCTTTGTGGAAAAAAAAATCTAAATAGGTTTTGTATTCAGATAAACAATGTTGGAACGAATACAAGGAAACCAACAGTGGAGTACACGAGTGAGGATTATGCAAAAATCATGTTGACTAACGTGGAATCAGCTTTCCATTTTTCCCAAATTGCACATCCTCTTCTGAAAGCATCTGGGGTCGGAAGCATTGTGTTCATCTCCTCTGTATCTGGCTTGGTGCGCGTTAGTACTGCATCTATCTATGGTTCAACGAAAGGTGAGTCAATTGTTTTTCACTATTCAGATAAACCCACAAAAGCAGAAATATTGTGGTTGTATTCTCTCAGGAGCAATTAATCAGCTTACAAGGAATCTAGCTTGTGAGTGGGCATGCGACAACATTAGAACCAACTCCGTGGCACCATGGTACATCAATACCTCACTTGTGGAACCGGTCGGTATCTCTCCACTATACTCTTACTATACCCTCAAATAATGCATTTATTTTATCATGATGATGTTATGTTCATATGCAGCTACTTGAGAATAAAGATTTTGTGGATGCTGTTGTTAACCGAACCCCACTTGGGCGCGTTGGAGAAGCAGAGGAAGTAGCGTCCCTGGTTGCTTTCCTCTGCCTTCCCGCAGCTTCTTACATCACCGGACAGGTCATTTCCGTCGACGGAGGATTCACAGTCAATGGTTTCAGTTACGTTATGTAACCACAACCTCTCATTGCAACTTTTAATACTAAAGCAAGAACCTTCGTGAGTGTTTTTCCACATTGGTCTTGTTTGACGACGTCTTTAAACCTGTAGTAACATTCTCCCATTTGTGTTTTCAACTTTTGTTTAGTGTCTAAACCTTACAAACACTTCAGAGTTTGTTTTAGAGGTCCCCAACTTGTCTAAAATTCCAAAGGAATCCTAAGAATTCTATCCCAGCACTTCTATTTTGTACTATGATAATGCCACTCGTCAATGTCTTTTTCCTTTACTCTTCCTCTTCTTCTTCTTAGTAGGATGCTTATCCAACGACGGTTCAAACTTCTTTTCGCATAAGAGCACTCTGTAACTTGCATGAGGCCCTTCAGCAGTTTCACGTAAGGTCGTGTGCCATCTCATTGCGTTTCCAATCTCTTGAAGCTCACTCATCACGTTGATAGTGTCCCTTATGTATACACGTCCTCCAGGTCTCAAAATCCGGTCCATCTCTAGCATGATCGTTGTCATGTTGCACCTGAACAAGGCCAGGCCACCACGAAAATTTTTTTTATGATACTCTAAAATGGGAGAGGGGGAGGCACTTTTATTTAAGTTGGAAAAAACAGTGTGGCCCTTACCTTTTTCTTTCGATGGAAAATAGACCAGCGGCGTGTAGCAAATCATACGTTCTTGGGTAAGTATCAAACGGTTCACACCTGAAAAAGACAAATATTTAGCAGCAGTCTGAAAGAACAATGATATGCTCCACAGAGAGTTATACAAACTAGGACCTCAAAAAGGATTTAAAACAAGGAAAGTCCTGGCAACAATCAAAGATCAAGGGAACACATTCATATAAATTTGATTATAGTTAGACTTTTGGAATAAATCGTCATTGTACCAATCATGCATAACTCCTAGTAGTCCACGGTCATATATAACAGGCAATGTATTTGGTCCACTGACTGGAACAACGTTGAGAACCCAGCAATCAACCTGTAGCTCAACTAATGCAGCCGCAAATCTGCCAACAAAATAAAAAAATCAGCAACCATTTCGATTTATGTAATGATAAGAGCATTGCGGGAAGAGATACGTACCCGCCAAATCCAGCTCTCATGTCCATGACATTTCTGAGTCCTATCTGCTTCCAATGTAAGGCATTTACATAGTTTGATATTATTTCTTTCCAGTATTTATATTCAGCTACAAAGAGCTCTTTTCGGGCTATGTACGAATCAATTTGTATTGTCTGCAGACTATCCGGTGGGATCTGTAAACGGGATGGCCAAGGAGCAAGTTTTGCTCCATATCCATTATCTTCAATCCTAGTGATGCATGCCTTTAGATCTACATACCTAACATAATCACAGCAGAGATCTTAGAACCAGTGTAGGTGACATCCCCCTAGGAAATAAAAGTTGTTGTCTCGAACAAATTTTGGCCTAAGAGAAGCTCAAAGTCAAAGATTGGGAACCAAAGCAGATTCTTCATTTAGGAACGAAAAAGCGGGAAAATAAGGTAGGCCAAACATACCAAACACTATCTGGGTCATCCTCAGGATTGCACAAAGGAGGCATGATTCCAGCATCACGACTTAGATAACAAGTGTTATCTGTGGGCTTCTGCCAAATAGCTATATATCCTTCCTTCTTTACAAGAACCCAGCAAAGCCTAGTGGTAAGGTTTACCATCTCTGAAAAAAACAAAAGTAATATTCATCTTACTAAATCGCATACAAGCAGTCATAAAAAGACACTGTGTATATATCTTTGCAGGCGAAGGGAAACTAGCTCCAAAAATCTAATCAGAACTATAGCAAACTGAAGACCACGAGCATAAAAATTAATTAGTAGAGTAATAGTTCCAAGTTCCTCTCAAGATAACTCAAGAGCTTGTCAAACGAAAAACCTTGGTTTCGATGCCTCTATAACCAAAATAGACACTTGGTGGAAAACGTGACATAGAAATGAAATATGAAGCTGTATGGATGATACCTTCCCACTGTTCTTCCAAGGCCTTCTCATGCTTATATACAGGTTGTGCTGCCCAAACAAAATATCCTCCGGCACGAAGCATCCTATTGACTTCAAGTAGCAAGATCCCATCTTCATATCAAAGAAATAACAGTACAGGTAGATTTGTCAGTATAAGCTCAGAATCACTTGGTTCTAAGTTAGCCTTTTACTTAAAAGTCAAGATTCCATCTTCATATATAGAAATTTGTTCACTCAGCTGAACTGGAAAAATAATTATTACTTTCCTAAAAAGTAAGATGGTGGCAAAACATACTATCACGAGTCCAGTTGATTCGGCATCTTGAACAATGTACCAAATCAAAAGCTTGGCTTGGGTACAACAATCGCCGTGTCGTGAATGCTGCCACCATTGCAGGAACACCACGCTCAAGAGCAAACTGTATTTGGTTCTCATGAACATCTTTCGGAGCTATAGACATAGTCAATACATTTCGTGACATCAAGTAAGCACCAAAACTCGCCACACCGCATCCAATGTCAAGCACAACTCGTGTATGGTTACCAAAACTGATATCAGGAATCATCTACATATATACAACCAAACAATGCAGTAACTTCAGACTCAACGGAACACAGGTAACAAAAAACTTCACATCAATTCTTAAGAAAAAAAACTCAAAAAACCTGAGAGATCTGATCCAAGTACTGATCAGCCCCATGTATAAACTGAGTACCACCACCAGGAAACTTGAATTTGTCATTCTCTTTAAAAATCCAGTTCTGACCACCTTTGTCTTCAACAAGTCGAGTATGTGGAACATTGTTAAACCACACCTGGAAACAAAAAGGGAAATTTCAGTTCTACACAAATTTAATACCATTTTTCAATTTACCATTAATGAATGATAAAATAACTTAAATTTACGATGAAAATAAACTAAACTACGTTTTTTTTAAATATATAAAATATTTTAAAACTAAACCATAAACGTGTAACCTCAAATATTAATATATTTTTGATTGAAAATTATTAAAAACTACAAAATTATCTATAATCCTCAAAATCTCGGGACCTGCTCTGTAATATTAGTAATCACTCTTTACATTTCACAATAGGGAGCTTCACGATACCTCGTCGCGGCTTTTAGGCCACGGGATCGGAGGACGGTAACCGGTGGGAATCGGAACGGTGCAATTCAATCCCATTCCTTCTTTGGGGCAGTGCCGCTCGAATCGCTCTCCACGCGCCGTCGTGCTGAGCCTTTTGATGGCTTCTACGTTATCTAAACAAGGAATGTAATCCGTCATCTCCACCGGACAAACCTCGATCTTCCCCACACTAACTCTGGCAGTGGTAGTAGGCTCGTCGCTACTGTCTGTTTGATTCCCCCATGCTTCAGCCGTCTCGGCGTCGTAATCCCCAATCTGGAACTCATCGGACATAGTTCCGTTCTCATCGACGATCCCAAACACCTGAAGATCAACACTGCTTGGCGGAGGCGGAGGAAAAACCGCCGGGGGGATCGGGTGACTCTTGTGGATCAAATCGGAGATGTTGTAGTTTTTTCCGAAGTCAGGCGAGAGAGCGACAATGGGGGATCGAGAAGGCTCGGAGGAGAAGAATACGAGGCGGCGGAAGCCATTCTCAGACCAGTGCTTACCGAGGAAGAAGCAAGCGACGGAGATGAAAACGAAGACGGAGATCTTGAAGAAGTTAGAGCTTCTGAGCAGGTTGCTTCCGACGAAGAGCTTCTTCATCTATCTTCCGATTCTCACATTCATAATACTAATTTTGCTTCTCTCTGTGTAAGTGAACCAGTGACGAAGCTTTTACACTTTCTATTTCGAGGGTATTTGTGTAAATCCTCCTCCCAAAGTTTATCGATTTAATAAATAAAAAAAACTATTAACCACCTGCTAATTACATTTACAAAGTTTTAAAATTAGAGAATTCACACGAGTTTAATAATATACGAAACATAAAATACAACTTTCCTTCATATGAATGGGGCCAGAAAAATGTAAAGAAGACTAGAATTTTAGACAGAAAGATGGATCTAACTGGGCCTAGGAGTGGCCCATTCAACCCTGACCACCGATCCAATGCGTTGATTGCTGGCTGTGCATCCTCCCTACTTACAAACTTGACAAACCTAAATCCTCGGCTCATGCTCGTATTCTTGTCAAGAGCCACATAAGCACGGGTTACAGCGCCAAACGGACGGAACAACTCCATCAAATCCTGCTCGCAGGTGTCTTCAGACAAGTTAGTCACACGTACAGAGTTCTCGACGTTCCTCCTACTACTCATGTCTGAACCACCATTACTTCATCTGTCTGCACCTGGTCTTATGCTTGGCGGGACATACGCGACCGCGCCAGTTCCAGTGGGTGTATAAGCTTCTGTTGTTAAAAGGCGTTTCCATTACCGACAAGAGATCCCTCTGAGGACATCAGGTCACCACTCATACGGCATAACCTGCAGACCATGAGGAGACCACCCGCCTGAGACATTGAATCTCCTGATATCGTTGGTTCTTCTGCTTGATCACCTGAAAAATATACAAAGAATAAAAATCTAAAATGTCAAAAAACAGAGTTATACTCAAATATTTTGTAACCATAAAAGAATCAAAAATGTAGTTGGCAGCTAGGTAATGAAAGCAAGGAATCTACTTTCGAGGAAGAAGCCACAAACAAAAACATCTGGGTGGGCATTACGGCCACCCGCTTATAGAAGAAACGCAGCTGACTAACGTGCCCATCCGTACCATCAACACTAAGAAAGCAGCTAAAAAAGAGAGCTTGTATGTATAGTTAACAGCCAAGAAAGGAAAACATCAACTTTGCTCACATTCAGACAGGCTACCAACATAATAGTGATTTTGGTGACATACTGACCAATCACAGAAAGAATCAGCCATATGGCTTAATATGTGATCGGCTAATTGGTCACCTAACATGAAGAAATAATGACAACTTAAGTCAAAAGATATAGTTAATGATCCATAACCAAAACAGGGTTTAATCCTGTTTCAGTGTTGAAACGAATCACCAACGACATTACTATAGGTGAGCTCACTGACCATTCACACAAACAGAAGCCATAAAGCTAACATGTGATTGGCTAATTAGCCACCATAAGAACATAAAACACTAGAAACACAAAAACGCAAAGTGTTTAACAGAAAGTTGGAGATTTTACCAGGAAGAGCATTAAGTCGTTCCAAGTGGAAACAGAAGGTCGTCATCTTCGCCTATATCTCCCCATCGAAAATTGTTAGTTCTCTGCATCGAAGCCATCGCTACTTTCTTCTACGTTTCACATTTTTAGTTTGCCGCCGCTTAACTTTTATTTAAGGAAAGCAAACTAGGGTTTCAGATTGTGAAACGGTATTAATGGGCCACTCGACCCAATAAGGCCCATACGTTGGGTGGTTCTGACTTGTTATTTACGTCGTAATGGGCCAATTCTGGTTAACTCCGGTTTGAATAGAATCGGTTTAAAAATGTTCGTATGATTTAACCAAACTAAACCCTGAAGGAAATCAAAACCCTTCTCTCTCCCTCAAATTCAAGCTCCGACACAACACAAACATGGCGAGTTTGGTTCGTCGCGCAGCCTCGCGGCTTGTCGGAAGCTGCATCAAACGTCGCTTCTCCGTTAACCCATTTCTGGATCACTCATTAGCCGCTCATGGCCGTCTGCGATATCTGACGCCGTCTATTTCTCGTTATAATCTATTCTCCACATCGGCTAGAAAGAAAGCTTCCTCAACAGATCCGCTTCTCCGAGTGATCGAAACCGAGATTGGATTCGCGGAGCAAGCTGATGATTACGACCGAGTAAAAACCTTTACTTCATCTTTTATAGCTAAAAATGATTTCGTGAAAGCTCTGTTTATATATGATCTCCTCTGTTTTTTAGGTTGAAGAAACTCCAAGTGGTTTCCCTTTCAAAATGGAAGACAAACCAGGATCAAAGATCGTGACTTTGACTAGAGATTACCAAGGAGAGAGTGTTGTAGTTGAAGTACACATGACTAATCTTGTGACAGGTGATAAAGGAGATGACGAGGAAGATGAAGAGAGCGAAGACGAAGAAGAAGAACATGAGGATAAGCCAGAGAAGCCTAAGCAATCAAATGTGCCTCTCTTGGTAACACTTTCCAAGAAGACAGGACCAAGTTTGGAGTTTAGATGTACTGCTTTTCCAGACAAGATTGTGATCAAGGACATGTGGGTTACATTTCCTGATGATCCTTCAAAGGATGAACTTGCCTATGAAGGCCCCTCCTTCCGGTATTATTAATAACCGATAAAGTTTTGATCTTTTGATGTTATAAGAATCAAAGTTATGATCTTTGATGGTTTCTTTGTGCAGGGTTTTGGATGAAAAGTTAAGGAAGGCTTTCCATAGGTACATCGAGATTAGAGGGATAAAACCGAGCATGATTAACTTCTTGCACGAGTATATGATCAACAAAGATAGTAAAGAGCACTTACTGTGGTTGAAAACACTCAAGAACTTTGTCAAGTCTTGAGGAATAAAAAGGAACACTTCTCAGGTTTCAGATGCTCTCTGTTTTTCATATCTTGTATTTGAACACAATTCTATTCTGTTTGGATCTATTTATGTGATAAAAAAGAGAGTATTGTGAAGTGAAATCACTAACACATTCAAAAAGTATGAGAATCACTACAACAGTTAGTAACTGTATTTCAGTTGAATCCTATTTGCATAAACTCAAATCTCCAAAATATAGCTACAGGCAAGAAAATATGTAAGTTTTTTCACTAACCCAGAACGAAAATCCTCAGAATAAAGTAATGCGTTCTATAGCTGCAGCATAAGCATAAAGAACATAAGATCGAAATTAAAAAAATGTAAAATAGGCAAAAAATTGTCTGAGCCCGGGTTCGAACCGGGGACCTCTAGTGTGTGAGACTAGCGTGATAACCGACTACACCACCCAGACGTTTTGTTAAGTGCGTGCTATATTACATATTAATCTGTATAACATCCTGGTAGTATTCTCCATCCGATTGCCGAAAGTGATTAAGACAAGGCAACGAAGAGTGGTGCAATGTAGACAACAGAATGTTTGCTGTTTTGTTTGTACCTCGTATCACACCGTGTCGTTTAACCTCTGCGTTTCTCTGCCACCTCTCGATACCTCCTCCTTCACCACGGCTCCACCAACTCCACTACAAGCAGCAGCCACACCTTCCGTCTCTCTCTTCTCAGGTTTCTCTCTCTCACTCATATTCTCTTGTCCGAGAATCTAGGAGGCTTTTCGTTTTAATATCCTCACTTTTCCCGTTTTCAGATTCGTTCGTTCCGAAAACAGATCGACATGACAGCTCCAGGTTTGCTTGATACGAGTATAATAATATCGATATTGCTACAATTATTAGATCGAGCTCACTTTGTTGTTTGGTTGGTTATGGAGTAGTAATGAAGCAAAACACAGGAGGAGATTCGTACGAGGAAGCGTTGGCTGCTTTGTCTTCTTTGATCACAAAGCGAAGTCGTGCTGATAAGAGCAATAAAGGAGATCGGTTCGAGCTTGTCTTTGATTATCTTAAGGTTATTCTTAACGATTTGATTCTTTCTTTTTTTCCTTGCACTTTTTTTTTCTATGATGAATATTATTAAGCTTCTGCGTAATCTATTTGCAGCTACTTGACCTGGAAGAAGACATGTTAAAGATGAAAGTTATCCATGTCGCTGGAACCAAAGGCAAGGTACAACAACAACTTCCATTTCTGGAGATGTTGTGTAATATAATACCAATTAACTTTTTTGTCAAGATGTATACATTAGGAGTTGGTTTTGTTAGTTGGATGTCTGTTTGAATTTGTGCAAGTCTATCTTAGTTCTACTCTTGTAGTGACCGTTATGTTCGTAGAACTTAGAACTGCTTTGCTGGAAGCTTAAGGTTTTGCTCTGTGGAGAATTGAGTTACTTACTGGATATGGTCATCTATAAACCTTTTTCCAATTTGAGTAAGTGACCTGAACCCAGGAATGGAGCTTGGTTTGCAAAAAAAATTTTAAGGTTCAGGTGCGACAAGGACATTGATTTGATCCTTTTATATGTCAGGAGATGCATATTGGTTTCATTTGATAGTGTGTCACTTCTGTAAAGTTAGGGAAATAGTACTTTGCCTGCATGGTTGATGAAAGTGATTAATTGTTTGCTTGGTTGGTTATACTATCTGATTCAACAGCTAACGTTATTATTCTCTTTTGTTTTTTATGTGGCTTGAAGGGATCCACATGTGCCTTTACTGAGTCTATTTTACGAAACTATGGCTTCCGTACTGGACTCTTCACTTCACCTCACCTCATTGATGTCCGCGAAAGATTTCGCTTAGACGGGTATGTTTTTTACTTTTTTTAAGTTCTTTGGAAATTTATGAGAAAAAGAAATATACATGTGCTCATAAAAGCAGGAATCTGATTACAAACAATACTTGTCCTTTTGCTAACTGATGTTTTTCCATTTTTCAGAGCCTATTTTATTTTGTTGATTCATACATACTCCATATTTATTCTCAATCTAACATATGTGTTACACACTCCTTGTGAATCTTTAATTTGCATTCTTCTTTTCTGAAAATTCTCATCTTCGCTTCAGCTGATGTGTTCTATTGCTGCAGTGTGGACATAAGTGAGGAGAAGTTTTTGGGTTATTTCTGGTGGTGCTATAACAGGCTTAAGGTACGTTTGCAATTCAATTAATTGAATCTCTTGTTTTGAACTCATTTTCTGTGTGTTTGGGTTTCTCGATTGTCTAGTTGTTGTCATCAACGTAGATTTTCGTTGAAACTATTTTCCTTGAGGGGTAGTGATGTAGAAGAGCACATGTATAGTGTTCCTCACTATATCATATCTTTTTGGAATCACCTTTGGTGTTCCGGTCTGTGAACTTCATGATAAAAAAACTGATAATGGTGTGCATAGTTGCAAATGAAGATGGAGCTAGCTTTAGGTTGTTACTCAAAAAACAAGGTTATTGACTATGGGATTTGCAGGAGAGAACTAACGAGGAGATACCAATGCCTACGTATTTCCGCTTCCTTGCGTTGCTAGCTTTTAAAATATTTGCTGCAGAAGAGGTTTGATACCAATCTTTACCTTTATTTAGCATTTTTTACCCAGTTACATGATATACGCAAAAACATACTGCTTCTTGCTTCTTTATGCAGGTAGATGCTGCTATACTGGAGGTGGGATTAGGCGGGAAGTTTGATGCCACCAATGCGGTACGTTTCACTTTTTTCCTCTTATGAAATACTAGTTCTCCTCGTAGGATGTGTCTGTTCACCTAACATTCAAGGTTATATTGGAAACCTGAATCTGACTAAGTTTCTGACCTTCTCCCATTTCTTCTATTGACCCAGGGGATATAGTTATATGACACCCTAGATAAGATCAGAACCCAAATCATTGATTACTCGAATACTAAAATCTGTATTAATATCTTCAAAAGACTGCAGCTACTGAAATATGGATGACTTTCAGGAAGGCTGTAAGTAGTCTCTATCCTTGTGACTAAATAAGTTCTCATGTGGATTCCCTGCTGACATGTTACAGGTTCAGAAACCTGTTGTATGTGGTATATCTTCACTTGGATATGACCACATGGAAATTCTAGGTTTGTAACTGGAATCCTCTCATGCATGCCATACCAGTGCTATTACTATTGTCCATCTCATTACTTATTTCTTCTGTAAATTATATATCATGAGACTGTGTTTTTTATTAAATGTGCAAGCATAGTTTTGAGTTACATTCCTTTGGTTTGATATCATATTCTTGGGATGCATCACAGGTGATACACTTGGAAAAATCGCTGGTGAGAAAGCTGGAATTTTCAAGGTGGCTATAACTTTGTATATCTAAATTTTAATGTGGATCATTCCTTTTTTGATTTAGTAACACTCTCCATAGTTGCCTCATCTTCCTTGGTTCATATTTCAGCTTGGAGTCCCCGCTTTCACAGTGCCCCAACCTGATGAAGCCATGCGCGTCCTTGAACAGAAAGCTTCCGAATTAGATGTACGCCCGCTTTCAGTTAGAGAACCTTATGGTTATTTAGTATGATAGAAATGTTTCTGTGCTGCTTGGTTGATTGTAGCATATTGGGTGTATCATTTCTTTACGATGAAAGTTGAGAAATCAATGCCTAGACGCTTCAAAGGTTGTGAAATTAATAGTAGGTGTTTTGAATAAGCTTTTAACATTGTATTTGATAGGTGTCTCTCGAAGTGGTGCAACCACTAACCGCAAAGCAGTTAAATGGTCAGAAACTTGGGCTTGATGGGGAGCATCAATATTTCAATGCTCGTCTAGCAGTTTCACTTGCCTCTACCTGGCTTCAGCTAATTGGTAAAATTGAAGTTCCCAGTATGACTCAGATGGTAAACTGCTCTTTCTAGTCTTTGTTTACTTCTCAGCCATTATCTAGGCCTCACTCTCATATGTGACTTTCATTATTTTCCACATTATTCTTTGGGTTAGAGTATACTTCCTGAGAAATTCATCAAAGGGTTAGCTACAGCAAGTTTGCAAGGACGAGCACAGGTCGTCCCTGATCAGTTTATCGAATCTCGGACTTCAGAAGATCTAGTATTTTATCTGGATGGAGCTCACAGTCCAGAAAGCATGGAAGTATGTGCAAAATGGTTTTCTTTTGCCGTTAAGGGAGACAACCAGTCAGAGAATTCAGGGCATTTGGTTAATGGCTCCTCAGGTTCCTCTCATGATAAATCGTCAGGAGAAGAAAACTGCCAACAGGTAAGGTGGCCGGTTTCTTGTTTTGTCTTGGATAAGAGTGAGTGGATTAAGACTATCTTCTTAAATGTCTTGTCTGTACTTGCTTTTCTCTGCGGGTCTGCAATATTTGGAAATATCTGAAAGAGAGCATCTTGCTTCTTTGCAGATATTGCTGTTCAATTGCATGTCAGTTCGGGATCCAAATATGCTGCTTCCACATCTAAGGAATACATGTGCAAACTACGGTAAGTTCTTGAGCCTTCAGCCTTGTGTATGGTGCTTATAAACAAGCTTTGTGAAATGGAGAATTCTTCAAAAGATAGAAATGTAGAAACAAAAGAAACGTAGCAGAAGAATTGGTACTGATAGCTAAAGAAAGCTGAACAATGGTTGATGTGTGTAGGTGTCCATTTCAAGAAGGCATTGTTTGTACCAAACATGTCGGTGTATCACAAGGTTGGTGCAGCGGCCGATTTGCCAGAGAATGATCCAAAGGTTGATTTGTCATGGCAGTTGACACTCCAGAAAGTGTGGGAAAGCCTTGTCCACAGTGAAAGAGGAGAAGGTAATGAAAGTAGTGGGAACAGTGAGGTGTTTACTTCACTTCCAATGGCAATAAAATGGTTAAGGGATAGTGTACATGAGAGTAGCTCAAACACACGTGTCCAGGTATAAACCCGAACCCTTGGAAATTGAATATGGATGGCTAATAGACTCTAAGGATTGTGTATGTGTGGGCAGGTTCTTGTAACTGGTTCGTTACACCTTGTAGGCGATGTACTGATATTAATCAGAAAATGAAGGTAAACAAAACGCATGTCATCATTATTCAACATACAACACTAAGCCACCGGCGGAAGAGGATGGCATTTATTATGAACTCTTTATCTCTGTATTATTTCGATTTTACTTTCCACATAGATTTTCTTTCAAAGGAACAGATTCACAAATGCTAGCTTGATTTGTTTCTTTCAGATACAAAAAAAAAAAAACAATTGAATCAGTTATCATCCAATTAAAATGAAACACACAAACAATCATATGATATAATTCTTTTTAATTATTTTGCTTGGGCTTCCAAAACATACATGATTTGGGCCTGTAAAACTCATGGCTCATGATTGTGTTTTTAATGCGTTCTCTTCCTCACAGAGACAAAGACATGCATATACTACTGGAGCTTTGGAGGATTGCCCAATCCTTGAAGGTGTGAATCCTGATTCGATTTACGAGAATATCAAATCAGGTCTTGAGAATAAAGGTTAAGATGTTGGTGCTTACATGCCAATCAATGCTTATTCTGATAAGAAAATATACCCGGATGAATTACTCCATAAATATCGAATCAACCTCATTCAATTTCGTGGTGGGGGTAAAGTTGAAAGAGAGTTTCAAATGTTATGGGACAGTCAACAATCATCCTAAAGAAGCAAATATAATGTTTCTCTTAAACCTCTCTGAAGACAGTGAGTTTGTCGATTCACATGACTACCATGAGTTCTTGAGAATTCTTGAATCTTTGAAACTATATTATGTGTAATTCTTGTTTGTTATTTTCTTTGAATAAAATGTGTTTCATTTAATATGTTAACTTCAAAAAAATCGAAGTAATAAAACAAAAAACAACAACTTACAAGTTACGGTCTCTTCTCTAAAGCCTTTGCCGGAGCTGTTGGTTCTCTTTACGCAACAATTGTAACTCCTTCATTAGCTCCGCCTGGTTCTCCAGAACCGAGCTTAATACCTTCGACATCTCCATCTGTATACAACAACATAATCAGCTTTTAAGTCGACATGGGTGAGATTAAAGCAAGAGCAAAAAAACACACTACCTCGTGCATGTGGAACTGTCTGAGGATCTCGATGTGCAGGTTTCTCATGTCGTCATGAATGGAGTTTTGGAACGAATCCAGAGTTCCTTCCAGTGTTTTTTGAAATAGCTCAAGTGTGAAATTGCTGCCACCCACCTCTGTTTGAGACTGCTTCATGTTTCCTCCCTGCTACAGAATTTGCAAAACTTACAACTATCCAAACGATATATTTGTCAGGAATGAGGAAAATGATGTTGTTTAACTTTTTACATACATTCATGATCGGAAGAGCTTCTGTTGCAGCCACCATCTCTGGTCTTGGCATCAGATTATTTAAGATTTCCTCTCTCGTTTCTGCTCCTGTTTTCTTTACCTTTGGTGAACCCGTAGAGAGAGAGGTGCCGTCACTGAAGGAAGAAGTGGTGCTGATTCTCTCAGCATATGTGGAGTACCTACGAGTAAAACTTGGTGATAGCCTCAACGATTCAATGTTACCCGGAGCTGCGATGCCTTTTGCTAACAACGGGCTTGAAGGTAAGTTCTCGGAAGCTGAAGGGAAGTCTCTGATCCGTGGGAATTCTGAGCCGACGTTTGCTGCGAGGTTTGTCTGACCAAGCGACAAGGGAAAATCTCGAGAGCTAGAGAACATTGATCCAGATGTACTACCACTTGTGCTTGAAACCCCGAGACGTGAAGGTGCATGGAGGTGGCTAAATTTATCGGTTTTCTCATTGGCCAATTGGTTAAACTTCTCAGATAATCTATCACCTCCCCATGATTCTGGAGGTGTCAAGGCAGAGTCTTCACTTTTGGTTGATGCTGTTGGCGTAGTAGTTCCAAATGGAGAAAAAGCAGCTTTCGTGTCATCCTGCGTAAATGAGAGACAATAATGTACTGAGAGCAATTTAGAACTAAGTCCAGCCAGTGTATTCTGTATAACCACAAATAAACAGAGACTTTGGAGACATAATGAAGTTATGCAATGACTTATAAAGATAATAGCATTCGCTTGACGAAGAAACGCAAACCTGTTTCGAAGTAGAACTTGATTTCCAGTCAAATATCGTATGTTCCTTGTTTCCATCTCCGAATGGAAATCCCTTGCTCGCTGAAGGAAATAGCAAAGAGGAAGCCTTTTTCTCCTCAATCAAATTATCCTTAGTGTTGAATCCTTCACTATCAGCCCACTTCTCAACGGATGAAACATCAACGATAGGGGAAAATACACGCATATCATCATTGAAACTGTCACTTGCACGAAGTGCATGGAGTCTGCCCAGTGGCGCACCAGGCCACATATGAGTTCTGTTTGGTGTTTGTTCTGCCGATGACACGTTCACCGTACTCGTCGCAATTCCACGAGTACCTGGTAACAAAGCCGACTGTGAATCTGAGGGTGTTGTTGATGGAAGTGGATCAGGAATGATAGCTGAATCGTCCACAGTCCCACCAAGAAGAGCCATCTCACCGGTGTAGTTTTTCTCATTCACAATAACTGGTTTTGATGTTTGCCATGATAAACTTGTTACAGCCTGTATTAATAAAGCAAAAGCTTAGTTAGCTTTTGCAATCCAAAAGTTTTTAAAAAATTCTCTCCCACCAAGAGAGCCCCCACTGACCCCATCAATATAGACATCACTTCACCAAAATATACTGTTGGAGATTTCTAAATCATGAAAAGGATGGTAAAAACAAATAAACAACTAATGGTGATAAGTCGAATGTGTACCGACCTCTGAACTACTGTAAGCGTGCAGGACAGTGACAGGCTGTGGCTTTCCACGAACGTCGTAAAACACTACTCTGCCATTACCCGTTCCAGCTGCCAGAATGTAACCATTATCCCCAAACGCCAAAGATGAGAAAGGTGCCTCATATGAAATGCAGGACGAAGATCTTCTGGATCCAGAGTCATACGTGTAAAGCTTTTTGTCCATCCCCACACTAGCAATTATCTGTTAACAGTAGACTACTTAGTATCTGTTATCTCAGAGCATTAGACATGCCTATCAAAGTTGAGGATGCACATGCTTACTGGTCAGGATTTGAAATCACATTCATCTGACTCTTTGAATTATGTGTACCAAGTATCATTGATTAGGATTCATTTACCTTTTCGTTAGATGGAGAGAAGCAAACACCCGCAGCTGGTGCAGAATGCTGCTTCGACCATGACACCTGTGGAGACACCAGAAACTAAATGGTAAGTATAAGCACATTATTTAGCGTGTCTTCAGCATAAATAAAACCACTCGTCTAACTTATGCTTTAGTCAGTCTTCAAATAAATCAACTCGTCTAATTTATGCTTTTCTAATTCTAATATCAACGAACGCTATGCAGACACAAATTTCCTTGGCTTCCCTAATTCCCTACTGGAGCTAATAACCCCATCATTAACATTAGTTCATGAAACATTGGCAGAATAGACAATCTACGAGACACATCCTTTTCCACATGAATCGCATAAGTACAAAAGCAGACCTTTGGGTTACGACCAGTCGTGTCCCATAGATGCACGGTGCCATCATCACCCGCAGTTAGTAGAAGGTGTCGACTGGACCTTGAATAGTCAAGCACCCTCAATACCTGGTCTTGAAGCAATTAGAAAACCAATTAGTCTTGATGACCGGGGTTCTGAGCTATGGATGGAAGGATACATGTACAAACTGAACAACCTGCCCATGTGGATCTTTTAGTTCGCTAGCCCTTGCTCCAGATGCAAGGTTGTGAACTATCAGATCCCCACCAACACTGACAGACGCCAAATGCTCATCTTTGCAATTGTACATCACACCTGTTATTGTACTTGTATGGCCCCTCAGCTTCTTAATACAAAGCTTTCTTTGCAGATCCCATATCTTAACAATTTGACCAGTTCCACCAGAAGCTATGTACCTGCTCCCTTTTTTGCTGAAGCTAATAGCCGACAAACATTCCTGAATTCATTATAACACACGCAAATATGCATAAATAAAATTGACAATGGATTTGGCATTCAATCTAGGTAAAATGCAAAGACTTTGGAAGATGGCGAAAAGAATGATGTACTTCATACTCTCATTTTCTGATTATGTTTAAAATATACAGGAGCCTAAATGTGACTATGATAGTGATGAAGTATAATGTGGGATAGAATCTTGAATCACATCATAACGGGAACAATGAACTAAGATGTTGATTATAATAAGCACACGACTGTATTCATTCTCGTTGGTTCTTACGGTCTACAAAAGTGTGTGGTTCATGCTTTCTAGATCAAGGTCCACTGAACATTGTTGGCTTATATAAAGGAAAATTCAGGCTATCACAAGGATACAACAGTCGACATTTTGGAAAAGAGTATAAAAGATCTCCTTCTACCTCCATTTATCTAAAGTTATATCTACTGCTAAGAGGAAAAGGCCGTGAATGTTAAAAAAAGAAAAAAGATATGCAGGATAAAGACATTGAAATCAGAAAAACTCAGGATTAACCTCGGAAGTATCACCACCGTCCTTCCCAGCAACCGGAACAGTTCCTAAACTAGTCCCATTAATCCGCCACAGTGATATCTTCTTATCATCTCCCGCACTCGCCACAACTAAATCTGCATCCCAGAAAACAGAACCTCGACACACATTAGAAGAAGAAAGAAAACAAAATTTCTCCTTCCACTAAAGACAATCACAGAAACATAAACCAGGTCCGTCCATTTGAATCAAATAGTAACACAAGGCGTTTTGCAAGCAACCTATTCATTTCATTCAGAAGCTATCGACTACAAGTGTTCTAAAGATCGGTCTCTCGACAAATCACGTCTGAACGAAACGATTTTTTCAAGAAATCGTCTAGACGTTCAAAAAATCAGCCTAACACTATCCTAACGATTTCTTGAACATTGCTAATTACATTCCCAAATCCTTTGCCTAACTCGAAGATCACAAGATATATAGATTCATTCTACAAAACTCAGCTCAATAATTGCACAACCTGAGATCAAAAGTGAAAATGCCAAATCAAGGAACTCAGTACAAATGCGACTAATAGGAGATCACGTACTCGTATGATTCCACTTGACGGAGTTTACAGCAGAACCAGGCGTCGGAGTATAGCTCAAGACGCAGGGATCACCGGAATCGGCGGACACGTCGAATAGCTTAACCGTATCTCCGCCGCTCGCCGCCAGAAGGCGCCACGAAGGCTCCACCAAGTTCGACATCATCACAGGCTTCTCTTAGATTCGCAGTCCCGAGAAAACTGAAAAGGATATTTCAGAATCTGAGACAATGCGGGGGAACTCTACCTTTCCGAGAAGAGAGAAGAGAGACGAGAACAGTGAGAACAATAAATTATAATTATTTATTTTAAAGTTTAAATTTGATTTTTGAAGGCTTTGTGCAATTAATTATGTGATGGGCCAGTACCAAGTGGGCCCTCTATAAAAGTAAAGTTTCCATTCTTTTTCATTTTTTCTTTTGATCAACCCATTCTTTTTCATTATTTCGAGTTTATGTACTCATTTCAAACAGAAGTTCAAATCTTTTGTAATGAGGATTAAAAAAACTAGATAACAGGGCTTAGACTACTTACCACTGCAGCCCATTATTAAGCGAGGACCAAACTAATGAACCCAAACTTTTTGTCACAACCCAATTAGATCACTGAGGTCATATGGCAGTTTAGTCCTTTGTTATTTTTAATACTAACTCATAACTTTGTGTGTATGGGTTTCCTTCTTTTATGATTCTTTAGCATTTAGAAGTCACTTGACCCCCAATAACTAGGAGAGCCATTTATACCAACGTTTACTTATTTTTCTAGGTTATAAATTTATCTGAGATTAAGCAGGAGTTTAGACAACAGGTTTGTCACTGATCACAAAACAAATACTGATCCTAACAGCTAAAACTATAATCAGATTTGCAATCAAATACGTCTTATTGATCTTAGTTTACAAATGATTAAGCATATAAAACCTTCTATAGGGTTATTTCATACGTTAAATTTTTGTTGCGTAACATAAAACAGATAAGACGTTAGTTAAATCTCTGTAGACAAACAATTGGATAAGAATACTAATCATACCCATTTCTGTTTTGTTGTCAACGTTTTTCATGTCGGTATATTTGTGTTTATATATCCGCCGAAATAATTTTGCAAGTGATATTGATTCTTATATCCAAAAATAATCTTTATATGGCGAATCTTATTAGATTTGGAGAAGATAAAATGCAATCAAAATTAAAGAGAAGATAGACGTGGAATATGCCTCAACGTTTCAGCTTGTGGATTTGCAACCTCTACTTTTAAAAAAAAATTGGAATAAATCAAGTCATGAAATCTATTTTTGATAATGATAGACTTCACCATGCAGATATATGCTTGGCTGAGATCGGCATTTCTGGTATAAAGATTAAACTAAATATACACATTTACTGGTTAATAGAGTGACCAAAATATCAATTATAAAATAAAAGAAATGTGTGTGTCACAAATGAGTCTACGAAGAACAAATGGGAATTGGATTCATATCTTTGAGATACTTTATTAGCCATCTTATACCCTAATAATTAATCATTCTTCTCAAAGTGTGATTTGATTTATCTACTGGAATTTTAGATTGAGCATTTTTATGTTGTATTTATATCATTCTACTTTTCTTGTAAAACCAAATGACATTGGATCTCCCTATTCACACTACCCATGATAATTATTCATATATTATTGTTCTTTATCAAAATATATTATTATTATTTTTTACCAACAAGTCGAACAACAACCCATATCTTACATTAGTTCGAAATACAATATTTAAGAGAAGAAAAAAAAACACAAGTCTTAATATTCGAGAGTTAAGAATGTCCATGCATGAATAACCCTTTAGTCCATACTCCATAATAGTGTAATTCAGTCTAAAAGATGTTAGAAGAAAGAAAAAAAAGCTACACCTTCAAGGAAAAGTCGATTTGAGTCACATGCATTATCGAATTTATTGTATATTTAAATTGAAGAAAAAATGAAGGAGATAGAGATTGTGGTAGTGAAGAAGAAAAAAGAAGAAGGTAAAGAACTTATCCAAATGACAAAACAGAGAAGTGAATTAAATTGTGGAGAAAGAGTACAAAAGTAGTAAAAGCAAAGTTTATCTACAACATCAACAAGAAAACACACGTGTCGAAATGGAGAGAGCTGAAGACGGCGGCAGAGCCACGTGGGGATCACGTGAACCCATCTCCTTCTCATCAGAAGTTGGTTATATAACAGACCGTTAGGGGAGTTAGGGCAAAACCAACAAAACACCAAAGTCATCATCAATACAATAACTATCATTATCCATTTATCTCACTTGTTCTCTCTCTCTGACTCTACTCTCAAGAAAGCTCTTATTTTGAATCTAATTAGTCACTAATCATCCATGGATATGAAGAAAGCCAAAGCTCCTTCCTCATCCTCTTCATCACCTTCTTCATTTGATCATCTGTTTGGTCCAAAAGGAGGATCAACCTCTGCTACTTCGGCTTCTTCTTGTTCAACTATACTCGACTCCATTTTTCCTCCTCCTGTAATATATCTATTTTACATATGTGTGTACATGTATGCATATGCATGTACATGTTAAATGTTAGTATGTGCATGTAACACGAATGAACATATATAGCAGTTGTGTCGAACCTAATTGAAAAAAATGTTGATTTATACACAATTGGAGAAATTTTCGAATTATGATGCACAATTTGTGTAGTTTTCTTTTGGAAATAGATAAGCTTTTGTAACAGATAAGGCTTTTTATATAGTCATAAAGAGAACTTTCATTACTAGCTACACGACAAGTAAGGATAGAAGCGATCATATTCATGCATGTATCCTCTTAGGGGTGCATATTCATATATGTGTGTATGTATCTATGTCTGAATAGTTTTTCTTTCTTAAATTGAGTGTGTAGTTAACTTGAAAAAAAATGATAATGCAGGTAGCAAGGAACAAGGGTAATCACACTACTCGTGGAGTTCAAAGCAGCATTTCTCAAACCACTGGTAAGATTTTGAATAAACGTTACAAATATTTTTCCTAGTTTTCAGATAATATTAGAAAACTATATATTTTAGAATAAATTGATAAACTCATACAGTACTTTGTATTTTTCATAAGAAAAAAAGTTCTTTATTTGTCTTGAAATAGTATTTTTGGTTTAAGTATAGTCATAGTCAATCCTAATTAGCATAAAGCAAGTAAAACATTAAATTTTTCAAAATTTAAAGTAAAATTATTTATATATATATATATATATATATAAATTCTAGGTTGTTTTTTTAACACAAGAACTTAACCTTATTTGATTACAATAGCTAGAGAAAATTATCCATTTTCTTTGATAAAGAAAAAAAAACACTACAACAACATAAACTAAAACATAAACTAAAAGAAATAATTCTTCAATAGAAGATGACATCAAAACTAAAAGAGATAATTCTTCAATAGAAGATGACATCAAAAGCAATATGAAGCTTGAATGCGTCGATGTAGCATTCATGACAAAATCGGACATCAAAGAGATAGTGACACAACGTAATGTTAAAATTTAGCTAACTTGATTACTTCTTATGATCCTGCGGAAATTGCTACACAAAAAAAAAAAAAAAACTGGAATCCTCAAGTTGTTAAAAATAAAAACTTTTTACTATGTATTGAAAAAAACACTGGGGTTAATTGCATTAAACGATTGTTGGAATTCCCAGATTAGATCAATCTAAGGCCATTCATCTATAGTGATTAAAACATCATACAATATGATGAGGTTAAAATTATGAATAGTCAAAAAAGAAAATTATGAATATGTTCCAAGAGTTATGATTTTTAACTTTTCTTTTAACTCTTTTTTTTTGTGTTTCCATAGATGAGAGGGGCATTCATGAAACGAGAGAAGCTTCCTACTACAGCTCCTCCATTTACTACGGAGGTCAGCAACACTATTCACCTCCAAGAACCGATGGCACCTCCACTTCTCCATCTCACCACCACAAAGAAACTGATGATCTTGCCAATGACACAAACGCTACTTCCAGGGGAAATTGGTGGAAAGGTCCTTTACCTTTCTATACCTTAATCACCATTAATCTCCATTCCTTAATCAGTATTCCATCAATATATTTGTTTTCTTGTTTGCAGGTTCTTTATATTACTAAAGACCAACCTAACTAGTCCATTTGATTTACGCAATGGCTTCATATCCATAACTTCGCAGTGTGATATTTGGGTTTTGTTTTATATATGTTCATCTTTTTGTTTTTGGTTGTAATCCTACATAGTTTAAGAGGGATTATTTGACCGCATCTACCACTAATGTATCGTACACACTGAGTAAATATAGTACTCATGATCGTAGTAACAAGTTATAATATATTTCATGATCAATAATCGTGTTTGATCAAGTTTTATTACTGAAACCAAGTAATACACATGCGTTGACATTTTATACTGGTTTAGAAGAACGTTTGTTGCTCACTGTCTGCCACTTCAAGGCAGAGTATAAGCTGCAAAAAAAACAAGTAACTTTTAAGCAAATTTGCATCTGCGACCGACAGATTAAAAAATAAGCAGTAATGATATTACCTCCACATTTGTAACCGATGGGACGATTAGAAATGTTGCAGCGTTTAGGAATGGTCATTGAGATCTCTGGCTTTGCTCCAGAGTTTCTAGCTGTAGAGGAGAGCATGACAGCGCAAAGACATTTAGGGTTCTTCCCCATTTGTTTAATTCGAAAACAGCAAGTTGGTGACACTTTAGCAGACTTGTCTTGTGCAGCCATTGCACAAGGAGCCAGCTTTATGGCTTCTCTATCTGGAGGGTTTCTCCCGCATTCTCCAGCTCCATGGACCGTTGTTTTAAGGCTGTAGATGCAGAGAACTAGGAAGAGAAGGTTAGATAAAAGCTGAGTTTGCATTCTTGAAGCAGATTGTATATGTATATACTACTTGTGGAACCTGAGATTTATAGCAATTGAAAATGACCAGAGGATTTGGCAGGATCAAAGAAAATCCACATAGAAGGTAGTGGAAGAAGCACTAAAGGAACATAGTAATTACTTCAACTAATCAGTCCCATTAATGGCCTCAAAGTGCGTAGTTATTATAATCTAAAGTAAGATCAGAGTGCCCTTAGTCTATAAGCTAATCATCTCAAGCCCTTGGGAAAGCAAAGAGGTGTTTTCACATGACAAACCAATAGACAGTAGCACCCAAGTATTGTCCTAGAAGAAAATGATTATCAAAGGCCTTAATGAGCCTTCAGCCAGAATCAAGTTCTATGTTCGTCAAGATCTAGATACATTAGATCCTACAGTCCTCAAAACAACTCATGAATAGAACTCAGCTTAAGCAGCTCTAGAGATATGTGACAGACACAAAGCTAGAAACAGCTGAAAAGTTCTAATCCAAAGGCCGGACATCAAAAAGTTCTCACTTTTGATGTTTTGATTCCAAGCAAGTAGTGTACAGTAACTCTGCTTTATCAATATCCAAGAGATCAAAACTGAAGATCACCTCATAAAGATCCGATCCTTAGGTCCTTCAGTCCTCAAAAGCTAGAAACTTGTGAAAAACTCTAATCCAAAGGCGGGACATCTAAAAGTTTCTCTCTTTTGATGTTTGATTCCAAGTAGGGTAAAAAAAAACAGAACCTTCTTAGTACAGTAACTCTGCTTTATCAATATCCAAGATAATCAAACCAAACAAAAGCATAAGAATCCAGCATTAAATCATAATAATCTAACACCCATGTCCTCGGATCGAATCTGTATGAATCGACCACTTGACTATTCCCAATCTAACTGAGAATATAAGAACCATATCTCAGAATCAGCATAAGAATCATTCTCATCTGAACAACAACAACAAGGAGTCACCATACAAAACATGTTTCCTATTTGCATCAATCATAAACCATGTCCTAACGAGTAAAAGCATAAAGCATAAGAGAAACATAGATAAACAAAGCAGAAGGAACCAAAATCAAAAGCGGGACAACAGCTGCATAAGTATGCCCACTCGCACCACAACCAAAACTCCCTAGCTTGATCTGAACCACATTAACCAAAGCCAACATAAGAAAACCACATCCACAAACCGATCCCAAACCGGAGATAACCATTCCGAATCTAAGCGCCGTCTTGTTCACGTAGTAAACCACCGGATCGATCCGATTTGAGAAGTGGAACGAAGCGGCGATGTTGAGCCTCATGGCTTGTTTGAGACCTAACGCGATGAGGCTCGAGAATAGGAAGGAGGCGAAGGAGTAGACGTGGAAGGCGACGAGATTCTCCGCCATTCGGGTCGTCGGGTTGCAGTTCGGGTCGGTTACGAGGCTGTTTGATGGGTCCGATGGGTTCCAGGCTAATCCGATGAAGACGGCGAGAGTGAACAGAGAGTTCACGTTGACGATTCCGTCGAGTGCTGTGATGTGAATACTCGTCGTCATTTTTTTTCTTCCTCTCCGTTAGATTCGATTCGGTGACTCGGAGAGATTCGTCGAGATTTAAAAGAAGAAAAAAAAAATTCAATGAAAGAACAAAAAAGAGATAACGCCGTTGCCGGGCATCGAACCCGGGTCACCCGCGTGACAGGCGGGAATACTTACCACTATACTACAACGACTTTGTTGTTAGATGGTTAAAGTCTTAGTTATTGTGCATAAAAATATAATCTTTGACAAGTTATTTATTATTTGTTGGTGTTGTTTACCAATAAATTAACTGGTTAATCAACCATAACAACTCTCACCTTTTGTATGTTTTGATTTGCAAATGTAGACACTAGAATAAGACAAAAACTATAAGTAAAACATATGAAACAAATCAAATTCATGTTCTGCGCAAGTTATACATTATATTGAATTTCTTACAAACTCTTAAGACACAATGTACTTAGGAGGACCCTTTTGATGGACTGAAGTTGAATCTCTTTTCTTCTCTTCTTCACCTTCTTTCTGGTTTCTCACTGCTGCTTCTGGACTCTCTGATGGATCCACACATACTTTTAGTTTTGATTCCATGCCAAGATAGTTGTTCAATACCCTTCTCACTCCAAATCCTCGAGAAGGAAGACCTTTCTCACTGACTTTTATGGTGTTCTTGCTTGAATAAGAAGGTGTTCTCTCTGCTTTCCTGGGGCTGATCATTGGACCAGCCCTAGGAGAGAAACCTGGTGTCGTTGAGAAGCTTGTTCTGTATGGAGTTCCTGATGCAGAAAGTAGATAAGGGACTGGTACTACTTTCTTGTGAGCTATAATGCTGACCCTTGGACTTGACAACACATTGTTATCATCAGGCTGTTTTGTTAAGTCGTCCACGTAGAGTAAATCATCGATTCGCGCCACGATGTTTGATGCTAAGCTCTCTAAAGCCCTTGAGTAGCTCTCCAAGATTGATTTACCAATATCCTGAAATTTTGTAAAAAGACAGTATTAAGTTACAGAACAAACAGAGCAAGCATGTTATGTAACGTTTCTTTTTTGGACCTTGTTAGATTGAATCTTGCTAATGTCTAGAGAAGTCTGTGTTAGAGATGGAAACCGCTGCTTCAAGCAACGTAAGAGAGTTTCAGATCTCTCAACAAGTAATCCTCTTTTGTCACCAGCAGCCATTAGATCTTTCACCATCTCCCATGACAACTTTGGTGTAGAGCTTGATGTATTATTATTAGTACTGTTGACTCCAAGCTTTGTTTGAACTCTTCTACGCCAAACATATATGGAAGCTTCCACACGGTTTGCGATATCAAGAGCAATATGCTCAGAGGAAAGATCAAGACAATCAAGAAGACACTCGGCAGAAAATTTCTCAGATGTTATGTACTTGTAGATAACATCTCCAAGACAAGATCTACCGTTCTGCAACAAGAGTGAGAAGAGTCAGAAGAAAGACATTTTCAGAAATGTTTTTGAGTTAAAGATGGAAACCTTAGGGAGGGTTTCAAGGTATGATTCAGGAACATCCATTTCGGCTAAAGAGACACTGTTGATAGCCATTGCAGCTTTAAGTATCTGCGTTGCACAGTCCCTCTTGTGGTTCAGTTCTGTTCTTGCATCTTCTGTAAGACCATTAGGTGCTAAACGAGGAACAGGCAACCACCATTTCTCTTCTTGGCGCTGAATCTTTCTGCGGAAAGAAGCTGAGCCATCGTTTTCAGAAGCTACAATGCCTTGATCAACATACCAAAACTCTGTTTTCTTGAAACTGGCCAAGATATCCTGTTTTGCCAACAAAGAGAAAATTATAAGTAACATCAAATGGTTTGTGATCATTGTTAAAAAGAAAGTTTGCGAGAGACTCACAAGAAGCAGATTGTCTAGCTTACGAAGAGCTGGGAGGTTGATGAAAAGATCAAATCTTGGTCGGCAAGTCATGACCTGAACATCCACAAAAATTGATTCATTACTGCACATTTGAACACTCGATCAAAATAAAAATCAAGAACTTACCTCAAACTTTTTGCCGTCTGGATAAGTTTGTGTTGACGGTGTTAGCTCAACGATGTGATCACTAACACTGAGAATCCACTCTATTTCCCTTCTCCACATGGCTTTCTTCTCGCTTGGAAGAGGCTCTAATCTCCATAGCTGCCCAAATATCGTAGCTAAAATGAAAAAAGCATGTTAAACACTTTCAAGAGAGAGTTTTGAGAGATGTGACTCGAACACAAGGATAGTGTTTTTACCACAGAGATTAGTGATGGCGTTGGAGATGGCTAAAGCTGTGCACACACCTTTGCCTGAACCTGACATATCTTCACCAAGTAATAACTTTGCAAACCTCTCCTTCATCATATCCACCTCTGATTCAAAATCAGATGAACAATAACAATTTAAATTTGAAATCTAGGCTTAATTAAAGTAAAAAGCTTCAATTTTTTTTTTTTTTCAGAAACGAAAACAGAGCACTAACCTGTAAGGTTTACTTCCTTTGCTTTAAAACCAGAATCAGAGACAAGGGCAGGTTTGTTATGGTCGAACTTGATGTTTTCCTTTGAATGTTTACGAAACGAAGCTTTCCTTATAGGCCAACCCAGAATCGATGAAGGTGGTGGAGAAGACGAAGCGGCGGTGCCTGAAGAACTCTCGTAGCTCGACCCGCTCGTGCTGCTGCTTCTCTCCTTTGATTCAGTCAAAACACTTCTTTTCTTCTCAATCCCTGCACAGCTCTTCACCAAAGTCTCCATTTTAAAAAAACTAAACAGAACTTGAAAATGCTGGTTTTGTGACAGAGTTTAAGAAACGGCTATAAAGGTAAGAACATGTCTCTTGTGAGAGAGAGATCCAAAAAGAATTTCAAAAAAAAGAAAAAATCAGCCGATAAAATAAAGTGCTGTTTCTCTGTTTAGCTTCCTCTGTTCACGGGTATAGTAGATAGAGAGTAATAATATATATTGACTTTTCATTTCAAAACATTAAATTATATTTTTGGCGGACAAAATCTCTTTGTCGTGCGGTGGGATGTTACGGTTCTGTCCCTTGTGCTAATCAAGAATTTAGTAAGTTACTACAAATATCATTTGGTGAGGTTTATGGGATTAATCATTTTCATTTCCGAGGTTAATTAGTTATATTTTCTCCATATTTAAAAATGATGTTTTAGAATTTTTATTTGTATTTTATAAATTATTTTTAAAACTTCAGTTAATACATTTTAATTTAAAGTTTAAATATTAAATAAAATACAAAATTGAATGGTGGAGTAGTCATTGAGAAAGAAAAACAAAAGCAGAAGTTATTGGTTATAAATACATACAAACAACTTATGGATGTATATATATTAATTAAATGAAAATTTAAAATTGCAATTTAGTTTAAGCCATTGCAATTCTACATGAGGTTTTTGTCCTTATGACAATTAACAAAACTACTAATCTTTGTCAAAGGAAAAACACTAATAAATGAAGAGTGTATAACCCCAAAAAGGAAGTGAAGACATTCTTCTTGGAAAGTGTCAAAAATTAAAGTCATATCGGCCGCCGATAAAAAAATTGAAAGGGTTCATTCATAATATAGCTGATTTAATGCATCGTTATTAGTTGTGAGAAAATAATGCAAAGGGTAAGTAAGTGGCATTTCTGTTAATATGGATGTTTGTGGTGGTGCAATATCGTAATCTGAGTATTTTAATTAATTCAAACGCATGCATGGTCTCATCGCTATTCGCTTCCATAGCCGTTTAAAACGCCTCTCATGTATGTTTGATTGTATGTTTGATTTTAAAGCAGTGATAATGACCAAAATAAATTTAAAAAATGTTTTTGTCCTTAAAATAAATTTTAAAAATAATAATAATAAAAAAAATTTATTCAAGAGTAAAAATGTAAATATACATTTATATATTTGAGTTAACTAATTTAAACTTAAAATTTAGCGTTAGGGTGAAGTTTTGGATTTGAAGTTTAAAATTAAAAAAAAATTAAAATTTTCAAAATAAAAAAAAAATATTTTAATCATTTTTTTCTTGAGATTTATTTTTGTGATAAAATTTTCAAAAAGCTCAATTTAAAAAATTTATCCTTTTAAGTATTCCTTTAAAACATTACACTTTGTTTCATAATTTGTTCAAGTCATGTCTATCACATTACATCTAGAAATTCCAAATTTTGAAATCCAATTAGGTCGATAGTGTTCATCACTAGTAATAGTTAAAGTAAAAAGGTATGGACTGATCTAAAATTCGAATACAACAATTCAAAATGACCTGCTTTTATTAAAGTGAAAAACAAAAGTATTGACTTTTTGGACACAGCACTCTCATAAACTTTCCTTTTTCAAAAATGTTGTATTCTTTATTTTATTTTAAAAACGTGTATCGATTTCACAAGTCTATAGTTTCTTCTTTGTTACGTGCTCAACATCCCGCCTTCTACCTTCGATATGGGTTTCAATTCAAATCCCTGTCTTTGTACTCTCTTTTTTTTTTTTAACTTTGGTATATAATAATGTCTTCATTCTTACTAGCTGCTGCCCTTTATGATTAAAAAATTCTTCCTTTTTGTACTTTATGTAGTTTTTGAAATATTTTAGTAATAAGTTTGATTTAAATTTGTCATTTTCGGTTTATGTATACCAGGTGTTCGTTGTTCAAAAAAAAAAAGCATACCAAGTGTTCAAACATATCACGTTGTAATTTGCTGATATATACAGAAAAAATAATAGTGTATACTTGAGGTCCATGTTTTAGAAGAACATAAACCATCACATGCATTAGTTAAAACAAAAAAGAAAAAAAAAACATCACATGCATGACAATATACTAGTCCATATACGTTGTCGTTTGAGAAAGTTTGCTCTTTTAATGGGCCAAAGTTATATGTACGGAAAAGTCATACTGATGGGTCGATAATGGGCCGAGTTAGGTAACCCATCCCAGAATTGACAGCGAGAATGTCCAACTTGTTGGGAAAATTTAATAACTGCGAAAGAAGATGGGAATAAAAAGACAAGCAAAAAGGGGATTTTAATTAGAGCAAATCATAGGATTCGTCGCTTTCTACAGCTTCGTCTCCTTTCTTTATCCAAACCGTTTGATTATTATTTTCCAGGAAAAAAAGTAGAAGGATTATTCAGAGAATTATTGCTTCTCCCTAACGCCTAGAAGCGTTAATTAGATCCCATATTCTTTTTCTCTTGCATCTTAAGCAAAGGTGAAATCTCATTCTCTCAGTTATAATCCTGATTGGATTTTTTTTTGTTCTCGATGGTAGAATTCACGATTATTAGATTCGCAAATTGTTGATTCTTGGTTGAATAGAGTTTCAGGGGAGGTTTTGGTTTGTCATCACTTTCGAATTTTGCAGTTTTTTTAGCTTTGTTGTGTGATCCTTTCATCGTATATGATGATTCTTCTATTGCCTTGTTGTGTATATTCAGGGCCAAGCAACAAGATCATTAGATAACGCTGTTACTGCTTCTAGTGTGTTGTGTTTATGACCGAGGAACACCAACCAACACACTTGGTTATTTATTCATGTGGCCTCTTTGTTTTTTGCTCAACAAGATTTTGAAAGTCCAAGAGAGGAATCAGGGGAGATCAGAAGAAAGACTTGATGGAGATTCCACTTCTCCTAAATATTCCCAGTTTGATGATCCCTTTGTTACTAGTCATGGAAACCTCAAAGTTCCATCCTCGTCCCACTTGGAAGTAAGACCTGCTTTTGCTGTTGATAGATTCTTTGTTTTGTCTCAATCTAGTGAAGTCTGAAACTTGGCATCCTCTTTGCCACAACACCCTTAGGTCCCTCATGTACACCAGCTAGCTTCATGGGATTGTGGCCTCGCTTGTGTTCTCATGGTTCTCAGAGCAAGCGGCATCACAACCTGCACTATTCAGGATTTGGCTGAGATTTGCTCCACAAATAGGTCTGCTTTATCTTAAGAAACTTCCATCACCCCCACTTTATTTTATCTGCTTTGTCTGCTTCTTAAAGATGAGAAACATATAAAGAAATATTTATCATCAATTTTTTTTTTGAAATTTCTGCAGCATTTGGACTGTTGATCTCGCATATTTACTGCAAAGGTTCTGCGTGGAATTTTCTTATTACACAATAACATTCGGAGCAAATCCAAATTACTCCATTGAGGAATTTTACAAGGTATCTTAACCTTATAATGCCGTAAGACCTCTAAATTCGGGTTTGATAGTTTCTCATGCTACATGTCATGTTTGGCGGTTCATCTAGTATGTTAATGAAATGTTGATTCTCTTCCCCACTTGATTCTTCTAATTATGTTCCTTTTGAAAATCATGATGCAGGAGCAACTCCCTGAAGATCTGCTGCGTGTGGATTTGCTCTTCAGAAAAGCACATGAATCTGGCATTACTATACAGGTAAACCTGGTTGGGCCAAATGATTCTACTTGCTCCTTTCTTGTAGAAATTTTCTGGCTTATTTTTGTTCCATTAGTGATGCTTATGTGCGGTTTCTAGCCAAAGATGTTACTACGACTTTATTACATTTAGTTATATTATGCACTTTCATTAAATCAGTACATTCTTATAGCATTTCTGCGGAAAGTTAAGTGTCATCAAAAACCGTCCCTTGTGTAATCTGTTTCTTATTTGGAAATCAAATTCAAGCAACCTCTTCGTTTTTGCAGTGCAGATCAGTTAGTATCGATGAGATTTCTTGTTTGCTATTGTCGGGGAACTATGTCGCCATTGCGTTAGTAGATCAGGACAAGCTAAGGTCGGTTCTTTTTTTTTTTTTTTTTTTTTTTTCTCGTGTATTCCCTCGAGTCTTTCGTGTTCTCAAATATCCTGTGCCCTTTTTGTAGTATATCAGTGGTCCTCGACAAAGTTTATTTCTATCTTTCTTGTTTTAAATTTTTGTTCTAAAGGCATGATAAAGAAGTTGTATAGTGTTTATATGCTTGTTCTTTTTGCAGCAAGTCTTGGTTAGAGGAAGTGATTGTCGCTGGTCTTCACAACAGCAACTCCAGCTACACTGGTGAGAGATACCCCCTGCCTTATATTCTGTTTCGTCTCATCCAAAACAGGAAGCCCACTTTTATCATCCTCTTGATAATCTTATGTGGATAATCCTTGTAATCATTTGGAACTTCTGTAATTTATGAAACCATGACCTGGCAAATAAATCACATATTAATTAATCCGAGCGTAAAATCTAGCTTCTCAAAAAGAGAAAACGCTATCAAGCATAACCTATTGACCATCGTCTTCTGTGGAGATTGGGGACACTCATTAGATTTTCCCATTTCTAAATTTCTTACAGTGTTTGTTTCCTTCGTGTTTTCAATAGGTCACTACATTGTGATATGTGGCTACGATGCTGATAAGAATGAGTTCGAGATCAGAGATCCCGCCAGTTCCAAGTAATTTCTGATTATCTCTCACTGCTTTGATTCCTACAGTTATGTACCCCTTCGACCTTGTACCCTGAGATGTTGCATCTGGCTATCTATTAGGTGAAAATTAGACATCATCTATCAAAATTGTTTTAGGAAAGTTGACTAGTAAACAAAATGGGAAAATGTTGTGGACACATGTTGTTAGTATTTTGGTTTATAGTGAGATGTTACCAAGTCGATTTGTATGTGAGTTTTCAGTACCATGTTGGAATATATATCTTATAAATCTCAGAAGCAAGAAAGAACACACAGTTTATGCATGAATCATCTAGTAGCCAAGTATTTACTTATAACAGTAAAGAAATAACAGAGAATTTTTTCTTGTAGGATGCAGGAGAGGATATCGTCAAAATGTCTGGAGAATGCCCGTAAATCGTTTGGTACAGACGAAGATCTTCTCCTGGTAAACTAAGAAACATGGAACTTGTTGGCTCTGGCATGTGTTTGTGTTCATGTATTTATTGTTTCAATGGATTTGTGCAGATAAACTTGGAGAAGATCAAGAACCAGAAAGAGTAGTTATAATCATCATCAAATCAGTCTGGATTATTATGAAACTCGAGTGTTCTCTCGAAGAAGAGCTATACTTGCTTACATATACATATATATATATATATATACACGTATAAATGTATAATGGAATTGCTCAAAATATAGATGGATCATCAGTTAGTGAACTCGGTATAGGCTCGACATTGCTCAAGATTTGTCCCTGTTTCTAAGCAGTTATAATTATTCGTTGTACAAATCTGTTTCTCATAAAGATGTGGTGAATGTATATAAGATTTGATCGATTCACCTTTTCGAGTAAGGTAAAAGCAGAGCCGGTAAACATCCGAGTACAAATCGAGTGTACCGGATCAAACCGAACCGGACCATACAAATACAGTATCCAATCGCGTCAAACCGTAGAATCGGATTCGAATTTTCTTAAATTCCGACCGAACTCAACACCATAAGATTCGTTTGAAGATGATTTTCTATTTCACTGTCTGCTAGACAGAACTAGAACCCTAGAAACTCCCACCCAAAACCTTGCTTACGGTTCTATTCGCTGTCCGAGAAAGAAGATGGAGGAGGATCGTGTTCTGTCATCTGTTCACTCAACGGTCTTCAAGGAATCGGAATCGTTGGAAGGGAAGTGTGACAAAATCGAAGGATACGATTTCAATGAGGGAGTCAATTACCCTAAGCTTCTCCGATCCATGCTCACCACCGGCTTTCAAGCCTCAAATCTCGGCGAAGCTATTGATGTCGTCAATCAAATGGTTTAATTCCCTTAGATTCTCTAATAAAAGATTCCTTGTTTGTTTTTTTGTCTGAATCAGTAACATGGGCTTTTTGAATTTGTATTGAAGCTAGACTGGAGACTGTCTGATGAAACTACAGTAGCTCAAGACTGTAGTGAAGAGGAGAAGGAACCAGCGTTTAGAGAGTCCGTCAAGTGTAAAATCTTTCTAGGTTTCACTTCGAATCTTGTTTCGTCTGGTGTTAGAGAGACTATTCGATATCTTGTTCAGCATCATATGGTTAGTTTGGTTTGAGTTATCACACCCTCTCTTTACTTTGGAAGTTGTTTATTCATTTGATTTTGCAGGTTGATGTTATAGTCACGACAACAGGTGGTGTAGAGGAAGATCTCATTAAATGCCTTGCACCTACTTTTAAAGGTGACTTCTCTCTACCAGGAGCTTATCTTCGGTCAAAGGGTTTGAACAGAATCGGGAACTTGCTGGTTCCTAATGATAACTACTGCAAGTTTGAGGATTGGATCATTCCCATCTTTGATCAGATGTTGAAGGAACAGAAAGAAGAGGTTTTTATTGCTCAAATCTTTTCTTTTCTGAGTAGAGAATGATATAGATTCTTCTCTTGATGATTATCCTTCTTATGTTTATTGTAGAATGTGTTGTGGACACCTTCTAAACTGTTAGCACGGCTGGGAAAAGAAATAAACAATGAGAGTTCATACCTTTATTGGGCATACAAGGTAACATAACAAACTTACCCTTTTTTAGTATTATGGGCATACAAGGTAGGTAACAAGGTTCATGTCTTGTGTGGTGTTTGTAGATGAATATTCCAGTGTTCTGCCCCGGGTTAACAGATGGCTCTCTCGGTGATATGCTGTATTTTCACTCCTTTCGAACCTCTGGCCTTGTCATCGATGTAGTGCAAGGTACCTTCTTTTACTTAATGAGGCAATGGTAATTCTAGTGCAAGACTATTGTAGCTAGCAGTGAATTGTAAATGTTTCAGTGGGAGATAGGATAGGAGAAATTCTCTTGTCAATCAAGCTCTCTGCTATTGTGTAGTCAGCCTTTTGGTGAATATGAATAATGTAGTTTGTCGATTTGAGTGTTTATCTCAATGCTAGACTATAAGAAACAGTCACTGAACCAGTTATTGCTTGATGAACAGATATCAGAGCTATGAATGGTGAAGCTGTCCATGCTTCACCAAGAAAGACAGGGATGATAATCCTTGGAGGGGGCTTGCCGAAGCACCACATATGTAATGCCAACATGATGCGTAACGGTGCAGATTACGCTGTATTCATAAACACCGGGCAAGAGTTTGATGGGAGTGACTCAGGTGCACGCCCTGATGAAGCTGTGTCTTGGGGTAAAATAAGGGGTTCTGCTAAAACCGTTAAGGTCTGATTCAAACCTTCTTTGCTTTCTTCACTCTGTGGTTTTGAGTTACATTTTTGATGATGGATCATTTCTTGCAGGTATACTGTGATGCTACCATAGCCTTCCCTTTGTTGGTTGCAGAAACATTTGCCTCCAAGAGAGAACAAAACTGTGAGCCCAAGACTCACGTCTCTTCGAGCCCATAAGCCTAATCAAGCGTGTCATTTTCCTCATCGGCTTGTTGTTGTACTTGTATCCATTGTCCTGGATTTTACACAACATTCATCTCTAAAAACAATCAAAGTCTCATTTATCATTACTTTTTAATCTTATTCAACATTATTTTTCAAAAAAGAAAACTCAAATCTTAGTCCCATTTATTTCACATCTGAACAACAAAACCATATTCGTTTAAAAAAGCATTACACCCTGAGAACTGGTATAAGCCTGAGAGGAAACTTTCTTGTGACAACAAACTGAGATATCTCCTCCATACTAAGCTCTTCCGGTTTAGAACCATCATGCATCTTCCAATCAAACCGGTACAAGAGATTAGCTATAATCTCCTCGAGCAACGCGATACCATAGGCCATACCAGGACAGTTCCTACGACCAAATCCAAATGGAACATACCCTTTGCTCCCCATGAAGTCAACGTTCTTCTCCATGAACCTCTCAGGGATAAACTCATCAGGTTTCTCCCAGTCCTTGGGATCGCGTTGGACCGCAAAGAGATTCACCAGTACTTTAGTATTGGGAGGGATATCATAGCCACCTACTTTTATCCACTTAGAAGATGTCTGTCGTGGAACTATCCCTGGAGGGTGAAGCCTCAACGTCTCCTTAATGATACATCTCAAATAATGCATTTGATCTATTTCATTACTGGTTATCTCAGCTTTGGTTCCAACTACACGTTGTACTTCTTGTTGTGCTTTCTTTAAAACTTCAGGGTTCTTGATGAGTTCTGAAAATAGCCACTCGAGCTCCAGTGCTACGGATTCTATAGCCGCTACAAATGTTCCCTACAGTTGTATACCAAGAACAATTCATTAGCGGACCTCTAGATATGCATGAAAGTAGGCATGCATGTCTGGTTAGTTTGGTTTTCGGGTTGATTAATTCTAAATTTGGTTAGTTCAGTTCAGTTAAAATCTCACGGAACTGAACCGATAAGGATTTGGTTTGATTTCCGGTTAGTTCAGTTTCAACTTTCTAACGAACTTTTCGAATTCAGTTAAATTTCGGTTTAAATTGGTTAAAATTCCCAAAAAATTGGTTAAGTTTAGTTATTCCAGTTTAGAATTTGTTAGTTCGGTTCGAAATTTTGGTTATTTTTTTTTTCAAAACTGAATTAATTGATTACTAAAAACAACCAAACCGAACATAAAACTGAGTTTTTAAAAGGGTAAATCTCTTAAATATATTTTTTTAAAAACCAAACTAAACATTTTAAAAAAATTTTAATCTCATCTTCAAAACTCCACATAATAATTCTAAATCCTAAGTATAGATTCATTTTTTTTTAAATTGTCTAATCGAACCGAATTTCCAAACTGAACATTTCGGTTCAGTTCGACAGGTTTGGCTAGGTTAATAACTGCATGACTAAGGCCATGATTAACCCGGGTCTCTTAAGGTAGAGTTCTTAACGAAAAATTTGTCTTTTTAATTTTTTTTTTTTTTTTTTGCATTTTTCCCGCTAAGAGACGGCTCTTATGGTTCTTATTTAAGAGACGGTTCTTAGCTTTTCTTAATTAAAAGCTAAGATACGTCTCTTAGAAAAGCTAAGAACCCCACTTTAAGAGACCCCGGTTAATCCTGCTCTAAGTATCTAGAGATGTATATGTTACACAAACCTTCATAATGGCTTTGACATCGTAGTCATGTTTTTCGATGTCTTGAAGACGAACAAGAACGTCTACATAGCTCTCCTTCTCTCTTTCATGGATGAGTTTCTCCATGATACTGTCCAACTCCGAGTAGATGTTCTTTAGATGAGTTGTAAACCCCGTTAATCTATCGACCCAAGCAAGACTCGAGAACATATCAGCAACACAGAAAGCTCCCATGAGCTTCTTGAACTTCACATCCCAATCCAAAAACTTCTTTGTAGTCTTATCTTCCTTTTGGTTACTACCAGTGTACGACCTAACAAAGATATTGCTCACCACGGTGTTGAATATATCCGTTATATCGATATCCTCGCCTTTTACGTTATAAGCATCAAGGGTCTTCAACATACTTGAGATCTCTTCATCTCTCATTGTCTGAAACTTGTTGACAGCGTTTTTGTTCAAGAGATGAAGAGCTCCCACCTTTCTCAGCTGCTTCCAGTGATCTCCATAAGGATGATACACCATGTCTTGGCCATTCCCCTTTAGAGGTTGAAGGCTAGAGATTGCGGGACGGTTTGAGAAATCAATGTCGTGGTTCTTGGAGATCTCTTCAAGAGCAGAAGCGGTTGAGACCACGAGGTATCGTGTTGCTCCAAAGTTTACGAACATGAATGGTCCACGTTTGAGAGAGAGGTCGTGGAGTGACTTGTGTGGTAAGTCACCGATTTGGTGGAGGTTTCCAATGAAGGGAAGCTTTGGTGGTGATGGAGGAAGGTTTAGTTTTCTTGATTTGATGTTTTTCTTGATAAGTGAGAAGATGATAAGTGGGAACAAGGCTAAAAGAGTTAGAAGGAAAGGGTTTGAGTTAGAGATGATCAGCTCCATGACTATTCTCTTTGTTTTTTTAAGTTTTGTGATCACTTGCTTTTATCCAAGCCTTCTATTTATAGCAGTGAAGAGGGTTATTTGTAGAGAGTTTTTCAGTCAATATGAGCAGGCTCCTTAGTAAATATCTCATCAATATACAAAAACAAAAACCTAAGACCAAGAACATTGTTATTCAGTTAAAGTTAAGAACTACGTTAATGTAGAGCACATGTAGGGTATTTTGTTTGTCTGAAACAACTATTTTTTCAAACTAGGGCATTCATTTTTTTTTCTTATCTTAACATATTATTCTCAATTCAAAGTTGATTTTAAAATGGAAGGCATAGAAAATGTTGTGTTAAAGTAATGCTAAAAGCAATTAAATACTACATTTCTTTCAACTTAGAAAGCATATATTGTGTTAATTTATTAACGGAGATTTAATGGAGTTAAAAATGTTAAAATTGGTCAGTCAATTTGAAAGTCTAGGATCAGAGTGGTTCACTTTTTTCTTCTTGAGGTCCCAGTTGAGAAAAGTCTTGATCAAATGATTTTTCTTCCGAAGAATAAACCAACTTGTATTCCCTTAACGATAGGTTTGATGGTTGATGTATATTTTTCAAATAAACGACACTGAGAGCATGATTAACCCAGCACCCTTTATGGGGTGCTTAATTTTTTTTTTCTGATTTAAAAAAAAAAATTAGAAAAAAAAAAAACCCAATCGCGGGTCACTTGAAGAAACATCCAAAAATGAATGCTTATTTTGAACCTTTTAGCACCTCTTCTTCTAATTTATTAGATCCCCTCCTATAAAAACTTACTCTAAACACCCTCTAAAATCCCCCACTAACGCTGTTCTGACTGGCTACAATGATAACGCCGTACTGTCACTCCCGAAGTAAGTTGGTAGAACACAATAAATGTGGTCGTTGACTGTTATGATGCGCTAGTTGAAAAAGAATGATAAAATTTTAACTTTTCTTTTCAAATAAAATGGATAAATAAATGGAAAATTCATCTTACGTCTTTCTTTATTTATATAAATGAAAAAATTCAGATGCCAAACAATAAAAAAGATAAAAACTTTAGGAGAAATTTCATATTTTTTTTGTTTATCCGGAGGTTACACTTTATTTTAAGAATTAGTTTGAATCTTTCCATTGTAACTGAGATACCTTCATATTAGTTAAAAAGAAAAAAAAATCGGCTTTACCATAAAGGATAAAAGGTACTACTAATTCACGAGATCGTGTAGTCTTTTCAATGGGTTCAGCCGGTCAGGTCACGTACAGTTGCTTGCCATAGATCTCCAGGGCGTGTCTAGCAGAAAAGGACATGATTTCAATCCCTGTTTTATAAATTCTTTTTTTTTTTGGTAATCTTAGGCCATCTTTAACCCGGGTCTCTTAAGATAGGGTTCTTAATTTTTTTGTCCTCTTTTTAATTTTTTTTTTTTTTTTTTAACATTTTTCCGGATAAGAGACGTCTCTTATGTCTCCTATTTAAGAGACGGTTCTTAAATTTTCTTAGTTAAAATTAAGATACGGTCTCTTAAAAAATAAGAACCCCTTGTTAAGAGACCTGCATTAATCCTGCCCTTATAAATCCTAATTTATTTACTGGTGAAAGACGTTTTTGCTAAAAGTTTATTTTTAAATTTAATTGTAATTTTTTTTATTAAAAGAAAATACTAGAGGAAGCTACGTACGTTGGGGCATTGGCAAGTGATTCTCCACTTTGCCATCTACTTGGTCATCAAAAGAGTTTGATTCTCCCATCTTCCTTGAAAACTTGGTTTTACACTGGTCCAGTCACATATTTTAGAGAGTCATGTGTCTAAAATCTCTAACGAGCGTTTACCCATACTTTGAAAAATTAAGGATTTTCATTGGGTAATTTTCATGTTTACTACATTGGTATTATTAATCATTTTCATCATAATAAAGAAATATTTTTACAGATATCTTCTTTATTAAGAGGCAAAAAAATCTTAGATTAACTAAAATTCTAAATTTTACATTTCAAAACTCTATCCCACCTTTCAACTTTAAACTCCAAGTTTTAGATTAATTAACCATATAGTTATAAGTGTTGTTTTCCCTCTTTAAAAATAAAGGTAAAAATGATTAAGATAAAATGAAAAATGATATTAAAATGTGGTATTTAGACAAATTTCTTTTTTTTTCATTTAGCAGAAAAGAAATCATTGGCGAGTGGGAGAACATAAGCAATGCATGATCATATTTAGACGAGGGCACATAATTTTGTTTCATTATGTAATGGCTATATGGTTAGGGTGCATTTCTTAAACTAGTAGTAATTACTGGAAAAAAAAAATCAAAAAAATAGATAGGAGCACATATCCCTCCCTGTAACTCGTCACTTGAGTCCGTCACTGAACGTAAGCTACCTCCCACTGCTCAAATATCATCCTGAAAGTTTAGGATATTTGATCCGCTTTTAACCTATAATTTTAATACGTTGATAAATACATAGATTTTGCAGATGATATTTTCTCTCGGTAGGAAGTTTCAAAGAGACTTCAACATGCATGCCTCTTTTTCTGCAAATTAGTAGCGTAAAAATACATTTGTGTAATTGTTTTCTTCCTTTCTCTTTTTCTAAATAAGTGCTTGATTCCAAAAAGAGCTGTCTAACTGAGACTTTATTGACCAAGCAAGCTTTTTTTAGTAATTGATAAAACACGTTACTTAGAATACAATCGTCGCTAGTCATGCATGTAATTTTAAAAAAAAAAATTGTGTCCCAAAATGTGTTATTTGGATTTTTTTCGCCAATCTCTCTAATTTTATCAACATTGATATCTAACTTCTTGGCTATAATCTATCTTTATGAATCTAGATACGTATCAAGTTTTCTTTATATTCTTTATCTAAGATAGACCCAACTGAATTTGTTCAGATTAATACTGATCAATCTAACTCACTCCAAGTAATTTGTTAAATTACAAGATTATAAAAATTGTAATTCTTTTTCTGTTGAACAGTCTTTAAATTTGAACTATACATAAATAGCGCCAGATATTACGTGTATTTTGCCAACTCCTAGTGGATACAATAGCAGCGCATACGAAAAAGAAAAAAAAAAGGTGTGAATGCCTCCCCATCTTGGCGGAACCAGAATACCAATTAAGACATGCTTGACCAAATAATTTCAGACTGCGATTTTGTCTCTGGTCGTGAGCTGTGAGGCGACTGTACACACGATCTACGACCGATTAAAGTAATGCGTAGATAAGAGAAAAAAGAGGGAGTAAAAGAGTTGAACGAGATAAATAGTATCCGGTTCAATTTTCTTTTGTAGTTTTGTTACCCTTTTATTTTAAGATCATGTCCATTGATAACTCTTAAACAAAGGATTTAAAACTTAATATAAAAATAGTGATTATAAAATAAGTGAATCTCTCAAGTTTGAAAACTTTCTCATTAAAACTGGAGATTTTTTTTAAAATGATAGTTTCTCATTTGAAAACTATTAGATTACAATTTTCAAGTTTGAGATATCCACTTATTTGATAATGATTGAAAAAAATTTAGATTAGAATTTTCAAATTTAAAATACTCATTTATATTATGATTATTATTTGTATTATAATAAATTTTAAGAACTTCACTTAGAACCTATCAAAGAGATTGTGAGTAATGAATTTGTCCTTTTAGGTGAATCGGCTTTCTTAGTCGGTAAATAACTCGTTTGAGTTATTGACTGAATACAAATTGTAAAGATTTATCATTTGATGAGAGTAGTCATTATTTAACCATTTCATCACTCAAACAAGTAAACAACTGGTAAAATCATCCACCGTTTATCATTACATGAGAATAATCATTAGTTAAACAAGACTCGAAATATTATTAGATCAAATAATTTTGGGATTTTGTTTCTATTATAAAGAAATGCAAATCAAAGTTGAAAAAGAAACCAAATGCATATTAATTAGTCTTGTTTTTATTCCAAACACAGAGGAGGAATATCTTCAAAACACTTAACAATTTATTAGTTTAAAAAAAAAACTGAAATGACAAAGGCATCAAGACACACAGATAAAGCTAGAAAGATGATATGTGATCAACCAAATGTTGTAAAGATCGATAAGCCGAACCGTTTTGTTTAACCGATCTTCCTACTTCCTCCTTAAGAAGTTTCATCCTCTCACGGATTACTTCACCTTCAGGTTCCAACAACAGTTTCCTCACCACTCTCTCAATCTCATTTCTCTCAACCCTACCCTCTAGATGAAGCCCTACCATCCACACATCACTAACAAATCTTGCATTTAAGAACTGATCCCATAGAGAAGGCAAACAAATCATAGGGACACCTTCACAAACACTCTCAACAGTCGAGTTCCAACCATTATGTGTCAAGAAACCACCAATTGCTCTATGCTTTAGAACGTCTTGTTGCGGTGCCCATTTCACTATCTTTCCCTTCTCCTTAAGCCTTTCCATGAGCTCCTCCGGTATTGCCTCGACCCATTTGGTGCCATTGACCATACCAACCCGTACGACCCACAAGAAGGGCTGGTCGCTCTTTCTTAGGCCCCACGCAACCTCCAGTAACTCTGATTCACTGATGTTCACCACGCTTCCAAAACTCACATAAATCACTGATTTTTCTTCTTGTTTGTCTAGCCACTGAATACAAGTCTCGTCCGGTGTAAACAAGCTACTAGAAGAGCCAGGGAAGTAGCAATGAGAAGGTCCTATCGCAAAGATAGGGACTTGAAACTCTTTACGTGCTTGGCTGAGTGAGTCTTCATCCAACTCTTCACAGGATGATACACAGATAAGACCTGAGGATGCCTTTGTCGTTTTCAAAATCATCTCTGAGTACGAGTTTAGAATCTCTGTTTCTTCCTCGAGAATCCGTAAAAGATCCTTTTTTCGAAGCGGCGGGAACTCCTCTGCTAGTTCATCTTGTTCTGCATACGTGATAGAACCGTGCAGTGGAAGGTATCTTTCGCGGATGAGCTTAGGAAGAACAAAATGACCTAGAAAGAAGGAGACTTTATAGGGACTAAGAACCAATCTCGGCAGATTCAAACTCTCAGCGAGAGGTTGTGTGAAGATCCATCCAGAATCATCGATCAAACAGCTAATCCTCTGTTTCTCTTCCTCTGTTTCAGATTGCAACAGTTTAGTCAAACAGTCACGGAACGGAGACTCGCATCTTCGGTTGAGAAGCGTCAGGAGAAGTGTGACATCGTGAGTTCTTGTCTCTGCTTCGGACAAGCCGTCTTGGATCTCTAGGAAGGTGAAGAGAGGGTGGCTTGAAGCTTTTGGAGCGTTGAAGCGCGTGTGTATCACAGTGATGGTGAAACCTTTTGAGTGGAGGATCTTGGCGAGCTGAAACATAGGGTTAATGCAGCCTTGTAATGGAAGTGGAAACAGAATCACTCGTAGGCCATTACTCTTCTCCATTGAAGCTTTTTTTTTCCTTGTGTTTTCACACCAGATGCAAGTCTCTTGATAATATCGGTGAATGCCACATTTGAGATCAGATGTCTACCTGACATTAAAAAGTTATATATAATATTTTTATAACGTGGAGACAAAACTCTGCTGTTCTCAATGTGCTAATAAAGAAAGACAATTATCTGTTTTAGTTGATCTGGTTTTGTATACTTTACTCAGTTTGCAGCCTAGTGGGGAGTAGGAACATAGCAAATAGTTTTTTTAAGAAGTTTCATGAGCAGGCCCGGCCCTATAAATTTTGGGACGGGAAACCAACAAAAAAAATGGACCGATTTATTTATAAATTTAAGAAAAATATATAAAAATATAATATAATTGCTTGAACCCTTTAGCTTTTAACTAGTTAAGATGATGCTTTTACCGACAAAACTACTAAAAATACATGAAAAATTAAGGTTGAAATTTTAAATATTTGTTTAGGGCCGGAAGCTACAGCTTCTAAAGCTTGTACTCAAGGCAGGTATTGTCCATGAGTCACAGCATACAACACATAACGGTCACACTCCTCTCTTTTTTTTTTTATGAATACCAAAAGGTTCGTGTCGAATCTTGTAATCCCATCAGAAATCACAAGTAGTAATAATTTTGTTTCAGCAGTAACTAAAACAAGGAGCCTTTCACACAATGATCATGATCATTTCTAGTTGAGATAACCTATGGTGGTCACACTCTATTCAAACTAAATAGCTACAATGATGAAATACGGTCGACCAGGTCATCTAGATACCGAGATGAGGAGCCTCCACGTTGAACCGATCTTCTTACATCATCACGCAACACGTTAACTCTCTCTCGAATCTTGTCTCCTTCAGGTTCAACCATTAGTCTTGTCACGGCTCTCTCGATTTCTCCTCTCTCTATGCGACCTTCCAAGTGAATCCCTATCCTCCATACATCGCTGATGAATCTCGCGTTTAGCAACTGGTCCCACACAATAGGCAAGCAGATCATAGGAACCCCTTCGCATATACTCTCTAGCGTCGAGTTCCAACCATTGTGTGTCAAAAACCCTCCAATGGCTCTATGCGCAAGAACATCTAGCTGCGGTGCCCATTTCACTATCTTTCCTTTTCCGTTAAGACCTTCCATGAACCCTAATGGTAATGACTCGATCCAGTCTCGTCCCTGGACAGAACCAGGCCTGACAACCCATAAGAAAGATGTGTTGGTTTGGCTTAAGCCATAAGCAATCTCCAAGAAATGAGACTCGCTGAGAGTCACAATGCTCCCTAAGCTCACGTAGATTACTGATCTCGTTTCTTGCGTATCTAACCATGGAACGCAGCTCTGATCTGGTTCGAACAAGCTGCTAGACGAGGCTGGCACGTCATGGATGTGAGGTGGGCCAATGAGGTATATAGGAAAGGCGAAGACTTTGTGGGACTCAGCAAGTGATTCTCTGTCAAGCTCTTCGCAGGACATGACGATAAGCCCTGAAGCTGGCTTCGTCGTTTCTAGTATCTTGACCAAGTAAGCATCCAGCGGCTTAACCTGATCTTTGTTCCCCATGATTCGCGCAAGATCTTTCTTACGAAGCGGTTGAAACGTCGGAACAAGATCCTCTGCTTCTGAATCTGAAACAGAGCTGCCAAAGTTCAAGAAACAGAGACAGTGTCATCTATTATGAGATCGAAACAGTACCTGGAAACGGAAGAAACCCTTCACGGCGAAGCTGAGGAACAAGCAGATGTCCGAGAAAGAACGTGAATTTATACGCACAGAGGACAAATCTCGGAAGATTGAAACTATCCGCGACGGACTGTGTGAAAACCCATCCAGAATCATCGATCAAACAGCTAATCTTCTCAGCTTCCTCTGTTCCTGAACCTTTGATGAGTTTAGTCAAACACTCTCGAAGTGGGTTCTCGCAGTTGTTGTTGAGAAGCGTGAGCTGAAGCAAGACATCCCGAGACTGAGTCTGAGTTTCCAACAAACCGTCGGGGATCTGTAAGAAAGTGAAGAGAGGGTGGTCGGAAGATTTAGGCGCGTTGAAGCGAGTGTGGATGATGGTGATTGAGAAGCCTCTTGAGAATAGGATCTTTGCTAGCTGAAGCATAGGGTTTATGCAGCCTTGTAATGGTAGAGGGAAGAGAATCACTCGTCTCTTGTTTCTCTTCTCCATTCAATAATCAAGGTGCCTCCTTCTTCCTCTCTTTGCAATTGATTATCTTCTACACACCGATCCTTTAAAGTGAAGTACCATACAATAAGAAAAAGTAGTTTTATCCACTGAAGACTGGGCCTACGACTGTGACATGCACGATAAGTGTGACACATGTACTTGATTAGGACATGGATGTTGCTTTTCTCGTGCGTGATAATTACAAAGAACAGTTGAGTTTGATTCATTGGTAAATAAATCGATATTGTTTTGTTTGAAAAACTTTCTCGATAAAAGAGAAATACAAAAGCACACATTTAAAATGCACGACAATAATATTTTAATATAAAAATCAATACTTATATTTATTTTAAATAAAGAGGGTTAACCTAAAATAGTAGGACGTTTGCTATGCAAACAAACAAGACAATTTATTAAAAAAATTCATAAGTTAATTATCACTTTTCAAAAATAACATCAATCAAAATTATATTAAAATTTAAATTTATATTTTAGTGATTATTATTTATAATTTAATATTAAAAAAATAAAGTTAAGTTTATAAATTTTTTATAAATATTTTTTAAAATCAATTAAATCTATTTTTATCATAAATTTAAAGTATTTTAAAAATAATTATTCATTAATAGTAAATTTGAATATCAAAATTGGGATAGAAGCAAAATTTTCCCAACAAACAAGTTTATTGAAAGTTTTTCGATTACATCACTTAAATATGTAGCTTTTATTACATTTTAAAATAAAATGTTCTTAACATAAATAGGTTATTCCACAATCAGAACAATATTGAGAATATTCTGCATTTTATAGGAAGGTTGAGGTATATTTTGCAAATATTCTCATTGTTACAAAGATAGTAAATGATTTACTAGGGTTTCTATAGATAGAAAAGACGAGCCACCATCTTTAACCGATCTCCCAACTTCATCTTTCAAAACATTCATCCTCTCACGAATCTTTTCTCCATCACTTTCCACCATTAACATCTTCACAGCTTTCTCGATCTCCTTCCTCTCTATCTGACCCTCCAAGTGAATCCCTACCCTCCAAACATCGCTCACAAATCTTGCATTCAGCATTTGATCCCAACCTCCAGGTAAGCATATCATAGGAACCCCTTCGCATATACTCTCTAGCGTCGAGTTCCAACCATTGTGTGTCAAAAACCCTCCAATGGAACGATGAGCAAGAACCTCCTGTTGTGGAGACCATTTCACTATCTTCCCTTTCTCTACGAGGCTTCTCACGAGCTCTTCCGAGAGCGGTTCGATCCACTCTGCACCTAGGACCAAGCCAGGTCTTACCACCCACAAGAAAGGCTGTTTGCTGTTGCTTAACCCCCAAGCTATCTCCAAAAACTCTGTTTCCTTTATGTTCACAACGCTTCCTAGACTCACGTAGATAACAGATTTATCTTCTTGATTATCTAACCAGTGAATGCAAGTCTCGTCTTGTCTGAACAAGCTACTAGACGAAGCAGAGAAGTAGCTGTGAAACGGACCAATCGCAAAGACAGGAACCTTGAAAGTTTCTTTAGCAAGAGTCAAAGAATCTTTCTCCAGCTCCTCGCAGGACATGAATATTAGACCTGAAGATCTCATCGTTGTTTCGACAATAGTATCTAAGAATGGATCGAGTTTCTCTCCGCCTTCCCCGAAAAGCCTTGAAAGATCTCTCTTTAGAAGCGGTGGGAACTCAAGAACAGAGTCCTCTGCTTCCGAATCTGAGACACAAAGGTTCAAAAAACATCTCAAAGGTACCAAAAGACCCAAAAAGAGAGAAACTATATATTACCTGAAAGTGAAAGATAACCATTGGTTCGGACACGGGGGAGAATAGGATAAGCATTCAAGAAAGTGGCTTTGAAAGTAGAGAGAACAAGCCTCGGAAGATTAAAACTCTCCGCAACATTTTGTGTGAAGAGCCATCCACAATCATCGATCAAGCAGCTCACCCTCTCTGATTCTCGAAGCAACAGTTTTTGCAAGCAGTCACGAAACGGAGACTCAGCGTTGACGTTGATTTGCGCGAGCAGAGACATAACATTAGAAGTAGGTTCGTCTTTGATCTGAGTTTCAGACAAACCATCTGGTATCTCTAAGAAGGTGAACAGAGGATGGGTTGAAGCTTTTGGAGCGTTGTAACGCGTGTGGATGACAGTGACGGAGAAGCCTCTTGAGTGAAGGATGTTGGCGAGCTGAAGCATAGGGCTTATGCAGCCTTGTAATGGCAAAGGGAAGAGAATCACTCTCAGACCATTACTCTTCTCCATTTGAAATTGAAGATGCTCTTTCTTCTTTTCTTTTGGTTCTTTAATGGGGTTTTATGAAAAGACCGAACCTCTATGCACTTTATCCAATCGTTGTTAAGACAGGATACGGAAAATCTATAAAGGAGACAAAACCTTCATAGTTATGTGTGTGTTTGGTTTAGACTTACTCAACTTTCCGCCCATTTTCTTGACCTTTTGGATTATAATATTTATAGATACTCCTATGTGGTCACTATCAGAGATATTTTGTGATTTTGAAATTGTAGCCTTTAAGACAAATTGGCAAGAAATATGGTAGCATTCCATTCAAGAATCACCACTTTTAGAACTATATTATATTATCAAATTTTCTTACAATTATATTCTTTCCATTTTTAATAGATAATGTTTTAACTTGCAATAAAAAGATTTAAAAAATTACGTTAATTTTAACATTATTCAACCAACTATAAAAAAATATAAAATTTTATTGGTTGAACAATTTTAATAAATTTAAAGTTAATCTTAAAACTTCAAAAAATACCTTCAAATCTCAAAACATCTTATTTTTCGAAACAATATAATTTTTTTAAAATATCATATAATTTGAAACAGAAGAAGTATTATATTAACATTTAAATTAATTATCTTTTAATATACTCCTAGTTAAGACCACTATTTTTTTTACATCTTATGCGTGAAATTCCATAAAGTGAAAGTATAGTTAAACGTTTTTTTTAACGAAAAACACTTTTAAGGAAAAAATTTATCATTCAAAAATAAACTATTTATTAAATGATAATTCAAATGGTGAAATTTCACTAGAATACTACTTCCGTTTCTTTTTACATGATGTTTTAAAATGTTTAAGTTATTTTAAAATAGATAATATTTTAATATTTTAAGGTATATTTTGAGGTCTTAAGATTGACTTTAGCTTTATTGAAAATTGTTTAACCAATAAAATTTTAGTCTTTTTTATAATTGGTTAAATAATTTTAAAATTATATCTTTAAAATGTTTTTAAAAAAAATATAAATGTCTTATTTTTTGTGTATTAAGCCAAAATATCATGTAAAAAACAAAGGAAGTATATTTTTAATTATTTTGTTTAAGATGTTTCAGGTAAAATTTTCACTTCATTGAATAACATAAACATAGATTTTTATTTATGAGATATTTATAGTAACTATTCCAATGGAAATGATGTAGATGCTAAAATGATTATGTCTCATGTTTATATGGATTTATTTTTAATAGTTTTAAATTTGAGAAATTAATAAGAATAAAATAAATTAAATATCACTTTTCAGAAATATTTTAATCAAAAATGTATAAAAATTTGAGTTTACACTTTAATGATTATTGTTTATAATTTAATGTTAAAACGTTGATGTTGAGTTTTTAAATATTTTATAAATATTAAAAAAATAGTTTAATTTATTTTCCTCATAAATATTAATTATTTTTGAAAAAAATTATTCATTAATAATAAATTTGATAAATGATATCAAATTTATTGGTAAAATTAAAATTTATTCATTAAATTTTAGGAAAATTGATCAATTCGTGCCGTAAAATTTGTTTTTGTTATGTCTTTCATTGTCGTTAATGACGCAAAACCTTAACACGTGTCATATATAATAATGCATGTCCACGTATTAGTATGGATGATCATTGACTTGGCAATTGAGATGCAAATAGTTCGGAAGGTAACGACTTTGATTGCCCAATGCAATAACAATCACTTGTTCATCTTCTTCTCCTTCTCCTTCATTCCTCAACTGTGACTTGTCTCTCAAGCTTCACCACGATGGCGACGGAGCTCAACCCTAACAACTTCCCTGTTCTCTCTTACGTCTTAGATCGTCTCCCTTCCTTGACCTCCAAACCCTCTTCACCGTCAAGATCCGATCCCTCCTCGTCCTCGAGCCATTCAATGGAGATCGTGACGCAGATGCCTCACTTAGCTCACCCCGACGTCCTCGCTTCCATGACAAGCGCCATCGCCGACGTCTCACAGACCCGTTCCGTTCTCCGAACCTTAGGACCGAGACCAGATCACGAGACCGTCGACAAAGCGCGTGCAAGACTCGCCGAGATCGACGCGTCTTTATCCGAGTCCTTCGAGGAGATTGCTCTCTCTCCCGACGATATCGATGTTGCGGAGGAGAAAGAGAAGAAGAGGAAGGAAGCTGTTGATCAAGAGAAGACTTGGTACAACTCTATCCTTAAGCTTAACGAGCTTCACGAGTCCTACGAGAAGCTTTTGAAAGCAGCCGAGGAGAGGCTCGTGACGATCTACGAATCGGCTGAGAAGAATGCCGCGGCTGTGGCCGAGGAGGAAGCTAAGGAGGTTGAAGTTAATGAAGAGGTTGTTAGTATATTGCAACAAGCTGAGGAGAAACCGTTAGACCGAGTTGATTTGTCTGGTCGGAAACTGAAACTGCTCCCTGAAGCTTTTGGTCGGATTCAAGGTCTTCTTGTCCTTAACCTCTATAACAATCAGCTTCAGGTCAGCTTTTTTTTATTTCTATCTTTATGGTAATGTTACTGAAATGCTGGGACGAAACTAATATTACACTTTCGAGGGCCTAAAACTCATGATGTTGATTCTTGTATTGATATTTAGATTCACAAGTATGTGGTTTACTTGTGTTGATTAATGGTTATGTTTGGTAACAACAGGCCATTCCTGATTCAATTGCTGGACTGCACAGTCTTCTTGAACTTGATTTGTCCACCAATTTTCTAGAGACATTACCTGATTCGATTGGTTTATTGTCCAAACTAAAGATCTTGAATGTCTCTTGTAATAAACTCACTACTTTACCTGATTCCATTTGCAAATGTGGGTAAGTGTATCTTTACTTCAAATTTTCGAACTTTTATTTCCTCTGTTTTAGTAAGCTCTCTGTTTCTTTAGTACTTTTTCGATTTTTCTTTATTTTTTTTCAGGTCTTTGGTTGTCTTGGACGCGAGCTACAACAATCTCACCTACTTACCAACCAACATTGGATTCGAGCTAGTGCATCTAGAGAAGCTCTTGATCCATCTCAACAAAATCAGATCCTTACCAACTTCTGTTGGAGAAATGAGAGCCTTACGTTACCTTGATGCACACTTCAACGAACTTAACGGTCTTCCAGAATCTTTCGGTTTGCTCACTAACCTCGAGTACCTTAACCTGAGCAGTAACTTCAGCGACCTCCAAGATCTCCCTGCTTCTTTCGGTGATCTCATTAGCCTCCAAGAACTCGACTTGAGCAACAACCAGATCCATTCTCTCCCTGACGCTTTTGGCACGCTGGTGAACCTGACTAAACTGAACTTGGAACAGAACCCACTCGTTGTCCCGCCTGAGGAAGTGGTGAAACAAGGCGTGGACGCGGTTAAAATGTATATGGGTAAGAGATGGGTTAGTATGTTGGAAGAGGAAGAGAAGATGGCCAACATGAAGGATGAGATGGATCAGGCAAACGCCGATTGGCTTGCTCGAACCACTTCCAAGATCAAAACGTATGTGACTGAGGTATCTGAGTATCTTGGCTCGAATTCACCAAAAGATCCTTTCCTTGACCAGCAGCTATGAAGTGAATCTCAGCTTCATTTACCATGTCTGAAGAAACAAGAAACAGTCTATCATTCAGTCTTGAGTTTTCCTTCCCTGCTGCTCTGTTTCAGTATGTAGATTATGATCTTATTTGTTTCTGGTTTTAATATTTATTACCATATTTCTCATAACATTTAAACTTTTTTTTTAGTATTTCTTTTTCCTTTGAGAATTTTTAGAGAATGAAACAGAGTTCATGCTAAGGAGTACAGCACTTGCATTTTGATCAATGGCAACAAGATTTTGAGATATAATATAATATAAAAAAAAATCAAACTTTTATATATACAAGTAGATGGGAGATCTGAATATTGCGGATGCAGAACTTTATAAAATAAACTAAAGCCATGTATTTTTTACATACTGCATCTTACATTATTTTTTGTTAATACTTAGAAATATATATATTTTTGTAAGTTGTTAGCTTATTGGATATGTATGGAGGGAGGGCGATGACATGTATACCACCAAAATCTATGTGTATCCGACTGCGAGAGAATCAAATTTCAAAGCAAGTGTCTGTGTAAGCTTCCCAAGGGGTTGAAAAACGAAGGATTCAATATAATTTTTATATTAGACTCAACAGTACTATACAAATATCAAACTAAATAAATGTAAATTTGTAAATTAAATATACGATGTAAGAAAATGTATATTGTACAAAAGGACAAGAATATTGGATTTGATATTCCAAAAAGAGAAAAGAGAAGATATAGAATCATATCACAAAAAAAATGACGAACGTGCATACACACACATAGTTGTACAAATTTTTTTTTTGCACGTAAGTCTACAAATCCTTTTTCTCAAATCTATAGTCCTCGCTTATATATAATGTTTACAAAAAATAATTTTAATTAAACCATAAAATATTTTGTTGATAAACTCAATACTTATATTATTGATAGGTATTACAATTTGAAAGTCTGTTCATAGAAATATTATTAAACCATATACAATAACCAAAAGTTAGACAAAAAAAACAAAACAAGAAAATACTATCCACTCTAAAAATGAGAAAAAAAACTCTAAAATGACTTTGTCAATAAATCTGAAATCTCAAACCATATAAACTATCAGCAACTATTATAATGATATTAATAAAAAAAATACATGTATGGATTATATACGAAACTAGTATTACTTAGCAGAACTATAAATATCGAAAAAATACTAAATGGTCAAATTGACATCGAGAGATAACGCCATAAGTTTTTCCTTGCGTTTTGATCAAAGATAACGCCATAAGTATATCATTGCGTTTTGGACTTGAAGACTTCTTCGTCATCGATTTTGTAGTGATTATCGTTTTATGGAAAACGATAGTCTTACATTTAAAGTTCATCTGAAAAGAATTTCCCATTAAAGTGGGAGGTACCGCACATCTACATTAATAACTTTGGTTCACATATACCTCCGCTCTGCATGCCACTAATTGATACATCACGAATCACAACTAGTCCAACACTATTTAATTTTTTTTATGAATGTTTATAGTTGGATATTCGGTGTTTACATAATTGATTCCTCAATTAAAGACAGTTAAGTTTTCACCAAAAAGATTAATAATTTAAACATTTTAAAATATTAATCAGAGAATAAATAGCTTTCAAAACAAAATGTTGAACTTTATATTTCTAGAAAGCCACTCAATCTTTTTATCCTGGTTTGTTAAGTCAAATCTTTTGTAATTATTTTCAACTTTGAGGCTTTTATAATGAAATTTCCCCCTTCTTTTTCTTAATTTGTTGTCCAAAATCTACATTCATGTTTTACAATTCAACGATGGTTTATGTTGAATTGTAATAAGAAAAATATACGTTAACGTATCAAAAGTGAAAGAGATGCAGCTTCACCCGAGTTTTTAAAAAAAAAAACTTTATTAATTCTTGTAAATCAAAACTGTATTAATACTTTCTACCTATCGAATTTAAGTGCTATCCAATAAAATGAATTCCAAATTTGGAATTATTTTATTTGATTACGGTTTAGGCACGAAACTGTCAAAGCCAATGTACATGTGCGGTTCATAATCATTTGGTGCACCATTCTTAACATTTATACCAAAACAAAAGAAAGTAACACTTTGTACACCATTAGTTGGTTCCAAAATCTAACGTTCCAATCTTAAGATATGGTACCCGATTCGATTCATATATTAAAAAAAAAACTGGTTAAAATTTCGATCGTAACGTATATCAATCAATTTTGTTCGTGTTAAATAAATAGATAAAACTTTCCACTTATAAGTAACAATCGAGTTTCAGGTATTATCTGGCCTGCAGATACTGACAAGAGATCTCCCATTTTTATTATTGCAAGTAAACCAAAGCTAGTATGGTTTGATTTAATATCATTTTGTGTTTGGATTGGATTCTTATTTTCTACAAAAGTAATTCCCAGATTATTAAAAGTAAAATCTTAGTAATTTTATACCTTTTTCATCTATACTGGTCTCAGATATGGAAAGAAATATGAACTTCTTGACCAAGAACCGAACGGAAAATAAACTTTTCCAACTTCCGGTATGATTTCAAACCGGTTAAATTAAAAATAAATAGTATGTTCTTAAAGCTAAAACAATATGATATTTTGAGAAAAGAGCATATTTGAAAATCTGTTAAGAGGATTGATCAGGTCATAGTATTTTTGCACTTGAGCATGTCTTTTGTGTAATAAATATATATAAATAAGAGTGAGAGAGCGTGCAGACACGACAAACACAAAAGGCCTCCCCACGTTCCGGTCGGTTGGTGACAACGACTAGCGTTTCGTTTCCGATTCAATATCTCTTTTAAGTTTTCACCAGACTCTTTCTCTTCACTCGACTTGTTTTTTTTTTTTTTTGTTCCCCGATCAACGTCTCTTTGCTCTCTTTTTTTTATCGGATATGAGAAAACTTTGTCCCAACTACAACCTCGAAGACGGGTTAGAGACCGTCCTAGAGGTTCCCATGCCTGAGGAGTTGTTTTCAGCGTCCAAGACCAAACCAGGATGGAACCAAATGAAGTCTTTCTGGTCAAAACCCACCGCAACTGGAACCGCCACAAACATGACAAGACTCTTTGGTGGTCGTAACGCCGAGATCCAGCTCCTTCTCGGAGTCGTTGGTGCTCCTTTGATCCCTCTCCCTGTTCAGCCCGACCACCACAACGTTTATGAAAACCCTATCCACAAAGACATCAAAGACCAACCTCTCGTAAATTTTACATCTAATTCCTTCTCTGTTTTATATTTTCATGTCCAAGTTTCATCATCTAATGGTCTTAATCTTTTATGTGCTGCAGGAGATGTCTATGGCGCAGTACATAGTAAAGCAGTACATAGCAGCGGTAGGAGGAGAACGTGCGTTAAACGCGGTAGAGAGCATGTACGCGATGGGGAAAGTGAGGATGACAGCATCAGAGTTCTGCACGGGAGAAGGAAGCTTAAACAGTAAAATGGTGAAGGCAAGGAGTATCAAGAGTGGTGGAGGAGAAGTAGGAGGCTTTGTGTTGTGGCAAAAGGGTATAGAGCTATGGTGTCTTGAGCTAGTCGTCTCTGGCTGCAAAATCAGTGCCGGCAGTGACTCCAAAGTTGCTTGGAGACAAACTCCATGGCATCCTTCTCATGCCTCTCGTGGTCCTCCTAGACCATTGCGCCGTTTCCTCCAGGTAAATTCCTTTTTTACTTTTTTTTCTAACCGGTTTTAAATGTATTTATTATACAAAGAAATTACAGGTTTTAATAAAATGTTTGGAAACTGAATATGGATATTTTTCTTGTGGTTATACTACATTTCTAGTTTCTACTTGATTCATGAGAAGACAAATCTCATAAAGCATATGCATCCACTGATCATTATGGTACTGAATGTTATGGTTTATCCACTTGGAGTTCAATGATACATCCTTCTAACGTTCCATCCTGACTTTTATGATTAACTAGTTGTTAAAACTTTCAATCATCAAATTTCATCTTGGTCTAGCTAACCTACCTTCAACTTTTGTCAAAGGGATCTTTCAATCATCAAAATATTAGATAGTTTTTACAATGTAAATGTATGACTTTTGAGATTTGATGTGGCCATAACTTACGTGTGATGTGTCTTATGGAATTGTTCTTACTTTCTCATTTCAAAAGTGGAGGAAATGGTTACCAAAAGTTGTTGGAACCATCTATGGTCCCCCACTAACAACAACAACCTAGATACTAAATAGATTATCTCCATGGATATACATTTTTTTTTTTGTTTAACAATGTAGTAGACTTTTTCCCTATTACCAAAGTATAGTTATCTATAACTTAAGATCTTATCATCAAAGCATTAATCTATTTGTCAATTACTTATCGTTGACTTGTTTCAGGTCTTTTTGTTATTACTTCTTTGACACGTTACAGAATCATAACAAAAGTTTCTGACATAAATCTTTAAAACAGGGTCTTGATCCAAAATCAACGGCAAATCTATTCGCAAGATCTTCATGCATGGGAGAGAAGAAGATAAACGACGAAGACTGTTTCATACTCAAGCTCGAAGCCGAGCCATCGACCCTTAAGGCGAGAAGCAGCAGCAATGTAGAGATCATACGCCACACTGTGTGGGGATGTTTCAGCCAGAGAACAGGTCTTCTAGTCCAGCTCGAAGACTCTCACCTTCTGAGAATCAAAGCACAAGACGACAACAGTATCTTCTGGGAGACAACAATGGAGTCTTTGATCCAAGATTACAGGATCATCGATGGTGTCCAGGTGGCACACGCTGGTAAAAGCTCTGTTTCTCTGTTTAGGTTTGGTGAGAACTCTGATAATCACTCGAGGACAAGGATGGAAGAGACTTGGGAGATTGAGGAAATGGATTTTAACATCAAGGGTTTGTGTATGGATTGTTTCTTGCCACCTTCTGATCTCAAGAAGGATGATGATGATGAGGAAGAAGAGGAAGAAGAAGAAGAAGAGGAAGTGGAATGTGGGTTAGCTGCGAATAACGAGAAGCTTCCTATGAAGATTAGAAGCGCTTCTTTGAGGATTTGTTCATCTAAGATCCTAGCCATTGTGGAAGAAGAGGATGAATCTGATATCACTGAAGAGCTTGAGGAGACGTAAATGCATGGACAGAGTTTTGGTTTTGTACATAAATGATATGATCTATTGCAACACCGAGACATATGCATCTGAAACAGAGGAGATTTTTTTCTTATAAATTTGGTTTGTGGATGCAAATGCAATGTCAAGTGATGAGAGAATAGACTTCCCAACACTGTATTTTGCATTAAGCTTTAGAGTGACTAGAACTCTATATACATTATCCAAGACACAAATAAAGTATTCACGTTACATGCTCTTCTTCTACTTGTTCTGATCTTAACTCTCAAAACTTTCATTAAACTTAAAACATTGTCAAAAAAGGCATTTTGACAGAAGAGGCTTTAAACCCTTTTCTTGATCTGAATCTCTTCATCTTTATGGTGGACTGCTATGTAGAGGGAACATTGAAGTGAAAGAGCCATGAGATCACAAAGGCAAAGACCATACAAGCTAAAAGGAAATTCAAGAACCTGTGACCTTGCCAGAAGCTTCTAGCTTCCACCAATGGTGGACCGGTTGTTCTTAGAGCTTGATTCACTGTACCATTTGCTTCACTCTGACTTTCATCAGTCTCCACTGACTCAACATTACCGGCAATGGACCCACATACTTCACAGATTCTACATCACTCAAAACAAGAAATCACATCACTATGAAACCTAAACTTTCCAAATATTATGGAAATATAACCACACTATCTTAAACCTCAGTTTTTTTTCCCCTAGTGAAAGCTTTCTAAATATAGAAAGAAAGGACGTTTCTTACTTGTTTCCTTTGATCTTGAACCAAGTCTCAGCACAGTGTTTGTGAGCAGCAGCGAGGTCATCTTTGCAAGAACAGCCTAGCTCAATAGGAACACCAGATTCAAGATTCTCTGCATCTAACGTCATGTGACAAATCCTGCAATCTCTCTCAGATTGTGACAAATGTAGAGCCTTCTCATGCATCCCAAGCTCGAGATCTACTTCCACTGAGCACAAGGACGCATTGGATCTCCTCTCCTCATCTTCTTCTTCACTACTACTGGAGCAACTACGACGAGGCTCTTTGTTGTCGGTGATGATGAGCTCTTTTCCTACTCCGTTGTTGTCTTCACCATGGATAGCTTTAAGGGTGTCGAGATGTGGCCCTACCGGCTCCATTTTTTTGGTTTAGAGATTCAGATGAGGAATACTCTTTCATGTAGATTACGAGGAGTTGGAGTGTTTATGAGAGATCATGAGAGTTTGAGATGAGATCATCAATGCTTCTTAAAAACGAAAGAGGAGAGAGAGAAGAGAAGAGACATTATTGTTGGAAGTAGTGTCAAATTACAAGCTTGCCACTGAGCTTTTGGAGTTTTATGAGTTTTAAAGTGAGTGACCTGTGAATCTGGTCAGAAGCAAATCGTGTCTAAAACTCACTGCTTTCACTTACTTCATCTGCGTGGGTCTTTGTGGTTATATTAGTAATTACACAAACCCAAATCAGGACACGAGACAGGCCCCATCCATCACCTCTGAATTTAGATAGAAACTACATTGCTACTTCATTTGTGCATAGCAAATCCAGTAATCCCTTTGATATTGAGTTTCTTTTTTTATTCTAAATATTTTTAAAGGATTTGCAACTATGTTTTAGCAATTATTTTCATATTCAAACACTTATTAGTGGAAGATCATTTTTTGAGAAAATATTACTTTTATCTATTATTTAGAAGTCTATCATGGATCTGGATCACGTGTGTTATTACTATATCACTTTCCAGATTCATTTTTTTTTAACTATACTAATTAACTAGAATAGTTGGAATCATTCACCATTTCACATACTCCCTCAGTTTATTTTTACATGATGTTTTAGAAGATTTATGTTGTTTCAAGATAAATGATTTTATAAGATTTTAAGATATCTTTTGAGGTTTTAAGGTTAACTTTAGCTTTATTGAAAATTGTTCAACCAATAAAATTTTACATTCTTTTTTATAATTGGTTGAATAATTTTAAAATTATATTTTTAAAAGTACTTTCTAGATAAATGTAGATTTCGTAATCTTTGTGCAGTAAGTCAAAATTTCATCTAATAAGAAACGGAGGGAGTAGTTGATAACCGAGCTACATTTTCCAAAATAAATAAATATTGTATTATTTACATAGTTCCTCTAGTAATGTAATAACCATAACATAATAGTGAGCATTATATGTTTATAAGCAAATAAACAAACCTAAAATAGTTTTCCTTCATTAACACACAACTCCACACTATAGTAAAACCAACAATAAAGTCAGCAAAATAGAAACTGAAATTTTCAGTAACTAAACTAATATACATAACGCAACCACAAAACTAAAAAAAAGAACATTTTACACAAAAAACAGAAGAGAGAGAGAGAGTGATGTTGTTGAAGCTTTAGCCAAAGATCTCACCTTTGTTCCGCAGCTCCTCCTCCTCCTCATCATCTTTCTCCTTCTCCTCCAACCTCTCTTTCCCGTGTTCGTATTCTTCCACATCATCTTCACACCTCAAACCCTCTGCCCCAACCCAAGTCTCCTCCTTTCCGTTCAGATTCGTTTTCGCGATGAAGATGGCGACGAACGGCCGGTTCTTCACAATCGGGATCGTGGCGTCATGGTACACCTCGAACATCGGAGTGCTGTTACTAAACAAGTACCTTCTCAGCAACTACGGATTCAAATACCCAATCTTCCTCACCATGTGCCACATGACTGCTTGCTCTCTCCTCAGCTACGTCGCCATTGCTTGGCTCAAGATGGTTCCTATGCAGACCATCCGATCCAAAGTCCAGTTCTTTAAGATCTCTGCTTTGAGCCTCGTCTTCTGCGTGTCGGTCGTGTTTGGGAACATCTCCCTAAGGTTCCTCCCCGTTTCCTTTACCCAGGCGATTGGTGCTACGACGCCGTTTTTCACGGCTGTGTTTGCTTATATGATGACGCTTAAGAGGGAGGCTTGGTTGACTTACTTCACTCTCCTCCCTGTCGTCATTGGTGTTGTTATTGCCAGTGGGGTAATCTCTCTCTCTCTCTCTTTCTCTTACTCAATGATAATGCATTGTAAAGGCTGCTACTTTAGAGAGATTGAATGAACTAGAGGGAACTAGCTAATTATGGTTCATATCTTTCCATAAATAGATATTGTTATGGAACAAGCAAGCAACGAGATGTTATGAGCTGCTAATTTAACTCATATCTAGCCAATGATACTAGCTCGGAACAAGCTCAGACATTGCTAAAATTTGCATTTCACATTGTTCTGAAGATACTAGCTGGTATGGTATTATTGGCTAGATATGAGTTTGATTAGTGGAGATGTTATTGCTCTTTTTCTCTGTGTGTTTTATTTGCTTCCTCATTTGATGTTTCTTCATTTATGGGTGTCTTCAGAGTGAACCAAGCTTTCACCTTTTTGGATTCCTTATGTGCATTGCAGCCACAGCTTCCAGAGCACTTAAATCAGTGCTTCAAGGAATTTTGCTTTCCTCTGAAGGGTAAGATATGCCTCCTTGTAGCCTTGTTAAAGTCAAGAGTATGTTAAAGTGTTTTGCTGAAAGGATTTGAATTTGTATTTGAAGGGAGAAGCTGAACTCCATGAATCTCCTCCTCTACATGGCTCCAGTAGCTGTCGTGTTCCTTTTACCTGCTACTCTTATCATGGAGAAAAATGTTGTCGGCATTACAATTGCACTTGCGAGAGATGATTTCAGAATCATTTGGTATCTGCTATTCAATTCAGCGCTTGCATATTTCGTAAACTTGACAAACTTCTTGGTCACGAAACACACTAGCGCCCTGACTCTGCAGGTAACATACAGTTCTTTACATTCGTTTATGGTAGAAAAGGGGGTATGGTTTTGGGTTGAAACAAAGCCAGTCCAAGTAAGCGTATAACTTAGGAAGAAACAATTATCTGCTTCCTCTCATGTTCTTGTGATGTTGACTTTGATTTGCGTTGCTATGTGTATGATAATGCGTGATGTTCCTTGCGTTTCAGAATGATTTTGAGATGTGATACACAGAGACTCATAAAACTCCGCTTTGGATTTGCTTTGTGACAGGTGCTAGGAAACGCCAAAGGAGCAGTAGCAGTGGTAGTCTCTATTCTAATTTTCAAGAACCCTGTTTCAGTGACCGGAATGCTCGGTTACACCCTCACTGTCTTTGGAGTTATCCTCTACAGCGAAGCCAAGAAACGGAGTAAATGAGAACACCAAAAACCCCACCAAGATTCACATATTCTTCATCCTTCCTGCTTATATATATGTTTCATAATTTTTATCAACACACAGGCAAGTAGTCTCTTTTGCTGTTACAAAAATCTTGCACAGCACATCCTTGATCTTGTCCTAATGGAAAGATGGGCCAAAAGCATGGTTTTTTTTTCCAGCAGAAACAATAGAAGCAAAAGCAACACAAAGATGAGTAGTACCAAAGGCATGGTCTAGTAGGCAGTTTTGTCTAAGTGTAACTTTGAGTTGGCTTTTGCTTCTTCTATTTTTTTTATTGACATTTTAGTTTTGTGATGTCAACATTTACAACAACAACAACAACCTATTAATTAATCAAAAGAGAGAAAGTTCCACTTTTCTATTATAATGTACATGCTGTGAGAATTCAATATACATTAAGATGCTCTCTCATGGTGATAGGTCAGAACACAGAGCTGTGTGTGTAGTAACTGTTGTGACAGAGAGAGAGCAGAGAATCAGAATTGGAAGTGATTACAGTTGCAGAAGAAAGAGCTAAAAGAGAGAAAGGAGACGAGAGAGAGTTAAATTTTTCTTACTAATGAGAGAACAGTCTTGTCTTTGTCTTTGTATGGTCAAATCACTCTAGCTTCATTTCTTTTTATGGAAACGGCAGCCATTATATCAATATCAAGCTGTAGGATCCCAATTTCACTGCACCATATCTCATTTTCATGATCCAATCCACACATTACTTTGTAGGCCATCCCACACACAACAAAAAAAAAAAAAATTTAAAATTTTCAGAATAATTGACCAAAATGTGTGAAGCTCACTCTCACTATAAGGGCATCTCCAACCCAACTCCATTTTTTCCTCCAAAATGGAGTAAAAGTGAATATGGAGTAACAAATGCTCCAACCCAACTCCATATCTCACTCCATTTTGAAGTTTACTCCATAAATAGAGTAATCTATTTTTTGTTTGTTCATTACTCCATTATGGAGTGAAGAATGGAGTAGGGTTGGAGCATTTTTACTCCATATCTACTTTTACTCTATTTTGGAGGAAAAAATGAAGTTTTACATTGGAGATGCTCTAACTTCAAAAACCTCTCACACATGCATGGAACTTTGCCATTAAAAAGATTACTGTTCTTTCCCCCCAAGTTCCTAAGACCAAAACAACAGTTCCAAAATTAGAAGATGAAAGTGATGGAGAAGAGTCCACGTAGACTTGGCCCCCATAACTTGTAATGTGACAATAACTCTCCACAGATTAAAAAAAAAGAAGCAAGAGTAATATTCATGAGAGAGAGGAAAAAGCCAAAAGGGTTGGAGAGAGATTAATGAAGAAGAGCAAAAAGGGAATAGATGTTGAAATTACATAATACTACTTACAATTCAGACAAAAAAAAAAGTAGGGAGCTTGGAGAAGATTGTGACAGTTGAGTTCTATAAACTCTTTCAGGCACTCGAGTAGCTTTTTCATCGAGAGTGAAACTGAATGTGAAAAGGAATGGTGAGAAGAAAAAAAAAAGAGATTGAAAAAGGGTGGTCTCTTTTGCAGGAGACGATGATGATGATGATGATGATGATGATAATGTACACACACGACGTATCTATGCTTTTATCCTAAGGACACTCATTCTATTAACCAATAGATTTAATTTTATTTTGATATTAGTTTTTAGTGACACTTTTCTTTTGTATATGAAACAGTGATGTTTTAACTTTTCACACGTAATAAATAAAAATTATTTACTTTTTTATTCTATCAATAAAGTTTCATCATTCATATTTTAATTTTAAAAGAAAATATATTAATTATATTTTTAAAGATCAAATTTTAAATGCAAAATCAAAATCTAAAATATCAATTTTAAATATAAAATCAAATTTAAAAATCAATCGTTCAAATTCAAATACAGAGAGGAGTATTTTATAAATAAATTACAACACAGAATTTTTGTTTAATGTTCTGGTCAAGTAATATAGTGAAGATATAACTATGACTATGATATATCTTAATATCTAGTGACTCTGCACCTCTAGTTTCAAAGATTCATTTGTGGGCCACATTTTCTTAGGTACTGATTTGTCAGTAATTTTGGATTTTATAGCCTTTTTGAAATTATTTCCTTCTTTCCCAATACTGGCCATGCTCATATAATCATGCAGTTCCACTCTCCTTCAGTTCACCTAGAAAGGGATAATGGTATTAAGAAAAATCTTGTTTCTAAAGAGATTCCAAACTAAATAAATTAAAATAAATAGTTACTTTATAATACGGTAAAGCATGACTATAGAATTAATGAGTTTTTTTTTTAAGTTCCATTAAACATATTCATCCATTTTCAACTGATTGTTTCGATTGATGTCTCTAATTTCACTCATATATAATATCTTGTACCACCGAATTTTCAGATATATTTTCTCTGAAGTCATTATGTTTATAAGCATATTAGAAGCATGCAATAATTTGGGGGAGAATAGTAACGTGATTGCAGATGTAATAACAGCAAGAGCTAGTAGACAATATAAGTTCGTTTTATTCTTTGAAAATGTCATTCTCTATGGTTCATAATAAGATGGACTATACACGAGATTACACAGGCCAAGACCACATGGAATGTTCTCCTTTATGTGTACCTGCTGGTGAGATTTTAATTATTTTATCTTTCGACATGTAATTAACAAGACAGCAACCATTTCATTTCTATGATAGTAAAGTCCAAACAAAACAATATAAAATGCAAATGACAACAATTATTATTTTACGGGTAGCTCGTGATGCAAAATGTACTGTTTAGGATAATATTTAACCAAGAGTCTCATGTGACATATGCGTTTGCCTCTATATGGTTTATTTTTCCTCTTTTATGGATTTCATGCAAAGAATTTATTAAAGTTTCTATTGGATTTTTCCTTTATTGATTTTTTTAAAAACCGCATTTATTTTTGTTTTATTTGTTTTTATTTCCAAAAGAAACACTGTTAAACGTGTAATCAATAAAGGAAATCCAATGGAGAATATGTTGACGAAATAAGAAAAGATACTATACATATAATATATGTCGATACAACAAGACTATTAACCCGCAATAATTTACTTACTATTTTTATGAGTTTGATTCATCAATCATCCAAGGTACACTGATGACTCAAAATGTATAAACCAAACTCGTTCTACTTTATTTTTGCCTGTACTACTTGTGATGCTCCTACTACAATCGATTTTTCAGCATCTAGTTAATATGAGAGTGGGCAACACAAGTGGTTGTTCCTAACAAGGAACAATATCAGCTGTCGAAAGACCACAAAAAAATTAATAATAATAAATAATAAATAATTTTTGAGAATGTTGGAACTTGGCAATGCTGAGTTGTAAAGTCATGGCAAGATAATCAGAGTAGTCAAAGAAATATAGTAACGTCTTTTTTTGATTGTATACCCAATTAGTTGTATCAACCAAAACATGAATCTGCAAGTAAATGATCTTGCCATATACTTCAATTTGGAAATGAGTTTTCTACTTCCTCCACGTTATAAAAATACCATATGGAGAAAGGTAAAAAAATATGTAAAAGTAACTGAACTCGTGTCTTCCAAAATCTCATAGACGAGATGTGCTCTCTACAAAAATCATGAATTGGAAAGAAATATTTAAATTTGTATATAATGTTTCATGGGATTAAATTACGAAATAAACAACTACGTATATTGTATATACACAAAATCATAGCTGTATGTGGACGGATCATGAGTTGTGTCAGAGCACTGTCTTATATCAAATTTGATTTGGAACCTTCTTTTGAGGACCCAAAACTATAATAAAAAGACTTCTCAGTACTTTTTTGATGCTATAAAGCTAAAAGAGTAAGTCCGTTTTACCATTTATTATATTAAAAAATTGCACAAAGATAATATCAATATAACTGATTATTCGATCTTAACAGTAATAAACTCATAAATTAAATTTCATGCAAGCACATAACATTTCAATGTTATGTCTTTCAAACTCACAATGTTTAAAAAGACAACAAGAGACACTTATGAAAATTAAATAAACTCAGCTATCAGATCCCTAATACTCGCCATTTATTACACCAAGACATCAATTTAAAACTCAAACCTTTCCCTTTCTTTTATAATTTTCGACAACATTAAAATACAAATAATTATAATAAAAAAAGATTTGTGTTTGCTTGCACTCGTGCATCTCAATAATACTTAACTCCAAAAATCAGGATATATTTTTAAATTTCGCCCTACCTGCCATTGTTGGCTTGCCTCATCTCTTTTCTAAGCGTAAATTAATTTTCAGGCCAAAATGTTATGAAACAAAACTAACCCGGCCAAAAAAGTTATAAAACAAAACTAAAAGGACCTAAAAATAATAAATTATTTTAAACAGCGCTGGAAGCGGAGGGACGGTGGGACCAAGCGAGCCATCTCGAAATCACCGCCGTGGCTTGTCGTTGTCTCGGCTCTCCTCCCCATCTCCTCCGTCTATCAATGCTCGTTAACTCCGACACGCTTCTCCCGCTTATTACGTCTCTGCCATCCTCCGCCGCAGCTAGTTTCCGGCAATCACTCAGTATCATCTCCGATCGTAGGTAAAGAAGATCAGAAGGCCTCACCTCACTCCATCTCTGATCTCGATTCCCGCCGGAGATTATTATCCGGTGCTCGAACCTCGCCTCGAAGCTTTCCCGGTTCGAGTTAAGTAACAATCCGTCTTTCCTCTGAGAACGATCGAAACATCCGACGGCGACGACGGATTCCGTTTTCTCCTCGCCGTCGTTGATCCTCAGAGAGCTATCGAGCGATCTCCGAAACGAAATGGGATTCGATTTAGACGAAGAAGACGTTCTAACTTCGTTGAGTCGACTCGCTCGTTCTCCCGCCGATGAATGCCGACCCGAGATACGACTCACGAAATCAAACCGGGTCGAACCGGTATTACTATTAGATTCTTCTTGACGGTTAGATAAACGGAGCTCGAACCATGAGTTACAATCACTGATCAAGAGGATATCTTCCGGGTCGACCCGGTAACGGCAAAGCGGGCAAGTGGAGTGCGCGTCGAGCCACGTGTCAACACACTCTACGTGGAAAGCGTGTTTGCATTTCGGCAACAACCTCAAGACTTCCGTCGGTTCGAACCGGGCCAAGCACACGGCGCACTCCAACCCTTCCTTGTGACCGCTCAGTGCACCAAACCGGAAAACCGGTAAAGATTCGATTACGGACCGGTCTATACCGGAGTTTTTCCTCCCTACTCCACCACCGCCACCGTATCCTGACGTTGCGAAACGCTGCGCATGGTTGACGTAACCGCTGCCGTTTCGTCGTTTGCAGTGTTTGACGTAGAGGAGGAGCAAGAACGTGAGGGAGAACACGGCGGTGAGGACAGCGATGACTACGGCGATTCCGGGCATGAAAGAGGAAGTGATGTTATGCTTTTGAAGTGGAGAGGGTGGCGGAAGAGGCGGCGGTGTTGTGGGGTTCATAATGACGACCGCCGTGGTGTTGTAACGATCATTGTCTGCGAGTGAGGCGTTGAGGGAGAGAGAGAGAAGAGATACTACAAGTAATGAGGAAGAAGAAGAAGAAGACATGGGTTAAGAGCTTCTGGTTGGAAGAGAAGTCTTTCTACTTAAAAATGTCTTCTTTTATTTTAATTTTTTTTTTCTAAGTGCCTGAAAATAAGGGAGACACTTTTCTGAGTGTGAGAAGGAGAGAGAGAGGTTTTTAAAGGGAAAGAAAACAAAGTGAATAAAGACAAAGAGGATTGCATTAAAAACATGACTCCCTTCTTTCATCTTTCATACATTAATTGAATTTAAGAAGTTAACAGTGACAATGATGATTATTTTTAATTCATTACAAGCCCTAGTAGGAGTAGTAACTAGTGATGTTCATTTCATGCAGTGCAGTTGCAGTGACTGCATGTGTTATATAGGTACATAGGAAGTAAACAGTTTCAAATGTATAAATTTCATGAAATAGGGCAAAAGATTTTACAACTTTCACACAAATTAGATATTCCCTCCGCTTTAATTCTAAATGTAAACATTAAAATTGTAATTGACTACACCTAGTTTGGTAAAAATAAAATTATCTAAATATATAAAAATATGTTCTATTAAGGAACAACAAAAATCACTTAAAACATCATTCATAAATAAAACGTAGAGAGTAATTTTTTTGTGTGTGTTCTGATTCACACCAAATAATTTAAAATGATAGCACCAAGCGGGTGAGCGTCGCTACTATAATCAATGCATGTCTCGATCGAAGTACTCTTGAAACTAAAGACTTGCTACTTTCAAAGACACCGAATTATAGCAAGCACTACTCTCTACTCCAAAGCTTCTGAAAATGACATACTAATATTTTAGCCTAACATGTACATGGTTGTCAAGTGTTGACATCTTCTTAACTTTTACTAAACTTGTGATCAGACAATGAAATGGTAATATCCTAGTCATGTTTACTTCGTTTTCTCGCGATGCACTTAAATGTTTAGACTTTAGGGAGCGTAATCACATTTTAATCGTTCATACCTCCACTGGCTTTTGTAAAATCTCAACTTTTCAGTTTCACTTTCAAGCCATATTATCTTTCTTCGTTTTATTTGTAAATACCATGTCTTATATGCCTTATTGGTATATAGCATTGATACAAAACCTTTTGAAGTTAATATTTCAAGTTTTATGTGTACCCACCATAACCAGCTGTGAACTTCAACTTCCGACGTATTTTATCTTCTTAATCGATTGCATGACTGTTATTTATTATTGCGTTCACAATAGTAGCCATCTTAAAAACAAAATTTTCCTTGATTTTAAACTTTGCCCCATTCTAAAATATTATCTATTGTCATTTATTTAAAAGACTTAGATAACAGACATATACCTAAGACTCTAATCATTTCTACTATTTTATGTTCTTTATGATAGTTTTTTTTTTGCTAAATATTGTTTAGTACACCAAAAACTCTATATTTTTATGCATGTAGCTTTACTTGATTTCTTAATCATTCTTGTAAATGTTTAAACTCTTCTCATGGGTTTTCTTTTCTTGCGAGGTTTCTTGTAATTAAAGTAGATCATTTTAGTTATTCCATCAAACCTTATAAATAACGTATCTATGCTTTGCTACAGTAGATCATTTATGCGATGCTATGTAATCACTTTTACCGTTTTAGGTCAATCACCTAGCATCGTTTACGTCACATGAAGCCAATAATTTCTCACCGGTTCTGTCCCTAGTGAGAGCATTTGGGAGCTGGAGCTAGCTATTGCTTGCTTGCTGCACCATTATTTCTAGTTAAACTTTTTATGTTATCTTTTGGGCATGTTTTCATTATTTGTATTTATACATTACGGCCATTTAAAGCAAATGTTATTTATTATCTGGTCGGCACCATTTAAAGCAAATCTTATTGCTAATAAATTTTGGTAATCGTCATGGTCACCCTCCCCCCACAGATAATATATACACTTCCGCCACCTAATTATATGATTGGAAGAATAATCACCTTCATATTCTTTTCGATTATAAAAACCACATTTATATGTTAAGCTCGTTAGTTTAGATTAGATACGAGTTTTATAACTGCTCTTCGTACATAAATTAATATATTATACTCCCAATGTTTTACAATATTAGTTTTAGAGTTTTTTTTTGTTTTAAAATATATATAGTTCTCACTTTTCTATGTAGCTTTTGCATTTATTGAGTATAATAAAACCAATCAAATTATACATTTTATTTACAATAAGTCCAATTATATCTAATATTTATATTAAATATTATTTTTAATAGAATAATAATTTTATAAATTTGTGATTTTATCTAAAAACATTAAATGGACCCAGCTCAGCCCATATAAAAAAAACCCATCAAAACTGTCTTGAAGCCGGATCAAATGTCACACCCAATCAAACCAGTAGCAGGTTACCACAAAACAAATCACGCAAGAACCGGTTTAATTGATTCAGCTATGGGTTATATGACCCATATAATTCAGCCCAGCCCATATCAGGCAAGAACACGGTTTAATTAATTGCTCCATATCTTATTGGGCCCATAAAATTCGGCCCAGCCTATAAGGCTCAAAAACCTCGCAGCTCCGTGAATTACGGAGCAAACGCAAAAATACAGAGACAGCGAGAAAAAATCGCGATCGGCTTCTTCAGCCACACCCGACCACAGTGTGGCCACTCAATCGTTGTCGCGTTTTCTGTCTGTTTCCCGGTAACGTTTTCCGTTTCTGTTTCTGTTTGGTCGTAACCGTTATCGTAATTCCTCAATTTTCTTCAATTAATCGAATTAGGGTTTCGTGCTCATCCCCTCCATCTTCGTATTTCATAGTTGGGGGTAATATAGGGTAACTAAATCATATTGTTCCTTCTAAAACACGTTTTCATGTAATTGCGTCTGCGTTTATATAATTTATGTTTAATAACTAGAACGGTTATGAAAATGTAAAGACTGTTTTATTCATAAAGTTTTTGATTTTTTTTTTTTTGCATTTATCTGCTCTGTTCTTGAAACGAGGATTAAGAAAGTGTAACACCTTATATGTAATGTAATCGTTTTTTATTGTTAGGAGTTTAAGAAGAAAAAAATGAGGGCAAAAGCAGTGTGGGAGGCTGAGTACCACAGAGTGTTTCTTGATCTATGCGTAGAGCAGACTATGTTAGGGAACAAACCAGGGACACATTTTTCGAAAGAAGGTTGGAGGAATATACTGAGTTCGTTTCAGGAGCAGACAGGTGTTATGTACGATAGGATGCAGCTTAAAAACCATTGGGATACAATGAGTAGGCAGTGGAAGATTTGGTTTAGGCTTGTTCAAACTGGTTACATGAGTTGGGATCCTGAGACTAATACGTTTGGTGCGAGTGATGAAGAATGGGCTTACTATTTACAGGTTATTACTTTTGATTTTTGTGAGAATGTTTTGTGTGTTGAAAAAGGCTAAAAGAGTGATTGCTTTTTGTTACAGGAGAATCCTGATGCAGGGCAGTATCGGTTGAGTGTTCCGCAAGATCTTGAGAAACTAGAGATTATCTTTGCGGGTAGTAATAATGTAGAGGCTAGGGATGATGATGAAGTCTTGGGGGTAAGGAAGAGGCGAAGAAGTGGTCATGAAGAAGAAGAAGAAGATGAAGATAGCCGAAGCATGTGTAGTTCTTCTAATCCTCAGACAAAAGGGTATTGGTCTCCGTCTACACATGAGCTGTTTCTTGATCTGTTGGTGCAAGAGACTTTGAAAGGAAACAGACCGGACACACATTTTAACAAGGAAGGATGGAAGACGATTTTCGAGACGATTAATGAACAAACTGGACTTGGTTATACAAGAGGGCAGTTGAAAAACCATTGGGATTGCACTAGGAAAGCGTGGAAGATCTGGTGTCAGCTCGTTGGAGATGATAGCATGAAATGGGATCCAGAAAGTGGTAGTTTCGGTGCAACAGAAGAAGAATGGAGAAACTATATCCGGGTATATGATAATATGCTAGTGTCTTTGACTTATTGGCTACTTCGTTTTGATCTTTTCTCGTTGTTTTGTTCACAGGAGAATCCAAGAGCAGGACAGTTTCGCCACAAGGAAGTTCCTCATGCTGATAAACTCTCCATCATTTTCAGTGGAGTTATAGAACCAGGAGAGACATACACTCCTCCCTCTCGGAAGAAGTTCCTCCGTGATCGTTCTGAGTCACCACAGTTTCAAGAAGATGAAGCAGATTACAACAAGAAACCGGCTAAAAGGATGGATGTTATGAAGTTAACGAACGGCGTTATGTTGCAGGAGAGTCCAGTATGCGTTGAGATAGAATCAGCAAAGCGGATGTACTGTATTGGGGAATGCATTGAAAGCCTCAACGAGATGAAAGAGGTGGAAGAAGGAAGTGATCTCTACATGTTTGCGTTGGATCAGTTTCTGAAGAGAGAGTATAGAGAGATCTTCTTAGAGCTGAAGAAGCCTAGTTTGAAAATCGCATGGTTGCAGAGACTTCAATCTGCAGCGCTTTCCAATACTACAACTTAGGCTCGTCTAATACTTTAATACCTCTGTTTATGTCTGGTTTATATCTATATATGTACATCTCATTTGTTACACTTTAATGAACTAGATATCAATCCATGGTTCATGGATCATGTTGTTATAGAACATTTGAAACTTATAACTTTAACCACATGGTCCATGGCTAGTATAATATTCCACCATATCATATAGTTGACATGGTATTTATAGTACATTAAATATAATTTAGTCAAACCTCACTTCTTATAAAATATTTAAAAACATGGAATGTGCTTTGTCATGACAGAACACAACATTACAAATATTAAAATCTTTTCATACAGATCTTCGGAGAGAGAAGAGGGGAGCCAGAACAAGCATAGACGACGATTGGTAGAGGAATGGTTTAGTTTACATTACTGGAGAGGACTCAAGAGAAGGAAGGAGCCACCGACAATGTAGTGTGAATGACGTGAAAGGGCTTTTGAGAGAGTTGATTAGTATCTTTTGAATCAAAAAGTTGAAATAAAGAGAGTCACGACAAAAACTATACCAAAGTGGGCCAAAAAAAAGGATTAGTCGCATCCCAATAATTTATAAAGAAAGGCCCTTTAAGGTTTAGGGGCAGACCCACTTTTTTTTTCTTATTTATTCAATAACTAAAAAAACTATTCACATTGTTATTTAAAAATATTTTGAAGCGCGCCAGGTAGGGGTCGAACCTACGGCCTTCTGCTTAGGAAACAGACGCTCTATCCACTGAGCTACAGGCGCTTATACTATAACCATTGACATATCATGATATCCATTTATATCTACTTTTTAACTTTTTTAATTTTTGCTCAAATTTTTTATTTTTGTTGCAATGGCCATCGGCGGCTTATGAGAATTTTCTTACAAAATTAAAGTTCTCCACTTTAAAAGTATTACGCAAGAAAAGAAAAGACAAAGAATAAAGTGACGTTTTGGCAAAATAAAAGGAACCAAGTGATGTCAAATTGTGACGTAGATGTTATCTCGAATAAAACGTTTTAATTAAAGAGATATTTATAAAAAGAAGTTTGTAGGAACAACGCTATTTAAGCCACAAGACAAGAACCACCAACACGTCCTGACACGATGATCTTTAGACTAAAAAAACGTAGACTTATACAAAGCCAACGTACATATAACATGGAAACTATCATAATACTTTATGTATTTGTCATATTAGGAGAAGAACATGACCTAACAAAAACGGTGACTTCTAGTGGTTAGCAAACGTTTGCGAAGATATAAAATGTTGGCTTTGTAAGGAATTACTTAAATAGTAGATTTATTGTTAATATAATTAATTATAGCTAGGTCACTCACTAATCCTTTAAGAATAAAATGAAAGCCAAGTAGGAGAGTGGAGTGGTTTCATTGGCTACAACTTTACACACACTATCTCTCTCTTTTTTTCTATCTCTATATTACAAACCACAAAACCCTTCTTCTTCTTGCCCTTTGCTTCACCATCTCTCTCTCTCTCTCTAGCAACCGGCTTTGTCTTCCTTTTGTAGATTCTCAAGGATTCTTCAAAGTTTTTTAAGTCTTCTCTCTTTTCCAGATTCTTTTGCTCAAAATTTCTCACCAAATCTGGTTCTTTGATTCCATACCACTTTACTATATTCGTTATTTCCTCTTCTTTTTACTCCTATTTAACATTAGATTCCTCTAACAAAAACCTGCATATCAAAGGAGACTACTAACCTTTAAAACAATGGAGACTCTGCATCCACTACTCTCTCACGTCCCCACTTCTGACCACCGGTTCGTCGTTCAAGAGATGATGTGCTTGCAAAGCTCGACCTGGACTAAAGAAGAGAACAAGAAGTTCGAACGAGCCCTAGCTATATATGCTGATGAAACTCCTGACCGTTGGTTCAAAGTTGCTGCCATGATCCCTGGCAAAACCATCTCAGATGTCATGACGCAATACTCTAAGCTCGAAGAAGACCTCTTCGATATCGAAGCAGGGCTTGTCCCTATCCCTGGTTACCCTTCAGCTGGATTTGATCAGCTAGTGAGTCCACGTGACTTTGATTTGTATCGTAAACGTCCTAATGGAGGAGCTAGAGGGTTTGATCAAGATCGCAGGAAAGGAGTTCCATGGACTGAGGAAGAACACAGGTGAAGAATCTCTCTTTTCTTGATACACACGTCACCACTTCTTAGTTTCTTGAGTCGCAAGTTACTACTCTGTTTTCTAGGTTTGCCGATGTTTTCTTCTGCTTTTTTCGTTGTTATATGCAGACGTTTCTTGTTAGGACTTCTAAAGTACGGGAAAGGAGACTGGAGAAACATATCAAGGAACTTTGTGGGATCGAAAACACCTACTCAGGTTGCAAGCCATGCCCAAAAATACTATCAGAGACAGCTCTCTGGTGCTAAAGACAAACGCCGACCTAGCATTCACGACATCACTACCGTCAATCTTCTAAACAGCAATCCAACCCAGCAACCAGATGAGTCAAAACTAGGGTTCACCAACAGGGGTAATGCAGAGGAGGGAGTGATGTTTCTTGGTCAGAATCTTTCCTCTGTCTTGTCTCCCTACGAACCTGCGTTTAAGTTCACAGGAACAAATGTTTATGGTGATGGAGCTTACTGTCTCACGAGATCCTGAAACTCAGCGTTATAAAGGAGCGAGAAAAAGTTGGATTCTGAGATTGTACTTGTTGCATCTAGTTAAAGAAAGGCCTCGGAGTTATGTTTCATGGTTAAACATAAAAGATTATGTTACATGATTAGATGAATGTGACTATGTGGATATGCATGTTTTGTGTTTATCAATATATGGAATAAATATAGATTAGCTAGTCTATATATATGTCCACTGTGAAAACGACCAATTGGTTTGTTTATGCCTTAACTTGCAACTTTAACTGTCAGTTGTTTTCTTAGAAAACTATTAATTTGCTATTCCAAATTAAATCAAACATTGTGATAGTTTTACAAAATAGATTTATATTTTCTTTGTCTCTCTAGTACCCTAGCTAGGTCTCTCTAACCTCTACATGGAGCGTATATACATTAAGCTTCTTCTAACTTTAATATTGTTGATGTTGTATATTGATACTTTTATAATATTGTATTTATTTTCTGGAGGCTATATATATATTGTAAGTGTGTGTGTGAGTGGCAAAGCTGACCACTAAGTAGTTAAGGGGGTATATAATTAGAAGCTGAGTCTGAATTCCACTTTCGGCACAAAGAATCACATTCTTTTGTTTCACCTATTATACACTACACCAACCCTTTGCTCCCTCAAAATTGTTAAAGATTATAAATATTAATGGCATTTTAACACAAGTGGGATATTTGTATTAAGCTCTCAAAAGGTACTTGTAATGAACACTACAATATAATATATGAAAGATTTTTCCATATTTATATCCGAGGACAAGTAATAATATTATATAATGCTTATTTTTGTGGGAAAATAAAGAGAAGAAATATTAGATTACTTTAAATTAGTTAGGCATTTGAGAATAAAAGAGAAGATATTCTCAAGAATTTTAACTTTCCGACCATGGTCAAAAAAGTCTCACAATTTTTTTAATGACGAGCAGTAACGTTCGTACGGGTCTTCATCGGTTTTGACCGCAACTTTGCAGAAGCTGTTGGTGGACATTGTGTAGCCATGATCTGCACCAACCTATCTTTCTGTCCATCTCCACTTTTCCTAGTAAAGTAATGGGCCTAGCAAGTCGTCTAACGATAGAAAGAGGGGAGCTTTTATACATAGGGCTCTCTTTAGTGGGCTTAGATGGATTTGGGCTTAGCTCCCTTCTCCGAAGTAAACTGAAGGTAAAAACCCAAATGGTCGGTGTAAACTCTTGTTAACCAGAAGAACGAGTTGGACATACATGATAATCAATATGACAATATAGGATAACAATTATCTTTTTGTTGGAGATTTCGACACATTAACGTTGAAACATTGTAATAGTATCATCTTGAACCCTCCTCAGAAAAAGGGCCAACCCCTAAACAACTTGAAAGCTAAAGTGAAAAAGACTCCTTGACACATTCTGAATCAGAACAAATGAGGAAACCCAACACTGGGAAAGAGACACGATATCAAAAGCCAACTCGTTCGTACCACCGGACTTGCTCTTTTGGGAGAGACAACACACAACAGCCGCCTTCATCAAGTATATCACATTTGATCAGCGTGGTTTAGCTGGTGATGGGAATGGCCACGGATTTTGAGTCCTCTGCTTTTTCATGTTCCTTGTTCAGTAACTGAAACATACAGAAATGCAAAGACAAACCTTATTCAGTTAGTTTCCTGTTCTAGTGTTATGTGCTAAGAACCTAAGAGATAGTTACGATCTAACCTTGTTGTTGATCAAGTTGTGGAGCGCAATTACACTCCTGATGAGGGACGATAGATATATAACGAGCATCATGTCATTTGTTTTCACTGCACATAGTAAATGCAGTAAGACTAATGGGATCTAATGCTTCACGAAACCAGCAAAAAGATAATAGTAAGTGAAGGAAGAAACTAACCTGAGAAGGCCTTGACCAACTCGTTAACATTCAGGTTTGGAAGCAAGTTAAAAACATCCTGCAGATTTTAAGAGGAACATTACATTAGATAGAATCCAACTGTAATGTAAGTTCACATAGATTTGGAAAATGTCCAGAAGATTATAACCATAATTTGCAGAATGAGAACACTAAATGAAAATATGTAAGCTCTAACCTGCAGATGGTATAAAATCTCATGATTTAAAGGAAGCTTTCCTTCAATTACAAGGTCAAGGTAACTCCGGATCTCCCGAAGACGTGCGTCCAGCCCTTTCAAAGCAGTAAGTTTTGCAGTGACCTGGAGCAAAATATGATACATATTATTTCATTCCTTTAACAGTAACTACTATGTTCATACTGCAAGAACATCAACACGAATCCCCCAAGGCACCAGTCATGATTTCAGTAGACATTTAAAGGGATGATAATGAAAAGTTAAAAAGTATTGTGAAGACAAAAAAAACCTCAGTAGCCAGGGTACTGATCGTTGTGTCTTTCACATCCCTCAGCAAATGTTCCACGCCTGTTAGAGAATGATAATAAACCATGTACAAGTTAGAAGACCTTCCTCAAATGCAATCACAAAAGTAAACGGTTTGTACATACCGATCTCCTCAACTTCATGAGCAGCAATTTCTGTAGACACATGAACGAAGACTTTCTGGCTTTTTTGAGTAGCATTCTGAAGCGACAATGAAGTATTTTATTAGGCTGATCAGATCATATACGGATAAAACTGTACAAAATGTATAAAGATCAAATAGCATATGTATTTTACCTCCTTGACCTCCTCCACTGCATAGTAAGCTTTAGTGGGGATTCCAAGTTCTTTAGGCTGGACATCAATAATGACCAACACTGGATTGGGAACATAGCTGCATCACCACAAGCAAAACGAAGATTCTTAATTGGAAATCAAACAGAAGCTATAAAAAGATGTAAGTAGACAATAAATCTGAATGATTAAGCTGGAAACTAACCCACTGAACAGTGCGTGAACGTCCAAATCATTCTCTCGAAGTTTAGGGCCAGTGCTGTACCAACCTACAACATGCTCCTTGGCTGAAAAACAAATAACCTTTCTGTTAAAAACCTGGTTTCAAACATCGTCAAAACTTCAGCTTTCTGAGAAGAAGTACCATTGATTCTCTTGAACATGTGGAACATTGACTCATGGTAGTTGTGATCAAGAAACCAAATACTTGGGTCTTTGTCATCCTCCTCGAAGGGCACTACAAATCAGCAACCACTATCTATTAAAGATTAGCATCTCCAACAAATAAGCCAAAAAGAGTTGAACTTTACGAAACAATTACAAAAACCCATAATTGCAACTACCAATACATCTCGCTAGAACCCAAATACGAATGAAAGATCTCAACAGAATCTAAGATCTGAGAAGACTAGGCGGTCAGATCGAAGATAGGAAGAGGAAGGCGCACCTGCGTAGCTGTTTGTGACGTCAACGATGCCACGAGAGCTGCTCCCGAGAAGAACACCGACGACACGCTTGCGTGAGTCCTTAGCGACGCGGTTGTAATGGTCGACGATACTAAGCAAGACGAGTGGATGAACGACAACTTTCTCGATGGTCCTTGCTGATATCTGTTGCGTCTTTATCACATCCATGGCTACTAGTAATCTGACTCTCCGGCGAAGGGTTAGATATATAGTGAAGTTCCGATTTGCTTTTTTCACGACAGAGCTTCAAAGTTTGCTTCTTCTCCAGGAAAACCCCTCGGAACTAAGAGATGTTTGTCGTTTTATTCTTTTCTCGTTTGGGCTTGTAAAACATTAATGGGCTTATATATTGTAAAGCCCGTTAACTAGATCGAAAAAATCGAAGCTATGTCTATCCTTTAAAGCCCAATTCTTTTAATTGAGCACCATCACCACAAACTCATCAATATTCAAAATATTAAATTGACTTAATTAGGTTATTTTCAACCTAGTGGAAATTTGCAATATATATATATATATATATATATATATATATATATATATTTGTAAATCATATGGTTGTAACAATCTCTTGCATTCCTTATTTGCTTGCGATTTTTAATAAACTGGCCAAATATTTAGTACAATTGTTTGTGGCTTATGTTACTAAGTGTAAAATATCAAAAAAAAAAAATTGTAACTAGCAACAATAAATAATACATAAAAACAATAAGTAATGGCTTAACACAAACTACGACTTTTAATTAGCGTTAAAGTTGTTACAAGTCCAAGTTTCCTCTCGTACCAATCGCATGATAGGCTCGATAGCTAGCGTTCATAATCTCACTACAACTCCTAAAGTACACCAACATGGTCCTTTTAATGTTCCGATTATATTTGATGTTATCATTATTGTTCTTATGACACGGATGCTAATTCTACCACATTGTCTGATCGGGTTCTATGCAGTTCATAAAAAGCTTAATCGAAGATCCAACGGAGGATGTTCCATCTCAGCTCCACAGGATGAGTATGTTGGAAACACCGTCGTATTAACCTGCTCTCGTATGTATTCGTTGTGACTCGCAGCAGTAATATTTTCTCTCGCTCTTTCCACGTTCGACAATGGGAAGAGTTGCAACGTCTCTATCACCTTCTCCTCTTTTTCACATACTTCCAAAGTATCTAAAATAAAGAAAAAAACACGTTTAGCATGCGCTCATGTATATAATATGTAACATGTGATAAATACAAGAAAAATGTAAATAGATCTTTATTAACCTTTAGGTGGTTGTTGATGATGACGTGTGTTGTGTCGATAAGGAAGAGATACAATTGTGTCTTGACGATGATGAAAGTCGACGGTGGATGAGATTTTACGGCGCTTTTGTCTTTCCCTAGCTTTATGGTTTTGGAACCAATAGAACACGTTCTTGCTCTCGATCTTACCGTAGAAACTCAGCTCCATAGAGATCTTCTGAATCTGATCGGTGCTCGGTGTTCGTAGCCCCGCCTTGAAGAGATCCGTCAGAAGCTTAACTTGCTCCACCGTTGGATTCCACCTTCCACACTTTGTCCCTGTTCCTCCACCTCCATTGTCGTTGTTGTTACCTAACCCTCTAGCTTTAATGGATAATCCTCCTGACGACATCAAATCTAGTAGCTTCAGTGTTTGGTTTGAATATGTTTTTATTTGTGTGATTAGTTGTGTTAAGATGGACTTAGTGATGTGAATGTATACGAGGGTTTGAATATATAGACATGATTAGATGGTGTTTCTCTTTGCATTTTTGTAGAATAGTTTTCTTGGTTAATACAATAATCATAAAGATGTAACAAGGAGAATAATAAAATAAATGTGTCTGCGTTTTGAGTTTTGTGTCGTTTAATAAGTGTTGTGTAGGATAGAGGTAGAAGAAATAAAACAGAATCAGTGCGTTGTTTATTACGAAATGCATGCCCTTTTTGGGATTTGGAAGAGAGTGATTTTTCTGAGATTTGATCGTTTTCTTTATCAAACTTAGCTAGGGTTCTGTGCTACGTATGCATATGCATATACGTAAGTAATTATATCGATTTGGTTATTGATTACTTTCTTGTAGCCATGTCCAGTAATTTAAGCCATATTATATACTAGCGTGTGATCAGTTATAGTAGTACGATAATATAAAATTAGCCGCAAAAACTATTTCTAATAATTTTTTTTGTAATATTAGTGATCATCATACTTAAAAGCTGATGAATTAACGGAAAACTTCTCACAAAAGCTGTGACATTTGATAAAGTAATCTGGTCGGTAGTGGTGATTATAAAGCTGAATGGAACCCTTTTAAAAAATATAAACCGAAATTAATAACTCAGCCTGTCTATAAAAGTACACTACTTAATTCCTTAATTATATGCATAAATATCCAAGTTAGGTGTTTGTATTATAGAATTATTAGTATCTATATTGTTAGAATTTTATGTGTATTAGTCTTATTAGGTAATTGTTTAGGTTTAGAAGATATACCTTGTTTTCATATTTGTAATATTTTATGTACTTAAGATAAACTTCTACCATATGTTAGATCAAATTATATATATGTACGTATCTATGTTTCGATAAAAAATGTATCAATCAGAATGACAGGTGGAGTAACTTAAGAAAATTTGATTTAAGATGTGTTCTAGGCCTTTGGCATATAGAAATATATGTATGTCTACGTGAGGTATATTAGTGGTGATGATTTTGAGGAAGACATGCACGAGACGCTAAGCGAAGACTAAAGATGCAAAGAGTAAAATGACAATTCGAATAAAACCAAACATTGTTTTTATAAACAAGAGTCTATCTGCTACACAACATACTAATACGTACAAACGTTATATATTATCACATTTTTGAAACTCAATTGCAAACTTAAAAGATCGATTTGGCCTCAAAGTCAAAGCATACATTGGCGTTTTTCAGTTGGATTCATCCATAAATTAACCATTAGATAACAATTAATTATGTTCCACAAAAGATAACAATTAATTTTCACATTTTTGTTGGAATTTTTTTCACATCTAATTTGCATACACCATTATGCCATTTCTAAAACAATAAAGTATATATCTTTTACCATTTCTAAAACCAAATTGTACATGATTACAACCAAACATATAGATACATAAGTATAGATATGATATGTTATATTGTGCTATATATACATAAAGATATGTGAGTATATTTCTTTGCTTTTATGTAATTAGCAGTATAGTTTATATGCATATGATAAGGGATGTGTACTAGTCCGAAAGGAAGAAAGTGTGTTCTTATCCTAGTCAAAAAAGTGGAAGGTGGTCTCACATTGTAATGCCCACTTACATGCAATTCCCAATGATGTTCCATGCACCATTACTCTACTATACAGATTAATCAATTAGTAGTAAACAAATGTATCTTTTATAATGTTTATGAGAAATAAAGCTTCAGACGACATAAATTTGGCTACTAGTTCTTGGCAATGGGTGTTTTATCTCTAACTCCTAGGTCAATGTCCTTTCTCAATATTTTCTTTGAAGAGTTTCAAAAAACCAAATCTTATAATAATAAGAAAATAAATACTACACGTAAAGGTGTTAAAAACACGGCAAGTAAGTGGTGTTAAGTGATTTTGATAACATGTTGGTGGTAATCAAGAAAGAAAAGAAAATGTAAAAATCAGGAAACAAGGCCATGAAATTATGGCACGCTTGAAAATGTAGGGCGAGGAGTAGAGACAGAGACCTCCCTACCGTTTACGAAGCTTGGGAAGTTTCCACGTTTGTCGCCGATCCATCCAACATAACCCGAGAACTTTAATAAAATTCACTTATTTTTCTTTTAAAACTCTTAGTTTGCCATTCACTCTATGATATTGTTTAAGATTTAAGATCGATAAGTTTTGGTATTTACAATTGTTATATGAATTCAAAAACGGGTATATCGACGTCAACTTATAGGAACATTAACATTATCGTTACTTCGTATATAAATGTATATGATAAAAGAACGGTGATTTATTGCTAGTTCTTTCAGGATGTTGTTATTTTTTTTCTCGTGGAGAAGAGCTTACCAAGTTACCATATGTTGTTCGAAAGGTCACGCTATCTCGTGGGGATCACCTTAATTAGATACTTGACGGATTACTAGAACTTTCAGCTTATAGCACGAGAGGATTCCAGAGGAATAATTATTAGGGCCTTTTATGTCTGTAAACTTCTTACGTATATGTGTGTTCTCATGATCTTGAGCCCAAGTTCGTTTGGGTAATGTCTAACGCACACCTTTCGACTGTTACATATTAAAACGGGACACGGTTCAACAAGAGTAAATAACAAAATGTTCTAACTAAGAGATCAGAGGTTTGATTTTGTCAACTTCCTACTGATTTGTATCCTTTGCTACGACATGAGAGAGTATCCGACCGAGAAGTGTCTTGTCTTCCTGCAGAACATGAAAGCTCACTGGAATCCAGTTTTTTTTATTCAATCGAGTTTTGTTCAAAAACATTTAGCAATTGCTCTCACAAATTAGGTTTTGTCTTCCGTAACCGACCAGATTTTGCCGCCGTTAAGTAGTGGTAGTGGAGCTCCTTCACGTACCAGCTCAGGCATGTCGATTGTGTTATGCTCTAAGGTCAAATCATGATTGTGTTATGCTCTAAGGTCAAACCATGTAGTGTTTTGTTGAGATGCCAAGTGTTAACCAATGCAGGAGAACTATTATAGCCAAAGCCGGTGTCGAATCAGCAATACCAGAGCTCAGTGGAAAATCAACACAGCTACGATGGTCGCTCAGCAAGGGAGTGCTAGCTATAAGGTTCTTTCACGCTCTTTACCAACAACTTGACCATAGTCTTGAGGTTCAGGTAACACTCAGTTAACAAACTCTGGGTTTGTGTAACACTCAGTGCTCTTATACAGCACCTCACTTGAAATTCATCAAACAGATGGTTTATGATCAACATCCTCGCTACTATGATAAACGAAACCGTTCTATATACTCTTGCTCCTGGCGTACATCAAATCCAGAGCTACAACTTCAACTATACACTTGGAGTTCAAAAAGTTTCAATTTTTTTCCTCTACAAGATTCAATATGATTTAACCAGGAAACGTTTAAAGTAATAAAAATAAGTTTTTGCTACCGTACTTGCAGGAGCAAAAACAAGTCTTATTCGGAATCGAAATAATCACACATAACAATGTTTCATACTAAACATCATACATAGAACAGTAATCAATGTATATGAATAAGTTCTGACTTTGGTAATCAAACTCACGAAGATGCATCAACAAAATGCTCAAACGCTAGTAAGTAACATCTCCATACCTCAGAATGATCAAACCAAAAGTTTCTTAAGAGTTGAATATACTAACTTGGATGGGTGTTTAGGCAGCAGCTGAATCAAACCTCCGCATCATGTCACAATGAGGCGTCTCACGAACATACCCCCATTGCTGTCTCTGAAGCTCATACCGACAATTCTGTCCCAGTATAGACAAGTAATCTCTGTCCACTTGCGCTTCAACCCTCTGTCTCTCGAGACTATTAATAGGGTATTCCTGCTCGAACTTAGCTGATCTCACAAAGTAATTAACCCCTCTATGGGTGGTGAACTTGTGCTCGTACTGGTACGATGCAGAGAGTGAGTATATCGGTTGAGGAGACGGCATGAAGTTGAGTAACAGTATGAACACAACGGGAAGTAACTGGAGGAGTATAAAAGGGTTGAATCCTGTAGTATCAGAGGCTTGATTAGCCGCTCTATTCCCTCCCCCGAAGTTGAATGATCGGAACTGAGTAGCGGCAGGTCCCATTCCACCGCCGAAGAAGCTTCTGAATATCTCATCGGCGTCGAACTCATCGTCGTAGAAACCGTTGTGTTGTCGTGGTCGTTGATAAGAAGGTTCATCGGAGCCAACGACGTCGTACTTTCTTCTAGCGTCCTCGTTGCTTAAGCACTGAAACGCCTTGGAGACGGATTTGAAAGCTTCTTCTGATCCAGGAGCTTTGTTCTTATCGGGATGAACCTTCAACGAGAGTTTCCGATACGCTTTCCTCATATCTTCGACTGAAGAGGTCTTGGCCAATCCGAGAATCTCGTAGTAATCCTTCTTGGATTTGATCTCCCTCACGATCGCTCGTTGTTCCTCCGTGAAAGAAGCCGAAGATGAAGAAGACCCCGCGGCGGATGAGGAAGATCCACGTTGACGAAGAGACGACGGGTTAGTCGCGGTAGATCCTCCAGGCGAATCCTCCGCCGATTGCTTGTTCAGATCCGAGAGGAGATCATGGATCGGGAGAGTCGGATCGAGACGACGAGCTTTCTCGAGAAACCTCAAAGCGCGTGATCGATCCCCAGCTCCCATCGCGTCCTTGCCGATTTTGAGGCATTTCAACGCGTCGTCTTTGTTACCATCCATATTCAATCAACGATGAACACAACTTCCCGATGAGATTATCGGGGGAGACGAGACGAGACTCCTGAGGAATTAGGGTTTCACGCAGCCATCGAAGCTCATCTGAGATTGTGAGGATTTTACCAATCCACTTTGCTTCCTCTTCCACAGAGCTTTGAAGCCTTTCTAGAGAAGAGAGGTGAAGAATGCTTGACGTTTTATGTATAACCATGAGAACATTGTGTCGGTTTATGTTTTACCATAGGCTAAAGAAACGCATATTATAGAAAACGACAGGTAAAAGAAGCACGCGTGTCGTTTAAGGTATTAAGAAGGGGAATTCATGTCGGTCGAGTTGGTGAAAAAACTACAAAGCGTTATTCTTTGAAAGATCTCTCTCCAACGGAAGGTCATGTGTTCTCCAGTGATAAGAACCACGTTACATTCAAAAGTCTTAAATGGCTTAATGGCATATCAGAGAACCTAAAAGTTAATATGTTGATGACTAGATCTGGAGTGTTAGTATGTTTAAGCATTTTCCTTTTATCCATTTTATAGGAAACCTATGCCTCTTACTCAGTGATGTACTCTAGCATAGAACTTCGATATCTTTCAACCCACTTATGATATGGGCTTGGGCTGAACTTCAGACTTGGACTTGAACATTCCCATTTTATAACAAAATTCCCGTGAACTCTGCATTCCAAATGGTTTCATGTCTCGACACGGCTCACGGGTCTATTGATAATGCTTTTGGGTCTATATGCGTTGTTCAGTGTTACTGGGTGGTTCTGATATTCTTCCTGCAACGTGGACCAATAATGCTGCTAGCTGAGGAACTCATGCACGACCCTGATGAGAAGTATGTGTATCCAGGAAAACACGATATATAGCCATAATTTTTAGTTTTTTTTTGTCTTCTACTATCAAACACAATAACATTAGATAACATTAGACATGTTATTGTGTTTCTTATCTTCTTGGAGACTTTATGCGTGTCAGAAAATGAGGAAACAAAATTATTTCGGAAGTTATATACTATTCTTATTAATAAGTTACTAGTTGCGTGTGAGATATATATGCATAATATTCTTCGATCGTTTGTGGAAAATAGTTTTCCTTAGAAATTTGTTTAGTCGGATGCCGCCAGGGGCGATAGTAAAGTATTACTAACAAGAGAGGTTATAAACAAAAGTGATTAGGAGTATAATATTAAAAACAATGGAAGGTAAAAAAAAATAGTAGAACAAAACCACATGCTTTTCATGTGGATGGACTTTTTTTTTTGGTTGGTAGCACATAAAACAAATTTCGATACATATACCAGGTCGACGATATATTTCTCTTCATATCTATTATATAATATTATATTAGATCTTAACCAAATTATAACATAGTATAAATTTTTATGAATTAAAAATTATAAACTTATTTCCTAAAATAAAAACAGTAAATTTATTTTTCTATCAACCAATAATTTGTAACTTAATTATCCATACACTATGGTTTTAGTCGGTTTAATGTTAACCAAAACAATTTTAAACCAATTAAATCAAACAAAGTCCAATTTTAAATCAAACCCAAGATGTACAGACCGGACACAGTTTTTTTTTTCTTCTCCACCGGAGTTTCTATGCAACTTAGATGATAAATAAAATAGTAAAATTTGATCTGTTATGTTCCTAGCTAGGTTGCATGGAAACTCTAATCAAAGTTTGTTTCCTATTTCAGAAACGTTTCGGAATCAGAATCTCTTAGAAATTTGAGAAAACTTTTTAGAAACACGTTTCTTAAAAAAATTATTTTAGAAAAATAATGGAAATTTGCGTTTTTAATTTAGAAACTTGTGTTTTTGATTTGAAAACTCGCGATTTTGATTGGAAATTTGAAATAATAACTATTTGTCATTTAATGTTAGTGATTAGATGTTTATTAACTTATATTTTAATCTTATTTTTCGATATTTGTTATCATTCTTGTATAATGATTTGATCTGAAATTAAATCGGTTTTATAGTTTTATTGAATGATAACATGTGTTAGTTTTCTAATTATTGATTAGAATTTTTATAAAATATATCAAAAAATAACATTTATATTACTTAATTTTTTCTTTTAAACGAATAAAAAAATTTACATGTTAATTAATCATATATATATATTGTAGATGTTTCTAAAATATTTTCATTTTTAAGTGTTTTTAATATTAAACGTTCACGTTTCGAAACTTTTCGTATCTACATAACCGTTTTCACTTCTTCTTTTTTTTTTTGAATGAATGTTAAATTTATTCACCTCAAAAAACCTCATTTACAAAAAATGCATCAAATTTTCTGTTTCTAAACTAGCATAACAAATACTTTCTAAAGTTTTTTTATCGAGCTTCCAACCATCTCCGCATTGTGTCCTCGTGTCCCTTTCTTCCCAGCAATCTGAACCGTTTTCACTTCTATGCAACCTAAGACTTTTTAGTGATGCTCTGATTTCGAAAAAAGATAGAATTCGAAGAGAGAAGAAGGTAAAATGACATGGAAGTAGATAGGTATGATTGAGATGGGATGGGGTCAAATTTCTAATATTATTTAGGTGTATGTTTGCCTCATTTTCTCAAAAAAAATAAAATAAATAAATAAGAAAGAGGCTCGTGCAAGCACGTGGGATCTGGTTAAAAGAGATGCTGGTGAGGGTTATTATAGTAAAATAACAATTAGTCACATGATCATGCCACGCGTATCGTTTATAAGTAGGCCATCTTCCTGTTATTTCATTCGCCATTCGAATAGAATATTAACACTTTTAATTACTCTGTTAGCCGCTCGCCTCTGAATCTTCTTCTTCTTCTTCTTCAATCCTTAACAACAATCCTGACGCCGGAGCCAGTAACCACCGATTTTCTCAGCTGTTACGATGTCTTCTTCCATGAATGTGGCCTCATTGCAACCTCTGAGTTTCTCTCGCCGGCTCTCTCCCTCTGCTGCTTCTTCTGTGACCGTTACTGGATACTCCCGTAGAATCTCGGCTTACACACCTTCTTTCCCTTCGATTCAATGCGTCTCTGCACCACCGGAAGCTTCAATAGGTGAGACAATGCTCTAACGGTTATATTCTTTTTTTTTCGTTGAATACAGGAGGTTGGCTCCGTAATTTACCGGACCCACCACAGCATGTAACATTAGTTTCATCTAATCAATTCTCACTAGGATACTTTACAGTTGAACTAATGACCTCGGTTATATTGTGAATTGGAATCGGAATCTTTGTGTGATTGTGCTTTAGAAGTATTGTGAAAGTTAGTTCTGATAGATGTTGTGGATTGTTTCTTTGCAGTGACTGATACAAAAAAGTTGGCAGATGCGTCAAAGAGCACAAACCTTATACCAATTTACTCGTGCATATTCTCTGATCATCTCACTCCTGTTCTTGCTTACCGTTGTCTGGTCAAAGAAGATGACCGTGAAGCTCCCAGCTTTCTTTTTGAGTCCGTGGAGCCTGGCTCTCAGATGTCCAGCGTTGTAAGAACAATCTTTCTTTCTATTTTGTTCTCAGTGGATATTCTTCAGTTTCTAATTGTTTTGATTGATCATTACACTTACAGGGTCGTTATAGCGTTGTTGGGGCACAACCTGCGATGGAGATCGTGGCAAAGGAGGATAAAGTTATTGTAATGGATCACAAGAATGGTAGCTTGACTGAGGAGTATGTTGAAGATCCAATGGAGGTCCCTAGACAAATCTCTGAGTCATGGAACCCTGATCCTCAACTAGTTCAGGACCTTCCTGATGCGTTTTGTGGTAAGGAATCCATCTTAAGTTTTATTTTTATCTGTAATTCCCTTTCCTGTGTTGGTCTTTATTTGAACTTTATGTCACTATCTTCCTTTTTTTCCCCCTAAAACAGTAATGTCCAGTTCTCGCCATCTTGAATCTCACTCGTGGCGCTTTTAGATAGAACTCATGACTTTTAGTTTCCTCTTTATGCTTTATCTTTTTCCTGAAGTGGTGTTTATTAATATGATTGCTTTATCATGATAGGTGGCTGGGTTGGTTTTTTCTCGTACGACACAGTTCGCTATGTAGAAAAAAGGAAACTTCCATTTTCAAAGGCCCCTGAGGATGATAGGAACTTGCCAGACATGCATCTTGGTCTATATGACGATGTAATTGTATTTGATCACGTGGAGAAGGTAATACTTTTGTTAATATCCTTGTTGTTTGATTAACTGGTGAATCTCCAAATTTGGTAATTAGAGGTTTGTTTCCTTTACACAGAAAGCATATATTATCCACTGGATTAGACTAGATGGGAGCCTTCCCTATGAGAAGGCATACAGTAATGGAGTGCAACATCTGGAGACATTGGTGGCCAAGTTACACGATATTGAGCCGTAAGTATCTACGTTGACTTTAGTTAGTTTTTGAGCTTTTTCTGGTTAATATCCTTGATGTTTTCTCTGTGAATCTCAACAGGCCAAAGCTGGCTGCAGGTGACGTGAATCTTCAGACGCGACAATTTGGGCCAGCTTTGGAAAACTCAAACGTGACACGCGAAGAGTTCAAGGACGCTGTGGTCAATGCTAAAGAACACATACTTGCAGGAGACATATTCCAGATTGTGTTGAGTCAGCGTTTTGAAAGGAGAACATTTGCTGATCCCTTTGAAGTTTATAGAGCTCTAAGAGTTGTGAATCCAAGTCCTTATATGGGTTATTTACAGGTTGGTAATGGGTGAGACATTTGCTTGTACAACTTTGTATTTTGTTGTTGTGGTGGATAACGATTAGTGCTTTTGTCCTATTATCAGGCTAGAGGATGTATATTGGTAGCATCGAGTCCAGAAATTCTGACCAAAGTAAAGCAGGTTAAACATCTCTATCTCAAGTGGTATTACTGAGAGTAAATATCGATGCTACTCCAATGAAGCTTAACTTTTCTATCACATTTGAAGCAGAACAAGATAGTGAATCGGCCATTAGCAGGAACCAGCAGGAGAGGGAAAGCAGATGCTGAAGATAAGAGATTAGAAAAGGAGCTGCTCGAGAATGAGAAGCAATGTGCTGAGCACATCATGCTGGTTGATCTCGGTCGCAACGATGTTGGAAAGGTTGCTAAATACGGTTCTGTGAAGGTGGAGAAACTTATGAACATCGAACGTTATTCCCATGTTATGCATATAAGCTCCACGGTAAGTGTTACCTCTTGGATCAAATAAAGACTTAAGTCTCTTGCTGATTCATTCTAAGTTCTGTGTGCAGGTGACAGGAGAGTTGCAAGATGATTTATCTTGCTGGGACACACTACGTGCGGCTCTACCAGTGGGCACAGTTAGTGGGGCACCAAAGGTAAAAGCCATGGAACTCATCGACGAGCTGGAGCCTACACGGCGAGGACCATACAGTGGGGGTTTTGGTGGAGTCTCCTTCACTGGTGACATGGACATTGCTTTATCCCTCAGGACAATTGTTTTTCCGACAGCGAGTCAATACAATACAATGTACTCATACAAAGATGCTAACAAACGCCGTGAATGGGTGGCTTATCTTCAAGCTGGAGCTGGTGTAGTAGCTGATAGTGACCCGGAAGACGAGCACCGCGAGTGTCAGAATAAAGCAGCGGCTCTTGCTCGAGCCATTGACTTGGCTGAATCCGCGTTTGTTAAAAAATGAGTTTGCACACTTTAGAACAGAGGCTTTTTTGAGCTTCGAGTCATGTGTATAATAACAGTTACAAGTAGAACAACCGTTCTTTTTTTTCCTTGATTTTGTAGAGTTTGCATTTAGACTCCATTAATGATGAAGCTCTGAACTAAAACCTAGAAGACAATAGTAGATACTCTTGGCCAACCACCTGAAGCAGGGACCATTTTTAATTGATGTTTTGTCATTGTCAAATATAAAGTACAATGTAAAACCAACACTGAACTGTTATGGCTTAGCATAGAACAAACACTGTTCATTGGGGCATGGACCAATGAACAAGAGGATAAGATACATACACACCATCATGGACAAGCTGAAAGATAAGGGCTCTATCAAGACCCCGTGATCATTCTTAAGAAGAGATTACCTAAGAGTCAGTCCTAAAACACCTTTCATACGCTGACGTCCTCCACATGGTCTACAAAAGTGTAAACTGCAAATCTCACTCTGGGTCTCATAAACGCTTTCAGTCCTTGGCTTTCTACTCTCCTGATAGTTTCCCTCTCAAGACTGTAGTAGAAAACATAGAAAGGGGACTCTGACAACACAACTTCTTTTGAAGCAGTCACTTTAAAACAGTTTGTAGATATGCTTGGACCATTCCTCTTTCTCTATGTCATCTAGAACCCACAAATTAAGACTTGGACCATTGAATATCTGCATGTTTCTGCATTCCAATAAAGACTTTACTTAAACTAAACATTGATGTATTGAGAGAAGAACAAGAATAGGATGCTAACCACCTGAAGCAGCGACCATTTTTATTGATGTATTGTCATTTGTCAAATATAAATACGATGTAATTGTTTTTGTCAAGAGGATAATATACATACGTGTACCATCATTGACAATAGAAAACATGAAGCCAGCGAAAAGATAAGGGCTCTATTAAGACCATGTGATACTTCTTAGGATGAGATCAGTTAAAATAAAAACACTCACTCGCCCTAAGCGAAGCCAGTTTTACCATTGTAGTTTATCAAAGTTGTTTCAGGATGCACTTAACTCAGTGAAAGGTTCCATGACTCTAATAAAGCTGTACTTCTCAGACCTAACATCAAAGGTTCCATCGACATCTAGCTATACGTTTAGTAGGCAATCTCATGAGTATCTCGAAGATGAGATCCTCTGGGATCGTTAATGAGGTTTCGTTAGCATTTAACCGTCCAATGACGGCTTGACAATTCTCCGAGACCTTTTGCAGCAGTGTTCTCATGGCAGAAGCCCAAAACCCTAATGAAAACGAAAACTAGAGAGTCGTGAAAAGCAAAACCAAAGTTGTGAACGAACGAACAGAACAGAACATGCAACGTTTAGGACAAAACATATGGTAAGATCCTTTTCTCGGCCCATGCAAAGCCCGTATATGTCAGTTAGAAAGACAAAACATATGGTTAAGATCTTTTTCTTGTCGGCCTATGAAAAGCCCAGATAAGTCAGTTAAACAATATGTGTAAAACAAAACATATGGTTAAGATCTTTTTCTTGTCGGCCTATGAAAAGCCCATATAAGTCAGTTAAACAATATGTGTAGAACAAAACATATGGTTAAAAAAATTTTGTCGGCCCATGAAAAGCCGAGATAAGTTAAAAAAGTATTTTATAAAGAAAGAAACAAAATATAAAGTCAATTACTTGATATAGATCCTTCTTCTTCTCTAATCGGAAGGAGCTTAGGACTTTCTGCTCAGTCTCGCGGAGTATGTCTTCGAAGAAGGTGAAATCTACGAACGACGCGAGTAGCAGTCGAGACGGAGGAGACGGCGGAGAAAGCGTGATCACAATTGATCATGGTCGCCGGAGAAGCACTTGCGGCTACTGTAAATCCCCAGCTCGCTCCAGTATTTCTCACGGTTCGTTTCATTTACTTTTCTTCTATGTATTATTGGTCAATGTTCGTAGAGTATGTTGTTAAATTGAAATCGAACGATTAGATTAGGATCTTGACTTTATGAAATTTTCATGAACTGATGGTTTTATTACAACTTACAAGTTACTTTGTCTATGATGACTGTATGAAAGTGTTTTGGTTTGTTCGTATGTTTGAACTAATGATGTTTGAATGTTACTTAAGTGAATGTTTTTGGGTTGCCAATGCAGGTTTATCAGCAGAGACTCTTACCGTTAGTGACTACCAAGGTCTGTTGATGAACACATTTACAAAAGTATATTGTTGAAGCGAGTTATATGATGGAAAATTATATTTATTTTCTTCTATCGAGCTAGTAGAGATCTTTTATTTATCCTTTTTATTTTGTTTTCTGCAGCTCTTATTGACCGAGGCTGGAGACGATCTGGCTGTTATCTTTACAAACATGAGATGGATAAAACGTGCTGCCCTCCTTATACGATTCGTTTGAAAGCGAGTGCTTTTGTTCCTTCTAAAGAGCAGCAGCGAGTGTCTAGGAGACTAGAAAGGTGCGTGTAGATTCACTCTCCTTCTTTCTCGTCCTTTTGGATCAAAACATGAAAGTTATAGAATTGTTAATGGTTCATGTTATTGGTTGAGTCGTTAATTTCTATCTTAGTGCATATGATTGTGATGTGTTACTTCAAGATCATCAGAGCTTCATGACTTTGTCTTAACTGTTCCTCACAATGTTTTTTTGTCAAAAGGTTCTTAGATGGCAAACTAGATGTGCAGCCCAGGGAACAAACAGAACATAAAGGTGCTTCTTCCTCACTTGGAACTGCTGGAAGTGGAGACAAAAATAAAGTTGAACCAGTTATGGATGATTTGTCTATAATGATTGATCAAGCTGTGCAGAGATGCATACAAAGTGGGGAGTTCCCTTCTAATATGCAGATACCCAAAGCTTCTGTGAAGAAAGTTTCCTTTGATAAAAGGAAGAAACTAGCTAAAGGACCTGAGCAACTCTTATATACAAGCAACATTGCATTTCCAATAGCAGCTGCAATAAAACGAACACGGACATCAGAGAAAGGGGAGATAAATAGTGAAGAAGGAAACAAGTTATCACCTGAAACTATCTCTGAGATGTTGTCAAGTGCGATGAGCAAGCTGGGGGAAACTCCTGGCATCTCTATTAAGGTCTGTAAAGGCCATATCAATTTTCTTTCAGCTTCCAAAGATTCTTTCTCTGAAAAGGATAACATCTCGAGAGGAGCCAATGAAACCGTGCACGCTAAGAAGGATTCAGAAAACCATAAGGCAAGAAAGCTAAAGCTGGAGATGCGTTTGAAAAGGTCCAGTTTTGATCGTGAAGAACATGAGTTATACAAACGTTATCAGCTGAAAGTGCACAATGACAACCCAAGCCACGTAGTAGAGAGTTCATACAGAAGGTTTTTGGTAGACTCTCCTTTAATATATGTTGAACCTTCAGGTGACGAGAAGGTTCCACCTTGTGGCTTTGGCTCTTTCCACCAACAATATAGAGTTGATGGCCGTCTAGTCGCTGTTGGGGTTGTAGATATTCTGCCTAAATGTTTGTCAAGTGTATACTTATTCTGGGATCCAGATTATGCATTCTTATCTCTCGGGAAATATTCTGCAATACAAGAAATTAACTGGGTCAGAGAGTACCAAGTTCACTGCCCGGCTCTTGAGTATTACTATCTTGGCTATTATATACATTCATGTAGCAAGATGAGATATAAAGCAGCTTATCGTCCATCCGAGCTTCTATGTCCTCTCCGTTTCCAGTAAGTTACCACTAAACCTAGACCTATGCATTTAATGAAAGCAGGAGTCGTTATGTAAATTTAACACTGACCAAAGGTTGTTTGGCTCAACTGGAAAGGGCTATTGTCATTGTGTTAAAGATCCCGGGTTTGAGTGACAGATGAGACGAGACTAATATTACATGTTGTGGTTTTGGGTCTGGGGATTACGGATTTCGACATAAAGAAAAATTAACACTCAGGAGTTGTGATTTCAGGTGGGTTCCATATGAAGTAGCAAGGCCATTGCTTGATAAAAAGCCATATGTCATCTTGTCCGATATCACGGATTCACAAAACCAATCTTCTTTACTACCTCATGCTTCCGAAACTCTCGCGACAAGTGAACATGAAGACATGGAAACGAATGACCATTTTATGGACGGCAGTGATGATGATTATGATGATGATGATGAAGAAGAAATGGATGAAAATGAATCGGAAGACACTCACATTGAGTCAGATATAGACAACATCATTATCGGTCTTTATGGATCGCAATATAGTTACAAGGTAAAGGAAACTCCATTTCGTTTTAGATCATTGTTAAAGCTAATTGGGTGTCATCAGTGTTTACCATTACCAAAGTCTCATGCTGACAACAAAACGAAATATTGGATTTGGAAGGATCTACGGAAAATGCTGACTCCTGTAGGCCGGAAGCAATTGGAGCCGATGTTACAAAGCTACCGCAAGGTCGTGGGAGACGAGCTTTCAGAGAGAATGGTCTATGAACTCAGGTAAACTCCATTGAGCTGAGCTCCACAAAAACTAAAATAAATTGTTTGAAATAATAGCAATCTGAGAGTTTGTCATGTTTCAGTTGTTGTCTGCATGAGAATTCTTGTGTACCTGTTGTCTCTCTTCAAGCTGTTACAGCTGTTTGCTATGTTCACATCTCATTACCTTAGATTACACCTATGCTGAATACTATTTTATCAGTCTTTTGGTACATGTTGATGTGTTAGGAGGGATTTACACAAAGTAAAAACAAAAGTTTTCTTATAACAGTAAAAATATATTATGTCTTATTTTACAGCACGAGAGATCCAAAAACTATTTATAAAATCTAAAACATTTAATTCAAAAATGATATAAATATCAATTCAGTAACCTTATTGAAATTATAAATATATGTAGTATTATTATTCAAGTATTAGTATTTGCTGTGAAGAAAGAAAAAAAAGGAATAAAATTGGAAGAAATGGATGGAGAGGAGAGAAGCGCACGTGGGGAGGTCTGACAAGTGAAAGAGAAAGCAAAAGGCCCACACGAGTGGAAAGAGGCAGCACACACACAGCATATTTTTCAGACTTTGGGAAATGTAAGAATAAATAGAATAAATAGATTTTTTTTTATTTTCATTTTTCAAGAATTTGCAGAAAACCACTTTGTTACCATATATCACACGTGTGCTATCCTTTCCTCTTTTTCACCGTCTCCCATAAGCTGTTTTGACCCCCTTGACCGCTACTTCCCCTAACATTTCTTGTAGAGCGATATAAAAAGACTTTATAGTATTTGTAACTATTGTGTTACAAAAAAGTATTTGTAACTATTATTTATTCACAGTTAATGATATACACAAATATATATATATATATATATATTTTTATTTTCACATATATAAAAATACATTAAATTATTATAATAAATATAACATTTTCTGTAATTTTTAATTTTTTAATATTTTTTTTCTAATAATAATTTAATAAAATCAATAACTTTTTTGAAAATTAAAATATTTTCATAAAAAACATAAAAATCTATTTTATGAAATATTCTTTTTAAAAATCTTCATTCTAATAAAACAGAGGGAATATAAATTAAAAACATTTCTCATATGGTTGCATAATGCTTTCTTTCAGAATTTGTAGTTAGTTGTCCACTTGCAATTTCACAATACACCCCATAGAGCATAATGGATGACTACTAATTAGGCTCCCTTTTGAAGGGACTAAATTTCAATCTCTTTCATTTTCCAAGTTTTAAAAGTATGTGGGAAAGACAAGTTTGCTTGGGGAATCTATAACAAGGATATTGATACGTAAGAAGATTTAACGTTAACTACGAACAAGAAAAAATGAGATGTAATAATGGAATTATGTGTACGGGTCACAATCAAAGTACAAAATTAAGAGAATGATAAACTAAATTACAAAACAATAGGGACAAGGAAGATGAAGAGAGAGGCCCATCAACATCTTTTGGACAGAAGCTGAAAACTGTCACTTCACACGTGGATTTCTAAGATATGGTATTTCGTGTGTCTCGTGATTTGTCAAATCACACATCTTCATCCCTCTCATCTATTATCAGTTTGAATGTTTGGTGTCTCTTAACCTTATTAATTATACCCAACAGTATCATCACAATGTGTTTAAAGCTTTGCAAATGAGGCATGCGTTGGCATAAAACTCAAACATACAAGATTACAAACCATTAACTTCATAAAAGATAAAATGTTTTTTTATAAATTTCTTATCGTGTGAAGCTTATGATATATGTTAAACTTGCTTTTTGGAACATTGAATTTTATGGATGAATTTTCATACATCTTGTATGGATTTCCTCAGATTATAGTTAGTTAATATTAATCCCTAGGACACAGGTTAATGCGAAAAATTATTATTGTTAAAATTCTTACAACTCTTATCCACTAACAAATGAATTTTATATATTCTGTTACATTATAATCATAGCAACTAATGGGCATGAAGACGTGTCAAATATTAAAGATTAAAATAGTGATACTAATAATAGAATAGGGGAGGGGGACATATTGGATTATGATGACTTAGCTTTCATCACATGTTAATGAGAATATTTTTGTGAAAGTTATGTTTCATCTTTGTGTGGCACTATGGGTCCTTAGATCGTAAACACTTACTCTCAATGTGTGAGATAAATAACATATATATTTTATAAAAATAGTTAATTACCAATGAAAATTCAATGATTAGTTCATTTCCTATTTCACCATGGTAAAACTAGTTAAGCATTACGACCAAATAGAAACAAGTTTTGTAGCTCTGTGTCTTTTCTCAAAAGATGACATGCATGTCTTATCATAAACAAATTTAATTTCCAACATGAATGCTTAGAAGGGTGGTGCCTCGTGGAGAGGACTTTATAATGTATTCTAGTGGTAACTTCACGGTCTTCGACTTCACCTCAACATGGAGGGAAAGTTTGGGAACTTGAGTGTGCTAGCTAAAGACGAATAAAATAAATACTAAAAATATTCGAGGATTAACTGGAAAAGAACACTAATTTAAAGCCACTAGAATTTCAATATCATATGATTTTAAAAAAAAATACAATTGGTGAGAACTATTTCTGCTTTTAGCAATTCGCCTTTTAATATTTGCTTTGTTGAGGAAGGAAATAAACATGAAGATGGGGTTTAGGGTCAACAAACAGAAACATAGACACTGAATCATTATAGTTCGCCTTTTAGTATTTCTTAGTTAAATTTTAATAGCGAATAGGCAATTGCCTCTAATTTTTGTATTGATATTCATATATCAAAATTAATATAGATGCCAAATACCCAAAATGTAATGTTGTGGAGAAGAATATTTCGATTTTTTACGGTTTGGTCTCTTTCTTTATGCTTTGAAACTCTAATTACCTTAATAATACAGCAAAGTGGATCTTTAGGTATACGCATACGTAAGCTTTTTATTGCAGATAACGAGAAACACGTGTATATGTGTATCTTATGCTGGAAATTGCTTCTAAAATGTTTATATAACATTCTATATTTACAACTTCCATCTGATAAAATGAATAGTTTATTTCTTATATCATTTGAGTTGGTTTCCACACTTTAGCTGATAAAATTGTATTTTGTAGTATTAGGTTAAATGTGATCATAATATGGAATCATGAGAGATTGTAAGGTCACAAGTAAATTTGGGGACAAGGTCAATATAATTATATATTTGAGAGATTCATGTGACATCAAAATTTACTAAGAATCTAAGTTAGATTCTAGCATGATGTGCGTGGTGAAAGAATAGCGTGAATAAGATCACTTAGTGACCGTGTTCCTTAGTGCTAATATATATGTTCACTTTCATGACTTTTATGCTAACTAAATGCATGTATTTTAAATGATTGAAGATGTGATCTTAGGTAGGGACTCACTGAGATTCCATAGCATCTATGAAACAGAAGATAAAGGGATAAAATTAAACTTAGAACTAAGAGGGGCAAGTGTTGCTAATCAATACTTCCACAGCTCCTCCTTGCCTTTTACTCTTCTCTATGCACTTTTTCTCCATTGACCCATTTTCCTCTTCTCCTTGGGTGTATAAACTAATTCAACCATTTTTGTTTTGAATATACAAAACTAATCCATATTAGTGGATGAGGAAGCTTAACATGTGCTAGTGATAAATAAATGAAAACTAGAAAGCAGTATCTGATACTATCCAAATTAAGGATTGATAATTAAAGAACCACCCAAACCCAACTATATTGATTAAGACTAAGTCCAAAAACATCTAAAATCCTTCAATTCAAATGTATAGATCAACCAACCTTTCTATATCATGTCATTAAAAGTATAACGCTTAAAGTCACATGTAAGTACATCAAAACTCATCATGAAGTACTGAACATAATTAGTTTTATCATTAATAAACTATGAAGAGACCTAACTTTATATAAAAAGAAATATATCTTTTAGGGAAAAGAGATGATGGGAAACTCATGAAATTGTGTTTTGGTGAGGGAAAGAGAGAGACATGTGAAGTGTTCATAGGCAAATTGTGGACCAACAATGCACATGCTACTCTTCTTTCCTCAACTTTTTTTTTCTAAGTTTCGTGCGAAAGATAATGTTTTATGATCATCTAGTTTGCCATAAATCATGTTTTATTTTGGGAATACCTCATGATGCTAAACCAAAACTCATTTGCTAGCAAAATATGCCCAAGTCTTCCAATCTCTCCGGTATTGGTTTAGAATCTTGTTAGACAATTTTTAGAAGAAATTTTACTAACACCTTGAATCTATGTGTTTCTAGGTTGAGAAACGGATTTCACTAATTATGATTTTGCTGCTAAGTCAAATATTTTAGTATTCTCAGCCTATTTCGCCAAATATATACTCTCTTCGGTTTATATTAAGTATCGTTGTATTGAAAGTTTTTTTATTACAAAATAAATGTTTTTTTCGACTTTCGATGTAAAATTTATTAATATTTTACTGTAATTTATTTTTCTAATAGTTGAAATATGATTAAGTATATAGATAATTATATTTTATATAAAAAATATATAAAACCAATTATTTTTTAAAATTCGTGTATATAAAGATAAAATGACACTTAAAATTAAACATGAGGTTTCGTTTTGTTGCTAATGCTAGGTAGAATATCGATAATATGAATGATGCTGACTACATGTAGTGATTTTCCTTTAAAGAAGGCTGGATCTTCTTTTCTATTGGTGTTTTGATCTTGATATAAGGTATATTTAGAGTCTGCTATTTTCCATCTCTTCTTATCTTTACTTTCTAGTGCTGTCTTTATAATTTATGATATAAATTATTTTGTCAAGTATATTTAAAGGTATTCGTACTTTTTATTAGTCACGAATATGTTCATCAAACCTCATGACTTTTCAAATCTAAATACAATCAAATCAATACAAGACCAAGATTGGAAACTAAAATTCAATTTAGACAGGTACTTGGATGTGTAAGATCTACAACCAAACGAAAATTTATGGGCCAAGTTGTTGAGGAAGTACAATTTGTTTTGAACAAGTATACCATTACAAATAGATGTTTTTTTACAAATAGATGATATTTTGGATAATTCAGCTATCATATTTTCGCATGCACTAAGATATCATAAATTCTAGTAAATTAGTGTGTTATAGATGCAGCATAAATCTTAATTTGTATTTTCTTAAACTTACATTAAAACGACAAATATGCTTAATTTTTTTAATAAACAAGTATAAACTAAACCATTAAACCATATAGATTCTAAGTTATAAAGTCTCTTATTTATACAGAAAATGAAGTATGAAGAAATTTTAATGCAATAACACAAATAATGAAAGGACTGCTACTTATCAAAGCCTACATGTTATTAGTTATTTAAGTAACATGTCTAAGTTAAACTTGCGTCGAGGACTCATTGCTTGTCCTCAGATATAAGGTTTTTGTTGTGAAAAGTGAATTTTTGAACTCTTTAAGGTTGAATTTCCTGAAAATTTGCAAAGGATGCGTATTTTATATTTTTATTTAATTGGTTTGAACGATTGAATCAAAGTAGAAAAATCAGTGAATTATAATTAGTTCGTCTTCTTTCCACGTCAGTATATTTCGAATTCACAACTCTTGAGACTGAATGTACAAATCAGACCAAGAATAGAAGTTGAAGTTGAAGTCAAATAAGAATGTATTTAGATGTGTAACTTTTACAACTAATGCAAAAACAAACTAATCAGAATATGATTTGATATAAATTATTATGCTGAGTTCCAAAAGATCAATCACAGCAATAACGTAATAAATTTATTAAAATGTAATGTAATAAATGGAACCAGATTTCCCACTTCTGATAAATGATTTCCTCCATATCCTTAAAGTGTAATTTTTTTAATAATCTTAGATATTCAAATACATGAAACATTTTTTTATTCGTAGTATACAATCACAATACATATGGAATTTATGTATAGAGCAACCATATCATAAAATTTTACTATAACATACTGTGGAAAAGTTAATTAATAAAAATGAATACTATAGTCAATTTCTTATTTACCAAATAAGTTTTTTTAATTGCAAGAAGTTCCGAACCAAATCATATAATCTTTTTTGGATTAGGAAAAAAAAAACGGTTATTAAATCTTCTCTTTACTAAAAAAAATTCAAATTTGGCATCTCAATTCTTAAAGAAAAAAAGTTTGACCAATAGAGTTATCAATTCAGAATGAATATGTTCTAAGTTATATGACAAATAATAAAACGCAAACACTCTCTAAGCTATTAAACTATATGCTACGTTTGAAATCATCTCCAAGCAAATCAGGAATAATATAATTGTAATAAAAATGAATACTATTTATTTTCATATACAATAAATAATATATTTATGGAAAATATTAAATGCTATAAATATTTTATAAAATAAAATAAAAAATAAATACTATTTATTTTCATATTTAATAAATAATATATTTATGGAAAATATTAAATGCTATAAATATTTTTATAAAATAAAAAACGAAGAAGAATGCAAAAGAGTATAATGATGAAAGGTCCTACTTTGTGCAGAAACCCCCCGTGTGCCCACTCTCCCCATCTCCATTAATACTCTCTCTCTCTCTTTTCCATCTCTCTTCTCATCATCACCAATGGCTTTCTACTTCTCCTTCACCGCCTTCCTCCTCCTCCTCTCCTCCATCACCGCCGCTTTCCTCCTCCTACTCCGCCGCACACGTTACCGGCGTATGGGACTCCCTCCGGGAAGTCTCGGGCTACCTCTCATAGGCGAGACTCTCCAGCTGATCTCAGCTTACAAGACCGAGAACCCTGAGCCTTTCGTAGACGCAAGAGTTGCCCGGTACGGTTCGGTTTTCATGACGCATATATTTGGTGAACCGACGGTTTTCTCAGCTGACCCGGAAACGAACCGGTTTGTGCTTCAGAACGAAGGGAAGCTTTTCGAGTGTTCTTATCCAGCTTCTATATGTAACCTCTTGGGGAAACACTCTTTGCTTCTTATGAAAGGCTCTTTGCATAAACGTATGCACTCTCTCACCATGAGCTTCGCTAACTCTTCTATCATCAAAGACCATCTCATGCTTGATATTGACCGGTTAGTCCGGTTTAATCTTGATTCTTGGTCCTCTCGTGTTCTCCTCATGGAAGAAGCCAAAAAGGTAACTAATATCCTGATAAGGTCAGGAATAAATGAAATAAAATCTATTTTTTATTTTATTTTAAAAATAAAGTGAGAGAATCACAGGACAGAGTCTTTGACTCAGTGAGTCAAAACGAGTCACCTCACCGCATGCATATATGTAACATGTTGATGATGATGCAGATAACGTTTGAGCTAACGGTGAAGCAGCTGATGAGCTTTGATCCAGGGGAGTGGAGTGAGAGTTTAAGGAAAGAGTATCTTCTTGTCATCGAAGGATTCTTCTCTATTCCTCTCCCTCTCTTCTCCACCACTTACCGCAAAGCCATCAAGGTATTTTATTTATTTTTTATATATATTTTATTTAGTTTTTTATTTAAAAATCATTTTGAAGAGTAATATAGTTTTGTCCAAAAAAAAAGAGAGACTAATATAGTTTGTATTTTTTTTTAAAGGCGCGGACAAAGGTGGCAGAGGCGTTGACGGTGGTGGTGATGAAGAGGAGGGAAGAGGAGGAAGAAGGAGAGGAGAGGAAGAAAGATATGCTCGCGGCGTTGCTTGCGGCGGAAGAAAGATTTTCCGATGAAGAGATTGTGGATTTCTTGGTGGCTTTACTGGTGGCTGGTTATGAAACAACCTCTACGATCATGACTCTAGCCGTTAAGTTTCTTACCGAAACTCCTTCAGCTCTTGCTCAACTCAAGGTAATCTTCTATGTTCGTATACAATACATGCCTTTGTGTTTTAATTTGGTAAATAACTTTTTGAGAAATTTAGAATTTTTTTTTTAAAATGCATAGCGAATCAAAAACACGACACGTATGAAATGGAATGCAGGTGTTATGTGGTTGGTTTGATTGCGATTTATCGAGATTTAGTGGTTATTAAAACTTTTAAGATTCGATATATTACTGCATGCAAAGCGATAGTTAAGGACCACCTGCGCATGTTTATTGTGCTCTGTTTTATTTGGGTTTTTTAGGGTAGAAAAAGGGTTTTATTTCTAAATTTAAGAACTTAACCAAAAACATGAAAGTTAGCTGAATTAGAGAAGACAATTCTCTGTTAGTTTTATAAATTTTATCTTGGAACTATATATAGTTGTAGTTCTGTTTTAAGCTTTATTTCAATTTATTAATGAATTAAGAGATGATGTGAAGAAGTAGTTGGACAAAAAAGTGAATAAATGGGGAGAAAAAGGGTTTGGAGACTACAACATGGAAGCATAATGATGTAAATTTTGGATGTAGTTTTCTCCATCATTTACATTACACACGGGTGTCTTGCAATAATTAATTATTATTACTATTAATATCTTCCTTTTTCATTTCTTTATAATATAAGAGAAGAAAATGACACATACACATGAATGAACGGCTTAGGTTTTTCTCTCTGGTTTTGTCTCCATTGAACTACTAGTTTACATAGCAAGTTAGCAACTGTACAATCTAGTCGGTTGGTACTAATAATTGAATCTTTTTTAAAAAATAATGTTTTGTTTATATTTCAGAATAGTGTTTTGAATATAGTCTTCCTCTTGGTTAATTAATGGTTTAGGTAATAAGAAAGTTAAAATACACGACATTAGCCGGGTAAGACGTTGCTAATAACTAATTCAAATTATATATATACATTGATATTTAAACAACAAATAATAGGAGTAAATAAACTTTAGAAAACATACAAAACTATTAAAAAAACAGAAATTCTCAACCAATTTTAAAATAGAGGCAGACATGTTTGATCCATTAAAATTTGCATTAAATATGGACCTAAGTTTTACAGCACAATCTAATTATTATGAATTTCAGATTTTCTAAATTAAGGATTTTATTAAGTGGGTTTGAAGGTGAAAAGTGTAAAAGAAAAAAAGAGAAGGTACAAATTACCGTAAAAGTCAAAAGAAGTCATTCTCGAACCTAGACAGCATCATAACATCTGTTTTTTTTTTTAAACTAATAAATGTGAAAGTGTTGTTCAAATAAAGAGAGTTACAGTGTCACAGATACAACCAGTTTGTCTCCTGAACCGAACGCATAATTACACTTTCACCAAACTTCGTTTTTATTTTTTTCTTGGTTTGCCAACAACTTTATTACTGGTTCGAATATCCCCCCAATAACTTTCTCTTTAACAGTAAAGTTGAAAAAGTATGTTCCGACAAGCTTTTTATCCAATTTCATTGGTTATAATATTTTATTTTAATTATAACTTGTTGATGTCATTAGTTTTGTCTCTAAGGATGGTTTTTTATAGTCACTAGATTTAGTGCGTACGAATATTAACCAAACCAATGCCAAAGAACCGGGTCAACACTGTTGGATTTGTGACTTAATTATTTCTTTTATTATTGGTTGAGTTGGTATTTTGTTTGGTTGACGAAAAAAAAAACAGGAAGAGCATGAAAAGATTAGGGCGTTGAAGAGTGATACGTACAGTCTTGAGTGGAGTGATTACAAGTCAATGCCATTCACACAATGTGTAAGTGTGTACTTACTTTAAGGTTCTAGCTCTTGTCCTAGCGTTTCTAGTCTCTAAATCTTTTTGCAAAATTTATATTGATTCAGGTGGTTAGCGAGACTCTGCGAGTGGCTAACATCATCGGTGGTGTTTTCAGGCGGGCAACGACGGATGTTGAGATCAAAGGTAAACTATTCAGTAAACTTTGAAATGAAAATGAGTAAGTTCCTTAGTTCTTACATGTTGGAACAGGTTATAAGATTCCAAAAGGATGGAAGGTTTTCGCATCGTTTAGAGCGGTTCATTTAGACCCAAACCACTTCAAAGACGCTCGCACTTTCAACCCTTGGAGATGGCAGGTTTTGATCACCTTCTTGAACTTGGTTTGGGTTTTTGCATATTTAATTTTTAAATGAACAGGGAAACTCGGTAACAACATGCCCTTCGAATGTGTTCACACCGTTTGGTGGAGGACCAAGGCTATGTCCTGGTTACGAGCTGGCTAGGGTTGCACTCTCTGTTTTCCTTCACCGCCTAGTTACCGGCTTCAGGTATACTTTCACGTACAAGATAACATCCCTCTGCTGATCTGATTCTTTTCACAGGGCCCTAGACTGATTTGATTTTTGTTTTGTTTTGTTTCGTTAATCTTCTGAGCAGTTGGGTTCCTGCAGAGAAAGACAAGCTGGTTTTCTTTCCAACTACAAGAACACAAAAACGGTACCCGATCATCGTTACGCGTCGTGATGATGGTGGCTTATCCGCTACTTGAAGAAGAGGAAGAGACCAGACGATATTTTTTTCAAGATTTTTACTTCTTTTTGCTCCTTTCTGGTCTTAAGAGTTGCGAGTTGTGACAATAAAAAAGTACCATTACTTTATAAAGCCTTTAGCTTCTGTATATAAAATTACTTTTGTTTACCTTTTTCATGTAAAAGATCTTTTCTGCTTCCATGGTTCGAATGTAAGTAGCTTGGCCAACTTTTCGTTGTAGTTTGAGTTCCAAGGAATATAGGTTGCAGACAAAAAAACTTACAAGGAGAGAGTTAGACAACTTGATTCAAGTTTTAAACAGAATCTAGCCAAACCAGGAACTGACAATTACGTACCAGTGTTATTACTAACTAGATCAAACTACTTTCTTGTGACTTCAACGCTGATTCAACGATCTTGACCTTCTTGGAGTTATCGCTGTTCATGAGGGATAGCTTGGCGAGTGTGGACTGAAGCTGTGACATTCCTGTATCTTGAATGTAGTTTCTCTTTGAATACTGCTTTCTCTGAGTACCTGCAACCACTGTGCTCCTTGGAGATTTTTGAGCTGATTTCTTCACTCTTGCTCTCAGTGTTTCAATAGATGATTGCAGCGCATCCACCTCCACTCCAGCAAATTGATCTTCAATTTGATAAAGACAAGAAGATGATGAAATGAGATTCAGAAAGTATATCTCTATAAGGATAAGATGTATGAGGAATCATTGATTTTACCGAGCTCCGACTTAAATTCCCGTTCTGCTCTCGTCAGAGGTTTCTTGTGTGTACCAGGCAAGCTACGGAGACGTTGCAAGCGTTGCTCAAGAGAATCATGTCTTTCAATTGCTTTTTCGATCCTTTTCTCCAACAAGGTTTGATTCTTCTCAACCTTAGATATTTTCTGATTTGCCTCAGCAAGCCGCTCGTGTTGGTCATCGATTATTCTCTTCAGGTTAGGAGCATGATGCTGCAACTCGAAGTAGACCTGCCAAAAGTACAACGCAATCTCATTATTTTAATCATGAACTTTGTTGGGACTATATCACTTCTTTCTCACCTTGTGAGCATATTCGACATAGGTTTCATGGAAAAGCTTGACATAGTTATGCAGAATTGATCGACCTTCTACGGAATTGGCTGGAGTTGAACGCTGGTTAGGTAAAGCATGGGGCGCAATTCTTACTTTGGGACCTGCAAGGAGGTCCTTGCTTATGATGCACGGGGGATCTTGCTCTTTCGTCTCTATTGCGCTGGATGACTCTACCTTATCTGTACTGACATGAATTGGAAGTAAGACGTCCCAAGTTTTCATCTCAGCCACAACGCATTCTCCTGAGGATAAGACTGCAATGATCCATGCATACCCAAACGAATCTGACAGAGGTACAAAGCCCAACAGAGAAGATACGGCGGATTCCTCTAGGCAGGTACTCAGCACAGTGTGAACAGATGGCGTTTTGAGAGCTTCATCTCTTCCCGTGGCCTGACTTGTAAAGGGAAGAGAGTGTAGGACTGTTGAATCAATGCCACCTTCGTGGATGGAGTATATTCGTTCTGGCAAAAGGGAGTCGGCGAACAAGGTAACATGAGAACCACCTTCACGCTTAGTGGGTAGAGCCAAATCAACCATTGCCAGCCTTAACAGAGGTGGCGGAATCCCTAACCAAACAGTGTGATCAAGCGGCAGGTTTGAAGTTGCTACTGGAAGCTCACCTACGTTCGGCTCACAAATCATTGCAACTCCTTGAATTCTGTTGTGGGAGTTCATGCGAAGGCGAGATGAGCTACCAGAGATCCAAACTGGCTGAATTTCATCGACCAGAGCGTCAACCTGTAATTGTCCACCACTCCACGCAGTTACCAGAATCGAATCTTTGCTGACAATACTATATAACAGACTCACTGCCCGGCCTTTACATTCTGCCTCCCTAACAGCGAGATCTTCATTTCTTCCACCACTCGATGCTTTGTATAAAGGGCCCTGTACACAAGCAAAACAAACGTAGATGCACAAAGAACACTTGGTAAATAGGTTCAGCTTTTTGTCTAATCTATTTTCCGAAACAAGGCAAGGAGGGTATAAATATTTGATGAGGGCCACTAGCCAATAACTACAAACTTAGAACACTGGTGTATCAAGTAAAATTCCAATATTATTCAATATATTACATAAAATACCCTATAGAGGAGGAACTTTACCTGTAAAGCCAATGATGCATCAAGTAACGCGTAAGGATGAGCTTTCACTACCACTATACTATCACCTCTAGTTCCTTGTTCAGTCAAATCTGGAAATACAGCTTCCAACCAATCAATTGCCAGACTGGAGTTGCTAACAGCTACTGAGTTGGGTGACTTAACTCCAAACATATTAGCATCATTGTAAATCTCCATTATCGATTCCCACTTGTAAATACTGTTGCAATATATATACGAAGCAACTTAGTCAACCAAGACTAGACAAAGTAATGCCTTGTCTACAGTAGGCATGTGACCCAACTGAATTTAACTCTTAAAAGCTTAGGTATTGAAAGATTCTGGACTCATCATACAAGATACAAATTCAAGATATATCCTATGAGAAATGTCTCAAGGTATTCTTAGATAGCAATGAAAAGCAGAAAGAACAATAATTTTCCTACCTTCCAAATGGCACAACTGGACACAGGATATACACTGAACCATCAGTGAACAGTATAAACACCTGCACAATTTCAAGGATTTGGTAAAGAACTAAACATGTAATCTCAAGGATCTTTTTGAGAAGAGACCTGAACTTACAGTAAATCTATCCCACAGATGATCTCCACCGAAACTGAAATCAGCAGGATAAATCGATGAAGCTGTTCTAGATCTTCCCGGTTCAACAGGCTGTAAATAATATTCTTGCTCTGGTACCTCAGCATCTGAAGACAAATCGAAAAGTCTAGCAAAAAAAAAAAACATTTGCAGCACCATGTCAATAAGAATTTACCTTTAATAACGATAGGGCTGCAGATAGTAACATACTATGGCATTGCATGTCAAGAATCTATAACCTTATTTTAATCCTAGAATTTCTCCAAAAACTGATTTTGATCAATATATTGACACTTTCACAATAAAGCATCAAGGCTTAAAGATTGTTACCTGAAAACTGCGTCCGAGGATAAAACCCCCAAATGCGTATCACTATCAGGATGCCAAGATGCTTGTAGCAAGTGAATGGCACTGTCACCACTAGAATAGATTTCTGAGCCAACAGAAACCACCCTGCAACCCATAGTTCATGAAATGTTAAACGTATAAGCAAGCAAATGCCATAGTTGATATCTTATTAGGCCAAGGTGTTGTAATTGAGTGTACCTGCAAATAACATTGTCTTGAATCACAGAAGCACGTCCAAATAGGTACATCACACATATCCCATCAGAGCCGGCAAGAAGAAGAGCAGAACCAGACTTATTTATGGAGATTTTGTTAACTGAGAATGTCAGCTGGAGATCTGGTTGCATCACCTGTAATAATATCAATCATCAGTAAGAAACTGTGTTAGGCTTTCTAAGACCATACACTCGAACTCTTCCTAAACCTAATTTCTCAAACCTTGGAAGGGACTGCGGCGAGGACGGAGGTTGGTTCAGGTTCACCCAAGCGGAGAGATAATCGGTGAAGGAGATAACGTGTAGAATCCCAGTAGTATAGCCTCGAGTCTCCGTCCCAAGCCATGAAGTTTCTCGGAAACCGCTGCGACACGGCGGGTTCATCCTGGGAGGAGGGAGGAGACGCGAAAACCGGGTGGCTCTGGAGAGGGACCCACCGAACCGGCTCCTTTGGAGTAGGAGATCTCCGTGGCTCCGGGGTATCCTCTGGCTCCTGGAAGTTAAATCTCATCCTCTCTCTCAGGTCACTGAATCTAACTTCGTCGGCGGAAGAGCGGGAAGGGAGAGGAGCCGTCGGGAGAAGAAGCAATAGTAGATACAGTCGAAACGGCGTCGTGTAAAAAGCCATATTTAACTCAATGGACTGGGCTTTTATAGGCCCATATCAAAAAAATTAATAATAAAGTAATCTAATCTGAACCCTAATTCATCGTCGCCGTGAACCGTCATCTCCATCCTCCCCCTCACTGTGATTGTGATCTACGTCTTCGCCTCTCCTATACGGTGCGTTTCTGTCTCCTTATCAAACCGTCTCATCTCTCCAGATATTTATCATTGTGTAGGAATCAGTCAGATGTAGGGTTAGCATTGTTGTCTATGGATGCAGGTTAAGAGAGAAGGCAATGGAGAACTTGGAAGATCTGAAACTTATGGCGGAGCAGTGGTCGAATCAAGCCATTGAGTATCTTCAGAAGATACCACCAGATCAGCTCTATGCCGCTATTGGCGTTCTCTTGTTTACAACCATTTTGCTCTTATCATGTACGTAGGAGCATAGCAGAAACCACATTGTCAATCTCTTGTTCATTCTTAGACTTAGGCTGTTAGTTTTGGCATTGATAAGTACAAATCATGTTCTTCAATAGTCTGCAATGTAATGTTCTGAAGCTTCCCACATGAGTAAGTTTGATTCTTTCGTTGTTAATGGCTTATGCAGTTCGCTTGGTCAGACGTACCAAATCCAACACTGTACTCCTTTCGGGGCTCTGCGGAAGTGGAAAGACTGTGCTTTTCTATCAAGTGAGTACCTTTCCTTCACATTCGTTTATGGCTTTCTCCAAATGTAGTTTATATTTGTTAAGCGTCACTTATTGTCAAAGTCAGCGTGAATGACTTGGTGAATGTTTGATTGACAGCTCCGAGATGGATCATCGCATCAGGGGACTGTGACATCAATGGAACCGAATGAAGGCACTTTTGTTCTTCACACTCAAAACGCTAAGGTAAAGATTCAAAACTGGCAGTTGATATTTAGCATTTATCAACACATTACTAATCCACGTCCCGTGTATTCCCTACGTGACAGAAAGGAAAAATCAAGCCTGTTCATCTTGTTGATGTTCCTGGCCACTCTCGTCTTCGACCCAAGCTAGATGAATTCTTGCCCCAAGCAGCTGCCATTGTGTTTGTAGTGGACGCCTTGGAGTTCCTCCCTAACTGTCGTGCAGCTTCAGAGTAATTTCAATCTCCCTCACACGTATGTTTACATCTTGATTGCACAATCTTAACAAATGAGGCATTGCCATGGTTTTGTACGGTGACAGATACCTGTACGACATTCTGACCAATGCCAGCGTTGTCAAGAAGAAGATCCCAGTCCTCCTTTGCTGTAACAAGACAGATAAACTCACTGCACACACCAAGGAGTTCATCAGGAAGCAGATGGAGAAAGAAATGTAATGTTTTCAGTTTTCTTAACAAACCGATCTTCTATCTTTCCCAGGAAAGCAAATCATAATTTGTTTATGACTTTGTTTTTTGCTGCAGTGAGAAACTGAGGGCATCAAGAAGTGCAGTATCAACAGCTGATATAGCAAATGACTTCACCATTGGAGTCGAAGGAGAAGTGTTCTCCTTCTCGCATTGCTGTAACAAAGTCACCATCGCTGAAGCTTCTGGACTCAACGGAGAAACCCTTCAGGTGCAGGACTTCATTCGAGAATACATCAAGCCCTGAGAGCCCACATGATATATCCGTAGATTGAATCGATTCTTATGCTTTGATCTGTAGTTTTTACTTTTAATTAGGAGATCCTTTGTACATTACCTATATTTTCCGAGTTTGATAATCAGAGTGATTGAGAAAAAATGAATGACAATCTGTTCGTCAGAAAAAAAAAATTCGTTATGCTGATAAGTGATGCTACGTATCTGTTTCTCTCTATAACTACTTCGATACGATAAGCGGGAAGCCCTTTAAACTGGTTAAGACAAAAAAGTCGATTTATTACAATGTTCACGTGAATATCACGTGACCTCTTGATCTCTCCGTGTTTCAAAAAGTCATCACCTTTGCTCTTTAAGGAGGAGATGAAGAAGTAGAGTCTCTGACATGGCCGGATCCGCCACCAGCGATTTCCGGTGGAAACCACCGCCGCAGCCACAACCTCAGCCGCCGACACAACAACAAAACATATCCGATTCAGATTCTGATTCCGGATCTGATTCAGACAACCATCAGCACCGCCACAATGATCTATCCAACTCCATCTTCAAAGCTTACCTTGATTGTCACTCATCTTCATCTCCGTCCTCCATTGACCTCGCCAAGATCCAGTCTTTCCTCGCCTCGTCTTCCTCCGGTGCTGTCTCTTGCCTAATCTGTCTCGAACGGATCAAACGCACCGATCCCACCTGGTCCTGCACTTCCTCATGCTTCGCCGTCTTTCACCTCTTCTGTATCCAGGGATGGGCTCGTCAGTGTTTAAATGCACAAGCCGCACTAGCAGTGACGCGACCGTCGACAGAAACGGAACCCGTGTGGAACTGTCCGAAATGTAGATCGTCGTATCTGAATTCAAAGATCCCAAGTCGGTACCTTTGTTACTGTGGGAAGGAGGAAGATCCTCCGGCTGATAATCCATGGATCCTGCCCCATTCTTGCGGTGAGGTATGCGAGAGGCCGTTGAGTAACAATTGTGGTCACTGCTGCTTGCTACTGTGCCATCCTGGTCCTTGTGCCTCTTGTCCTAAGCTTGTCAAAGCTAAATGCTTCTGTGGTGGTGTTGAAGACGTTCGTCGGTGCGGACACAAGCTATTCTCTTGCGGAAACGTATGTGATAGTGTGTTGGATTGTGATATCCATAAGTGTAGAGAGATTTGCCATGACGGTGAGTGTCCGCCGTGTAGGGAACGCGCGGTTTATAGATGTTGTTGTGGTAAGGTGAAGGAGGAGAAGGATTGCTGCGAGAGAGTGTTTAGGTGTGAGGCTTCGTGTGAGAATAAGCTTAACTGTGGTAAACATGTATGCGAGAGGGGATGTCACTCTGGAGAATGTGGATTGTGTCCTTATCAGGGGAAGAGGAGTTGTCCATGTGGCAAGAAATTCTACCAAGGCTTGTCTTGTGATGTTGTGGCGCCTTTGTGTGGTGGTACTTGTGATAAAGTTCTTGGTTGTGGCTACCATAGGTGTCCTGAGAGGTGTCACCGTGGTTCATGCCTTGAGACTTGCAGGATTGTGGTTACTAAGTCTTGTAGATGTGGAGGAACGAGAAAACAGGTCAAAGAGAGTTTTTTCTTTATGTCTTTTATGTTTTGGAGTTTGTGGATGCCTTCTTGCTTTATAGTCCAATCACATTGTTGATTGATTTTTTGTAGGTTCCTTGCCGTCAAGAGTTGGTATGTGAGAGGAAATGCCAGAGAATGAGAGATTGTGGACGTCATCCATGTAGACGCCGTTGTTGTGATGGTGAATGTCCACCATGCTCAGAGGTATATCTCTTTGTTATTCATTCTTGTTGTGTGTATAGTCTAGTGTCATTGTTCACGCTTGGTTTTTAATGCTTTTGTTATGAAATTTCAGATTTGTGGAAAAAAACTCCGTTGCAGAAACCATAAGTGCCAGTCTCCTTGTCACCAGTATGTTCTTTAGTAGCTTGCTGTGGAATTTCTATGCTTGTCTGCTTCTTAATTTGTGACTAACGTTATGATTGAATAAACACTGTGGATTTTAAGATATTAACTCACACACGTGGAATGAAATTACTTGTTGATGTGTTCATTGCAGAGGTCCATGTGCTCCTTGTCCAATAATGGTATCGATATCATGTGCTTGTGGTCAGACGCATTTTGAGGTGAGTTAGGATTAGTAAGTGAGTAAGAGTTGATGCTATGAAGCGAGTGTTAATACTTCCATTGTTATTGTGGATCTGTAGAAAGTTCTTAGTTTAGTTGGATGCAACTAGTGAAATAAGTACATAGATTAAGAGGCCTTGTTTGGTCTAGGCCTGCCAACCATATCTGATGACTTCCTGCCTATTCTTATAGTCTTATAGATACTTTTGTGTCCGCATGCTTTTGAATGTTTGATACCTCTAAGAATCCAGTTCGATGTTTTGTGTGGTTCAGGTACCCTGTGGCACTGAAAATAATCAGAAACCTCCTAGATGCCGTAAACTATGTCACATAACCCCATTGTGCAGGCATCGACAAATCCAGAAGGTAGCACAAGAATCAGATTAATGGGCTTTACAATTTAACTTTTGTTGCCTCTGGATGTTTGAATATTTGCGGAATTTATGTTATGTATTTATGCAGCCACATAAGTGCCACTATGGTGCTTGTCCTCCATGTCGACTCCCTTGTGATGAAGAATACCCATGTGGGCACAAATGCAAACTAAGGTTTCTCATGCTCGTCTCTTTCTCATCCATTTTTTCTCTTATTTTCTTATCTTTTCCTTTCTTATAAACCTTGGTGTTGTGTGCTTCTTATGACATAGGTGTCATGGTCCTAGACCTCCACCAAACCGAGAATTTATCTTAAAACCAACAAAAAAGATGTTGAATATTCATGCTGAGTCTACACCGGGTTCTCCCTGCCCTCGATGTCCAGAGCTTGTGTGGAGGCCCTGTGTAGGCCACCACCTGGCAGCAGAGAGAATGGTTAGTCTCAGTTCTCTTTTATAGTAATAGTTGTTTAAATACATGTCCGGTCTCAGACTTGTAACTGTCATTTGTGGACTTTGAGATCTTCTTTTGTAGTTTTTTTTCCGACATTTGATATGTTTTTGTTGGCTTAGATGGTTTGCTCTGACAAGACTCAATTTGCATGCGATAATTTATGCGGAAACCCTCTTCCATGTGGGAACCATTACTGTTCGTTTACCTGTCATCCCCTGGAAATAAAAAGTTCATCACTGGATAAAAGAAGTGAGTCCTGTGAGAAGTGTGAACTCCGCTGTCAAAAGGTACTTCTGTTACGTGTTATATCTCTCACGACTTACGTGATTGCGGTTGGTAAGCTGTTGTCACAACAACTTGAAGCTTATATTTTGATAATGTTAAAGCTCATTATGGACCCAGTTAGCGAGAGGAAACTTATCTTCCATACTGATGTACAGGAGAGATCACCACGATGCCAACATCCCTGTCCTCGACGGTGTCATCCAGAAGATTGTCCACCTTGCAAAACTCTTGTAAAGAGATCATGTCACTGTGGCGCAATGGTGCATGCATTCGAGTGTATTTACTACAATACATTGTCTGAGAAGGACCAATCGAAGGCTCGCTCATGCCGTGGACCTTGTCACAGGTAGTTAACTCGCTGCTCTTGTATTTTGTGTGCTTCACCTTTTCAGTGCTGTGGTTGTTCCTCTTAACAATATTAGAAAGCCAATTTTGAAACTAGAGGTTATTGCTGTTGCAGAAAATTACCAAACTGTACGCATCTGTGTCCGGAGATATGTCATCCTGGACAGTGTCCATCGCCAGACAAGTGTGGGAAAAAGGTAATGTTTCTAAACACTCCATGATGCAATGCAACTGCCTTGTATAGTTTCCCGTCCAGTATCTGTTACACGTGGGATCTTACTTGTTTCTTAATTTCATTGATGGATCAAGGTGGTTGTTCGTTGCAAATGCTTGACTTTGAAGAAAGAATGGTTATGCAAAGATGTACAAGCAGCCCATAGGGCCATTGGTTCTGATCCTAAAGATGTACATAAGAACCAGTTTGGAGTCGGCCTCCTCCCATGCGATTCCATCTGTAAGAGCAAGCTACAGATGGCTGAATCGGTGTTACAACAACGCAATGTCAAGGAGATTGAGGTAAGCTGAAACCATAAAAATAATCTCACTCTCAAAGCAGGTCTCACAAAATGATCTTCCGTTCAAACATCTTAGGAGAAGGAAGAGCCTAGTGGGAAAAATTCAACAAAGAGAAGGAAAAGGCGTGAACGAGGTCAGGATATTAAGGAGACCTCAAGGCTGCAGGTAACTTTGATCTCTTGTTGAATATCTGAGATGACACATGAATGTCTCATACTCATATATTCTTCTTAAGACACCCACCTGTTTTCTTTGTCTCTGCAGAAACTTATTTTTGCCACAAAGAAGGTAGTGATGTTGGTGATGTTAATTGCTGTTCTAGTCGCTGTTTCATACTACGGTTATAAGGGAATCTTGTGGCTTTCCGATTGGATGAATGAAGTCGAGGAACAAAGACAAAAGTCTAGAAGGTACCCGCGTATCTAAATCGTTTTGAGAGTTACTGCTTCTCAAAGCTTTGAGCCTGATACTGTCCCAGTTACAACACAGTTAGCTTTGACACATTCCATCTATCTTTTTGGTTTGGTCACCCAAAAAAACAAAGAAGGTTAGAGAGATTTTCGAAACAGCAAAACTGCAATATATGTACTGTCTTTCATAAAATGGTTCACTACAGTTCTCGTGTATTGAAATGTAAACGTCTTCTTTATTCAGTAGTGTTGAATCTGCTTTAAGCTATGATATATTATCCACACATCTTGTTCTTCTCTACTTGTTAACTGATCCAAAGGTAAAACCAAAAGCTTCATCATCTTCAGTCTTCACCATCAAAGCTGATTTTGCTTTAAGCCATCAGGTTTGGTAGATGAGAACTGACTGAGAATTTGAGCCAACCCTTTTTCTCCACTTTCTTCAAACACGGTTGCAACACAAGCCCAATCACTATAGCCGCAAGGCTCACCCCTGCAACTTTCAGGTTCGACAACGCTGCAATGAAACCAATCAGAACAGTTGGAGGAATGCACATGAGAACCGACCCCAAAACCCCTACAGGTATCTTAAAAGGCCGTGATGCAACCGGATACTTCATCCTCAACCTCACAAACGCTATAAACTCCAACACCATTCCAAAACAGTACAACAAATTCTCCGCAGCCACAACCTCCTGGAAGCTTAGCCATGACAAGAGAATCACACCAGAGGCTGAGAACAGTATCCCAACCCACGGAGTTCCGTACCGAGATCTCTTGGCAAAGACTTGGGGAAGCATCCCACGCTCAGCCATACCGAGAAGCTGAAACGAATCACTACTCATTTCAGCTAAAAACATCCCCATGTTAGACGTCGCAGCTGCAGCTTGAATCCACCATCCCAACCAAGCTCCTCCTATAACTTTACCTATATCAGCGAAGTAACCATCAGTCCATAGCTTCTGATCAAGAGGCACAGCTCCAGTCCCGGACAAAACCGGGAAGATGTAAGATAACACAACGAGAAGCAGAGCGTAGAACAGAGCTCTCGGTAAGGTTTTACTCGGGCTATCAACTTCTCCGGAGAGAGTACTAATGGAATCCCAATAGTTAAGGTTCCAAAACAGAGTGTTGAGATACAAACTAAAGTCAACACCTTTCAACTTATTACTAACCACAAGCCACCGTAAAGGCTCAACCTTTGGAATCGACATGAAACACATCACCACAAAAGGAAGTATCGAGAACACTCCCAGAACAACAGCTGTTACCCCCACTATACTTAAACCTCTGTAGTTCAGGTAAGTCAACGCAACAGTCAACGCCACAACCGCAACGACACGTGGAACTCCACCGGAGAGAACCGGTAAACCGGATTTGAGATAGTCGAGGAAGAGAATCGGATACAGAGCGTTATCTATGACGCCGCTAAGCCACTTAACCCAACCTTGTTGAAACCCCCAGTAAGGTCCTAACGCTGAAGAGACCCAGACGACGAAACCGGCGTTCTCGGGGAACATGGTGGCCATCTCGGCGGTGATGAGTGCTTCCGGGATGCTCCATACGAAAGGGAAGATGATGAATCCGAGGATGGAAAGTAATGGTCCTGCTGCTTTGACACTGTCTTCGATTCCGAAAGGGCCGCCTGAGACTTGGTAGAATATTAGGAAGACTAGTGGAAGCAGAGAGATTTTGCGGATGTTGGTGGCAGGTCTTGTCGGAGTGACGCCGATGCTGACGTGTCCAGGAACGGTAGGAGGAGGAGGTGGTGGGCTTTCAGTGGGCTTCTGGGAATTGGAGCGTAGACTTGAGGAGGTAAGCTCAGTCATCGAGAGAAGTTGAAACTAATGTAGGAGTTGTTACAGAGGAAGTTGCTTTGTTATGCATTAAAAACAGAGACGGAAGAAAGAAAAGAAACAAACTTTGAAGATGGAGAAGGGACTTGGAAACTACTAAGCTTCTTCTTTCTTTTTACAGAGTCGTTGTCGTTGTTTGGGTTGTTGCTAGTTTTGGTTGGATTCAAATACGATTTACAAAGACATACTCCTAAATGTAACAATTTTTAACTGTTGTACTATAAATAGTCTAAACTTCGTAATAACGTTTAAAATCGTAATCACCATAGATAATAATCATCTGCATCAACAAATGCTCGCAAATACAATCATTATGGTAACGCTAGTCATGATGCCTGAAGGTTAATATAAAAGGCCTAATAATTGAGTTTTGATAACGATATGCAAAAGGAATATAAAAGGAAAACTTCAGATTAGGATGGTTTAGGCCCATGAAAAATAGGCCTAATAAATGGGCCTTGGGTCCTAATCTACTCGCTATTGTTCTTCTTTTCAAAATCTCTCTCTACATGTCCTTTTTTAACCAGATGTTGACAAGTTCTACTCTTTATGTGATCCTGCTAAGTGAGGCTTCTCTATATTTGTATTTTTCATGGATAAGCTTCAAAAAAAGATAACCTTTTCCTGTTCTGTGAGCGATTTGCTCTTCCGAGTTACCCTTGTGGCTTTGTATGTGTTGAACGTTTTGCTTTTTGTGTAAATGGAGAATCTGTCTGTGTTTAGAGAGAGAGACATCAACCTGTTCATCAACTTTTTATCAATGATGCCTTTATAGTTTGGGCCTTAAGAGACAAACTACATTTTTATTTACACACAATGGTCTCTCTCCTTCTAAATTTCATTAAGCGATGAAACAGAGTAAAAAACTTTAAAAGACAGTACAATAGCCTCATAACGAAGGGAAACCAAAGATCGAATCAGCTCACAAGCAACTTCTCATGTTAATATGGTTGCTCTCTTTGGTCAATCTATTTTACAAATTTGATTGTTAAAAATAAATGTATAATAAGTTTTCACCTGTGGTACACATAAGATAATTAACTTTTATATATATATGCAAAGAACAGTGTGGCAGCTTTCTCATATGTTCCACCATTTTCGCTTCTCCATTTGTTTAGCGAGTTCATGTGCCATGGATGCAAAGTTCTCAGCACCATCTTGGAGCTCAGCTGTGCGTTGGCTGATCCTCTAGTATAGTATTATTAAGGCCGACCAAACAAAATAAAATATGTTTAGCTTGGCAACATGTAAGTTCAAATGAAGATGAATACTCTGCTGAATAATGTATTACCTCGAGTTTTTCTCCACGCTCAAGAAGTTTGTCCTTTGCTTGTGAAGCTATTGATGAGGTTTCCTGGAAAATTACCCAACCATGTCAACAACAGAATCCAAAATTTTCTTTTTCGGTTAGTCGCATGGTTTTGACTCACCCCTGCTTTTCTGTACTTAGCCTTTATTTCATCAACTGTTCTCGTTTTGGGTTGTGCATCGCTGGATGCACCGTCGAACAGTCTTTCCTTATCTGTTCTCTTATCTGAAAAGAAACCTTAGATTCACCTGTTGCGTTCATAATGATAATAAACACATGACAGTAATAGCACGTGAGGTAATCGGATATGTTTACCTTTCTTTTCTTTTTTGTCTTTCTCAGTTGAAGGCAAGATGTTTATAGGTTCATCTATCTCAATGTCATCTACAGTTTACAGCAATTTTGGTCACAGGCCGGAAATAGGGGATGGGTACTTTGGAATAAATAGTACAAACCTATGTTTAGCTCGATAATCTTCTCATCGTCGCCACCAATAGCAGAAGGCTTTAGGTATGGTGGACTGGAAAAGATGTTCCTCAAGTGGGAGAAATGTTGTACTTGCTCCACCTCCACCTTCTGTTCATTGCTTGATCTGAAGCCTTTAATAATGCCACTTAGGAATTTAGGAGTACCATCCTGTAGTTACAGAAACTTTATAGCAAAATTATGGAGCTTACGGGAAAAAGGGTTCACATGCGAAAACAGAACATACATGGTTTTTCTTATGGACAGGGAAATGGCTAAAGGTAGCGTCAGCAGCGGCTGCAAGGACTTTGTCATGAAGCATAGGTAAAGACTCTGGAAGTCTGAGATGAATACAAAGATAGGTATTAGCAAGTTAACTGTTACTTTGCTAGCTACGCATGGAAAATTTCTATTTCTGCTCATTGAGAAGATATGTATGGAACAGAAAACAGTAATGTAGTACCTGAATCTGTTTGCATGGGCCAGAAACGAAAGGATGGCAACTTCACAACCATTCACCTGTAGATTTAGCTTTTAGTCCTAAACATCTGAGATAGTAAATATTCTCTCAGAGTATACATGCCAACTCATAAATCAAGATCTAACTTCACAATTACTATCATCGCATTCAAAAATCAAACCTACAAAGACCCATACGAATTGGTAAGCATGCAAGGATATTCAGAAGTCTCACCAGAAAGACATGGCCGAAATCATCCGAACATGCTGTCTTCTCCATGTTAGGCTTAAAGTTCCAACAAAGAAGTGATAGCAAAGAGCTCTCTTCCACAACTTCAAGATTTGGGAACGATCTGTTCATATAAGCAAAACTGATTTCTGAGAAATTTATAGTGGCCCGTTAGCCTAGATAAGTAAATAGTTACAGGATTGGGTTGTAACTAAGTTTTATCTGGCTTGTATATTATACTTGTGGTAGCCAATAAGAACATCACCTTATCTCAATATGCCCTGTTTTGTAAAGCAAGAGTACTGCACATTCCCGTTCATCCTTTTTTAGGGTTCCCATCCAGCAACACGGCCTTGGAAGATTTACCTCCATAGTGCTCTCAAGACTTCCCTAGGTATTGAAAGCAAGTCCTTGTTATCAGAAAACGCCAGCAATATATTCCACGAGTTATAAATTAAGATAGATCCTCTAAATCTCTACTATACCTGAGATAAAGACTTTAAAGAATACAAGCGCAGTGCATCCTCAGAACACATGAGAAATAATGAATTCTCAAATATCTGATCAACAAATTTGGTTTCTGTGACAGCATTCTGTTCACCACCTAGTGAATGACTCTCACTTGCATTGATCATATGAGATTCGTTCTCATGTTTCTCCTTCCCATATGGTTTTTCAGCTGGTTTTTCACTGGGCATTTCAGAGTTTTCATAGCAGTTCTCTGCAATACAATTTTCTATATATTTACTAGATGCATAAGAAACACACAGCTTTATGTTGTCTCAGAAAGAATACCTATAATGTGCATACAAATCGCAGTTGGGTTCTTCAGAGGTTTCAAGCATGAGGCGAGAATTTTTCCACTATTTCCATCGAAAAGAATGGTTTGTCCATCCTTGGTCATTGCACATAAAAGTAAATCATCAAGAGCTTCAGAATTTAAAGAGTTCTGATTAGCCAGATCTGACGAAGATTTCACACAGAGTGACTCGATCGGGGAACTGGTGTCAGATAAGCTATTTGTAACGAAAATTACTGATGGCGCACCAATGTCGAGCATTGCAACCTGAAATATGAAATGAAAAGTAGAAGTAGTTTGAAACACTTTCAAATAGAGCGACCGGCTATATGCCGAGACTTAGAAAAGGATGTTAAATCCTTACCCTGCCACATTTAAATCCCACAGCAAGCCTTCTTGAAGACTGTACAAATCCCAGGGTGCAAACTGGGGAACTCAGGAAGGAATAGGCAGCCAACCATTGAGGTCCATCTTCTTGATGTAAATGGTGAACTACAAGTAACAGCCTATAGCGTGAGATAAGACAGAAAAAAATTCTAGTGTCAACGTAGTAAAGATTCGCTGTGCAAGTCCCAAACCTTTTTTCTCAGTGTTGGTGACAACTTCCAAAGTGCCTCCACCTTTATGGCCGATCAGCTTGAATAGGCGAACCTACAGAGACAGGAAAGTGAAAAAAAAATCAGATGGACATTAAAATCTGGAATCAAAAACAAAAGAAACATGTATTCTTACCATACCACTTTCGCTACCAACAGCCAAACAAGAAGTCTTAGAACAGAAGGAAATTGCTGTTACTGATGAATCTACTCCAGTTGTGTCAATACCATTTGCCTGATCATTGGTAAAGGACTCATTAATTGGTTGCAGGCAGAACTACGCAACAAAATATCAACCAGCCTATGCACGAGTTTTCAAGATAAACGTCAAAAGAAGGAAAGTTGCAGACTTCATACCTTTGGCTCCAAGTCATAAATAAGAGACAGACAAGGATAGGTTGCATCCCATATTCGCACAGACCCATCTTGATATCCTGCTATGTACAGTCTCTCAAGCTTGTAGTCATCAAGGTGGCTTGGAATACCACCTGTTAGAGGCCATTGTTCACTTTCTCCAGATGGAGTACGTGGTGTTCGAGATTTTGCAGCTACTACTATCTATCAATAAGATATAAATTAATAGCCTCACATTGGGAAGCAACAACTTGGAAAATATGAGGGACTACCTCAGATAAAGCCAGTGACGGCTTTTTATTCACATTTAATGCAGCAAACACTGCTACTGTCATCCGTGGATCCATCGTCGGTACAACCATCGGATATGGCAGCGGAGAAACAGAAATATTATTTTCTTTCTGAGACATCAGAGAAGCCAGAGAGGTATCATCATACGCTTGCAATTGTCCTGGATTTGTCAACAGGAACAAAAACACCCCACTTTTCCTTGAACTAGCAATTGAAGACAAGACCATATCAGCAAATGAACCACTAAGGGTCAAGTCCACACGGCCAACGCATTTCAGACCTCCCATACCAGATGACCAATCAAGAGCCAACATCTGCGTATGGTGATCAGTATAAAGACATCATATTAGGATATAAATATGCATATAAAAGGTAATAATTCATGTTTGGGTTTCTCTTGTACCATCAAAAATGCAACATGTTTAAAAAAAAGATTGCGACTCTGCTCTGTATGTTTTTGTTTAGAAAGATGATCAATTGATATATCCCCTAAGCTCAACAATCTGGGACGAAGAAACTTTTAAACCTGGTGCTGAATATTTACCGTTAGTACTTCATCAGAACCAATGATATCACCACCATAGATAAAGAGTTTTCCACCACAATTCTTGCGAGTCACATCCAAACACCAATGCATAACAATGACAGGAAGTCTTTTCTCAGCTGAAGACAACTGTAACTTAACAGCATGATTAAATGCCTTTCCCTTTTGCCCCTCAGAAAAGTCCCAAAATAATATATCTCCATCCACATAACCAACAGCAAGAACTGAACCATCAGCTGATGCCCAACACAGAGAAGTTATCTCTTTTCCATCTAGTTCAAGATCAGAAAGCTCATCGTGCGAGGCTTCCAGAGAATCATTGACTGTCTTACCCTCCATAGGTAGATCTTTGTTCCCTCGAACTAACACCACGCAATCTTCTGATGCATCCCAAAGAAAAAGTAATCCATTTGAAAATGCAATCAACAATCTGCGGGATAATTCTTTAAATTTATTATAAAAGTTAATCATACGAGATGGCATTCTAGCTTATTATTGCTAATAAGACACAGAAATAGCATAACAAAAAGAAGGTAGAAATGAAAGTGCTCTTTTTTCTTCTAGCTACAAAACTTTCAGATGGTATTCTAATTTAAACATTAACGATAGGGGAGATGACAAAAATAATGTATCGATCCAGGCAGTAAGAACAGACCAGCTTATTTGGTATTTAAATACGTGATTTCACAAATGCTAGGACAAGCTCAAAGAGTCAGATTCGGAGCAGAAATGCATTCAATCTAAACAAAATAAATTTGTTCTCACCTAGTTCCCCTTGAAGAAGGCTGAGAAAGTAGTCCAACAACAGGATAGTCTATAGGTGATGAAAGCCCTGCTGCTTCTGCGAAAAGAGAGAAATGGGAGGAAAAATGTTGAAAGAAGAATTAAAATGCAACATCGAAGGTCTTTTTGTGTTTGCATCTAATTTGAAATACCGCGAGGATAAGGTACTCATATAAACTTTATAAGGAAAAGGGTAAACAGGAAATAATTTACTGTGCCAATAGTTAGGTGAAGGCAGATAGACATTAACTAAGAAACTAACTAATAACTCTATCCAGAAAACTAAACTCCATAAACTTAATAAAGCTACTGGACACATTTGATCATCAGGTTGAAAGAGATACCCCATACCAGCTAAAGCATCAGTTGGAACATAATACGGAAGCTGCACTAATTTTCCTTCGTCAGCATTGTACTTTACAACAGACACCATACCGTACTCATCACCAACATACCTGTGAACGAGATAATAAAGTAGTTGATGACGCCATTGTAAGTGTTCATAGAATAACATTGCTGCGAATTGTCATCTTACATGTAATCGGTGCCATGAAGGATTGAAAATGCAGTAATATTTGACTCCCAAAGTAAGCTCGATGCTGTTTTCCTAAGATCCAAGTCCCAAACCTAATAAATAATGAAATTTTTTGGATGCGCTCGATCAGATGGGTTCTTGGGAAAAAACGAAGGACTGGACTATTACAAGTTGAGAGTGAAGAGGGTCAAACAGAGGTATAGAGTGGAGACATCTCTGGATATTACAGAAATTTCAAACATCATACTGAAACGATACCTGAATCTCGTTGTCATTTGAGATGCTGACCAGAAAGCCTTGGTTCTCAATGAACTACAAGAAAAAAGATATAATGTCAAACGGAGTTATAGATACTTGGGATCACAAATCGGGAGGACTGCAATATATATCTCAAGTTCACAACATTAGTTGATCTCTTCAGAAGGGGATAGACTAGAGAAATAACATTTTTCCCACTCCAGCACTAAAATAGATAAACTCGACAGATATTTTTAATATGGGTGTCGTTTACTATGTGATTGAACTTCTTGTATACCAGTATTAAGAGGAAAGGAAACTACACTAGCAATGAGGACATCAGGAAATAGAAAAGGAACTAAATCGAAGCCATACAATTAGGCACCAAAGCTTTGAAACTGAATGTGAAAATAGCCTCCCAACAAAGTAAGAAGAGATAGAATACAACAGCAAACCTCCAAGTTTTTGAAAGGTAACTGCTTAGGAGATGCAAGAATCGCCTCGATGTTATCACCACCAATCACTTTTATCCTTCCATCTCTGTGAATAGTTAGCAAAAAGAACATTAGCTTTAAGTTCAAATAAAACTAAACCAACAGGTATTGTAGTAACTATAGAGAAATATTCAATAAGCAAACTTTTTATAAGTGACCCCTGCATTTCAATTATAATCTCCTTCACTTACACCAATATTACTTTTGGAATGAGTAGGAATATTGAAGAAAAACAAACTGTCTTAGCAGTGGCCAAGGGACAGGAAGAAAGAGCTTACAGTGTTCCCACAGCCAAGAGGCATTGAATAGGGTCAAAAGCAAGAAGAGATGCCGTGGAAGGTATCCCGTAGTGGGTGACAATATGAGGATCCAAGTCTTCTGCTTTCAAACATCCCTGCAAACATGGAGATGCATTTTAAAAAAGGTATGAATCAAATCCTTAATTAGACTCTATCTCTCTCAATCAAGCAAGCTCGATGATCGTGGAATAAAAGAGACGAGTAAGGAGTACCCGTGGCGGAGGAGCTGGAGCAGGCTTCTGAGCACCTCCGGAGGCTTTCTGCAGAAACTTCCGGGCGAACATCGAGTCAAATCGATAGAGATGAGCCGATATATCGCTCACTCTTTTTTCAAGGATTAGATTTTGAGGAGAGAAATTCGATTCTCAATCGAGACGATGCATCGGACGGCGGAATGATAGCTTGTTGAAGATGAATTGTTCGTCGAGAAATTTAATCGCAGAAGCAAGAGAAGACTTCAGATTCGAATCGAGAGAGATAGATAGACTCGGACCGATGATTTGAATTTCAGTGTGATGCATGCCTTCCGTGTTTTCTCAAACCGGACCGGTTTTGGTTGGTTTGACCATAACATTCGGTTTGTGCGCTAACGGGCCGGTTTACTAAGAAAAAATAACGGCCCGGCCAATCATCCACTTGTTACTGCCTCACTGTAGGAATTGAAGGCCAGGAATGAATTAGTGTAACTTTAACAATTGGGCCAACAACAGGGCCCACTAAGATAACTTTTCTTGTTCGATTAATATGTCCATGACAGTGGGGTTATATTTATGTAAATCTATAACTAATGGGATTATGTGAAAGAAACAAAAAAGTTTGAGGGTTTTTAAACAGTTTTTCCCTAGTAAACAGAGCGATTTTGGTTTGGTTCGATTTGATTTCGTTCGGTTTAACAGAGAGAGATTAGACATAACAGAACAGGACAGAACATAAAAAAAAGGCAAAGTCGCCGTTGGGACCAAACATAAACTGCCCATACGGTTGCTGACGTCACCGCCGGTCATCAATGTCAGGCACAATTATCTCATTCTCCAACTTTTCTTCGTTTCGTTTGTTTCTTATATCCTACGCCGTGTTCTCCTCCGTTGCGCACGTTAGAATTATCACTCCTCTCACGAATGGAGACGACGACGACGAGGCCTCCTCCTTCTCCGGCGATACAGTCAAAGCCTCAACAACCTCATTCAATTGGGTCCCATCGTCAGCCGTCGGGACGAGAAGAATGGTGGAGCGAGGACGCGACGGCGACGCTGCTCCAAGCATGGGGGCATCGTTTCCTCAGACTCAACTTCGGGAATCTCCGGCAGAATGACTGGAAGGAAGTCGCCGACGCTGTGAACTCGAGCCATTGTAACGGCCGTCCGAAGACGGACAGTCAGTGTAAGAACAGGATCGATACATTGAAGAAGAAGTACAAAGCGGAGAAAGCCAAGCTCTCGCCGTCGGCTTGGCGCTTCTTTGACCACCTCGACGTCCTAATCGGTCCCGTATTGAAGAAACCCGGAGGTGGAGTTGTCAAGTCAGAGTCTTTAAGATCCAAGCATAGGGAAAGCTCTCTTGACGATGGTGATGATGAGGCTGGTGACTGGGGCTTCGTGGCTAGGAGGAAGCATCCTCGTGTGGAAGAGGGAGATTTGAGCGAAGAGTCTGCGTGTGAGGAACTAGCTAGAGCAATTGTGAAGCTGGGGGGAGTTTACGAGAGAGTCGAAGGTAAGAAGCAGAAGATGATGGTTGAAGTGGAGAAGCAAAGAATGGAAGTTGTAAAGGAGCTAGAGTTAGAAAGAATGAACATGTTGATGGAGATGCAATTAGAGCTTGAGAAATCAAAGAACCGAAAACGTGGAGATGGTTTAGGTAAGATCATAACTGACTCCATGTTTCTATGCATCAGCAAAATCTCAATGGAATGTCATGTTCTGTAATCACACCTCACTTGTGGTTTGCACTTATTGAAGTTCCTATTATTCTAAAGTTTGAACTGTTGATTTGTTGTACAGGCAAGAAATAGTGTGGTGAAGCAATGAAGATGTACTTAACTCTGCTTAAGCTCTCTACGGGGCCTGTTTGTTATTTGCTAATCTGTTGGATAGAAGCTACCCAACTCTTTAGGAAGCCTTTTTGTCTTATCTTCTAGCACCTTTACGTGTATTGTTGTAATTGAGCAGCTCACTCTTTTAGTATCTGATAGTAATCAGGCCCTTTTGTGAAGTGTATGTATGAATTATTATGACCTATGGTTTTTGACCTTATGAAACTGAAAAACAACAACTCCTAAGAGCCAAGGGTTAATCTCTTCATTGCCTGCATATAATGTTTTCATAAAATGTGATAAGAGAAGCCGAAGTTTTAGAACTTCTCGATCTTAAAACGTTGCGGTTGCTCTAGAAAACACAATGATCTTAATTGTTAGTGTTCAAATTGTGTCACCATGATGAAACAAAACGTAACGTGTCATCTCTAGTCGAAACACTTCTTATTCAAAGACGCATGAAAAATAATAATTCCGGTTTTAAGTAAAAAAGTTTGTCAAGAAATTTCCAAACCGATCAAAACCGACTTCTTTTTCCAGCTTCAATCCCAAACAACGAACAAGAGACTGCGAGCAGTCACGGCTTAAAATCATCAAAGGCGGTATTAAGATGATGGTGTTGAGAATGTTAGGAAAAACCCAGATTTTGCTCGATCGTGTTCTTGTTTCTTCACTATGTGGCAGTAGTTGAGCTGCCATAAGAAATAACATATACAAAGCGTTTGTTTAAAAGGGATTAATCATTCTTGATGTGAAGGTAGAAGTAACTAACCTCCATGCGAAATAGACTAGTTGGTAACACGATTCCTGCACCTACAGAGCTTCTCAATGTCTCTATAAACTTGGGAGCAGTGAAATTGCGATACTTGTTACCTGATAACTCCGCCATGTTCCCCGCACATGCAAACACATGCCCGTGGATTCCTCTCTCTCTGAACCATCTCAATGGAAAATCAAAAGAAAGGTCCGCAAATGCAGTGACCGCAACATCACCTCCCACAAAATCCCGCCCATATGTGTCACCACTCTCATCTTCTTCTACTTCCCTCCTTGGCTCGTTAGGACCCAGTCCCCTGGTCTTGAATCCCCATAACGCAGATGGTCCTCCCAAAGAACACACCGGTGATATGTTCCCACCCAAGAAGAACCTCTCCGACACAGAAGAACCTCTGGTCTTGTATCCGCTTCCCCATGGAAATGTGATTCCCCCGGATAAACCAAAGTTCAGAGCAGAACGGTAAAAACCAAGTGGAACAGCATATTTAAGATCAATTTCCTGACAGGGAGTAAAAAAACGAATATCTTATCAATCAAAGGGCTAATCAATCTTTCCATTTAGAGTACTTAGGGAGTTATAGTTCATGTAAATGCTGGCAAACAAGGATGTAGAATCCCATACCTGACGCAAGAATCGAAGTGTTCTACCATCAGGCACAAGACCACCTATTTGAGAAGTGGAGATGAAAGAGCATCCTCGTGTTGGCCTCAAGGCTGAGTTTCTCTCGTCAACTTTGAAAGTGTACTTCAAATCAGACACCAAACTATGCCCAATCTGTCTCCTTATAGTTCTTGAAGCCATTTGCGTTGGATCAATCAAGTTACGCCACGCAAGCGTGTAGCCAAGCTCATGATTCTTGCTTAAGAGAACCCCAAGAGAAACACCAAGAGCTCGTTCTTTGTAAGAAGAAAACTTAAGCCAATCTTGCGTAGAGAGGTAAACACGCGACGTAAATGGAGATGGACGTCCTCTGAGCCTAGGTAGATACATCCCCAAGCCAACCTCTCCAGAGCTGTCACATCCATAAGCAAGAGAAGTGTCCCAGATATCTCCATGGCCAAAAATGTTCTTGTACTTCAAAGAGCCTTCAAGGCTTGATGACCTAGCCTAGAAATAACATATACAGACTCATGGATTCACCTAAGGCAAAGACTAAACAACAATCCATTCAAGAAAATGAAGAAGTTGATACCTCTGCTTTAGTGGAGGTTGCGAGTTGAGCTGTGAGAGGGCTTTGGCTCTCGACAACTTTCACCACCACATTGGTGGTATCAGGAAGCTCGGGAGGACCAGCATCAAGTGTAATCTTCACCGAATCGAAGATATCAAGTGCACGGAGATTGAAATTGGCAACGTTAGCAGCTTCGAGAAGCTCCTGCAACGTGGTGGCTTGCCTCACACCATCCACCTCCGCTTCAATCACGTGGTCCTTGGTCTTCTCGTTTCCCTTGACGATCACGTCGTGAACACGCACCGGAACCGGAGCTACTCCCATGCGACGGAAAAGATTCTGCGCATTGATCCTACTCGCAGCAGCATCCTCTCGCGTTTGAGGTTTCGATGCGGTAGCTTCGTCATCGACATCGTCTTCTCCCTCGTACTCATCTTCTTCTTCTTCGGCGCCGTTCATGTCTTCGAGTTCTTCTCTTACTTCACCCTCATCGGGAGTGGTTAGACTCGGGTCGGGTTTATCCGCCGGATTCTCCATGAGAATAAGAATTCAACTGAGAGAGAGAGAGAGAGAGAGAGAGAGAGAGAGAGAGTAGCTCTAGGCAAATCGGCGAATCAATTTGACGGCGTCCCCCAAAAAAACACCCCTTGCTTAGCCGGTTAGCTGATTTGGCCGGTTAGTTGATTATTCCGGTTAGGGATTTGGGCCGATTTTGTTTTGGACAGTCAATTTGGGCCGATTAGTTGATTAGGCTTACAGAAGAAAACAGCGAAGCCTCTTCCTCGATCAGAAGTATGAAATTAAAATCCCTTTTTTGCCGGTTAGCTGATTAGGACCATTTGGTGAGTAAAGAACACAGCAAAGCATCTTTCTGGATCAGAAGTATGAAATTAAAACCCCTTGACTAGGCCCATTTGGTGAGTAAAGAACACAGAAAAGCCTCTTTCTGAATCAGAAGTTAAGGTGGAATGTTTTCAAATTAATATCCCTCTCTGGCCTTGTTCCTCACTTTCGAGGAAGTGAGAACAACACCAATGGCGAAGAACGAAAGCGGCTACGAGAACTTGTTAGCTTCACTGATCGTCGACATCAAATCATACTCTGGAAAAGACCATCTTCTTCCCTGGATCCGGTAATCGCATCTCTCTGCTTACACTTTTGTGTCTTAAGCATCCAAAGAAACCTAACTAGTTGAGTAATGTTTTGTACTGATGTTTTTTGATTCTTGGGTCAAATATGAAACAGAGGTATTAAGAAGATGAAAGAGAGCTTGCCGCCTCAGATATTGAACGAGAAGCTCCCTCGGTTTCTGCAGAAATGTGCACAGTCATTTGAGTCTGATAAGAGATACCGTAACGATTCTCGGTATATTCGTGTTTGGTTGCAGCTGGTAATCAACATTTACCCCTTTCTTTATCACTTATTTAACTTTTTGAAATTGAATTTGTGTGTGTGTGTGTGTGTGTGTGTGGATTACTGTAAATGGATTCATATGGATGATCACATTACTAATCTGGTTTGTAAAAATCAAAGCTTTAAAAGGATTAGAACCTAGATATGCCCATTAGTTTTTATTTTGGAAAGCAACCAGATGAGAAGTAATTTGGATTTGAATGGTTTGGAGTTGTTAGTCTGGATGATTTTTCAGCATAAATGATTGGTGAACTTGTGGGATTTTAGTGGGTGTTTTTTTTTGGCTAGATGGACTTTGTAGATGATCCAAAAGCTTTGTTGAGGACTATGGAAGCAAACAGTATAGGGACCAAGAGGTCACTCTTCTACCAGGCATATGCTCTTCATTATGAAAAGTTGAAGAGATTTGAGGATGCTGAGAAAATGTACCGTCTTGGTGTGCAAAAGTAAGTAATCTTTATAAGATGAACATATACAGAGCCATGATCCAAAATGATTGACTATGTACCTCTCTTTTGTGCTAGCCTTGCAGAACCCATGGATGAGTTACAGAAATCTTATTTGCAATTCCTCAGTCGCATGGAGAGGCACAAAAAGAAAAAGACACAGGTAGCCTGTTTCCATTGTTTTGATTGTTCAGCTTGTATAATCAAATCTTTGCACGTTCTCAAGATGTCTCAACGTATGTTTCCTCTCTGCAGCGTCAAGAGCTAAAAGTATCTGAAAAGCACCAGAAGGTTGAGCGGTCACAAAAGGAGCCTAGATTGGCCAAGAGTGATGATACGCCTGTGTTGACTTTTGTTGATAAAGCCATTGTAGGAAAGCCTGAAGCAGAAAATGCTTGCCATCACGGTTTAGTGGATCCAACAATAAACATGAAAGAAGCCATGAATGCAATCAACAACATGTTCAAAGAGCCTATCGAAACTGCTCCACTTCAGAGAAAATCACAACAAAGAAGTCAAGACAAAGAAAAACAAGGCGGATTTGAAGTTTTTGTGGATGAGAATCTCGAATGTGAAACGGGCGGAGGAGGAAAAGCAAAGACTGGTACTACTCAGGGTCCCCAGCCTAATCAAGAGTCCTTTGAGATATTCGTTGACGATGAAAACGATGATGAAACTACGGATGAAAATGATGAGGCCGGAAAAGGTTTTGTCTTTCTCCAACCAAGAGACCATTCTCCTGAATGCTCTGAAGAAGCAGACAGAAACAGTCCTCCTCGAGCTAGATTCAGAGAGGACACAGTTGTTCGTAGGTTTGTTGGTTCAACCATCTCCGAAGAGCCAGCAGTTGAAAACGTCTGCCACCATGGGCTTGTGGACCCTACAATCAACCTAAAGGAAGCTATGGAGGACATAAACAACATGTTTGGCGAACCTATAGATTTTGTTAGACCCAACCGCTCTAAAAACAAGGGAAAAGCAGTAGAAGAGAAGAAACCAGATGCTGCTGCAGGTTTCTCAATACTTGAGGATGATGATGATGAAGCTGAGGAAGAAAATCAAGGGACGAGCCTAAAGCTGACTCAGATATCGCCTAGAAAAGCAAACGAGCGTGATCTGTTTGAGCCAACAGTGTGCACAAAAGTAGCTTTGGATGAGATCAACAAATTGTTCGCAATGCCAATGGACTTCTAAGGAACAAGGTGTCTCATTCCACTCTGTGTTTGCTTTCATAAGAAGACAAGTGTGCTTAAGAGCAGAGGCAAAGTTTGTGGTTTGCGTTCCTGCTTTAATACCTCTCTGTTGTGTAATGGTGAGGACTGTTCATTGTTGTTTATCTTGCAAACATATATTTATGTCTTAAACTGAATACATGACATGTTTTATCAGCTTATATAATGCTGTATCACAACAAGAGTCACATTACAAACACGTAACTCATCTTACAAACAATTGGCAAACCATTAAACAAAAGGGAATAACCGAATCAATAACATGTTCTTATGTTATTAGTATACGGTAATCTTCGGAAACACAAAGCTGAATCAGTAAGTAGGCGGTGGTGCAGTGGCGGGACAATGGTCAGGACGGAAAGCCAATGGACCAGCGGCGTAAACCACAGCCTCATAGGTTGTCCACTTGACCCTCTTCTCTTCATAGCGAAGGGAAGCACCATCGAGAGCATTGTTAATGTTGGAGAAGAGATTGCAGTCCTCACGAGGAGAAGAGACGAGCTTGACACGGCAAGCGTGAAGAGGATGGTCCAAGAAATGTAAAGTCATTTTAAAACCTTTGAGCTCGCCGTAGAAATAGCCGTAGGAATCAGTTTGAAAGACTTTGTAGAAGCTCACTTGCTGCCTGTGGTTCTTGCAAATGATGCTGATTTTAGCTCCGGCTATGGCTTCTGCTCCGCCCAACGACCATGATCCGTATTTGTCGCAAGATTGACAGTACACCATTCCTTCCACCGCCGCTTCCACGGTTTTCACAGCGGGATATACGGTGGTTGGAGGAGGAGGAGGAGAGTAACCATTGGCCAAAGTCGTCGCTGCAATGAGGATGACGAGAACGGAGAAGGACAAGGCTGGTGCGTCCATGTTTCTTGTTTCGTGGAAAAGGTAATCTGTCCTCTGTTTCTTGTGGTTCAGGGGAGAGAAGTACATGTATATATAGAAAGATATAAAGACTTATGTTTTTATTATTATTTATGTGATTAATTCAATTTTTTTTTTGTAAACCGGCAGGGGATAGACATATTGTATTAGACGTGCATGCGACTAATTGATGAAATTACATGTCTTGTATGAAATGAATTGAGATGTATTGTATGATACATGTCTCGTATGAAGTGAGACGTGACTGCCATTTTCTTTGTCAACGGTGTAAATCTTAAAAGTATTGTTCGGCTAATCTCTATTCCCTAAAAAGGCGACCTCATGAATATATAAACCGGGAAAGAAAATTGGATATACTATCCAGGAAAGAAAAAAATCTTATGAAATTAATTAGATATGTTTCGGACGAACCTAGGATGAGGATAGTACTACTACCCAATAACAAAAGACCAAACAGAGCAATTTAGTAAAATCCATGGAGAATGTTCAGAAACGCCGTTATATTTTTAAAAAGTCTACGGGACTCTCTCTACTCTTAAATTATGAAAAGCGAAGAACCTTTCTTCTCAGAAGTAAAGCCTTACATATTGGGTCCTCTTGCAATGAGAATGTCCCCATAAGGCTGTGTTTGCTCCACCTTTATCATTCCCCGAGTGGCTAGCACTGTACATATAACAACCATTTATACTCACCTGAAATTTCAGTGATGCGTGCTACTATATGGCTTAAAATTATTTAACTAGAAAGGAAGTTGAATATATAGTAGTACCACAAGATTGGTAGAAGAGTTGAGCTGCAGCGTTTCTTTTCATTCCGATAGCGAGCTTATTAAGTGATTCCAATTGAGGAGCTCCAGGTGTTTCAAAGTGCGTCTTGAGGTGGCTGTGTTTGGTTTTATACATCTCATCATCATTGTCTTGTCACTGAGAGTATAAAGACTTGTCAAATAGTATTGAATCTCTTACATTTTGATGCTATCTGTTATCTTCTCGTCTGAGTGAGTGGTCACTGGCTTTTGAGTTTGTGTAGGTCCAGTCTCAACTAGTACTTCTGTGAAATAATAGATTGCATAGAGAGAAGCCAAGTCAAGATTTACAGTCTGATGTTTTTGAAGGCTGTACGATCAAGAGACAATGGAAAAAAAAAAACGCTTTTTACCGTTATCAGCTGTGAAGCCCTTTTCAGGTAACATTGAAAACTCAAAGTCATAAGCACGGTGCTCCCACGTTCTGTCTTCCGCTACTGGTTCGAGTCCTCTTCTTGGTGAGGAATGTTGCCTTTTTCTGTTGAGCCTGCGACTGTTTCAGTAACCGGAAGAAGAATTAATTAGTTATCGTCGTCCTATATTGCAAAACCTGTTTGTGGCCGCTACTGGATTTAGTATTAGTAAAAAAAACATTAGATGTTGTTCTTGACCTGTTAGAGTTGATCTCTATGTTAGCGGAAACTGCCCCACGTGCGGATGGTGTGCTGCTAGGCATGGATCTCACGTCATCTCCTGGAGTTTCCATGGAAAACAAAAAATGACGTTACAATGCCAAGCTATTATCTAATGACTGAATAAAAAAGAGTGAAGCTTTTAACCAGAATAGAACGGTGTAACGCTAATATCAGCAGCCTGGCGGTTATTATTCTCAGCGCTTGCTCGAGATCCAGCCATCAGGCCTTCTATTGAACCATCTTTCTCAGCAAGAGTGTTCCGAAGTCTTTCTGCGGGACTACCAAGATTTTGGAAGCTTGTCTCAGTGCCCTGATGCTGCATACATCAGCACACAGTAAGACATGATATGAAATTGTGCCTCTCTTATTATTGTTACTAAACTTTTTTAGGAAATGATATGCTTCCACGCCTTACATGGTCTGTTTGATGGTGGTTTTGCATTCTCTCCTGGACAAACCCTGGAGAATGTTCCGCCGAGAGATCAGGGCGTCCAGTTTCTGAATCGGCATTACCAAATGTCAGAATCGTTTCAACAGGGAGAAAAACATAGAGCAACAATGATGGATAGAGAGAGACCAGATGTAGAGGTTTGAAGAGGCTGAGAGCATTTTAACCAAAGCTCCATGAGCTGAGGTGGGTAAGAACCCTCCACGTGCTCTTCAAAGAGTTGTGTAGGGGGCAGCTTCATACGTTTAGTAACCTCAATACTTGGGCTGGCGGGTCCTCGAGCCTACAAAATAAAATGTAGATGTTAGGCCAACATGAGCATCAGTTATTAAGCTAAAGGCCAAGGCGTTCACTAATTTGTACCTTTCTCTTTTTTCCCCTCAGGAGAATGTTAGAAGTATCCTGGAGCCATGACTGGTATTGAGGACCCGCGATAATAGTCTGCTCATAATCCATGGCTGAAGTAGCTGTCCTTCTTGCTCTTCTTTTTGTTGGCCGTGGTATATCTTGGTCCTACATGCAGAATAAAATCCAATTACATTTGTTTTCTCACGAGATGAAAGTATCCTAGTGAGAGAAAATACCTCTCTGTCCGGTATGTTTTGTTCCCCCGTCTGCTCAGCAACAAATACATCCCTACCGTGCTCTTGTTGCTCCTGGCGCTGAGGGCTTGTGGGATTGCCTCCTGCAGATGGCAACAGGTTAGTAAATTTGTTCTGTTCTGTTTATGAAGCTCAGTGTTTTGTCAAGGCTTCTACAGAAGTACATTCCCTGGTCAGATTCATGATTATTATACTAGAGGTTCGCTCAGCCATTGTTATTCGATTCTAAACTAGGCACAATTTAAAAGTAGAAGACAATTTCACCTTTGACTCAACTTCATAACCCCATTCAGTAACCAGATCTCGCCATTCTAGAATTAAGGAGTGACATAACTAGTTACCTTCAGGAAAATCATGATGAAGAGGTGGTGATGGGATCAGAACTGGAGGTATTTGAGCACCTTCTCTTGAATTGAAGTTCAACTGAGTTTCATCATCTCCTTCAATGTCAAATCTGAGAGGCCATTAGAAAGCACAGAACAGAAAATGAACAGATAATCACTAACTTTCTGCTGCAAGATGGATGAACGAAAATACAGAGATAGTGGAACACTACAAACCTCTTACTTCAATAGATTATGGAATTGGTATAATATCTGTGAATCAAAGACCAAAGGTAGACAGCGGGATTGAAATCTAACCTCTCAAAACGATCATACGTCTCAGTGTTAGTCTGGTATGAAGCATGATACTCGAAGAGTGTGATATTCTCGGCATCAGCTGAGAACGTTACAAAAATTGACAAGCGCATTCACTTAAGTTAAAACCCATGTCGTATATTCATGAAAGCTATGTATCAGGATACAAACCTTGATGGAGATGCTGTCCAAGATCTTCTTGCTCCGGGATGTCGTTAACGTTGGGTTCATCTAACCGCTGCAAAGAGAAAAAGCCACACAGTGAGTTAGTACAACTGAACATGTATATTCATTGGTTGACAAGAAGATGAACACTAGGATCAATCCACACACTAACAGTTACACTTTTTCTGTGTCCTTTTCCACAATCCATAGTTTTGTTAGAAGTTAATCTTGAGCGATGGTCAAATGATGTGGATTGTATTCTTATCTTCCACAAAAAAATCACATGCATGAGTTAGACCAAGTCTTCAGATGCACTTTCTGCGCTAACTTATTTCCTCCATATTATGAAAAGAAAAAATGAGTTCTTTTATATCTTTTCAATATAAGCTACCGTTTCTTCATAACTCGAATCATTTTATATGGGAAGATTGAGAGGCGTAAAAGTTAAATAAACAGCCACAATCATTTAATTCCGTAGGGAGACACAGGGAAAGGGGGTTTAGTTACTACCATGGAGATATAAGACTGCTGAAAATCCATGAAATTGGGAAATTTGGGTAAATGACTACGAGTCTGTTCAAAATCCCCAAAATCAGCATCGTCCTTCTCAGGCAACGTAACAGCCTCTTTCCTGCAAACATAAACCAAATCATTTCCTTCAGATTCCTTCAATGGCAAAAGATAGAAGAAGAGAAATAGGATCATACCTGGCATGGGTTCTTCCTTTAGGTAGTAAAGTAGGATCAGGAACAGCTTTTGTGCGCCAAGCTCCATTAATTTCCACCTGACAAGATAAACTCGTACGTGTGAGGGAACCCACAAACAAACCCAAGCTAGGAAATATCAATTTTCAAATCGGAAAAGAAAGTCTGGTTACCAGAAGGCGAGATACGTCATCTGGAAATCAATGGAAAAGCCCAGAAAATGTCATCAATACGAGAGGAGAAACTAATAATACAAGTGTGATCGAGAGTATGATAGAATCCGAAAATTACCGAATAGGAGCTTTACTTTCCTCTCATATACGATCACAACCCCACCTAACGAAACCAAGACACTGAGAATCATCAAACCCAGGATACGAAGAACAGAAAAAACAAAGTCCGATGAGCTAGATTGTTCATACCCATCAAAATCCCAGAAAGTCTGAGAGCCATTGGAACCGACGGGTTGAGAATCTCTTCGCTGCGAGACAGAGAAAAATAACCAATAACATTAAAAAAAAAAAAAGGAAAATCAACGCTCGTCTTCATGGATTAAACAAAAAATAGAGGAACAGATCTTCTCTCACCAGATTTGAATGATATCGAGCTTGTTCAGTTTCTTCCTATTGATCTTCGCGTGCAACGTAGCAGCCATCCTTGAAGGAAACGTACACCATAAACACAGAAGGCAACAATCAAAAAATAACAGAGGTTAGAGATTACACTCTTGTATTTCACTAATCAACAGTTAGATCAAATAATGGAAACCAGAACAACGATTCAAGCATGAACAAACGCTTGATCGGGACGAAGAATCTCACAAACAGTAACAAAACTTGCTAAATCATGAAAAAAAAAATCGAAAAACGTTTAAGAGATAGAGCTTGTGACTCACCATATCTGACCTAACGGAGCTTTTCGAGCTAGAAGCTGATGAGAGTAAAACATGCTTCAGCTTTACGAGAATACTCCAACCCAGAATCGAGTCGTTCGCGTCTGGAAAAATAAAAAAGATGAATCTGCGTTTATAAAGTGTAGAGCTGTATCTGTATGTTTATGAACCCGCCATGAGAGTATAAGAAGGGAAAAGCTCACAGTGATCGGGAGGGAGAGAGAGCACTGCTAACGTTACGCCGCAGTGACGAAAGTATCACACTAGTAACCCTCTCATATCAGGACACGTACGTCTCATAAACTAACCGCATCGTGACGTTAGAGTAATTGAATTCCGTTAACCGTAGCTGGACCCCACACTGTCACTGTCAACCTCTGCAGCCTCAAGTCCCCCAACCTTTCCTTTACACTGCCTGCCATTCTACGCTGCGAAAACTACACGTAGTTTTTACTGGAAAATTAAAAAAAAAAAACGAGTGTTTATTCACGGCAGGCCTTACCTCTCTCTCTCCGTAGCTTCGCATCGGATAATCAAATGCACGGAAGATTATCATGTCGGGGATATACCGAAATGGCGCCGTTGAGACCATTACCGTCCTTAATGCTCTCATATCCTCCTTCCGACTGTACATCGCCGCCGTGGTCTTATCTTGTGCTTGACCTAGGCGACGCCTCGAGCGATTTCGTATTTCCCGCTTTAATTTTCTGATTTTGGACTGAAGAAACAAAACAAACCTAGAGCCCACTATATAATGGGCCCGTAAATGCAATCATATCCTGACCGTTAATTTAATAGTAGGAAAAAAAAAGGAAAGTTTGTAAATAAAATTACGATATTATTTAGATCATATCCTGACCGTCAATGTCTTAGTAGGAAAAAAAGGAATGTTTGTAATTAATTACGACCGTTGATATTATTTATCAAACAGTGACCTTCAATTGCTTAGTAGGAAAAAAGGAAAGTTTGTTTGATCAGAAAAAAGGAAAGTTTGTAAATTAAATTAAGACCGTTGATATAATTTAGATCAAATCCTGGCCGTCAATAACTTATTAGAGAAAAAGGAAATTATCAACAACAAAAAAGGAAACTCTGTAGACTTCATCACGACCGTTAACATCCACCCGATGAATAACACCTGGACCGTTTGTTTAGATTAAATCACGACCGTTGAAGTTTAGTGTTTGAGAAGAATGGAGCATACAAGAGAGTGGAGACCGTGGAGCTGGCTACTGACGAGTTGTTCATCAACGCACATCACGGTGAGTACTTCTACTCTTTGAGGGTTAAAAAATGATTAAGGATATGTATCTGCTCACGCCCTAAATGAAAGATATTCAGATGGCTAAGCTTGGGACCCAAGTTTAAAGCAGACAGGACTCGTGAGTGTTGGATAGTAGGTAGAAGATCACAATGTCTTGGCCGGTGAAGCAAGCACAAGACAGAGTCTCAGCTACCTAGATGAATTCTACTGTCAGTCTCGCACCACTGCTGCAGCCAATGGTGAGATCTATCAGGACAGTTCATCATCTGATACACGTGTTTCCTTCGTCTTCCTCCTCTCAACTCAACACATTGTAGAGCTGATCACAACCAAATATGAACTCAGGATGCAAAAACACTTTCTTAATATAAGAGATGCTTGTACTACTATTAATCAGTAACCGATAATCTCTAGCCATCTCTTCTTCATCTTCGGCATTTCTTATCTGCTTCGCATACCAAATACTGCAGAGACAAGAGAAACAAAACCTCTAAGAAATGCATAAAGTAGGAACTGGCATGTAACTTGCGATATATATTATACCTCAAGGTGCAAACCAGAAGGTATTTTCGAGTGTTCAAATTGGATTTAGCCGTCTCATAATTAAATATTGAACCCGTTAACAATTCGGTCCGGTTTCTTCAAAAGCCCGCTAATAAAATAGAAGACTGTGGCCCATACTCTTTCTCGGCCCAGTTGAATGATGTATCTAACGTACGTATAGTTTGCATGTGTAGATTTGTTTGGAAGCTCAAGGTCCGTTAGGCGTTAGGTTATAATAAAATGGATGTTACGTTTCAGATATTTACTCTATGATATTAATTTCATGAAGAATTTTTGTGTGTGTTTTTATTTAAATGGTTGTAGTTTTTTATTATTTGAATTTATAAAAGAAATTGAATGAAGAGAGCTATTAAAGAGCGGCATATGGGTTCGTTCGTTGTATCATATCCCACTAGGAGCATAAAAACTAGCAAATTGCAACGCGTTTCCAGCTAGATTTGTATTGCATGTCCTTTTAGACTTTCTCACATACTAATAAAAATTTTGAATCAAACGAATTAAAAATAGACCCACATACTATAAAAATAGTAGACCATTTGAATAAAATAAGATACCACTAGGTTAGTTGGTTATAATTAACTAAGAAAACAAACTCGAATAAAATAAGATAATCTCCCACCCCCACTTGACTCAAACTAGTAGCCAATGGAACTCAAGTAGGCAATAGTTTAAGCACGTCTGTTTTTGCTTTGCTTCTAATAAATTATTATTTTTGTGTAACTGCACATGCTAATCAGGTTTAAATTCTATCTTCATGCTCTATAATCTCTACATATGCACTTGCTTTCTTCTTGCATATAGTTCAGCTAAACATACGGTACGTTTTATATATAAAACTTACGGTAATATGTAATGCATACTATATTTATAGAATCCAATGTTTTTTCCGGCCAGATACATAGATTATTGCTTGTGTAGAGAATTTAATAACCCCTCCAATGTGTTTAATTACAATATTGAAACATGGCAGATGTAACCTTCTATATTATAATTGATTCCTAGCTCGGAATATTGGTTTTAAATTATACTAGATTTTGATCCGCACATCCGTATAAGTATTTGTTTTAACTTTTAAAAACATATTGTATGTTTATTGTATATAAATATTGTGATATTAACATTTGATTATTATATTGTAATATTGTTATTTGCTTTTTATTATATACTAATTATATACATTATTAAATGTTGATTTGTATTTTTAGATTTAGTTCATACAAAATTATTAATAATATAATAAGTGAGTAATTATTTGAATTATTATTTATCTTAAGTTACTTTTATATTATTATGTACATTAATATTTAAAATTATGGAATAGTAATTATATATAATATAAACATACTACTTATTTTGGATAGAAAAAATTGATATGTTTTAATATTTTTAAAAAATGGTAAAAAGAATTTTATATTGTTTTATATCATATTATTTATTTTAATTTATATATATAATCATTTAGGAAAAGATAATTATTTTTTTACTTTAAGAAATAATTTATTAAATTATATTATAATTAATGTTGACGATAAATAAAATTAATTGATTGTATTTTAAAGAAGACTTTGTTAAAATAATTAATGTTAGGATTAGTTAGTTTCTAATAACATTAAATGTAATTAAAAATATATTTTAAAGGGTGATTCATATGAATACTTCATTTAATAAGATAGATTTATATCTACATAAGGCCAATAAGAAGAAGATGAAAAAACTAAGTGTATGCAAAAATAAAAATAAAAAATGTATGTTATATATTGTTAAAAGTTACCAACTCTATCGTGTTAACAATGTTGATCAGTGAATTCAAATTCATTTACAAACAACACAAACGGTGAAAACATACAAGAAAAAACAACACAAGAAGCTAGAAAGCAAATTCAAATCACAAAGTATACCACCATATATGTACAAAACAACAAAGAGATTAATTCATCTAAGTGTTTAACAGATTTAAATCAAAATGTTATTATGTACCAGCTTCCAAATACATTTTTCTGTGATTCCATCCAACAATATTTCGATATTCCCAAACATAAATCTAAGAAGTCCCAAACAATTTTTTTTTATGTTCCATGTGATGATCGATAGAAACATCCAAAGGAAACATTAAAAGGGAGAAAAATAGATACATAATTGCAATTAATAAAACTATAAAGACGGTCGATATTATTGCCGGGTGGTGGTACAGCTTCTAGCTAGAGACTGAAGGTTGCACCGGACGATAGTATCGACGAAGCTAACAGTCTCCTCCTCCGTGTTACCCGGTGGTACATCCACGATGTAAGACTCCACCACCACGGTTCCTTCGTCGTCCGACGCGTGAAGTGTCGTCACGGATCGGTAGTTCTCCAGCCTGTGGTCCCCGCCCACGACGCTAAAGCTTATCACGTGACGCTCTTCGTCCAAGATCTCGAGCCTCTCGGTGCTCGATACCGCCGGGAGTCCCGACACGACCATGACCTCCCGAAGATCGCCGGCGTGGAGGCCGTCTCCTTGGACGATACGGCACTGCCTGATGAAGTTCTTGTAAACTTTAGGATTATCAAAACGACGCACGAGGGCCCAGACAGCTTCCACTGGCGCGTGTATCATCTGCACCACCGAGGAGCAGCACTGGTCCGGACCCACGTCGTGTGTGTGGTGCATCGCCACGTGCTCCGGCACATGCATACCGCGCGTGAGACACACTCGTCTGATCAAACCATCGGTTTGATCTTGAGTCTGCAGCGTGTGGAAGCCGTTCGTGGCGTCCGAGCCGTGATGTAGCTGCACCGGTGATCTCATCTCTAATCTCTCTCTCTCTCTCTCTCTTCTTATTCTTGTTCCTCTTCTCTCTATGTTTCTCTCTTTGAGTTCTTAAGAGAAAGTATGGAATCGTATATATTGGTTGATGAGAAAAAAGAAGAGAGTTCTTTTGATCTTGTTTGCTGTCGGTTGTCAAGTTGGTTTTGTTTGAGAAATTTTAAAAGTGATGATCAACTTTTAATAATAAGATATGAACATATTGTGTATTTTTTAATTTTATATAAATATATTTGTACAAAGATAGAGATAGCTGGGAATGTGAAGGATTTGTGCGTGTATATATATTCAATTTGTGCGTGTATATGTGACCATATGATACATTGTAAGCATCTTATCTCCCATGATTTTTTACCTTAAGACGCCTTCCATAAGATACCATCAAATTGATAATATTCCAATGAATATTCAATATTTTCTATCCTGAGAAATTTATATTCTAGAATCCTAGGGTGTATAACTAGATGATTCCATCAAAGAATTTACTTCTGTAAGAAAAGGTGATCCCAGATTTCATTTTTGAGTTCTATCATTAGTTATAGTAAAAGATTTTCTATTACTACTAAAACACACTAATTATTAAATGTTAATTTATAGCTTTGAAAAGAAACGTGTACAATAATATATCATGCCAGAGAATGAATGATCAAAATTAAACCATGTTTCATAATTTCTACAATCATCCAGGTAATTTGTATTTTTAAAAATCGTGACAATAATAATTATCAGAAATGACAATGGTTTAGATATAGATTTATAAAATCGAGATTATATGGTAAACGGTTATTAAAAAGAATTTATCACTTTAAAAATATATAAATAAATAAATTAAATAACATATAATTTTTTTTTGTCAATTTACTTATCACTAATTATTTTTAAGTTAAAATTTTGAACTTAACAGCAAATGTGAAATCTCATTAACCGATTGTGTTAATCTCAATTCAAGCATATGATCATGGCTAAGTAGCTCAAAGGCACATACATGCATGAGCACACGTGCATGCACAGATGTTTGATGGTTTATAGTCACATATATGTGTAAAGACTAAAGAATGTTGTATCTATGTATATGCGATATGTATATGCGATATGTAAACATATATAAGGGCATGATTATCAGTGGGACTTTACCTGGGGTCCTTAGGTTTCTTTTTTTTTTTTTCTGTTTTTTTTTTTTTTTTTTTTTTTTAAATTAAAAAAGAACCAATCACGGGCCGCCACGTGTTAGTGGGGCCCGTGAACAGTGCAAGATACAACTCTTAATTAAGAGCTTTTTGGAGACATATCTTAGGTTTTGGTGGGTCCCCTTCCTTAAGGACCCCCCTAAGATACATGGATAATCATGGTCTAAAGAATAGATAGGGAGAGAGAGGAATTGGGAGGAAACTAAGGAAGGTGAGACATTATCAAAGAGCTTACGCCGGACTATGCAAGTGGATGTTGCAACTTGCAATCTTCTTTGGACTTAGTTTAGGTGGAAGATTATCCTTTCCCTTTTTTTTTTTTTTTATCTTCTCCATTTCTTTTATTCTTGTTGTCATTTTAATATTATATTATCATATAGTACAAAGGTTGTTGCATCGCGACTTTGTATATTATATACTTATATCTTTCTTTAAAAGATTTCAATATTCTTATTATAGTGACGACATGGGCATGATTCTTTACATCAAGTTTCATTATATCAAATGTATATAGACATGCAGTCAGTGACAAGCTAGTTTTTTTTTTGTATATATGTGTATAGGAAATTGTTTAGATGTTTGATAATCGGAATCGAGACTTGTAATGGTATATTTTTACTTAGGGTGAATTGCTACAAACAAAGAAACTTGAGTTTTTAACAGTTTTATGTTTATGTATTATAAATATTATGGGAGTTCCAAATAGAAAAATAATTTAATATATTTAAAAAAAAAACTTTTATAACAAAAACTGTTTACAGAGAGAAAATTACTAAAACAAAAATGTAAATATATACTTATTTCATTTGGTTTAACTAATTTAAATTTAAAGTAGATTTATGAGATATGTTTTAGACATAAAATTTAAAATAAAAACAAATATTAAAATTTCTAAAAAAAATATAATTTTTCAAACTATATTTATGACAAAAATTTAAAAAATATATTTGAAAAAACTGTCTCACCAAATATTTCGATCTCTGTTTATCTTTTGAAAATTTCAAAAAGACAAAAAAGAAGAAGCTGTCCGAGACTTCTCTTGGAGATAATAACCACAACAAACTTCACTGACCAATTTGTCTGTATTCTTTACCTTTTGCTCCTTTTAAAATGAGAAACGTTCTTTTTCTAATAATTATTTCAGAATATCGACAAGCTTTCTTTTCGTAATGCAACCATTTACCCATGTTACACAACATATGAATAGATCTTCGCTGTGGACGACATCTTAAAATAGAAGAATCTTATTTTAAATATTGACTTAGTCAAGTTCAAAGAATATCAAGTAAATGCAGGCTTGATACCTATTTTAACGAATCATATAAGACAATTTAACAACTGTGTTCATATATAGTTTGCATAATAACTGAATAAACGCTGTTCGAAGTGGATTAACCCAGTTTATTATATACAAAGAGGGTCTCTCAGTTCTTGTGTTGGATCTATAGCTTAGCATCATTAACTTTTGGGTTTGAATAACAACTAATCACCTAATAAATCGCTTGAATTTTTTCTTGTTGAGTTGTTTGTTCATATAATAAAAACTTGATCGGGTGTTTGGCCGAACTAATATCATAGATTCTATAGTTTCTCTCACTTGCGTAAAATTAAATTCAACTAACTAAATGTACACAACTGATATATTTTATATTGTCCAGAGTGTCAAGCTCAAGCATGCCATGATCAGCTGTTACAGAGGTAAGAACCGATTCATCATGTCTCACAATAAACACAGGCCCACAACGATAATAGATACATTTAGGCCCATCATGCTCCACAGCTCCTCTTCTCGTTCTTGCATAACAAGAACGACTCTAAACAGAAATAAAGCGACACAGTGTAACGACTCTAAACAGAAATAAAGCGACGCAGTGTAGTACAATATTCTTTTCTCTGTTATTATGTAAAACATTATCTCACAGTATATACAGTTCTCTTTTTTCGAAGAGGAATTATCAGTGTTCTGAGGGTCTCTGTATCACTAAAAACTTAAATAGAGACTCAACAGTCATATGGGAACAAGGCAAAACAAAACGAATCATAAGCCATCCAACTTCACCCCACCGTCTCAGTTCTCCTCATCCAAGAAACTCAGATCGAAGAAGTCATCTTGTGTCTCGTGCTGCAGCAAAGGCAATCCGTAGTCTGAGCCAAGGCTTTGCAATCCAATCTGTTGCTTCTCGGGTTCAGATAAACCGCCTCCGACGTTGTCTCCCAAGCATTGCTTCTGGTTCGGTCCTGCAATAATGTCGCCATTTAAGTCACCAAGAAGCTCAGCAACATCAAACATCTCTGAAGAGTCCCACTGACTCTGACATAGATCCGCAGGCCAGCCGTAATCAGAAACAGAGAGCAAGTCCGACTGTTTCTGACAGGTTCCTGCAGCTATCTCATGCTCCTTCTGCTTCTGCTTCTCCTCCAAAAGCCCAGTCCAGTACCTCTGCTCGAACTCGCTTAACCAATCCTTGCTAGGAATATCAACAGTGGCATCTACCTTAAGGTCCCTCTCTTCCGCACCCACATTGGCATCATTCTCCACGCGATGCATGGTCTTAGCTTCAGAGAGTAAGGGTTCTGATTCACAATCCGCATCCTCTGTTTTCACAATAACAAGGCTTGGAGTCTCAACCGTACACACCTCAGACAGACTCGAAGAACTTGTAACATCAGACGCAGATGACTGAGGGAAATTAACACGGGCAAGCGGACCATACATAGCCTTAGCCGCGTCGTCATAAGCAGAAGCAGCTTGTTCAGCAGTGGGGAAAGTACCAAGCCAAAGCCTTCGTCCTCGATTAGGCTCTCTAATCTCAGCAACCCATTTACCCCAAGTCCTTTGCCTAACTCCCCTGAAACTACAACGACCATTCTCAGGTCCTCCTTTGCCTTTCATACACCCTTTCTTCGACCCTTTTGCAGGCACTTTCCGTTTCTTACTAGGACTCTCTTCAACAGTATCGTTATACTCTTTCCACATCTTAAGCCTCTCAGCCACCGTAGTACCATCACGCCTACTTCTCGATTTCCTCTTCTTGGATGTATCGAGTACAGTTTCATTGATGTCTCCACTATGATCATAAACTGCCATCTTCGTCCCACAAGCAATAAAACCTACAAAAAAAACGACACTTTCATGTCAGCACACAAAATCAATCGAATCATGATAAAAATCAGAGCAGGTGGCCTCCAATTCAATTGCTTCAACACAAAGCAGAATCTGATTCTACCAATTCGATTCTAGACATGGGAAACGCAAAACCTAATTAAGCTTTCATGTGCCCATTTCTCCAAAGTGACAAAATTGAAGAACCCTAGAATCAACATACCTATTGGGGGAAGAGAACTCTGAGATCGATAAGTCGTGATCGTATTGAAAAGGATGTATCTATACGCAGACGAAACGCTTCCTTTGTATTTTCAAGCTCAATGGACTTGTGCTTTACCTTTCGATGGATCCTTGTTCGCGTCGTCTTCACTAGTGAGATCTTGTTTCGTCAGAAAGCTTCTTAATCAGCAAATCAAAAATATCTGTTCACGAATAGGATACAAGACTATTTATAGTGTTCTCTAGATATTTCTGATATTTATTTTAGTTATCTGCGTGGTTATTAGTGACGTGTCATTATTTGGTTCGGTCATCTTCTCCGGTTGACGAGTGTCCCGAATCTTCTCGAACCACCCGAAACGCGGCTGTTAGATATGGAAAAGTGGAAAATATATAATATTAAACTCTTATTTAAAAAAGGGGTTATAGATAAGATCATTTGAACTGCACTATTTTATCACTTTTAAAATAGTTTGAAAATTTTAATTTACATTTTATGAGTTCTAATCTACAGAGCGGGGAAAAAAAGATAGCGGCTGTTAGGAAAACAAAAAGGCATATATGGATTTATTGACAGAAATTTAAATGTTATATATTTAATTAGAGACGTGTCAGCTGGTGAAGCTCAAAACTTGGGTGGCTTAACCTCGACCAGAGCAAGAGGGGTCCATTACCATATAATTAATATGCAAGTTGTAAAGAGTCGCAGACAGCCATAGCCTTTGCATGTGCGTCGTGTGTCCTTTTGATACCATGCCCACTTCATTCACTACGTGTCTATAACGCCACTGATGATGTCTATCTACGCAACTCCAAGCCCATATTAGCCCTTGGGCTCTTTTGTCAAGTCCCATCTTTCTCAAATGCACTTTAAGCATCTATGAGCTATTGGGTCTATTAAAGCCCATTAATGTTGGAGTGGATTTTGTTGACTCGAATACTATTAAGTCCATAGTAGACATTGAACACTTTGCGGAAACAGGATATATCTTCCACGATTACATTTACTCCCAAAAAAAAAAGATTACAATTAATCCAATACAACACCAACATCTAAATATTTTTCTAACAATGTCTCCTTTGTTGGATCTATGCTCTTTTTTCCAATAAAATGATAGACAAACGATGAAACTAGCAAACAGGTAGATCTTGAGGAGCAGCTTCCAGAGTCTCCAATTCTCCGACACCATTCTCGACCAAAAACGCCATACCAAGACCCCATTTGATATGTACATCTAAGTGACAATGCATCAACCAAACCCCTGTTTCATTCACCCCAACAAAAAACATCATTCAAAATAAATCATATGTAACAATATTACTACAGATCTTTAATGATCGACAACTTTTGTAGCATACCTGGATTATCAGCCACGAATCTGATAACAGCCCATCCATTGACAGGAACAGCCACAGTGTTTCTCAGTGGAGGATCAACTAGGTTAAACTTAGAATTATCTTTCTTGGGATTAAAGTTACCAAACCCTTCAGCAACAATGTAGAAATCATAACCATGAAGATGAATAGGATGATTCTCCGACGTAACAATGTTCGTGTCCTGTAAAACAAGCTGAACTCTAGTTCCATACTTGAGTTTATACAGTTTAGTACCCTTAACCGGCTGAAACAGACCCCGGCTTATGTTATTTCCGGTATAATCAAATTTAACCGGCGGTTTAGCTGGAAAATCCGTCGTGAAAACGCCGGGAATTCCGTTGGAATGCGCTTGCAAGAGGGAGAAATTCGACGGTAGAACAAACGAGACGTTGTTCATAGAGGCAGTAAACCGGGTTCCGTTTAACCCTTGGCACCGGTTTTTAGGGAAATTCTTGGGACAGTTATCGAGACCTAAACCGATGGTGAAGAATAAGCTCTCGTCAATTGTTTTCGGTACGACGACGTTTCGAAGAGATTTGAATTTTCTTGAGAATGACGTCACGGTGTTCGTGTCGTTGAAGGCAGGCAAAGAGGCCGTGATTGGTGGTGAAGTTGTTGTCGTGTTGCTGTAATGGAGAATGGCTGTCGTTGTAGTATTATCAAACGGTGCGTTTTGAGCGCTTTGATAAGCTCTGGCTGCTATGTAATAGCGTTTGGGCGGTTGGTCTGCGGTTAGAAGCACGTCGGTGGTTTGACCCGGACCTAGCATGAGGACCTTTGTGGTGAATGGTTTGAGGTATGATGCGTCGGCTCCGACCACAGTGAGTTTGTGGTTAGCTACCGTGAAAAATAGCGGTTGGTTTAAAGCTGCGTTGATAACTCGTAGTAGACTTGTTTCACCTGAGTTTACCGGTACTACAACAGTCTCTGCAAGTTACAAGTGTAATGTATTTTAACGTTTCAGATACTTATATAAGATACTATATTGTATAGTTTTTATTCTTACCTTTGTTTGAGCAATTATAGAGATCACCGGGTTGGCCATTGATGGTATAAGCATCGGATATATTCGGAGCAGCTCCGGTTCGAGTCGCTTGGTTAATTACATCAATCGGATTTGCATTCCACCATTCCCCTGATAACAAAATTTCGACTTGGTTATTGAAAATTTAAGATTATTTTTGGTCGACCGTTTCGAAAATTTACAAATTGTAGATAGTGTAAGGGAAAATTTTGGTATGGTACTGTACATACCGAGCACGAGGGCGGTTTGACGGTCCGGTTTAGGAAAAGGAAAAGAGGAACCAGGGGCAGGGTGGATGATGAGTGCACCGTAGACGGTGGCTCGGAGCCATGAGCTATGCGCGTGCCACCATAATGTTCCTTCTTGGCCTTGGATAGTGAAGCGGTATGTGTAGCTCTTTCCGGGTCGGATTGGGCATTGGGTCACGAATTCAGGCCCATCAGCCCATCCAGTTCTCATCTGCCTCACACCATGCCTGTTTGTTATTCATTTTTATTAAAATATGCAAAAACAAACTTAATAATTTGGAATCAAAACTACAAAAGCGAAATAATTTTTTTCTACTACAACTACGTTAAATAAAACTCTTATTAGGACTAATTTCACACCTTTTCATAAATTTTTATTTGATTTTTATTACTATTTAAACTTCATTTGCGGTATTTTTTCTAAATGTATATATATATATATATTTTGTAGCATACCAGTGAATGGTGATATTGTAACGGGCACGGTTAAGGACTTTGACTTCAAGAGTGTCACCGTCATTGACTTCTAGAGTGGGTCCCGGAAACATTCCGTTAACGGTGATAGCATTACGGGTCTTGCACAGCCTCTTCACTGGTGTCTCTTGTATCTTCACACACACGCAAAACAAATTAACAACAATTAGTTATACATTAACTAGAGCAATTACGTGTTAATCAATGTATATGGACATGCGATTTTATTTTTATTGTAATGAGAACGTACGACGAAGTTATGGTGTTGAACTTTAGCGATAATCGATGAAGCAGAGAGAAGGGAACAAAAGAAGAACAAGCAAGAGAATGTGTGACGAGTCGTCATCGTGTGTGTTTTAAACTTTGAGCTTCTAATTTTTTTGAGGTTAATGTAAATGCGGTGATTAAGAGAGAGATGAGAGGATGGTTTGAGTGATTTTGGAAGAGGAAACGATGTTATTTATAGGGGAAAATTACATGCGAGTTATTAACTAATTTTATGAGTTTGGAAGAATTAGGTTCTAATTATTCAAAAGAATATTAAAATTACCGGTCACCAACATATTAAAGTGTCTTTATCAGTTCGTTGGCTATGTTTTTTTTGCTTCCTTTCACATTTTTCATTGAAAACCATGGTTTGATTTTTTTTAATCAACATTAAAGGTCTATTTAGATAAAAACATGTTAGTTGGCATAGGATTGGATTAAACACCTAACATAAAGATGATTCCATGCCAAATAAATATCTGGACGTTAGACAAAAGAAATGATAACAGCTAGTATCCCTGAAGTTTATTTTATCTACTAAATTAGTTGATATTAAATCATGGAAACATACTTAATTTTATGAATGATTATATATTACACATAATCATGCTTTGCAAACTTGTTCAACGCCATAGGTTTTAAACTTGAAAAACCGTTTACACTTATTTTATGTCGCTCCCTTTGAAATTGAGAAGGGAACAGACTTAGATGAGAGGAGTAGTTGCACCCAACACCGAGCATAATGTCAACAAAGTTTAGTTGAATTGAACTCAAGTCATTTCATATCACGTCTAGTGTGTGCTTGCGTCTCAAGCTTCTTCCTCAATTCACATGCTTCTTTGTCTTTGCAAATAAAACATTAATCATCATGAGTTACTTAACCTTTAAAAAGTTTTTGAAAACTTGTTACCACGTCCACATAAAAAAAAATAATTTTATTGATACAAAAGTCTATATTTAATTATATTTGTTCTATCTTTTTGTTTAGTAAAATGTCTCAATTTTTTATAAAGAAATATTATTATTGCTTAGTAACCTAAAGTAATCCATCTTGATCTCCATATAAAAATCATTTTGATACAAATTTAAGTTCATAATCAGTAAGTTAAAATTCTTAATAGAGAAAATCAAATGAAACCTCGTATCTCAGCTGGAATAGGAAGAACAAAAACAAAACTGGAAATGAAAATGAAAATCCATAATGCATAATCAAACCCCATATTCAGATGTTCACATATGGGAGAGGTCTTATTAGTCTAAGTATCTAATGATTTCTTTTGGTTGTAGTGATCTAATTATCTCATGATTTCTTTTGGTTGTATATTAACAACTTGCATTGGAATAGCATATGCATTCTAGTAGAGTGCAACACTCACTAACTGCCAATAATAAAGTCACTTTTTCTCTTACAGTAATTCAAATCTTTCATTATGCATTTTAACAAACATTCACGATAATCTTATATGCTACGTTACTCTTTTGTCTCGTCATTTCCTTAGTTGTGTCGTTATTTCACCTTTTCCCTTCCAACTAAGTATTAACCTAAGATGTGTGAAAATAGCCGGTGTGACACTGACATTCTGAGAAGATAACATTCTGATAGAGACTAACGAGTAGTAACATTGTAACAACACTCTCCGGATGAAAAAACAAATAGACTACATTGCATGTATGTAAATATCCTGACGTATACTTCCGAGCCAACACTTCAACACGATATCATGATAAAAAAAGTCTTTGATTAGATTAGATAGAATTTGTATTTTGTTTTGTAAACAACTATAAAAGTAAAACCACAAGACTTATATCGTTATAATCAATAACAATAAACGAAATTGCATTTTGCAAATGAATTAATTATCTAGAACCAAGAAAGTTCGTGAAGAAGTGAATAACACAAGAGTTTAACAAGAGCGATTCATCATCCTTACTACAAGAGGCTCAAACCTAATAGTGAATCAAGATTTGATCATCTTCTTGCATCTAACAACACCATAGAGAGCAATGAACAGTAATGCGGGAAGTGTTAGATGAATTACATATACTCGAATCAATGTTCAACAATGAGAGTTCAAAAACCAAGAAGATCAAAAACTACATTCCCTCTCTATATTGATTTTTAGAGAAACAAAAAATAAAACGATCATTCATAGAAAAAAAATGTACTATCAGTTTGGTTATGGAGAAAGAAACCGGTTTAGTGTATTTGCCAAATCAAACACGAGTTGACGCAGGAGCTGAAGCGGCGGAAACTGCGGCGGATGTAGCGGCACCGCTGAGGAAAGACAACAATCCGATATTGGCAGGTTCCTGCTCATCCAAGAAAAGATCCTCCGGTGCTCTGAATGCGCCGTGTAAGCATACGATTCCGAAACCGATCATCAGAGCCGTTGTCAACAAAGATCCGACGCTGGTCAAGAACACGACGACGATCGTCAAGATAACCAAAACGCCAAGCGTCTCGCGATCTGAGAACGTGCGTCCGAGGACAACTAGCGGCTGATCGGACTGGCGGAATAGGTAGAGGAAGATCCACGCGCCGAAGAGGCAGAGGAGTACGAGGAGAGATAAGGGATGGGAGAGGAGCGAGAGCGCGAGCACTAGGGAGACGATCGTCACGTAGTTTACCTTGAAGTAAGGGATGTTCCTCCGGATCCGAGAATACGCGTCGGCGAGAGAATCTGGCCGCGAAATCGCGCTTCGATCTACGAGCTCCAGCCATGGTCGTCGCTGCGATAGGCTTTGGCGGATCGACGCAGAGAGGCGAGAGAGGAAGGTGCGGAACGGCTGTGTGGAGACGGTTTGCTGCGATTGAGAACCACCGGAATGGTCTGAGATCGGTAACGTTGGAGGATTGGCCATCGCACGGATGCGCGTGGGGGAAATCGGGAAACGAAGAAGGCGCGTGGGGGAAAACGGACACGCGTTTGATTTTGATCTCTCTCTCTGAAGCAACCGTCCCGTTTACATGTTAACGTCATGATCTTAATGACGAATCTCAACCGTCCACGTGGATAACAGAAACATACATTCATCGACAGAGAATACGAGGCCTTTTAAGATTAGGCCCATTATAAAAAGCCTGTGTAAAAAGGAAACAATTCAAAGAATACGAGGCCTTTTAAGATTAGGCCCATTATAAAAAAGCCTGTGTAAAAAGAAAATAATTTAGTAAACGGCATCGTTTTGTACGCTTCATATAGATAGCCCTCTCGAGAGGTCTCCTTCTCGCGAATAGAACATTGGTGGAGGAAGAAGACTAAGATGGGAAAGCAACCGGTGAAATTGAAGGCGGTGGTTTACGCGTTGTCGCCGTTTCAGCAGAAGATCATGACTGGTCTATGGAAGGATCTGCCGGAGAAGATTCATCACAAGGTCTCTGAGAATTGGATCAGCACTATTCTCCTCCTCGCTCCCGTCATCGGAACCTACTCGTATGCTTCTCTCTCTCTCCCTATCAATTTGTTTAAATCAATCGATGGATCTGTGTATGAATAGTTTGGATCTGATTGTTAGGCGATGTATAAATAAATTCTTTTAGGTTGTTTGGTTTAAATTGGATATGGTAACTCAAATGGTTTATGGTTATTGATTCATGAATAAATCGCATTGATTGGTGTAGAATACTATGATTATAGCAACAGATTTAATATACAATCGATTTGTAAGTTGTTATTTGTTATACGAGTCATTGTGTATTATTAGCTTAATACTCTTTCTTCTGTTGAGATAAATTATATAAGCTGTGTCTATGTGATGAACCAAAGCTGGATCACAGATTCACAGGTTATATGGCTTTTGAGGAACTAACTTTGCTTGTGTAATGTGCATCATACACTTCCAATCATTGTAGCTTGTCAATATCTTAATGTGTCCATAATGAATGCGCAGGTATGCTCAACACTACCAAGAAAAAGAGAAGCTGGAGCACAGGTTCTAAAGCATGGAGATGTTCTTTCTTCCCTTTTTTTAATTTCCCAAAATGTTTCCAGAAGACAGTTTGTTTTCGCATCACTCTCGAAATAGAAGCGGAAAAGTTGCTTCCTTGCGTTTATGTTGAATAAATCTGTTTGTTTTGTAACAATGCCCTGAAGGTTTGCTCTTGAATGCAATTGGGACGATTTTGGTCTGAATCGTAATTTGTTTTTGTGCATTCTAAAACAGTAAAGATTCCTTAAGGTGTTCTGAGCATTGAGATATCTTGATTCTACAACTACAAGTGTTTTAACTCTTTCTTAATTTTTTTTCGTCCAACAATCGAATTGAATCGGAGAAGTTGCTTCATTTCATGTTTTGTTTGAATAAAGTTACTGAACGACACTTTCTAAATTTCATTTTATTAATATGCATACAAAGCGTACATGTAATCTATCGTGCATTCGAAATTTACTTAGTGTTTTGTAGTTGATCCTCATGGATTCTGCAACATATGCATGCAAACAACGGCCAAAATTGAATACATATAGTCACCCAAACTATGCTCAAGAGACTCTAGTTGGAAAAGAGGGTTTGATTGGCTTGGTCCCATTTAACAGCAGTTTTCCTCACCTTCTGAAGAACCCTAATGACTTGTTCCTCTGTTACATTCCCAGTGACCGTCACTTTGTTGAGCTGTGTGTCCACATCGTATGTCTCTATATCTGTAAATTTCATCTTCTATTATTATTAGCACTCTTTTTAATCAACAAGGACTACAGGAGCTGGATTATACAATCGTTACCTTCTATTTTCTTAATGGCTTTCAGTATTTTCCTGATGCATTCGTCGCAATGCAAATTCACTTTCACCTCCACAACCTGTTGATCATCATGTCAAAAAATTATAATTCTATTAATCATATCACAAGTGTTGATTTCCTGACTGGTGGTTTTCAAGATGTTTACTAGTAAACATTCCTCCATATACCAGTTCACTCTAAAATCCTAAAAGGACTTGCATCAACGACAACACTCTAGTAGCAACTAGCAACCTTAAGTTTGGTTTTTCTAACTCAAATTTCGAGATGAAATAATAATAAAACAAACCCGTGTAGGAGATCTTACTTACATTAGTCATTACACAAACTCTTTGAGGAATAAAATGGCTTCACGCAGTTCCTTGTAATTCGCTTCTACGAGTTCAAGGGCAGAGAAAAACAGAGTATGTGGAGAAAAAGGTTTTTGTTGTCGAGAAACTAGAAGGATCACCAACATATAAATATACTATGATTTTCTATGTTGTAAAACGACAAAAAAGAGAGAAGAAGAAGAAGAATGGGATTCTTTGCGTAAAAAGTGGAGAGTTTGTAAACAGAGAAAGCCTCACTGGCCTCCACTCGCATATAAAAATTGTTATTTGCTTGCCGCGTTTCGATAAAAAAAAGGAGAGATCAAAAGTAGTCTACTCCTTTCTCCTTCTTTCTCATTCGACCGTCCGTTTAATCTGTCCTCACTTTATTCAAACAGAATCTTACGTGGATTTTGGAAAAACAGAGAATTCATGATCCAAACAGTTGGCTAGTTGATCTTTACCTTTCCTTCAGATCCATAAAAACAAGAGTGTAGATTCCAAATCTGGAAGTAGAAATGCCAGGTGGTCTAATTGATTCTCTCAATTTTGGGATACTCTTTTACAAACATGGAAGTTAATTTTGATTGGGGGACACAGATCTAGAAATGACTGGCCAAACCTATGGATAGTACAACGAGTTCAGCTACAGTTAAATAACTTCAATGCGTGGTAATGACAATGACATAAGATCATCATGACTTAGCCATCTTTTTTAAACCATTCAAAATGACAACAAAGCTTCAAAATATGAATATAGCAACAAGATTAAAACCAAAGGAGGGAGAGGAACTAACGAATCAAAGACACTGGTGATTCCAGGTTTACAAACATTCAAATGGTCATCATTCATTCTTTCTTATCATTGGAATCTGAATCGCTTGCATTGTAACCTGAAATGGTAAAAACAGAGAACACTCACAGTGAACAAATACTTAAAGATTCATAATCTAAGAACATTACTTGAGATGCAAACAAGTTACTTATATTACCTGGAGGCTTATCACTCACTTGCCAAGCTGATGATCGAGTTCTCGAAGCTTTATTGATCCAAGCACGACCCTTTCACAGGATCAACATCAAACACAAATAAGATTCCAAGCCGGAAAATCAACTGCATCTTAAATCCAAACTCTAGTAGACCAATTAGCTACCAATCACAAAGCTAAGAACAATCCAAGAACTCAAATTTGAGGCATACAACATGTACATTTACAGACAAATCATCCACCAAGAACGAATCTTTCGCTGAGTATTGCCAAAGCTAAACAAAACCCATCAAAATTACACATAAACCCAATAGGAAAAATCGAAAAAGAGAGGACCTTGTGTTCGTCTTTAGGGATACCATAGCCGCTGCAATACATCTGCCCCACCAAGACCTGCATACCAACGTCGCCGGATTTGGCTTCCTTGAGCGTATCCTGGAACCATCGCCTCACGCAATCCTCGACAACCTGAGCAAGGGGAACCCGATTTGGATCCGAACCCGGAGCGGGATTCGAACCCGAGTGCGATCCCGCCTTCTCCAGCTTAACGAGATTGGAGTGACCGTCGAGCTTTGTGTCTCTCGTCTTCTTGACGAAGACTTTGTTCGGTCGAGGAGGAGGAGGAGTGAATGGTCTGCTTGGATTCTCGGAAGAAAGTCTTATTGCCAACTCTGTGAATCTGACCGTACCTAGGATCGATTTCCCCATTCACCAATTTAGGGTTTTTCCAATATTTGTTTAGCCAAAGGATCATTTAAATTATTTTCTTTATATTCATTTTTAAATTATTAAAATAAAAATATTTTAGAATAGTTTAAAAAAAATAATGTCACAAAAATAGAAAAATAACCAAAGTTAATTTTATTAAAAAGTGTAAATATATGTTTATTATCCTATGATTAACAAGATTTAAAATTTAGAGTTATAGGATAAAATTTTGTAAGTGAAATTTAATATATGTATTAAAAAAAGATTATTTTGGTGACAAAAAACTAAAAAAATATATTTGAGTCTATATAAAAATTAGGAATAGCAGCCAATAAAAACATTATCATGTATTTAAAATTTCTGAATACCTTACTTTTTGGGCTTTTTTTTCTGTCTGTCACATGCATTGTTATTATTTTTTTAGACTTTGTCTAACAATGTTTTATGGAGCAATTTCAACTAGTTTTTTGCATTTTTACTTTTCAAACAACGCGCATTTACATTTTGACTTCATAAAAAAAATATAAAATTTAAATTAACAAGAAACTTCATTTCAGTTTAAGTTATGGAACCCAACACAAAATAAATAATAAATACATAAATTAATTATTAAACAATGATTACACAAATACATAGTGTAAACAAACAAAAAATGGCTTAAACTGTAGCAGTTAGTCACTCACATGGCAAAGGAATAACAAGACAATCAATATATATTAAAAGAATATAGATTATCTTTGTTCTTAATTTAAAAGTTTTTATTTAATTTAATGCAGGAGGACGTCGACATCTGGTAGCAAAGTTGCAGCCTCGTGTGTATTTATGAACAGGAGTTTTCTTACATGCAGCTGCATTTGGATTTTTGGGACTACATCCTGGTACTCTCCCTGATCCAATTCCTCCAATAAACCCTGATATAATCATCATACCTACGATTAAAAGGACAACTATAAAAGAAATGTTGTTCTTGTTTGTAGTAGTACACATTGTTTTCTTCTTTGATTTTGATTTTGAGTTGCTGAGTAATTCACTAAGGTTAATGACTCTTTAATTTATAGTGAAAGATCAAATGCTAAATAAAGATGTGTATTCTTTTTGTTAAAACAGTAAAAGAATATTCTTGAAAGATATGTGAATATGACAGCAAACTCTTCACGGTTTATAGAAGTTTTGAGCGATCCAAAAAAACAATTTTAATTTAACTACCACTCAAGAAAACAAACAAGTTCTCTATGTGTTTCTCTTTTATTATGACTAGTCATTTTTGATAGATATAACCCGCCAGTAAATTGCTATGTTCATGGGCTATCGTTCACATTCATCGTTTTTAGAACTAACTTTGGCTCCTTTGTTCGTATAATTATAACATATTAAAACTTAAATTCCATTAACAGTTAAAAGATATGCTTGAACAAAGCCTGGTCTTACATGTTTACTATTACCCTCAAAACCAATAAGCTCCAACCAAAGGCTACATTTAAGTTCTAAGTAGCTTCCCTGTGTATGAACGGAGGAGAAGGTGGACTTAGAGCTTCATCACCATTCGGTCTGCTCGAGCTAAGAGAAGAAGAACTAGCCATTGTTGTGTTCATCTTCTCAGGTGAGCAACTCGGATCCATCACACCATCTTTATCAACCTTGATCTCCTCTTCTCTTCTTTTACAGAGTTTATCCTCCACTATCTCATAAGAGTTCGCAGTCCTGACTTCCTGAGCTAAAGAGCACCAGCAGCAGAACAACCAAAGTGTACAATCAGCAATCGCAGGCCTCCCGCAACAGAAGTTATAACTCGGTAACTTAAACCTTTTCCTCATCTGTATCCTCCAAAAACCACCATAGAGCAGACCAAACAAGCAAAGCACAATCCCTGTGTATCCAAGCCCTTCCCTAACCATCTCGTTATCAATGTTTATAGCAGCCAAGTTGAATATAAAGAAAGGGGCCAAACAGAAGAGTATAAAAGTCGCAATGTGAACATACATGTTCCCAAACCCAATCCTCTCCATGTTCCAACCAAACACACAGAAAGTACATAGCAGTGAGAGATAGGAAACTGTAATGTCTTCCCATATATCAAGAACTCCACCTCTCCACTCAGGATCACTCTCATCTCTTGAAGCAAATGAATATCTCCTTTCCAGAGATAGCTTCCGGTTACTAACAACATCCTCCACTTGATTCTCCTCGTCTCCTTGAGGATCATACTCTTTCCCAAGCGGGCTAAGGATGGTGTACAAACCAGCAGCTGCAGGAGCTGCTATTGCAACAGACACGCATATAGCTACACCAATGGGCGGTCTCTCGGATCTTCTATAGCCTAAGTTAAGACCACACAGCGCATACTGAGCGAAACAGTTTAAGTGAAGCAAAAGAACAACAACCATCATGTGGAACCACTCGTTTGGTTTGTAAGTTCCCTTCTCGCAATATATCTTCCTAAGCGTTGTGACATCGTCTTGTTTCCATCTACAGAGAAGCACGAGGTGGTAAAACCGTTTCGGGTGTTGATACAAACACATGAGAGTAAACAAAGCGTTGAGGATCTGGTTGTTAACTTCGAACCAGACATCTCTCTGTGACTTCTTGGGCAAAACACTGTTCAACATACCGGTCATAACCATGAAGAGAATGGCACCAGAGACAGCAACCACGAGGATCCACAAGAAAAGAGCCATGTTGAGTGGGCTTCTTATCCACTGCTTACCCATTTTAACCAGGGAAGCCCACTTGATTTCCCTGATTCTATCACGGAAGTTGTGGCTGCTTGAGCTGTTAACCTCATCTCTTTCCTCTGTCATTCTCTTGAACCTAGCAGAAAGGTAACCGAAATTTCAAAAACTATAATCCTAGTAGACACATCAGACAACGAACTCTCCGACAAGATCCTAGGTTTCACTTCAAGAGGAAATGGAACCCCTAGTATTCTCGCTCAACCTTGTCATTTAAACCCATATTATCGTTCTAAGGAAAAAGAAAAGGAAAGGCGAATCCTTTACTGAGAAAAGCTAGTCAAAGGCATGTGCTTTGAAGCTTAGACATTGACAACAAAGTATGAAACAAAACAAAAAACAGTAAAGCAGAAGAAAAAAAATGTAAAAGCAATTCGAGAGAGAAGATTCCACATTTAAAAACGAACAAAGTCTTCAACTTTGACAAAATAAATTAGAAAAAAAAGGAAAGAAACCTTGATTTTTGGAGCGAGTTACATATGCCCTGGATTCGAATTGGGTACAGTACTTACAGTGAAACCCAGAACAAAACAGAGGAGAATTCTCACAGAGAAAGAGATATGAGTTTTGATGAAGGAGCAATCAAATCAAGAGATGGTAATGAAAAACTGATGAGATACGATTGAAAGAGGAATGCATATAAGAAGAGGACGTAGTTTTTGGATCAAATGCTAGAATAGACTAGTGGAGACAAAAAAATCTCAAATAGACCAATTTCTTTTTTTTTTTCCAATTAACATTTAATTTTAAATAGAAATTTAGATAAAATAACTAAAAAACCTAAGGATTTCAATATATTTACTAATTTATGCCATTACTATCCTATCCAGAACCCAACCCGGATCCAGACCCGAAACCCGACCCAAGTAATTTTTTTTTTTCTTTTGCCTTTTTCTCCATCAATAGTTCTTTCACCTTAAAACAAAATTAAAATTTTTTTTTAACCATTCACTAATTTTTCTTTCTTATCCTAAATCGATCTACCATAGTCATATTTAATCAATCATATCTTACCCACAATCAAATTTCATCTTTTACGTACAAGATTGAAGATAAAGAAGAACGCAGAGTATTACTAGTACAACTAGTACAACTCTAATTAGTACAACTAGTATAACTAAAACGAGTATAACTAGTATAAATAGATTGAATATAACCAATATAATTTGTACAAGTAAAACACGTATAACTAGTACAACTTTGCAATTAATATAGTGATCTTTATTTTGTTTTGGCATATGAAGATGATGGAAAAGAGTATGATGTAGAACCAATAAGATATGTTGGTCTAATCTCCCCTCTCCTCATGCATGTGTTAAATACATGAATTGTATATTTTTTTAATAATATTTGATTTTGATGATGATTTGTTTACAAATTGTACTAGTTATACTAGTTGTACAATTTTCAAAAAAAAACAGCTTCATGTTTTTTGCTTTCGACGCCAAAAAGTTGATGCAGAACCAGAAAAATCTTCAACCGCGCTCTAAAAGAACGAGTCAGTGGTAAGAAGAATAAAGAGGGAGCATCAGTGTCAACTAAGGTCTCATTTCGTGTAAAATTGATAGCTTTTGGGGTTACTTTTGAAAAATTATGTTCGTTATAAACTTATGTTCCTTTTAGTATTAAAACTTATGTTTCTTTTAATGTTAAACTTGTTTTTTAATAGTTTTAGAAACTATTAAAACTTATGTTTCTTTTGAAACTTATATTTTGTAAGCTAAAATTTTGTTTAGTTTAAATATATATGTATTTTGGTATAACTAATACAATATATTCAACTAAGCAATAATATTTAAAAATAGTACAACTAATACAACCACTCTATTAGTGTTCAACCATAATGGTTAAAACATGATACACATTTAAAATGTGATCCACATTTAAAATAATATTAAATAAAATAACAAGTAGTTGTACTAGTTTTCTAGTTGTACCGACTGTACATAGTTGTACTAGTTTTTGAGTTGTACGAGTTTGTGCATAGTTGTACTTTAGCAGTGAAATAAAAAAATATTAGTTGTACCACATAATAAATACATTTAATTCAGTTGTACCACTTATTTATGTTTACATGCATTTGCCCGGTTACAATGAAATCATCAATTTTGTAAAAATACATTTCATGTTTGTTTTCCAAAAATTATGTGGATAAACAAGTTAACAAACCTTAAAAGTATAAGGTAGATCATGTAAACTTATGGAGTTATGTAATAATTTTTTAAATTTTTTTTCAAAACTTTAAATTAAATTAAATAAACTTTATGAGTACATACCAATTGTGATATTTGATTGTTTTCTCAGATGAAAAATACTAAATTTCTTTTGTCAATTCTAAAATGTCAAAGTTATACAAGTTGTACCAGTAATACTCGTCTAATATATAATAAAAACTATATCAATTGTTTATATGTCTAGTTTTAGGGATTGTACTAATATTTTCACATCATATCTTTGTAAAAATATGTTAAATATTTGTCTATAATAATATGATTAATATAGTTAATAAACCTTTAAAAGCATATAATGTAAAATTAAGAGTGTAATATAATAATTTAATAAAAATTTGAAAAACCTTTAAAAATAGATGAAATTTTGTCATCATATAACATTTAATTATTTATTCCATGTGTAAAATTATAACATTTATATATCAATTATACAATTTTTTTATATGTTTAGTTGTACGAGTTATACTAGTTGTATTAGTCGAATGAAAGAATGATATAAAGATTGTGTGGCTATAATTCATTGAGATTAAAGAAAGAGTTGGAGAGAGAATGAGATATGTGTGGTCAAGATTAAAACATAGATTGAATGATCCAATGGCTCATGTTTACTCTTCATTAATGGCAAAATGGTAATTTTATTAACTTTGGTCTATGTAGATTTTTTTTGGATGTTGGAGACTACTTTTTGACCATTTGGTCTATATTAGATTTAAGTCCGTAGTTTTTTCTGTGGAGAATGGCGTTTTCCACTCCTCGTGTACCTTTAAAACAGTTAAACGTATAGGTCACCCGTTATATTTAAAATTAATAAATATCTCTATTGTTTACTTATATATATTTAGTAACTTATTCTTTTGAATTTGTCATTTTCCTGTTTTTAAATGGGACTAATTATGATCAAAATCAGTTCCTTTATAAATGTAGAGGGATTTTAATTTATCATTAAAAAGTTGTATGTTTTTTTTTGGTTAAAGTGTTATGTTTTATTAAAAAGAAGTTTTCTGTATTAACTGTAAAGGAAACAAGGATACAGAATAGATTGTGTTCAAGTAAGGTAACAAAGTGGGTCAATGTTTCCTTGGCCCAACAAAGTAAAAGCCCAACCATTAGGACCTTTGTAAAAGATACAATGTCAGTAGGAACAGATACAATCACAATCAATTCAGCTAGATACGTTACCCAATCAAATTAGCCATACTTGAGGAAAAACATATTCTAAATCTGCATGCTGAAGCTTCTAGAATCTCTTTTTTATCACATGGTTTATAATACAAGGGTTCAGTTCATTGAGTGCAGGTGCTATAGCCTAGCAAGCCTGTCAACTTATCTCTTCCGTTTTAGCCAAAGGTGTACAAGAATCGTTTCCTACTATATAAGTTAATTAACACCTCAAATCATTTGTTGGCCGTAGAAAATATGTATTCGACTCATATGTGGTTGCTAATAATAGATAAGATTCGCAAGAGTGAGGATCAATATTCTATATTAAGTAAGGCCAAACGAAGTATAATGTGGAAAGTTGCATATTGCGAATTTTTCCTCTACCCACCCACCCAAAGCGTTTACCATCGATCTCACTGAAGTGTTGATGCAACCGTATAGAAGAATCTGCAGCATCTTGGCTACACAGTCAAATATTCATATCCAAAACTATTAATATAAAAGACATATAATAACCTCAGTGGTGTTACTTTTTCCTCTTTGGACAAAAATAATGGAAGACAACACATATGATTGACTTGGTCTGGTTTGAAAAAAATGTTATAAAAAATGGAAAGCTTGTAGGCGTGTACTTTCGGCTTAAGAATCTTGAGACTTCGAGATACCATACACATATAGTCTATAGAAGCCATCGATGCCAAACCTCTTCGTCAAAACACTGTGTTTTTTAATTTAAAAAATGACGTGCTTGTGTTAGTATTTTCAATTTATTAATGGTTATCTTAGTATACTGTTATGACTAAGTTGTGATTGTAAATTTGTGTGTTGATATATAAATATATATATAAATGTATTTATTTCTATACTTGAATTTATAAATTTTGGAAAATCATTTATGTAAATGCAAAATTAGAATGCAAGTAAAAGAAAAATACATTGTTTGCGTTAATTAAATAATGAAACTTGCTTCTGTTTAAGTAATTAAGGCATGTATATGTTTCATGCGTCTTTCTCTAGAATTAGAGCTATATGTGTAAATGCTTCCGTTAGAGTTTTCCATAATGAGTCTCAAACCTATAACTTTGCTTCTCTTAAGTGCATGTATATGTTTCATGCGTCTTCCCTGGGATTAATGCTGTATGTGTAAATGCTTCCGTTATAATTTTCCATAACGACACTGATCAACCTATTACTTTGCATGGACGACCATCGCGTTTTCAAATCTACTGTATCATTCTACTTCGTGTCAATACGTAGTTAGATACATTCTTGTCATTTTGTTAGCAATTATTATAGCTTTTCTTTTCGAATTACTAGAAGTTTGGACCGAAACTCTAATCTTTCAGACAATTATTATAGCTTTGACGGTTACTAATCTAAGAAATAAGTTTTTACACCCAAAATTTTAAAGCACTTTGGTATTATTCTATATACCTCAATGTATATCATGTCATCATTCATGGTGCATGCGACTAAATCCTCCTCCTTTAGTTATTTGTTGACATTTTCTATGTAATTGATTATTCAAATGATCAATATATGCTGCAAAGAGTGTTTAAAGTTTCTTTGTAGCAATTACTCACTCTAACAACTTTTTACACTCTTGACCCTAACAAGATGATTCATATATTTTCATCTCGAAGCCTAGCCAATGGAGGCACAGTCTTATTTCTTAAATATTTTGTAAAAATGCTTGTCGATAAAGTATATAACGAGTTTGAGTCATATGTGGCCCTTTCTCTGATTTTTAATAAAAAGATGTTTTCATCGGAAACTCAAGTAATGTAAATAATTGCTATAATGAAAACTGAACTCGAATGATGAATTGCTTAATAAACACTCATTTGTCACTAGACCAACAACTTGTTGGTCTTATATATATGTAGTATGTATTTCAACATATGTATTAATCACGATAATGATATCGAAATATCTCTAGTTTATATTTGCAATAAGCAAACTTTAACCTAAGAACGTGATTGTAATCCTTGTGGTTTTGCTACCGTATTTGTTTTCGAATGATCAAATAATAACAAAATACAATTAATATTGCAATTAAGCTAATCAAATGAACAAAAATGCTTAGAGTGCCTAATTAATATCATAAAACCCAACATTCACAGAACACCTCTACAAAATAACACAAGGGTCAAGGTATACCAAATCAAATATCTAGAAGGATTTTATTGATTATTAAAGAGGGTTTTGATTAAGTTTTCTTATACAAGTTATTTTAGGTGAGTGTGAAAATGAGACCGGAGAAGGTATCTAGCTTAAGAGGTGCTTTGTTTTTTAGTTATTTGTCTCAATCTTGTTTGAATCCTTCTTAAACGCATATAGTAACTGAAAAGTGACAGGCGTGCCTGCCTCCTTCCTTTGTGAAAGTAAGACCATGATTAACCCGGATCTCTTAAGGTGAGGTTATTAACGTAAAATTTGTCTTTTTAATTTTTTTTTTTTTTTTACATTTTTCCCGCTAAGAGACGGCTCTTATGGTTCTTATTTAAGAGACGGTTCTTAGCTTTTCTTAGTTAAAAGCTAAGATACGTCTCTTAAAAAAGCTAATAACCCCACTTTAAAAGACCCCGGTTAATTCTGCTCTAAATACCGCGTAGTGTAAAAGTATATGACTCTCGTTCTCTTAATTATTGTTTTATTGTTAGTTTTAATCTGAATATTTAAAATATAATTCGTATTGTGAGAAAGATCTTCGCACTAGATTAGTATACATTACATTATTTACTTAGCTTCAAATCCATGAAACTAGAAACTCCCTTTATGCTATGTATGGAATAACACAAGGCACATGCGAGAATCCAGAATACATTATAAGAACTAGAAACAGTGTAAGTTTGATGTACATGAAATGTTTTGGTTATGCAAAAAAATAAGCAAAGGAACAAAGAGACTTGCTGGGAACTGTAAAACAAAAAAAAAAAAAGAGAGAGAAAGAGATTTGCTTGGAGTTGAAGAAATAAAATTTAACAAACCTAGTAATGTAATATCTCTTTTCCACTAAATCAAATGTTTGGTTCAAAGTATTAATTTTTTTTTTGAAAAACAGGCCGCTATTCTTGACATCTATCTAACAAACTCTTCTCTACATTTTTAATGGTATACTGAAAAGATATACATGTCTAGTCCATAATATACTACTGTATAGTGCGACTTTGATACATGATTAATTATTATTATGACTTCTAACCTAAATTCGTTATCGCATCAAAATCAACCAAACTCTTGTATTAGCTAGCTAAGGTGACTTTCACGTTTTTTCTTCATGCGTTTGGTCTTTAGCTGCATGGTATATAAATTAAACTTCTAAGTATAATTTGAAATAGGTCAATCGTATTATTTTTTCGTTCACCATGAAGGTCCATGTTCTTCATACGTTTGAAGGCAACCTCTGGTAGTATTGTTGTAGATCCACAAGCCGAGATCATCTCCCCAGTTATATCAACTGGAAATATAATTCAGATCTAACAACATTTTGGTGATCTACATAATCAATCAAATATTTTAGCTGATATATATTTCTCTTATCCATTACTAACTTTAGAATCAACTAAATATATGTATATATATATATATATTAAGATGTCATGGCTAAAGAAAGTTTAGACAATTTCTAGACATTTCTATATTTTTGTTATTATGTTTGAAACAATTGAGATATGTTCAAGAAAAAACAAAAGATTACCACAAATATGTTTGTGACCTCAATTCAAAGAAGACGCGTTTTACAAATAGTTACTTCGTACATATGCTAGTAAAGGAAGATTTATTATCATACGAATTAACATGTTTGACATCTGAAATCTATAAACATAACACAGTAAAAAAACTTTCAGGCAATCAAAAGATATCAACTGAAACATTACATCACCAACTCTTAATTATTATATACAATCCCAACGATATAAGTTTAGTCGATCTAGAAACAAGTCACAAAAATGCTTCTTAAATAATGTCACGCTTATCACGACCAAGGATAAACAATACTCTCTCTGTTTCTAAATAATGTATATTCTAACATTTTTTTTTTGTTTTTGAAAGATCAATATTTTCAATTTTCTATGTATTTTTATTAATGAATTTTAAACTTCCAAGAAATATTAATTGACAATTTTTGATTTATTGAATTGTTATTGGTTAAATTTTATGGAAAACTGTTATATTTAAAAAAATTAGTGCATTGATTGTTAAATATTAATTTTTCTTAATATGTGTGAAAAAATTAAAGTATAGATCATTTAGAAACCGAGGGAGTAGTACCCATTGATTTAAGAGATAATGAATAAAATAGATCTACAAAAAATTATCCCAAAAATAATATTCAAGAAGAAAAATGACAAAAATAGATTTTATTAAAAAGTGTAAATATACATTTATATCTTTTGAGTTAATTAATTTAAACTTACGATTTATAGTTATGATGTGAAGTTTTAGAGGTGAAGTTTAAAATTTTTAAAAATATTAAAAAAAATCTTTTAAAAAAAAGTTTATTTTGATTATTTTTAAAGTTTATTTTATGACAAAAACTTTTAAAAAAATTATTTGAGAAATTTATCTTGATTTAATCTCTTGATTATCTTCTCATCATTTTTTCAAAGTCAACTTAGTTTGCTGCCTATACTAATAACCGGGGAAAAAATATCATCGCTGACTTTTTGTTTTGTTCTAGCTTCTTTCTCCGACGTAGATAATTACAATATAAAGTCCATGCAAAACTAAATATCAAACTGTAAAACAAAGCAAATAATTGAAACCATACACATTTTTTTCAACGCGTTAGGTTACCTATCTAACACTTTAGAACATCATTCGCGTCTCTATATAAACCTCGATTTCTCGTTATGCTTTGTTATTCAAGTACAATATAATCAACTCTAAGTCTACATCAAAGTCTTTGCTTGCTCAAACATGGCTTCAAATAATCTTATCATTGCCATTTTAGCTATCGTTGTAACACTTTCACTGCAAGGTGATAACAATAACGTCGTCCAAGCACAACTCACAACAAATTTTTACTCAACCTCTTGCCCTAATCTTCTCTCCACCGTACAATCAGCCGTTAAATCCGCCGTTAACAGCCAGCCTCGAACGGGTGCATCTATTCTCCGTCTCTTCTTCCACGATTGCTTCGTCAACGTAAGTTTTTTCTGTTTATACTTTTCTGTTGTATGCATGCCAAGAACATTATAATATTTCCTTTTTTGTAATTTCATTCTATCATACTCATAACCTTGCACATATATATATATATATAGGGATGTGACGGTTCTATTCTACTAGATGACACATCAAGCTTTACTGGAGAACAAAACGCGAACCCAAACCGCAATTCTGCTCGTGGGTTTAATGTGATAGACAACATCAAAACAGCGGTTGAAGCAGCATGTCCCGGGGTTGTGTCTTGTGCTGATATCTTAGCCATCGCAGCTAGAGACTCTGTCGTACTCGTAAGCTCCATCTCATAGTCCGGTTTTACAGCTCTAATAAAGACTAAACCGGTTAAAACATTCGTTCTTTGTTCTCGTTTTGAAGCTTGGAGGGCCAAACTGGAATGTGAAAGTAGGAAGAAGAGATGCGAGAACAGCGAGTCAAGCCGCAGCGAATAATAACATCCCAGCGCCAACTTCGAGCCTGAGTCAGCTTATTAGTAGTTTCAGCGCCGTTGGACTCTCCACCAGAGACATGGTTGCTCTCTCCGGTTAGTTTCATTTCTCTTGTTACCTTTTTTTTCATTATACATGCAAATATTTTAATATTTTGGGTAAAATTACATGCAAATATTTGTTTTCAAAGGAGCAAAGAGTCAACAGATTCGACACAAAATATAATAATTTGATTGTGCCTTTGAATATATATTGTCGTTTCTTTGTGTTCGTTTTTCAACACATATTCGTTACACACACCAACTTTTTTTTTTGTTTCTTTGCCACGTTACGTAAATCATATAATATATTACTGTTACGAAACACACCGACAAAGTAATTAAATGGTAGTATAATTAACAAAAGATTAGTCAAACTACTAAACAAACTATTGTGTAATATTTTTTTTCAGGCGCACACACGATAGGTCAATCACGTTGCACCAACTTCCGAACGAGAGTGTACAACGAGACAAACATCAACGCTGCCTTCGCCACCTTACGACAGAGATCTTGTCCGCGAGCTACCGGTTCCGGAGACGGAAACCTAGCACCACTCGACGTCAACTCAGCGAACTCTTTCGACAACAGTTACTTCAAGAACCTCGTGGCTCAAAGAGGTCTATTACATTCCGACCAAGAGCTCTTCAACGGCGGTTCCACCGACTCCATAGTCACTGGATACAGCAACAACCCGTCGAGCTTTAACTCCGACTTCACGGCGGCTATGATCAAGATGGGTGATATTAGCCCCTTGACGGGTAGTAGCGGTGAGATCCGGAAGGTTTGCGGGAGACCAAACTGATTACTCCTTCCACGTGTCGTCTCGTTATTGGGTTTCACTTTTTTCATTTTAATTCAAGATAATAAAATTTTAAACTTCGCCTAAAAAGAATTGAAGATCCGTTTCGAAGGTGTGTGTTTTATTTACTTGTTTGTTTTATGTTTTGAAAGTGTGTATTATCTTCGCATTAATATATCTAAATGAAATTTTAGTTATTATGCTGCGTGATTACGTGGCTATATCTCATTGGTAATTGCAAATAATTAATATCGGAAGCGGGAGTGTTTATTTTTAATTACGCGCCCCCGCGCTAAATCTGTTAAGCGTACGTTAGTACTAATAGAACAATGCGCTAAACTACGCACACACGAACGTTTAAACCTTAAAAAAAAAGTTTTAACCTTTGATAAAGCACGAGTGTGGAGAGAATCGAAGGGAAGTGAAGAGATTCAAGTGCATATCGAGTAGCAAGATTGATGATGTCTCGAAACCAAGCTTTGAAGATGAACCCAGATCACCATTTGTCTTCTTCTGGTACAGTAACCATAACCTTTCCTCTGTTACTTGATACGACTTCGTTTTTTCCTGCTCGATTGCTTAAGGTGAAGTAGTGGAGTTTGAGTTGTCTGGTCTCAAAGGGTAGTGTGATTATGTTAACGCGTATGATCAATCTCTTTCCTTTTAGGTGAAATGTTGGGCCCATTTGTTGTTTGTTTTGGGGACACGATCATTGGTCTGTATGTTTAGATGATATTTTGTGAGAAAATGAAAGGTGAAAAGTGAGTTTGAGTAGTGTCTTACTTCTCTTTTTTTTCCTTTATCTAGAGAGGACTTTAGGAAAAGCTACGAAGGGAACATGGTGGAAGCTAGCAGAATATGTTTCATTGTGTGGAAGAACATGTCAGGAGAGGTATCAGTGTATTCACAATCACTCAATTATTCCTCTGCAAACCTTTTTATATGCTTGCTTTTTGCATCCTTCGTATTTTCCAGGCTCAAAAGCCTTCATGGCTCGTGCTGCACACTGCAGACTGCATAACAATTCTTCCTATGTCCCACTAAATATTTCGAGTACTTCACACAGTTCTATGAGTGCAATGATCATGAAGAGGACTATATGGTTCATCCGATAATTTCGAACATGAGTTTTGGTATGTTTACACAATCTCTGAACCATACAACAACATTAACCAAATTCCTTTGTTCTTGTTTCTTGTTCTCTCACTTTTACTTTCATTGTCAAACAGGGAGGACGATACTCTACTGAAGTACTGAGACCGATTTTAGAAGATAAGAGGGTTTTGGCTGTTGTTCTGTACAGATTCTAGAGGCTTTTTTGTGTGTGGGAATTATGTAAATACAGGCAAAGAGAGGCTCGTCTCACTAACTTCCTCTGTAACGTTAGAGGTGTCTCTCGTTTTTTTTTTATGGTTAGCCGCCTTTTTTGGTGCAATAAACTAGTTTGCAAAACCATTAATAAAGTTGAGATCAAATGTTCTAACTGCTCTAAGTTGGAGTCTAAATCCTCTACAAAAAGCCAAGTTTGGCTACATTTATATTTTTCCCCTTTTGTACATATTTTACCTATGTAAAGCAGAATCCAAAATCTTAGTTCTTTTAATTAACCATCACTCCGCCTTGTGATCCTTCTTCATTTCGGTCGGGCTTGCGTTTCTGTCCCATGACTCCTACATATGAAGTTGAAGCCTCTCATCTTCTGCATCATCTCTTTACAAGATTTTTTTTTCCTATAAAGATGAACCCACCTGAAGTTTCGCCAGTTGTTCTTGGCGTCGGCCTAAGAAGAAGGCCGTGACTATCCATATCAAACACACCTGTAAAAACAAACGTAAACTTGTAAAGGACTGCATTGTGGAAACAGTTTACCATATTCATACAAGAAGAATTATCTGAAAGTAAGGAGCTTTGTTATACTGGCAAGGCGTAGAGTGATGCAGTTGACGTTTGACCGCCAAGAGCAATGGTAAGGATTTCGAATAGTCCTGCCGCTGCTGCATCTCCAAGCCGTTGAACAATCACATCTATGCATACCTGAAATCATAGCGCAAAGAATGAGAGATAGAACTAAGTGTTACCATTCCCATTAGCAGAAAAGTTGAAAAAAGGGAAAGATTCAGTACCTTAGCTTTGTATTTCTCGTCTTGCGAGACAACAGTGAACAAAAGTTCCCTTCCAGGTCTAGTTACAACATAAGTTGTCACCTACCAAGTAATGCAAGTGTAATTAGTCGAACAGTAGGGCAACAGTAAAGAGACTGATATAAACCACAAACCTTTCTCAGGGTTTCAGACACAGCAACTGCAACCCAAGTTGGCCATATCGCAATAGCAACTAAATTCCCAAGTGCAACAAGTGGAGATGCAGATATTGCAACTGTGACACCGGCTATAGTCAAGATCCGGCCCTGTACGATTTATTGGTATATATGTGGACCATGGTAAGAAAAACAATAGGTATGATGGACCAACGAGATAATTTTCCCTGGCGTCTGACATACCGTTAGGGTCAGTTGTCCAATAAGTATGAAAACTGCAACGAAGCTATTTATCTGGGCAAACAGTCTTCTTCGACCAATGGATGATTTGATTGTTGTGGCAATTACATTCACTTTCTGCAATGGCCTTTGTTTCATGAGTGAGACCATAAAAGGTTAAGCCTATTCTATCTTAAGTCCAATAGAATCATTCTATAAATCCAAGATAACTAAGGAACCGTGAAGCAAAAGCTCGCATCACATGTGGAAGTTAGAAGTCCTAGTAACAAAGGGCTATCCTAATCTTTATCTTGTCAAAATTTGTTACCGGAACAAGAAAAATAGCTGTTGAAGAAGAAAAATCTGAGCTATAATCATTGATTTAAGTAATCTAATTTTTTTTTCTTACTTGGAAATAGAAGAATGAGGAGATGACTGCACCAAGCCAAAGGAACAAAGACACAAGCAAAAGATACGGCGATGCTAGTATAAGTCTCATTCCTTCTAAGATGGCCCAAAGTTGAGGCCTGGTTGTGGAGATCGGCGATTTAGGAGTAGCAACTTTTGGAGAAGCCACTTTTGGAGAAGAAGCTTCCTGAGTTCTCTCACTTTGATGATCATTATCAGTTTTCCTAACACAAGAGGAAAGAAAGATCAACTCCTCGACCAATCATGATCACATTTAAGAACGCAAAAGATTAAGAAACATAGCAAAAAGTGGGTTTCAAATTAAAAAAACTTCGTGCATTGATGTAGACTTAGCAGTGTGTTCTTTACAGTGTACTAAAGATGGACGTCATGGCTTAGCTAACCTTAGAGGAAACAACTCCTCAGAGGACTGTGAAGTATCCTTGGTGATCCCTTTTGAAGACTGGGCAGCAAATTCCATCAAAAGAGCAGCAAACAGAAGTAGATCTGCAAGAGATATCAAATAGAGATAGAGTTTTGAGTGAAATAAGAATGGCATTCATGAAAGCAAAAGCAGAAGAAAATATATCTCGCTAGATACTTGGACTAAATCAAATTATCATCACAGAAGCGTGATGCCTACATGGACCCATCCAAGCAGTAGTAGCAGCAAACACAGATCCAAAAAGCTGTCCAAGGGTAGCACCAGCACCAACAAAACCAAACAACCTTGCACCTGACTGGAATGAAGAACGTTGTTATGCTTGGAAACAAAGTAAAGGGCGAAGGAGAAAGTAACTACCTCACTATCCATAACGTCAATGATTCTAGCCCAGGTTGAAGACATAGCGACGAGGTTCAGCAACGCAACCTAAGAAGTAGCGAAAGTATTATACATGATCCAGCTACACTTGAGACTAAAACCGAAAAACAAAAGAGTTGGTAATACGTACCCAAAGGAAAAATCCAACTCGAACAGAAATGTAAAACCAGCCATGGCTGTCCCATTCAGAAGCAGGATTAGCTCCATCAATACCAAGTTTTGGGTCTTTTGTTAGGTCGGATGCATCCTTGAATATGGTTAAACCATGAGTCATGACTAACTCCATTCCAAACAACTAAGTCTTGTGTCTTACCTTTGGCATAGACTCGGTTGGGGAGGCACGCCAGAGAAGGAAACAGAGAACAAGAGATAGACTAAAGAATCTATGTATAATAACCAAAGCCTGAAAATTTCAATAAACATGTGTAAGATGAATGCATCTAGAAACCAGGGTCAACAGTTTTAAATTGATTAAAAAACAGAGTACTTAGCATTTCCTGCTTTAAATAAAAACAGAGGAAACAAGATGTTGTTGGGAACAGAGGATATGAAAAGGATAAGAATTTAGCAACAGAGTACCTTGGATTTGGATAGATTGGGCAAAGAGAAGATAAAGGTGGAAAGAGGTGCAGCGATCAGAGTGAGAAAGAGGGATCCAACGAACAGAATCGGGAGCTTTGATAACCCAAGCGATATTGCTCCTTCATCGCGTAGTGGAAGAACAACGAAGTATGCGCTCAATATCTGAAATAGACAAGGCGTTGTTTAGGGAATGGTTATAGTGAATAAACATGGAGAGACAGAGAGATCGGTACGAAGAAGAAGCAGGAAGAGGAGTGGATCAACGCAGGAATCTCGTGCGGGTGAACTGTCACTATCGTCGAAACAACCGCATCTAATCGAAATCTGCCTGCCATTCCCACAGAGAGAGATCGGAGCCTCTCGCTGTAAGGGTCAACGTAACCCGAAGACCGATGGAAGGCTAAATCGGAGAAGAAGACAAAACGAAACAATATGGAAACCTCGGTTTGACCCAGAAGTATCGGGGATGTCTTAAAACGGTAATATACTAGTAATTTGCGAAGCCCATCTACTGCGTAGCAAAGGCTTGTTGGGCTTTAAGTTTTAAGAATATTTGTCGGTTAAACGTCTCGAGTGTTTTATTTGTCTTACTCTTTATAGTCCCACATCGCTAACGAAACAAGCGTTGAAGGCATGAGAAGCAGTATAAAATAAGAGACCAGGGCGAGCAACCAAATCATACCTTTCTCGGCCTTTTGGCTAAGATCAAGTGTAGTATCTGTTCTTATCAGTTTAATATCTGATATGTGGTCCATCGGGCCACACGATATTAACTCTATTTTTTGAGGGAGAAAGCCCAATAAGATAGCTTGCTATCTGGGCTTTCGTGAGTCGCCCATGCGTTGCACTACTGCACGGGCCTGGCTCATACCACCAATTATTTAGTCCAATTATATTTAATGAATCTAAATAATATTATAGTAGGTCTTCTTGGCCCATGTAACCTTTTGGTCTGGACCAAATATCGATATGGACGTGGAAGAAGGCTTTTCATTGGGCTTGTTCACGTAACTTACTATAATAGGCACTGTAGATTGTTGTGAAAAGAAAAAAAACCAAAAAGGAGATGAAATTAAAAAGGCTTACTTTTGCTCCAGTAAAGGCCCATTCTCAACCCAATTGCATATGTTACCTAGGTCATATTAACGACTTAACGTATAATTGATGTTGGACCGGAAACTACATGACTTATTCTTATTTTTTTTGGGGGGTCAAAAGATGACTTATTCTGTAACTATATTTTTCCTCTAATTTGACTTGTTCTTTTCACTCTTTTGAGTCCGACAGTTGCCGCGTTATTTCCTCAAATACCATTGACTGACTCAGTAGACCCTCTATGACTTTCTATATATAGACACATGCACTGATCTTCACCAAATAACTCACATCCACTAAGTACAATAAAACTCAAACAGAGTGTTCAATCCTTAACAGATAGACCGCAAAAAAAGACATGGATAGATATGCAGCTATGATTCTTATTGTCCTCATCTCTGTCTCTCATCTTGTTTCATTCTCAACGGCTAGAAACTTTCCAGGAGTAAAAGATGGCGTCATCATTTCCGGAGAGGTAGCTGATGTATCCAAGACAGTCAACGGGAAGCTGGTGAGGTGCAAAAGCGAGGATGATCACTTCACAGCGGTGGGAGTTTACGTCACCGGGAAATACGGGCCGTTGGTGTTGAACGTTCTTCCAAAAGGGTCAGTTCCTGTTTCTGGGCCCAGCAAGAGAATCAACGCCGTCAAGACTTAACAAAAGACTACTATCTCTTTTTCACCATCTTCATGACTAAATGTATGACCCAAGGCTAATTTTCCTATAGATATTCTTTATTTTTAAGAAAATGTAACTCTTTGTAGAACTGTAAAATCAAATTCTATACTAGTCTATACTAGTATCATAGTACATGTTAGCCTTTGAGCCTTTTTAATTTCAAGGATTTTAATTTTTTTTTTTAAATTACGTATTATGAGAAATGACACCTGCTATATCATGAGATGCATTTATCCTTAATTTTATTATATAATTTTGTAGTATTTTCTTGTTGTTGTATAATAAACGCGGATATGCGAAGTATCTATAATTAAAATTAAACTGTTTTTTTTTCAACTACATTAACTGATCTTAGGATATGATCCATACATAACCTCTTGAGTAAGCGTACAGTCTTTGTCTTAAACACATAAATCATTTGATTCTTCTTGTGTATATCTATTTATTTTCTCTTCATATGGAATCTAGAACTGTCCTCCTTCAAAAGTTTGACCGAACTGCCAATCTTTAGGCACAACATCGTAGCTCACAACACTCCGACCATCGCTCGTAGTGACTTGAAAAGATAGACTTTGACCTCTGAGGTATGTGTTGCTTTGCCAATTTTGTCCCCAGTTTCTCGACATGGATTGCCACTTATTCGTCTTTGAGCCTTTCAAAGCCACGGCCATAACATCTCCAGCACCACCCACGTTTGTGATCAGCACAAGATCGAAGTACGAGTTCCCGTTGATCGTAAACCTTATCCCTCCAGGTTTCTCACATGGAACCCTATTAATTAATTACTATCAGTACATGACAAAGATAGATGGGGAAATCTCCAAAATACCATTTTTTAAGTATCTCAAATTTTAATTTTCAACTATAAACTCTAATCACTAAACCATAAAATTCAAATATATTACATATATTTTGTCTTCTATTTTTAAAATGATATTTTGCTTATTTTTCTCCTTATGTGTTAATCTTGTCATAAAATTAATATTAATATAATATAGTGTTATTTGAGGAATTTTTTCAAAATATTAATGTTTCTATTATAGAAAAAAAATACTTATACTTTTGCACTATGGTAGGGTATTTTTTAACCTTCTGAATGCGACAGGAACGATCCCAGCTCGGTACTGAGCGATCTGGAGAAAGGCAGGCTGGGCCAAGTCAAAGTGCTGAAGGGGAGGGTTGCACCAACCACCATTATCGTTGGCTAAGGCAAAGTTTGGTGGACAGAAGTTTGTAGCCGATACGATGATGGAACCATCGAGGCACCACTGAGGATCGTCCACACAACGTAACTCAAAACAGGCACCACACTTCTGACCGCTTCTGAACAAAGCCGTGCTCAGCGCCGCGGTTTGTAGTCCGTAGCCTTGGTTGTACAAGTTACCGTAACCACATGCACCTCCTAGGAAACGTCAACACTTTTAATGGTTAAGGTATACGTTCATACGATTCATTAATTCTTTTAGAACACTAAAACAAAGTTGCACTACGTTAGGGTTTTTTTGGGTTCAATAGATTTAACATTCGTTAGGAAAAAAAAGGTATACGTTAATTCGTTAAAAGTATCCATTTGTAATGATGATGTATGTGTTAATCAAAGAGTTCATGTTTAAAGTACCCATAGTGCCGGATGCATCAGCTCCGCCGTAGAAAGTGGCGTGACCTCTCTCCCAGCCTCCGTTGTCGTAAGAGTTTATCCGGTTCAAGCAGAAGCTGAGAGTGCATAGTGAAATAACTAAAACATGAGCATATTCTGTAAGATTCATTGTAATTTTGCTGGGGCAAAATATTTTAAAGAAAAAAGTGGAAAAGGATGAGTTGAGTGATGTTGCTAGTTCGTTCAAGACGTACGTTACCTTATATAGGGAGTTCATCATGACCAGTGCATAGTATCACTTCTCTTATGATCGAGAAGCTTACGTAATAACATCACTCTTATTTTCCAGGAATTACGTTTATAAAGTTATGTATGATGAAAAAATCTCACATGCATTTCTGTTTTGGCGCTTAACTATCCCAACGGCTAATACGACATGGACCCCTTCGTTTCAATGTACAGTTGGGGTTAAATTTTATTTTTAATCATGGATTATCGTATCAGTCTTAACAATATTGTTTCTAAGCTCTAGGTAAGAGTAATTACGAATAACAGAAATGAAGTTTGTTGCACATTTGAATCAATCATATAGATTCTTAAGTTTTTCTTTGTTAATGTATATACTCATTTTGTTAGTGTATATATATCTCATAAGTTAATTGGGTATAACTAAAAAAATAGTAAGGAAGAAAAGATATGTGAGATGACATAATCAGAAGCAGACGTATGAAACCGAACATAGAGAACATGGGGCCGTCCGTTGTTTCCGGTAACAGACTTTCTCTCAATCAATTAATCAGTTTATCAGCCGCCTCACAAATGGGCTGTGATGGAGCCATGATTGAGGCCCATCAAGGCCTGCACAAACAAACTCGTGATGCTTGAAAAGTGAAATTGATATTTAGCTGCTACTACTGAACTTTTCAAAACAGTCAAACAGTAGACTTACAACTCTCTGTTGATATGGTTGATTAAGACAACCATATCAAAATCTAACCTAACAAAACTAGACTTATTCATACTTTCAGTCATATTCACCACTTTTGCAGGTTTGATTTAATTTTATCTTAATTTTTAGCGACTACGTTCAAGATGTCTTCGATAGGTCGGTTTAGCTAGAATTTTCAATTTGTTCTGAATCTGTTCGGTTTGATCATGTCATTCAAGTTTTTTTCTAATTCATTTGGTTAAAGGTCTATTTTTGTAGCCATTAGAAATTTAGACTAGGCCTATGTAAACACCAAAAATCACAAAAAAAAATCAATATATACACCGACACTTACAGTTTTTTTTTTTAATCATAGTTGTGTTGTGATAAGAGCATGATTGTAGGTTTTAACGCTGTAACTATTAAACCTAACTATTTCAATCTGACTAAACCTAGAGCTAGCTGCTATTACCCACAAATCTTATACAATAACTTTCAGTAATAATCTCTGAGATGTTTTCTGAAAATGGACAAACTACAATTATCAGATTACCATACTGGACCAAATACAATATCATATCTTTTGCATATTATTCTAGATTCCATCTCACCTCAAATATGGAAATCTAACAATCATATTTTAAATTTCATACTTATATGATTCTTATGAAGTAATAATATGAAATTGTGGGGGCAGTGGATCTAATAGAGACAAATATTTGTGTCTCTAGCGTGAACATGTGCATCTATTTGATTTGTACATCAGTATGTGGTTAATTGGACGTTGCTTATATGTGGACCAAAGAGTCCACCCAGATTCTTCTTTCTTCCCCTTTATATGGACCATCCGATTCAAATCCAACTAATACTTTGCATACTTTTGGTAACTTAATCCTATATGTTTCCACGTACCCCGAAGATAAACAATCAGTAAGTCACGTTATTTTCTACTGTTGATCTTTTTTATAACTAAACTGCTTTCTACCAAAACTGGCAAAAAGTTTACATCCACCCTGTAGTTAAATCTTTAAAGATCGGATCATTTACAATAGATGTTGGCTTAGCTTGTAACTCGACACAAGTTCATCTTTCTGTTTCTTCAAGTATATAGTGGTCTCATCTTGTCAATTACACATCTTAAATGCAATTGTACTTAACTACTACATATGTTAATAATACTCAATATCTATTGTCTTTTAGTAGAAATTGTAGTCAGTAAATTTTAAAATACGGAATAAAATCCAATATGTATGAGATCACCATGATTAGTTGAGAATCTGATACCCCAACATAGCACCAAAAGACAATTTTAAATGCTTCTTTTATTAATTCCTCGTCTCTCACTAATTCCTTTCTCTTGATTCCAAAGCTCTTAACACCATTGATTTTGTGTTTGTTATACGTCAATTTTTAATATCTACTAAACGATATATTCTGCATTATTACTTGTCTTTTTGGCCATGTCTTTTATATTTGTCCTTATTACTAATCATACAAATCCAACAAAATATATACCACAGTTTTTTTCTCTCTTTAAATATAAAGAAAATCTAAGTATAGATTTCTTGGACTGGCCCTTTTAGTTATCATCCTCTCTCTCTCGCACTTGCTCATTCATGTACACCTCTTAGTTATAAGACAGCTTCTACTACCTTTCTCGTGTCAAAAAATCCAACCATGCAAAAAGAAACATAAGAAAAAACAAGTGAGCTTTGATATCTCCATGGATTTATCAATAATGAAATTTATTGGTCTTTGAGTTTCAGGTAGGAATCAAAGGTGAAGCCAGAGGAACTTAAAAAAAAAGAGAGAAGAGAAAGGAGAAGCTACCCTCGTACTTAGAAGAACAAGAAAGATGGGGAGGTTTTTACTTGAGACACAAGCAAGCTCGACAATATCAGCTACTGATGCAAACCCTAGAACTTTAGGAGGCTCTAACACCGACAACAAGAATATGGCTACTTTAGATACAAATATGGTGATCATCCTAGCGGCTCTTCTTTGCGCCTTGATCTGTGCCCTTGGCATCAATTCAGTCTTGCGATGTGTCTTGCGTTGCACAAGGAGATCCACCACGCCTAACGATGATCCAACTGACTCCAACTCAAACGCAAACGTACCAAAGGGGATCAAGAAACGTGATTTGAAGCGGATCCCCGTTGATTCATACAGCTCAGAGCTTAAGACGAAAGCCACTGAGTGTTTGATCTGCTTAGGAGATTTTGTGGACGGAGAAAAAGTTAGGGTCTTGCCCAAATGTAACCATGGCTTCCACGTGAAGTGCATCGACACTTGGTTGCGGTCGCATTCCTCTTGTCCTACTTGTAGACAATCACTCATTATCAAACATCAAACTCTGGCCGATGGTTTCCTTCAGAATGATAACGCGACGGTCTCGTAAACACAACGTCACGATGGTAATTAATATTCTTTTTGTTTTTGTTTTTGTTTTTGTTTTTGTTTTTGTTAAGTAATGTATTTACTTACAAATTAGGGAAGTTTCATCCAGAGTTATATTTTCCTGTAATCTATTTTCTGGTTTGGTTTTCTTTGGTTTTGTGGAACGTATAACTAAATTGAACTCCATTCGGTTCGGTCAGCCTTTAATTCGGATACAGTTCGATTTTGAATGAAATAAATGTAAAAAAAGAAATTGTACAATATCTGTTTCGGAGTATAATGTTTTCATGTTTTTAGTTAATGTAATTAATTATGATTCGACTGATTACTAAGTTTGGTTTCTGTTCAAGTATTAGAAAACATTTTTTACTCTTGTGATTTCAATATTAAAGTCCAAAGACATAATATATAACTGTGGGAAGAAATAACCAGGAAACATTAATCATTTTATAAAGATAACCAGGACACGATGATGTTTGACTTAACAAGGACATAATACAAAAGCATAAAACACATAGATGCTCATATAAGAACTTTTAGGTTAAAACTGAGGACAGTGAATCGGCAAGGGAGACGATGGTGGACGGTGAAACTCCTCGACTTCCAGACAAGTACCACTTCTGCATCATCCCCACCACATTCGCATTCTCTACCTTCAATTTCTCCTCTTCTTTACCTTCCGTCTCAAACCCAATCTTCCCACCAATCAAATACATTTAAACCCAATTTTTATTAGGCTAGAGAGATTTTTATTGATTATATTCAAACAAAATTAATTAGTCAGTTAATTGCTAAGCGCAAACAGAGTTTATCTGTCACTACTTGTGTTCTTGAACATGAATTCGAAATAATAGACGTTAAAGATATATACCTCGCAAGTGCCATCTTTGGCTGAGAAATGGTAAGTGATGATGGAATGAGTCTTGAAGTACTTAGACTGAAAAAAACCTACAACTTTCTCGAGCTCGGTTTCTTCTTCTTCCTCGTACTTATCCTCAGCAGCTAAACGGTCTCTCACTGAGTTCTCTAGCTGCACTCCGTACTGAGCTCCTTTTATTTCCTTTATCACAACCACTCTTATAACTTTCTCCATCTCCCCTGCAATCACAATATCAACCGGACACAAAACACACCCGAACTGGTTCAATTATGTTTGACTCATACTATACCAAGTGTAACCAGTTGATCCGAAGTATGAGTACTTTTTTAACATTGGTATAACAAACCAAAACCAATAGTAAACCAAATAGTTTATCTAAACCCGAAACCATATAAAAACCGGAGAGCACTAGTTCAAATCATAATGATATATGGAACGTAAGATGGACTGATTAAGTTTACCGGAGGCCAGGGCGTCGAAGAAGTCGTCATCGCCGGCAAGATCTTTTCCGGTCTTGCCTTTCCATTTTTCAAGATGGGTTTTAACATCTGAAGGATCTAAGTAAACTCCTATGGCCGTGAACTTCACTTGAAGGAAATGGATCTCTATGTCCGTGATTCCTACAAAAAATAACAAATATCGATTTATTCCAATATATGTTTTCACAAATAAACCCTTGTTGTAATGAAATCATAGAAGAACAAATGTTAAGAGGAAAAAAACCTTGGCCAAGAAGAGAGAGGGGCTTGGAAGTAATGATTTGTGGAGGAAAAGGAACCTCGTGAACCATTACCATCTCAGTTCCCACTGTTTGATCATCAATAATCACATACACAAAGTTTAAGAAAGAGTATCTTTACTCAGGTGGACAAAATTATTTAATTAAAAGATGCAAATAGGGTAAACTTACTTCTTCTTCTTTTTTAAGTTTTTATAAACAGCTAGCTTGGTGTATGTATGAGCTTAGAGAAATAATTTCTATAACGTTATCTATATAGTAAGCAAGAGACTGGTGGTAGGTAACATGATTCTTGCTAACGTTCAAAGCTTGTGATCTGAAAGGAAATGCGTTCTTTTTTGTTAGTTGTAATGGTTTGTAAACATATACATTTTTATTAAATGCTTGTGACAAATGTTCAGCGACCCACCAGGAAGCCACGTATTTAGGTTAACCGGCCAGTCCACAACCACTCGTTCTACCTACCAATGGAGATAGAAATAAACAATGCTAGTAAACAAATATTCACATTTTATCCAAAAAATGCTAGTAAACAAACTGAGGTAAAAATAAAATAGTAAGATGCAAAATATGTAGAAACATGCATATAACATATATAAACTTTTTAAGCAAAAGAAAAAAATATAAAAACTTATCTTTATTTTGTGGAACTGAAGTCTCGGATTTTGATTCATTTAAAAGTGATTTTGAAAAATCAATTTTCTTTGGAATGGTTAAAAGCAAAGAATTCTACGTATTACAACTTTTTAATTAATCAACACAGGATTTGAAAATTTTAAAGTAAAGGTTGTAGTTGTTTCTTCATCGATAGATAAAGGAAAATTAGGTCATATAAAACCAAAAAAAAAACACACAAATTCAATAACAACCCAAAACCATTCCCTTTTTCTTACTTTTTTTTTATCTCTTTACCTTTTCTCTACTTTTTCTCTACCCTCTCTCTACAAATCTAATATTTTTTTGGTTATTTGGTAAATATGAAGCCCCTAAATAAATGCCAATGCTTATCTGATACAATAATGATTATGGATTTGATTTGCAAAACTCGAACCCAAACCAAGATGACTCCCGAATGGGCCATTTTATTTACAACTCGATAGGCCCAATTCTTGAATTCCCTATTATTTACAACTCGATAGGCCCATTTTATTTACAACTCGATAGTCTACCTAAAAATGGAAAGGGATTTGATGAAGCATGATTTAAGAGTACTTGATTGATGATAAGAAAATCAAACACTCCAAAAAAGCATGCACATGGTATATGTATGCATGAGATAGTGACAAAATGGCGGATTCCTTGATTGTTTTTCTTCCAACATTTAAATCACATTTAACTTACAACAAGAGCTAGTGCAGCAGTAGTGCCTATATATATTCCACTTCACAAATAAATAAAAACTAACTCCAACATAACCTAAGTTGACAACAACAATGCTCGACTCCACTTCATTGCTTGCGTTTATTCTAGCTTTTATCATCCTTTTATCCATGATGAAGCGTAAGGATCCGAAGAAAATCATGTTAGTGACTTCACACACAAGAAACCTCCCTTTCCCTCTCCCTCCCGGACCAAAACCCTGGCCTCTAATCGGAAACCTACCGGAGATACTACGGAGGAACAAACCTGTGTTTCGGTGGATACATTCCCTCATGGAAGAACTCAACACTGATATTGCATGTATCCCTCTCGCCAATACTCACGTGATTCCCGTGACATCCCCGCGGATTGCACGGGAGATTCTGAAGAAGCAAGACTCCATTTTCGCCACTAGACCCCTAACTATGGGCACGGAGTACTGCAGCCGCGGATACTTAACCATTGCGGTGGAGCCACAAGGCGAGCAGTGGAAGAAGATGAGGAGAGTAGTGGCATCTCACGTGACGAGTCAAAAGAATTTCAGATGGACGCTCGAGCAGATAACCGAAGAGGCCAATAACCTTGTCCGGTACATCAATAACCAGCTCTGTAATGGTTCTGAGAGTATTGATATTAGGCACGTGGTGCGGCAATACAGCGGTAATGTAGCTCGGAAGATGCTGTTTGGTGTTAGGCACTTTGGCAAAGGAAGTGAAGATGGATCTGGTCCGGGGTTCGAAGAGATTGAACATGTTGATTCTTTGTTTAAGGTTGTAACACATCTTTACGCCTTCGCATTGTCGGATTATGTCCCGTGGCTAAGGTTCTTGGACTTGGAAGGCCACGAGAAGGTCGTGAGTGGTGCAATGAGGAATGTCAGTAAGTACAACGATCCTTTTGTGGATAAAAGACTCGAGCAATGGCGTAATGGGAAGATGAACGAGCCTCAAGATTTTCTTGACATGCTTATATTGGCAAAGGACACCAACGGGAAGCCTGCTCTGTCGGACGAAGAGATCAAAGCACAAGTGACGGTATGCGTATTTATCAACTTAATCATACACCCTATGCGGATTAAAAAACAACTAGATTCTGACCACTCTTCGAAAAGAAAGATACATATTTTGTTTATTTTTTTAAATAAATTATTTTTTATATTTTTGTTTTTTTGTTTAATCAATTATCAATAATATAAAAGATTTAATGTTATTAATATAAAAGAGTAATACATATATAATAAATAGTTTAACCAAACAATTATCAATAGGTCACGATCATGTTTTAATAGAATAAATTAATTTTACATATTTTCTATATAAAAATATAATTACTTATATAATTAAACATCTTTCAACCAATAAAAAATAAACTATAACAAAAAAATAATAAATTTGTCATCAAAAATCAAAAACGACAGTTATTTTGTAACAAAATTTTTTTACAATAATAATTAATATGAAACGGAGGTAGGATATACTATTATAATAATTTTGAGGTGTTTACAGCGTAAAGTACCATTTGTCTCCAATATTAGTGGAGTTTATATATGAAGGCTCTAAATAATCTTTTTACAAATATATATTAAGTTGATGATCTCTATTTTTTTTGGCGGCTAATTACTTTGTTGAATTGAGAAGGAACTAATGTTGGCGACGGTGGATAATCCATCAAATGCGGCAGAGTGGAGTATGGCGGAGATGATTAACGAGCCAAGCATCATGCAAAAAGCCGTTGATGAGATCGATAAGGTAGTTGGTACAGAACGTTTTGTAATTGAATCTGACATCCCAAATCTCAACTACGTTAAAGCTTGTGTCAAAGAGGCGTTCCGGTTACATCCTGTGGCACCGTTCAACCTTCCACACATGTCAACGACCGACACAGTGGTGGATGGCTACTTCATTCCCAAGGGAAGTCACGTGCTGATCAGTCGTCTGGGGATCGGAAGAAACCCTAGCGTGTGGGTTAAGCCGCTCAAGTTCGACCCTGAAAGACATTTGTGCAATAACAAAAACGTGGAGCTGAACGATCCAGATCTCAATCTTATATCTTTTAGCGCGGGGAGAAGAGGGTGCATGGGTTCAGACATTGGCTCAACCATGACGTACTTGCTGCTGGCTCGGTTGATTCAAGGGTTCACGTGGACATATGTGGATAAAATCGACATTTCAGAAAGCAAGAATGACCTTTTCATGGTGAAACCTTTACACGTGGTTGGAACACCTCGACTGGCTCCACACGTTTACTCAACCTAGTCGAGAAAGTGAACATTTTAGTACAAAAATTACATGTATTGGTATTGCTTTCGTTCGAGTCCCTATCATTTTCTTTTCCATTATGTTTTAATGTTTTTAGCATCCCTTGTTTTTCTTTCTCGCTTGTTCGTCTACGATGTTTTCAAATAAAAGTGGTTTGATAAAATTATAAATACGCCAAAAATGTTAATACCACAAAAATATTTTTTGACATGTTCTTTTTTTTTTCTTTGTTTGATGCCTCTAAAATACAAGGAGCGGCCATAATTAACTAAATATCATATATTATATTTAACAAAATCATTAGCTATTAATAAACACGTTTTGCAGGTTATTTTGTTATTTATGAAGGATTTGTTTGTTTATCCAGAATTCCCATATATTTTTTTTAAAAAATGTAGTTAATTCCAACGTGGAAATATTTAGCTGACATGGCAAACATGTGTGAAGCACGACATCCACCTAGTTAAGCAGACGAGTGTCGCGTGTTACTGTGAGACCGCCACGCACCCAAACAACATTCCCACGTGCCTATACTTTTCTACGGCTGACAACCGTTCGATCCAGTCTCTGTGGGATGTAACTATAATCTTACGGCTTATATCAAACGAAATTCTCCGACAGTGCTTATGTCGGAATTTAAAAAAAAACGCCGTATTTCGTTAAAGGTCTTTAATCATTGACATTGATCCACTGTCTGAATGAGAAACAATCCAGTACGGGCTTCCTATCGTGCAACCTGATTTTCCCCTTTATAATACTCCCATGCAATGATTAACAACCACTAAAACAAAGACTTAATCACAGTCCACCTGGACATAATCACAGCAGATTATAGCTTGTCAACCAGTTCTCAATAGGTCAGCGTTATTTAAGTCACCTTCTTACGTTACAATTCATCCCACCGCTGGATCTTTTCTTTTCAGAATAATTTGTTAATAAATCGAATCTAGCGACTTGTATTTTTTTTAGGTTTTGTGATTACGTGAAAGCTTATCTCATCGGTGAAGAAAGATATGGCCTATGCAAAAATAGGTTACGGTGGTACTTATCTGGTGCACCGCGGCATGTTGGAGTTCGATAACAATGCCAGATCGCTTTCATCGACGTTTCCGATCAATCGCGATGGTAATCGCCGTATCAACGTCAGAACAATATCGGCGTCAGTGGCGGAGGCGGTGTCAGAGATAGAGAAACATAGAGGAAGAAGAAGCGGAGGAAGAGGAGCGGTGGAGGTGACGCGTGAGAAGCTGGACAGGTGGATGAAGGAATCGGTGACGGAGATCGTGAAGAATTTAAGTGAAGCGCCTTTGCTAGTCCATCTGTACGCCGGAGATGAAGAGAAGGGGACGGTGGTGGTGATGAAAGCGGAGGAGTGGGCGGAGGTGAAGGGGAGATGGGAGAGAGGAGAGGCGGAGATGCCGGATGGAATTATATTCGTGGAGCAGTTAGGAGCGGCGGAGGAGGAGAGCTGCGGTTGTGGCTTTGAAGGTGACGACGGCACGCGTGCATGGGGGTTGGTGGTGCAGGGGAAAGGAGTGGAGTGTGGGCCGGTTTGTTATTTGCTAAAGACTACACGGGTCGGGAGGATCCGGGTCAGGTCTGAGCATGCGGTGTACCCATTTCTGCTTAGCTAAGGTGTCAAGTTTTAGGGAGACGACCGAGTCTCAGCTTAGGAATTGTTGGCTCGTTGGAAATTAACAGTGAAGCCTCTTCTGTTTCATCATGTGAATAATCAAATATGTTGTTGAATCTTAACCTACTGTGTCGTTGTGTTATGTGTTATGTTACTATATGATGCCATCCATATGTACATTTTAATTGTTGTCACAAGATTGTTAAGTAGGTTCATTAGGAATCACAGGAATAAAAAGCTGGTCTTACAACACAAAAATAAGAAAAGGTAACACAATAATTGTTGAATGGGTATAATATACTGTATCCTATGCAAATGCGTAGAATGTAGCAAATACGTATGAGCTAATTAATCACAAATTGCTAATAAGATGGATTATATCATTGGTACATATTACTCCCTGATTTAAGGGGTGTTATTGGTTAGTAAATTTAAAGTTAATTCTTTTGGTTTTATAATGTAATGTTATTTGATGATTGATTTTAATTTTTTTTTATCAAATTTTGTGTTATTGGTTGGTGTATTTAAAATCTTGATGTTAAAAAAATTTAAAATCTAGTGTTATTAATATTGGTTCATATATTTATAATTTCTTCATTAAAAGAATTTGAAATTCATTACTATTTCATTAAAGATTTAAATATAAGATTCAAAATCTAGTGTTATTCATCTTTGACAAAATTTTACAATTCATTTGATTTGAAATACTTTAAACAGATCTGGATTCATTTTTATGTGTAAAATATGTGAGTCAAAATATGACTATTCACTCATCTGGTGAAAATTTTTCTCATTTCAAATTATATTTTCTGTATCTAGAAAATATATGAACAACTTTAGTTATAACTTATAAGTCAACATTTCCTATTTTCTTTAAAAAGTTAGCATTTAGCATTTTCATCGTTAGTTGATCAAAACCTAAAAAATAACTTTTATCTTTTGACGAAACCCTTATTTTTTTACATAACATCGATCAAATTTATATTTTTTTTCTGGACTTTTATATGCTTATTTTTTTATAATTAATAACATAAAATATTATTTTCATCTTCTATTAATGGTGTTCTTATGATAATATTGTCTACAATTTTGGAATTTCAATTCAAACTAGAATCCTTTTAAAATAAATTATAAATCTAGGAAATAAATCAAATGATATTATGTTGAATTTAAAAATACACTAACACAGAATTAAAATACCTAATATATCATGTAGGTTAGATTTTGTAAAACAAATCATTTTTTTTTAAATCTAACCCTATTTTAAATGTAATAGAGTTGACTTCAACTTATATAACCAATAACACCTCCTTAGTGAATATAACAGATTCTTTTCTAAATTTCATATAATTTGTTTTTTGACACATGTATATAGTAATTAAATTCCAGATCTGATTAAGTTTAATTGTTTAAATTAAATTCTTAATTACTATTCCCAAAAACAGAAAAGATTCAATTTAAAAGGCCCAAACCACGATTCCCTCCAAATCACGAAAGAGCCTTACCGGTTTTGAATTTGAATACCTTAAGACCCAAAAAAAAAAAAAATACATTTTTTTGGTTCTTGTCAGAGAGATTATTAAACTACGCATACATCGCGCGCTCTTCCTCTTTCTTTTTCTCCTCTCTCTCCACTCCAATTCGTAGGGTTTCAAAATTCACGTTCGGATCTCCACTGTTTCTCCTTCAGATCTTAAACCCTAACCCTAATCTAATTCACTCGCAATGGGTGAACACAACGGTGTTTCTGGAGGGTTTTCATCCATTACCAGATCCGACATAAAGGTATGTTCTTTACTTTTTTTTCTTTCTTTCTTGGGTTCTCTTCCGACCGATCTTCTCTGCTTGCTGATACTTTTGTCTTTATAATGTTTCGATCTAGTTATTGTTTTATGTTTTGGGGTTTTAGACCGGAGACAATGAATGGGATGAGAAACAGGAGTTGAGTCAAATTGGACGTGTGGACACATTTATAAATTCAGGTAATTTACTGTTACATTCACTGATTCCATACACATTTCCTTTATAATATGGTTTCTAATCGAATTTTAAGTCTAGGAAAGCTATACACTTAGCTTTGATTTGTTTTGTTACTTGTGAAATTTTGGTTATTAAAGCACCACCTTGGAAATGTAACTTGAGCATTGTTGTGACATCCATTTATGCTACAGGTAACACTGGTCATGTTCCTAAAGACATTGAAAAGGCCAATGAAATGTCTCAAGTTGGTAAAGTTTCTCAGAGTTTTGTTAAAGGAGCGAGTAATGAGGTGTTGGGTCAAGAGGTCAAGCATTCTCCGGATAAACTTTATCTCAAGACAGGAGCTTTGGTTAAGAGAAATGTAGCTGAATGTGGGAGTTCCAGCTGCTTGAGTGATGCTTTATCATCAGGTTGCTCTTCCAAGAGAGGCGATAAACCTGGTTCAGTTGATGTTTATTCAGAGTGTGGGAGTTCCAATGTTCCTGTTGATGAAAAGGATCCAATGAAGCTGTGGAAAGCTATGAAACAAAACGGGTTTCTTTCTAATCCACACGGTGGGGTTTCAGTGACATCAAGCAGCTGTGTCGTCTCATCTTCTCATGGAGGAATACCTGCTCCAAGGAAACGTGGTCGCAAAAGCAAGACTAATGATGCTGCGATGGTGAAGAAGAGAAAGATAGAGATTGCTAGGAAGGAAGAAGTTGACAGGTTTGCTAGGCTAGCTGCTCCTAGTGGACTGCTCAATGAATTGAACCCTGGAATTATAAACCATGTTAGAAACAAGAAGCAAGTGCTTTCCATCATCCAAAACATTGTCAAGTCTGATAAAGATTCTGGAAACTATCACCACTCAATGAGGCTCAATAATACTACAGTTGCGGGGGGCAGGAAGAACTTGGATGATGTGAACAGTGCTGCCTCTAGATCTGATTTTAGCCAAGGATTCAAGTGTGGCATGCCAGAAGATAACTACTCCATACACTACCATGAAGAGAAATGCGCAGATGGTGAAGAAAACAGTAAGTTCTCGGAAAATGCCAGTTCCTTGTCGAGCGAGGACGCAGCAAGTCTGAACCGTGACAGTGTTCTCACTGTCAAAGGTATGTTCTCGAATTGATCAGTCAGTGTGGATGGTTTTATACTATCATAGGTGGCTTAGATAGATCTTCATCTTTTGTCTTTGCAGCGGCTACAGTCGCGTCTCAGTGGTTAGAATTGCTTCATCAGGACATCAAATGCCGTGTTTCCGGTAAGAACTCATTTATGATCATTGATGCAACTGAAACTACAATACTTGGCTCTTCTTGATAATCCCTTTATTGTTGTTTTCAGCTCTTCGACGTAGCAAGAAGAGGGTTCGAGCAGTTGTGACGACAGAGCTACCTTTCTTAATTAGTAAAGAGTTCCCAGCTGATGACGAGAATGACCCAAGTGTACTCTTCAATGGAGCTTCGAGGGTTTCAACGGTCGATAACCACAAGAACAGATGGATGGCGCTGTTTAAACAACTCGAGCAAACGCTGTCAGAAGAAGAGAGACAATTGGTAAGGAAGTTGATATATCTTAATCAATCTTTTCTCTTTTGTTAGTATCTGATTTTGATTTTGGGAACTTTAAAATTCAGGAAAGCTGGTTAAACAAAGTGAGAGAGCTGCAATCACATTGCGACCGAGGTCTGCAACACTTGAGCTTGAGTTCTGGTCAGAACTTCTTACAGTTAGGAATGCCATTATACTCTAGGTATGGCCATTTCACTACTTGTTCATCTCATTACACTGTTAGGCTACTTGTTCCCCAATTCATATTTTTTGGTTTGAACTGTGTTGCAGAGCTGCGGATGCACTGATCTCAGACAAGGATTTAGCCGTCAGAGCAGCCGCAGCCTCCATATATTCGACCTGCAATTTTCTTGCATCAGAGGAAAACATAACCTGTACCTGAACTCCTTTAAACTTCTGACCACTTTCTGATTCAAGTTTTTAGTTGACAACTTTTCCTCAGTTACTTTTAGCGTGTAAGCTTTCATAGCAGAGTTTTTCCATGTATGTGCATCTGTAACACTAGGAGCATTGCTCATCAGCCTTTTTCTTTTCTTCTTTATAGATTTATTTTCTCAGCAAATTTTTCCTACAATAAAGAACCCTAGTATGCTGAATGTTAACACATGAAAGTTATAGACATGACTTGTGTTGAATAGTTTGTATTGAATCATGCTCTAAACATGTTTCATTATTTTCAGCAGTTTTGTTCTGTTTGGATACTAAAACAAAATTGAGAGCAAAATAACTATGTATTATATCATGATTCGGATATGTTCCACCTATTAGTAGCTAGGCGGCCTAATTTCTTCAAACATATGGAGCAACCACTACAATAATTTACAATATTTAACTGTGATCTATGATCTGTAGATAGGTTTCTGGTCCTTACAAGGAGAAGCTACTATCAGAAAGTAGTCTCTTCATGAGGTAAGCAAGGAAGGATTGTTTAGAGCCAGTTGGAGACCATCTTGCTTGGTGTTGCCTTGGATGGATCTTCTGTGGCTTTGGCCAATGAACGATACTGAAGCTTAACACTCTCTGCATTGTCTAGTGTTTTCACCACATACCTGCAACAAATGGCACCCAAGTTCCACTTGTCTATATAAGTTTTTGCTAAAGGATGGTGTCTGATCGGTATATAAGAAAGTTTGCAGAAAGGCGAAGTTGAGATCTTTTGTGAATCATTGGGAAAGTAAATCATAAAGTCATAATCAAAGAAAGTAATCAGACTTTACCAGCCGTTCAAGCATTGAGTAGTCACAACAGCTTCCCGTCCTACAAAACGAGGTGGTGTTCTCTTGTTTCCCTGCTTCATGTTTGAAGCCGACGGTTAAAGAAAATACATTTGCTATAGAATAAATGCAGGAAGAAAAAATGGATTGACCTTTATTATAACTCGATCTGCCACAGCAAAAGGGAAATGATTAGTTCTGTTCCTTGAACGACTTGTAAAAGTAGAGTCACCAAAGGAGCGTCTCTCCTGCATTTATGGAAATATAAATATCTTGTTGGAAAGGTCAATATGATTAGTAAGTAGTAGTGAGTTACCTGATCAAATCCTTCTCGTTTTCGCTTAGATGATTGGTTCGACTGTGACTTCTCTTCTCGGCAGAATGCTTGTACTGCAACTCGCAGAGCTGCGTGAAAATAATGAAAATGAATTCTCTGAGAAACCCAAGACAAAACCATGAACATTAAATTTACTCACTGAGATTTGGAGTTATGGAGTCTTCTGAGACTGGCTGCGAACAAGTGCAGCAAGCTTTCTAAGAGAACACAACGAAAGAACAGATTCCATAAGCAAAAGAAAAGAGACAAAAGTAGAATAGCAGAGAGCAAAAGAAGAGACTGTGATGAAAGGAATAAAATTCTGTACCATTTGTTTAACTTGTTCTATTCCTCCAGCTCCAAAAGTGTGTCCGCAAGGCAAAATCATAGCATCAGACATCAAAGCTCCTCTGCAAAGAGAGACAAAATAAAAGCTATAGATTAAACACAAGCACGATCGATGCCAATCCAACCAAAAAAAAAGTTGCTTACTGATGAGGTACCACTAAAAGCTGTTTATCTAAAGATAATTACACTCACAAACTAATTTACTCTTGACTTCAAAGAACATACGTTATAGGATCAGACAAGATGGTCCTCAAAGACTCGATTGAATTGCTCAAAGAAGAAGACGAAGCATCTCTTCTGCCGCTAACATCACACCCATTCTCAGCAGCGACTAATGCTGATTCCTCATGCCTAGAAACAAAACCCGCTTCCATTGTCTTAAACTGCTGCGAGTAGTAAGCTGCGTTGTCTTGTTCAATCACTGTCACTGCAAGCCATTTCCAGAGAAAAGAGCTCACTGCTTACATAAAAGGTAGAAACTTTCCGAACTAAAAAAAAGAAAAAGAAAAGAACTTGTTCATACCAGCTCCTCCTGCTGATACACTATCTTCACCGACGTCTTTGTTCATACCATCATCACCTTCGTCTCCGTCTACGTCGTCATCCTCTTCATCTTCTTCCACGTCTGATCCACCACTGTCGTTAGGGTTTCCGCTGATGGGTTTCTCCGAGTAGAAACTCTGACGGAACTCGAGATGTGGGTGAGGGTTCGCAGAAGCTGCGGCTGCGGCGGCTGCTGCCGCGAAATAGCGGTGTTGGTCGCCGATAAAGGCAGCGAATTCACGGGTTTTAGGGTCCTGTTCGCCGACCCGGAAACGTAACGGGTCAGCATCTTGGACAGTCATCGGCGGCGCGGTGAACGACGCCGGAGAGAGACCTTTTCCGGACATGGAATCAAAATGATCTGAAAAGTTATTGGAAACCCTAAAAATAAAAAACCCAAAATAAGAAACTTAATTAAGCAACGTAATGAAGGATCAGTAACGATTTAGTTTTCGTTGATACAAGAGGAGAAAAATTAAGTTTTGTCAGAAAGAAGAAGAAGTGGGAAACAAAACGGCGTCGTTAATTAAGAACACTGACGTTTCAACCGCGAGTGACGTGTGGGGTCCATAGCGGACAAAATAATAAAGCGTGCGGAGCTTCTTGGGCGGCTTTGTTATTGTACGGATACACATGTGGAAGTCAACGAAGTATTCCCGGTCTGAAATTTATTTATTTGTATTAATGACAGAGGCCAATTCGGGCCTTAACCCACACGATAGGCCCAGTTAGATCTGTAACTGGGTGGGCTTAGACACGTAAACTGGGTCTTATAAATTTGTGGGTTTACGGTTCGGACCGGTTGTTGCAGGTCGATCTGTTTACTGTAATAAAGTTTTTTTTTTCCAATAAGTTTTACTGATTGGATATTCAGAAGAAAATGTTCATTATTAAGTTTTTTTTGGAACTATTATTCATTATTAACTTCGTGTTACAATGAGAGGACCCTTACAAAACTTAAGGAAAATTGCAAAGTATAAGGAATCCAACACTATTGACATTAACACAAATTAAAAGAAGAAATATTTTGTTTTACTGTGGAGAGTGATCTCTCTGTTCTTTGATGTTCTTGAAGATTTTAGAACTCTTGTCAAAGATCTTTGCTCTCCTGTTGTAATCTTTAGGGTCTCTCCCATCATCACCCCCCATGATAGCTTCCTTCTCAAGGCATTCCAGGAGCTCCCACATTCCTCTGTTTGCTTCTCCGCCACATATACTTCTTCTCTGCGTCAGTTCTTCCTCTTCCTCCGGCGTAATTGGCTCCACTGCAGCTGCATAGCCCGAGCTTGAAGCAACGCACCTAGCAGCAGCAAAGCGCCTTTCCTTCATGGCGATAAGGCTCGGTTCGGTCTGTGGGATTGTCTTGTGAGCTCTCGGACTCAGAGATAGGTTTGTGATGGTGTTTGTGCAGGCTTGATACATAGCTTCCATTGTTTTACTTCTGTCTGATGGTGCTTTTTAAGTTTGAAAGCTTGAGGACTGGTCTCTTGGTGGTTTATATAATAAGGTTTGGAAACGTGACGCAATAACACACGTCATTGGTTACACGTGTGGGAGTGGCGATGCGTGTTAGAGTTTTCGAGATTCTCCATGCTTGTTCTTGTGGCACGTAAGTCCAGATTCTTTTGCCGACCTCCTTTGACCATCTTTCAGCATTATCCAAGTAATTTTTTTTGTTGTTGTTCAAAACTCAGACACGTCTGTCTAAGTCATATATCCATTGATTAGAAAGATTAACTCGCACCTCAAAGATCATCTTCTTCACAGCCTTTGAGATGATCACATCTTGGACACAAAATGCATATACATATGGAAGATTTGAGTATTACTTTCCCACCTTCAAAATACAGGACACAAGTAAAATAATAATCACAATTTTAGAGATGTTTTTATCAATGAACAAATAAAGAAAACTAATATAAAATAATGAAACTTGAGCCAAAAATTGCTAGTAATGGGTGGATCACATATGGTGATGATAGATTGATTAACAAAATCCTAATTGATCAAATCAGTAAAGGGTTTAGTCTTCTTCAGCAAAGGCTGCATCACCCTAGTACTGCATCAGGAATCTCCATATCTTTCACCCTCACTTTTATCGTCTCCATATTCTCCTCGCTGAAGAAATCATTCATTGGCTTCGATACCTAACAAACACACAACAAAAAAACAATGGAATAAACAGATACAAAGAAAGGGTGGTTCCTAGTTCCTACTTTTAAAAAAGGAAAGATACCTTGAACAATCGGTTTCTTTTCTCAGCACTTTCTACAAGGTTTTTCCAAAGTGGATCACTCTTTAATGTTTCAGCTGAACCAACAACCTGATTGCAATGGAGAATGGATCAGTGAGAGATATAAAAAAACAAACATATTCTATGAACTTTTATGTTTGTCTTCAAGTCTTTACCAAAACAGAAGACTTAGCTCGTGTAATCCCCAAGAGTTAGAGAGAAACTCTATTTCTCCTTTACATTAGCTCTGACACATGAAAATATTGCAACATCCTTTTCCCTTCCCTTTAATAAAAAAAGACAAATGGTTGAGTTTGAGAATGGTAAAGAGAGTTAAGAATAATCATATGCACAAGCTTGTACCGTAGCTTCATTGACCAAAAAGGAAAGACATCAAATCAATATATAAACAGATAAAGTTTGGATGTAATGAAATGTTTTAAAGTGTTTTGGATCACCAACCTGACAGATGTAATTTAATAATCATATAAATCATCAAGTCATAAACTAATGGTGTTTGCACTACCCTGTCATCACATGTACAGCTTCATCTATGATAACAACGTCGAAGCCACGGTTTGATTTAGAGAGAAGTGCTGACCCACTGAAGCTAAGAGTAGCAAACACCTGAAAGATGCAGAAACTACTTCACTTCTTGTTATACGTCTCCACGTGGAGTATTCCTCTTCACTCTCCCCTCTTATATTAGCTGGTCAAAACGTTGTCGTTTAGAGCTGTTGACTCGTTCACTTGAAAGCTTTGATCGGAGTTCGTCGACAACCTCGATCTCCGGCGATGGCGGTCTCAGCTTTCCGTGTCACGCAGATACCACTGCTTCACCAATCTCAGGTAGAGCTTAGTTCTCGAAATTGGCAAACGCCATTACTATCTCACCTGAATGAATCTCGATTACTTTCATTTCGCAGTGTACTGTTGCGAGAGCAGCAAGGTCTAAGAAGATGATCGGATGCAGAAACTTGAAGGGTTTTGTTATCTCCGCCCAGTATTCACAAAGCCAAGACCTTTTCACTTCTCGCCTTCAAAGTATTGAACTTTTTAACTACTTATTCTATATGGTTGTTCAGTTTCTCTCTCGTTAGGGTGTTTCTGTTGATCCATGTGCTTTTGTATTACGATAGATACACAATAGATTTGGATATATCTATATTTCCTATTCTAGATATTAACATTATTCTTATTAGGTTTAGGAGATATCGTGATGGTTGTATAAATACTAGCTTAAGGCTATCTTAATAGACAGGTTCATATTCATTGATTCCTAAACTTTTCATGGTATCAGAGCTTTGATCCAATTCCTTACAAATTATTGAGCTGCCTCGGTTTTTATTCACAAAAACAGAGCTGCTCTTCTTTTTCTCCTTCTCGAATTAATACTACTTGGGCAAGATGGCAGACATCGTCACAGAACCAAAAAGACGTACTATCTCACCATATGACCTCACGTCTGGTGATAATCCGGGTGCAGTGATTTCATCCCCGTTACTTAACGGTGCGAACTATGATGAATGGGCAATTAACTTGCGTATGGCATTGAGTTCACGCAAGAAATTTGGATTCATTGATGGAAGTATTCCGAAACCAACTACAGACTCCTCAACCCTTGAAGATTGGATCGCAAATAATCACTTATTGGTTGGATGGATCAAACAGACCATTGAACCAAAACTAAGGTCATCTATATCCACTCGAGAGGTAGCAAAGGAGCTGTGGGATATAATCAAAAAGCGATTTTCTGTGAAGAGTGGAGCACGGCTTCAACAACTTCGCAACTCTCTAGCTACTTGCAAACAGAATGGGGCTACAGTTGATGATTACTTCGGAAGATTGACAAAAATATGGGATGGAATTCGTGAGTGTATGAGCTCTAAGCAGTGCAGCTGTGGAAAGTGTACCTGTGACCTCAATGCAGCTCACGAAGCAGAGCGTGAAATTCTTCGCGTTCATGATTTTCTTTCAGGTCTGGATGATTCGGCTCATGGCGTTATTCGTTCTCAGATTTGTGCGATAACACCTCTCCCTGATCTTGACAGCGTGTACCAAACAATTGTTCAGAATGAGACTATCCGTGCCACTGCAATACCAGAAACTCCGGTCATGAGTTTTGCCTCGCAAGCTACAAACTACAATCGTGATCAGCCTTCTCGTGATCAGCCTTCTCGTGATCAGTCTTCTCGTCCCATTAACAAGGATCCATCCAGGAAGTGTTTAGTGTGTGGCAAGATGGGTCATGAGGCAAGTGCGTGTTTTAAAATTGTTGGATATCCGGAGTGGTATGGAACTTCGGGTCGTGGTGGACGTGGAAGCTCAGGACGGGGTCGTGGTTTCACGCCTCGTGCAAACAGCACGCAAATAATAGGAGCCAACACAGCTGCAGTGACTCCAGTGACCTTGACAGAAGCTGACAGACAAGGACTAACTGGTATTTCCGATGAGCAATGGAAGATCATTCAGCGTATGGTGGGAAACACGTCAAAACGTGAAACTTTGAGTGGTAAGCCTCAGTACAACGAATGGATACTGGACACTGGTGCTACGCACCATATGACTGGACAAGCTGATTGTCTAGAGGACATTCGTCCTATTCTCCCAGTGTCTGTACGATTGCCTACGGGTTTGAATGTTTTTGCGTCTCGACAAGGAACACTTCGACTAAACCCACAACTGATTCTTTATAATGTCTTTCTTGTTGATGGATTTGATACCAATTTGGTATCCTTTGGTCAATTAGTTACAGACAATGGATTGGTGGGACAGATCACTGATAAACTTTTGTTGTTGCAGGACCGCACTACGAAGACGCTGATTGGGATGGGTGAAAGAGAGAGAGAGGGGCTTTACCGGTTATGTTGTGTTCAGCCGCTGAAGTCGTCGAATACAACCGTTGATGAGAACTCTACCTTATGGCATCATCGTTTGGGTCATCCCTCTCCTCGTATTGTTAGCTTACTTCCAGGTGTTAGTAGTCATAAGGACTCTTTTAAAAATTGTGATGTCTGCTTTAGAGCCAAACAAACTCGTCAATGTTTTCCGGAAAGCTCAACTTATTCTTATGCAATCTTTGATTTAATTCATTGTGATTTATGGGGTCCGTATCGAACAACAACTTTGTGTGGCACAAGATACTTCTTAACTATTTTGGATGATCACTCTAGGGCTGTTTGGGTGTATCTTTTGCGAGATAAGACATCAGTCTCGAGACATCTAATTGATTTTCTAGCTCTGGTTAAAACACAGTTCTCGAAGAAAGTAAAGACTATACGGAGTGATAACGGGACAGAATTCATTTGTCTTTCACGATACTTTCAAGAAAATGGAATTCATCATGAAACGTCTTGTGTGTACACACCACAACAGAATGGACGAGTTGAGCGTAAACATAGACATATACTCAATATTGCTCGGGCATTGCGGTTTCAAGCTCATCTTCCTATTGAATATTGGGGAGAATGTGTGAAGACTGCAGTATATCTTATGAATCGGACTCCTTCTCAGTTGCTAGGCGGCAAGACTCCGTTTGAAAAGCTGTATGGCCGAACACCGTCATTCAAACATCTTCGGGTCTTTGGCTGTTTAGCTTATGCTCATAATATCAATCATCAAGGTGACAAATTTGCTGCAAGAAGTCGCAAATGTATCTTCCTAGGATATCCATCAGGGAAGAAAGGATGGTTATTACTTGATATGGAGAAACAGAGTATATTTACTTCACGAGATGTTGTATTCTGCGAAGATACATTTCCTTTTGCGGTATGTTCTGAACAACCCGCGAATCAGGAGACTATATTGGACCAAGGAGAGGTGTCTTTCACTGACACTGACTCAGATAACGGTGAGTTACAGCCAGAGCAGCCTGTAACAGAGGAAGTAGTACCAGCTACTGCACCAAATAACCCGACTATACTTTTGACTACTGAGTTGTCTTCTCCGAATGCTGACACAGAGACACCAGCTTTGGAGATAGTCGAAACACAAACATCTGTTCCTGTTGTTGATGAGACTCTAGGAAGAGGTCATCGGGCAAAGTTTCAGTCTACTCGCCTACGGGATTTTGTTGTTAATACAGTCACTCTTGATTCTTCTCTCTCTCTCTCCTCAACTTCACCATCTCATCAGTCGTCCTCAGGTTCGGTCTATCCTCTCTCTAGTTTCTTATCATGTGATAAATTTTCTGCCCAACATTGCAGTTTCCTCGTGTCTATATCGTCTCAAACTATACCAAAAACGTTCAAAGAGGCGATTCGTGACAAGATATGGAGGGAGTCCATGGGCACTGAAATTACTGCTCTGGAGAGTCAACATACGTGGGATTTGGCACCATTGCCGCCTGGTAAGAAAGCTCTACATAGCAAATGGGTTTATACAATAAAGTATAGATCAGATGGATCCATTGAACGTCCCAAGTCGAGATTAGTTGTGTGTGGGAATCGACAGCAACATGGGGTTGATTATACAGACACGTTTTCACCAGTTGCGAAGATGACTACGGTTCGCGTGTTTTTGGATATTGCAGCTAAACAGGGCCATGAAGTTCATCAGATGGATGTTCATAATGCCTTTCTTCATGGTGATCTTCATGAGGAAGTCTACATGCATATTCCTCAAGGTTTTTCTTCTCCGAATGAGACTAGGGTTTGTCGGCTTCGAAAGTCTTTATATGGCTTGAAACAGGCTCCTCGTTGTTGGTTTGCTAAGTTGACCACGGCTCTTCTTAACTACGGCTTTACTCAAACAAAGTCCGATTATTCGTTATTCATTTACTCCAAGCAGAGTGTGTCTATTCGCATATTGGCTTATGTGGACGATCTAATTATCTCAGGGAGCAGTTCCGTGGATATACAAAGCCTTAAAGACTATCTTTCGACTTGTTTTCACATGAAGGATCTTGGCCTTCTCAAATATTTTCTGGGTATAGAAGTTGCTAGAAGTCCATCTGGCTTTTATCTCTGCCAGCGTAAGTATGCTACCGATATTGTCACTGAAGTGGGGTTGCTTGGATGTAAACCGGCTGGATCTCCTATGGATCAAAATCATCAACTTGGTCGAGCAAAAGGTCCTTTGATTTCTGAGCCAGAACGTTACAGGAGACTTGTTGGTCGTCTTATTTATCTTGCTGCAACAAGACCAGACTTAACATATTCTGTCCATATTCTTTCGCAATTTATGCAAGCTCCACATGAAGATCATTGGCTTGCAGCTTTGAAAGTGGTACGATATCTCAAAGGGACCTTGGGCCAGGGTATAATTCTCGATGCTAAGTCATCGTTTCATGTGACTGGTTGGTGTGATTCCGATTGGGGAGGTTGTCCTACTACTCGGAGATCGCTTTCTGGTTGGATTGTTCAGCTCGGTTCTTCTCCCATAGCTTGGAGAACCAAGAAACAAGACACAGTGTCATGTTCGTCGGCAGAGGCTGAGTATCGCGCAATGGGAGCCATCACCAAGGAGCTTTTATGGTTGAAGTCTTTGCTTAAGGAACTTGGTGTGGATCATACGAAACCAATGACACTGTTTTGTGATAGTCAACCGGCCATTCATATTAGTTCAAACCCGGTGTTTCATGAAAGAACTAAGAACATTGAGATTGAGTGTCATTTCATACGAGATGAAATAGTCAAGGGAGTTCTCCAACCATCATATGTTACTACTAAGGAGCAACTAGCAGACATTTTTACCAAAGCATTGGGTCGAAAAGAGTTCGATGTTTTTTTGTCCAAGCTGGGCATTCGAAACTTACATGCTCCATCTTGAGGGGGGTATTACGATAGATACACAATAGATTTGGATATATCTATATTTCCTATTCTAGATATTAACATTATTCTTATTAGGTTTAGGAGATATCGTGATGGTTGTATAAATACTAGCTTAAGGCTATCTTAATAGACAGGTTCATATTCATTGATTCCTAAACTTGTCATTTTGACTGCAGGCCGGATAGAGAACTTACCCAAACTAGTGGAGGATATTGTTCAGACATCGATAAACACTGGTCCACGTGGTGCGTTACGCCTTGTCCAAGGCGTTCAGGCCTTCTTAGGCGTTGGAGGAGAGTGGCTAAATGATCTCTCTAAAGTAACTTTTTTTTTAATTCTGTCTTGGAACCCAAATATGTTTCAATTGTATACATTTCATGTGATCTGAAGTTATGTTTCTTTTGGTGACACGCTGCAGTCTACAAGAGTGTCTGGTGCATTACCTACTGAAATGCAGCTTGGTCTACTGTCTCCTCTATATTTGAGGAAACTCTTTGAACGCATGGGAGCTACTTACATTAAGCTGGGCCAGGTAATTCATTTTAGCGTATTGTATCTTATGATGATGTCATGTAATGTGAAGTACATGTCTAAAGTAAGCTTAGTTATCTTATTGTTCTTTCTCAATTTATTTCCCATTTAACAATCTTTAATGTCTTTTGAATTCGTAGTTTATAGCATCTGCGCCAACTTTGTTCCCACCAGAATATGTCGAAGAGTTTCAGAACTGCTTCGACAAAGCTCCTCCAGTACCGTTTGTGGAAATTCGTAAAATCTTGCAAGAGGAACTTGGGAGGCCCATAGAAAGCGTGTATGAATATGTTGACCCTGCACCACTTGCATCAGCCTCAGTAGCACAAGTGTGTTCTTCTACTTCCGGTTAATTGATCCGTATTCATTTTGTTCATTTACTCATCTCCTGCTTATGGGAATCATCATGACCAGGTCCATGGTGCAAGGCTTCGAGGCTCCCAAGAGGATGTTGTGATTAAGGTCTTGAAGCCTGGAATAGAAGACTTTCTAGTGGCAGACTTGAACTTTATCTACGTTGTTGCCCGTGTATTTGAGTTCCTTAGTCCTGAGTTCAGCCGTACGTCACTGGTAAACTCTCATTTAGCTGTAGAGAAACGCCACTCCTCTGTCTTAGTTTTGCAGTTGCCGCTAATTTACTCTATATCATATTGGTAGGTTGGTATTGTCAAGGACATTCGTGAGTCAATGCTCGAAGAAGTAGATTTCAACAAGGAGGCTAAAAATATTGAATCGTTTAAGAGATATCTTCAAACCATGGGGTTGACAGGACAAGCTACTGCTCCAAGAGTGTATAAGCACTGCAGCAGCCGGCGTGTACTTACAATGGAGAGGCTATACGGTGTTCCTCTTACTGATCTAGATTCTATAAGTGCCCTTGTTTCCAGTCCAGAAGACAGCCTTGTTACGGCCCTTAATGTGTGGTAAGATCTTTGAGATTCACAGTTGAAAATAAGATAGTTCCTCTTAACAATAGCAGTTAGTGAAATGATCTTGGTGGTAACATGCAGGTTTGGAAGTTTACTTTCTTGTGAAAGTTTCCATGCTGATGTACATGCAGGGAACTTATGGCTGTTGCGTGATGGCCGGATTGGGTTCCTTGATTTTGGTAAATCATACTCTGTCGAGCCTAATTGGTGCAACAGTTCATACTGTCTTTTTTCATAAACATTCTTGCTTATTTATTAGTATTCACATTCTTTTTCAGGCATTGTTGGTCGGATATCACCCAAAACATGGGCTGCCATGGAAGTATTTTTAGCGTCCATTGCAACGGAAGAATATGAATCAATGGCCTCAGCTCTGATTCAAATGGGTGCCACAAATATAGATGTTGATGCCAAAGCTTTTGCAAGGGACTTGGAAAAGATGTTCTCTTCTATACAGGCAAGCATATTTAGTCTTTAGCAGTTTTGTAGTGAAAAGGCTAAATTAAAGATGATCCCTCTTTAGCTAGTTACATCTGTTCAGAGCAACCTCTGTAGTGCAAATCTTATGGAGATAAGTGAATCTCTTCTTGTAGGAACTAGATACAGAGATAGTAGTGGCTACAGCTCGCGGAACAAATTCAGACAGAACTGCCGTTGCTGCTAACGTGGTTGTCGATGAGAGACAGATGAATGCTCTTTTCCTTGACCTGGTAAGCACTAAGTAGACGTAGTTGTTTTTTTAGCATGCAGAAGTTCCATTGATGTAAGTTTAACCCTCGTTTTGAGCTCAAAAGATTGCATTCAGATGAAAACAAGTTTTCTTTCTTTTGTGTAGGTGCGGCTTAGCGAATCATATGGGCTGAAGTTCCCGAGGGAGTTTGCACTTCTAATGAAGCAGCTTCTGTATTTTGATCGGTACACAAGACTATTAGCCCCAAACATGAACATGCTGCAGGATCAGCGAATCTCTGTCGTGTCCAACAAGAGGACGAACCGATATAAGGACAGCTTCAACTAAGTTCATACTGATATACTTCATTCTTATCTACTAGTGGTAAAGTTATAATCGATAAAGCCATGAATGATGAACTCAATATTGTTACAAACATAACAAATACTACATGACTATCTACAATAGATAAATCAATTTTTTTTTGTGTGTGTATAATTTGTAACTGTCATGGTTTTCTACTTTAAACAGAAGTGGATAAACAAATCTTTTACCTATACACAGATGTGAGAAAAAGAATGATAAACCAATGGCAAAACTTTCCATCTGAGAAAAATATAGTTCTCGTTGCTTGATCAGAAGCAGAGATCTATATAGAAGGAGGACGCTGAGAGGCTTTAAAGACTTGGCTTACAGTAGAATATCCCATTAGCCGATGAAGCGGAGAGCCTCTAGCCACAGGTATCTCCTCTTCCTGAGCAGAGGAGCTCGGTTTTTCTGGTTGTTTGGAAGGAGCTTTGTCTCTGGGAGACTCTTGTGTTGAAGTGCTAATCCTATTAGCGTTTATGTCACGTTTTACTGCAGGAACTAAATGAGTTCTGGATTGTAGTGAGAATCTGAGAACAGTGGTGCATCTGCCGCATCTAAGAAGATGATACTTCCTCTTAAAGATGAGAAAGTCTACAGGAAGCTGTAGGTTTTCTGAGCAACTATAACAGCTAACAAAAGGAGCCCCACCGGCTGTTGGACGGATATGACGCTTGGCCACACGTTGTCTCTCTTTTAGACGACGGGCTTGTAAGTCATGGTGGTGGCCGGAATGTCTATTACGCTGATGATCCCCCACATCAGAGACTATCTCGTGGCTCCACCTCGGATAATACGCAGGTTGCTCCATTGGCCTCTGTGGACTTTCAGGGTATGAACTGTAAGAAGTATGAAGCTGGCCTGAATACCAACGGGGATGGTTTCTTCTATCATTGGTCAACTCTCCTGAGAACCTACTCCCTTGGCCTCGACCTCTAGCCCTTGTGTTGCTGTGATGCATATGGTTAACACTCTCGTTCTCGTAGTTCATGCGTCCAGCGTATGGAGGCATTTTAAGCGAGTTTGCACGGGAATAGCGATCAAACTCATCGTGAGATGGATATGAAGGGCTTACATGTGTGTTTGGTTCTCTCGGATAGAAAGGTATGTTAGGCCGAAGTTGTTCTGTAACAGGTTTCCTCCTTTGTCTTCCAAGAAGTCCTCCTGGTCCCTCAAGTTGCAGAGACCTGTTCTGATACCGTTCCATGTATGTGGTTGTAGTCACATTTGGTCTCTTCTCAGAGAAAGTGGATGAGGAACTACCTCTTTGCTCCTTGAAATTTTCAGTGTATCTCTGCATCTCAAGTTTGCCAGATCTTATTTTCTGAAAAGCTTTCCATTGTTTGTTTTCATTGCGAAGGTCGTCTTCTCTTTCTTCAGATGAAGACTCACTCCCATCATACGTAGAAGAAGTCTTGTTTGCGGCAGGAAGATCATCTGTTGACTCCCTGTGACGATTAAAATAGTAATCATCTTCGTTTTGCTCCTCTTCAACTGGAGAAGCATCAGGAGAGATTTCAGCTTCGAGCTTGCGGTAAGCAATGCTTGACGAATTACTCGTTCTTGCATCCACCACATGATCAGCATTCAAGCTTCCTGAGCTAGTGCCCGGTCCCATAGCTTCTGCCACTGATTTTATATCAGACTTCAATCTACTGGAGTTGTCTTCTTCTCCGTTCTTGACAGAATGATCAATTGAGCGTTCCTGCAGTTGACTTTCATTCCCCTCCTCTCCATTAGAGCCACCAAGCTGTTTCTCAGTAGACTCCATGGATCCATCCAGAGCCTTCTCATCAACTTGACCCGTGGAACGACCAGTGGGTGATGGAAGAACCGTGTCCTGCTCTGAGCTGCTGGACACATTGTTGGTTTCAGGCTCGCTTCTTTGTTCACTGGCTCGAGCCTCCTCTTTCCCTCCTGCACTTGGTTCACTGGCTTGCGCACCTTCTGCTCCTCCTTCATTTGGTGTAGTGTTTGGAGCAATAGTCCGTCTTTTAGCTGAATCAAAGAAGCAACAACCAAACAAGTTCAATAACTAAGAGAGATCAGAAGAAGAGAAAAAAAACAACAGAAACACACAACTGGTTTGAGTTCAGACAAAGCAAGATTGAAAACTAAGGGAACCGAACAGAGGGACCCCCAGGACTACAACAAAGCCATATTTAAGATCAGAGTTATCCATTGTGTTTTAGACAATATCGAAATGGAAAAGTTGTGAAAAATGACCTTGAAGAATGGCTGAACAACCACCACATCGATAAACAGGAACATCTTCGTCCTCCTGTAGAATCTTTAAGCATTTGGGGCATTTCACCAACCGGACAGACTTGCTCGCCATTGTTGGTGCCAAATTTGATGACAGAGATAGAGGAAGAAGCAGAACAAAAGTGAAAAAAGATGGAAACTTTGTGAAGTTCTTCAAGTTTTCTACAGAGAATTGAGAGGAGACCAGAAGATGAAGGTCAACGCGGTATGATTCTAAACTCTGTTGAAGAGGAGAAAGAGCAAGAAGCATAAACTGGGTGGGTTTAAGGAAATCTGAGAGGTGGTTACAGGATCCAGGTTGGGATGAAAAAGAGTGGAAGCAGAAGAAAGATGTCTGAACATCATTGATGAATCAAAGAAACATAAGTAAAAGCTCTTGTAACTCGAGAGATTATGAATAAAAAACAGAAGGTTAAGATTGTATAGAGAGAGAGAGAAAGAGTAGAAATGGTGAGGACTTGAGGAGAGATATATATAGACAGAGAGAAAGTTTCTTGTCGTGGGGGCGAAGTAGAAAGAAGAGAGACAAAAAAGCCAAATCCTTGGAGAGGGTTTTGAACTTTGGGATGTTCTGTTTCTCTCCTTTGAGAAAAGTCTCTCTCTTTCCGTGTCAAGAAAGCTTTTTTTTTCTTCTCTTTAAAAATGTATGGTGTAATTCTTCTATGATAGCCAAGTCAACAGACTCGTAAATAAATAAAAAAACATCAACGACTCGTTCTTTAACAAAGCACAAGCCATTAAACAAAACCCATTTGTTGGTTTTTATATAAATGAACAGTTGGCTTACTTTTTTGTTGCAAGCATCTGAAACAGAGCTTTGGTTTGAGGAAGAAGAAGAATAGGCAGTAAATGTTTTCTTCTTCACCAAATAAAGAGTTATAAATGGAATGGCATTTGTTGTTTAATGTCGGCGCCTGCTTCATTTATTTTGGAACGAGTAGTCTCTATCCCTACCATACTTCTTCCTTCATCATCTATTCATTGATTCCTTTTTTTTTCACTCTTTCATTTCTTTTAGTTTCAGATAATTTCAGTGAATGCTGCAAGTAAAATGGTTATAATATTATTACAGTGAATAATGAAAAAGTGATAAATGAACATAAAAGGAGATATTAACTATGTATTGGTGTTGGTGCATTATTTCAAGATTTGTTTTTCTTTAATATGTCTTATCAGAGCCGTGCGAACGTTTATAATTGCCCGAAGCGAATCATAAAATTGCTTCAATAAAATAATAATACATATTACTATAGAGAATAAACATATACATAATATAACTTAAAATATTAATTATATAACAAGTTTATTTTTTGTAAAAAATATTAATCAAGTGTTTATCATTTAATTTTATAACTATTTTTACATATAAAATAACACAATATTTTTGTCATAAATGAATAAAGATAAAACAAAATTCAACTTAAGTTTTTTTAATATTTCAAAATGCATTGGAAACTATATAATCGCCAACACCTAGCTAATTACTCTAATTTTTTAACAATTAAAAAGTATCTACCTTTTTTGTTACTTAGGAAATCTATTTTTCATTTTAAGCCCAACTTTTTAATTATAATTGCTAATTTTCATGTGTAAACTCAAGTTCTTATAATTATAGCATGCCTCTGAAGTAATAGATGTTGTCCTTGGTTTTTAAATATTTTTTGCTGCTCTAAGCAAAGGTTTCATTTTTCTATATTGTAGCACGGCACTGTGTCTTATGGGTTTATTAGTTCATTTTTCGGGAAAAAAAAACTACAAAATAGACTAGATATCATTATTTGACTCGGTTTTGTAATGTTTTTCAACTAATGTCAATGATAGCAAAATCATTTGTTATTACATTATAATGTAAATTATATGGTCCGGAACTCAAACCTATACTAGTAACGTAGTTTTACTAATTATATGGTCAGAAACTCAAACTTATACTAGTAAAGTAGTTTTACCAATTTGTTTTCATCAAAAATTGAATTATGAGAGATGAGTTTTCATAATTCCCTAATTTTTTTTTATCACTATCATTGTTTGGTTATTTCAACGATTGTTTATATATACATCGATCTTCTTATCGTTTTGTGCTGCAGTGCTGTCTAGTTTCCTACGTTTTATAGTCAACCTTGTGGTGTCCTCCTATTTTGTATAGACTATAGATGTTACTTCAATGTTTGTTTTCTCTGCACAGTCCAATGTCTATGGGATATGGTTCTCAGAAAATCAAATCAATCAAATCAAGTTTAATACCATTCAAGTCTCCTCAAATTACATTTTTGAGACTTCTAATGTTACTTTACATCGCAAACTGCTGCTGTTACCTAAATCTCAAGACTTGTAGAAAATTTATTATTTAAAGTCAAAAATTAATGTTTCAAATGCAAGCATTCATGTATATAGTTCTAAGAAATAATATACATATTGTATAGTATATCTTCTTTCCTTCCTATTTTTAACTTCAACTTAATATTTTTCATTTTTTTGATAAACTTCCAGTTAATATTTAACGTTAATTATCAAAGCAAAAAAATCAGAGAAGTAATATTTTACATCTGACATCAAGGAGTAATTTAGTTTATACTCAAAACACGTCTTGATAATATTCTTGAGTATAAAAAGTCAATTAAGAAATTAATAAGTGTTTAAAAGAAAGTTGAAATGTAAAGGGCCCATACTAACCTTTTCTTTAGCTATCTTTAAATTTGATTATCTGTTGTCTCTAACTAATAAAGTTCGTCGCCAGCAGTCATGCAAAGTCGTTTCACACAAGCAATCACATTTACAGCTTATTACACACAATAATAAAATAATGTTTATGTGCTAATTGTATTCAGTTATATATAAAAAATAAATATATGCATATATTTGCATGCGGATGCATAATTACGCACTCAAAGTAAACATCGTTACACGGTAAGATGAAAAAGAAAGAAGCAATGGACCCTCTCTAACTTGAAATGTGACATTTTTCATTTTTAATTATTTTGTAAGTTAGAAACAAAGTCATGCAGAACATGAAGAATCCTATCAGTAATATCTTACTATAATAAATAAAATAAAATAATATTTGACCAGGAAGCAAAAAAAATCAAAACGAGACTATTTCAGCTTTGTTTTTATCATATTCTGTATTGGTTCCATTTTTATTATAATTTTCATTTCATATATTTGACTGATGAAATGTTTCATTAATTTTATGTGAAAATATATAAATCAGTAACAAATATCCATAATAATTCAGTCCTTACGAAATGATTCAAAAACTTTTTTTATGGCCATTTCACATTAACTCTAATTCTTTCATAGAGAGTCAACTAAATTGAGATATTGGAGGATTAGGTTTGTGTTTAGCCTTTTGACTTTTTCTTCTTAAGGCTTTTAATTACTTAGGCTTTACGTCATTTTGACACGACATAAGCTTATAAGAAAACTCTAAACAGAAAAAACTTGTACGCACACACACATATACTGATTCATTTGGAGCTTAGATTTCATGTATAAATAAAAAACTGCAATTCTTACTAAGGAATCTGATGAATGTCTTAAGGCAAAAGAGAAACACCATGATCAGACAAAAAAAAAGGAAGACACTATGATCAGAAAAATGAAGACATTGTACTGGTGTAACACGAATGAGCAAATGAGAGAGCATTCAGTCCACCGCACACGACCATGATCTACTTGTTATTGTTCGAAAGAAACCTCAGAAGCTGTCTGTATCCGCTTTTGTAATGATCCAACGAGAAACAAAGCTGTCTTATCGCCTCTCGCTTCTCTTCCTCTCCTTCTGATAATGCATTTCTCTGCATCTCTGCTTGCTTCTCTAGTTCTTTAACCCTTTCCCTCAGCTCTTCCACAATGCTCTTGGCATTTCCTGATTCAGACACAAGCTCGGTCTGTCTATAGACCAGCTGGTTAAGTTGCTCCTCCATTTGATTGATTTTGATGTCTCTTGATCTCATCTCTGCTTTTAGATTGTCTGCTTCGGCACAAACTCCATCTTTCTCTGCCATTAACATGTCGTATCTCAGCTTGTGGTTGTCAAAATCCTTGACCTGAGCTTCCAAGAAAGTCTGGTTCTCTAGCAAACCAGCAATATCAGTCTCCAGCTTCGTCTTTTCAGTAGAGAAGTTTTGGTGGTAATCACACAACATTTCCTCTAGCTTTGAGATCTCAGCATCTGATACAGCTAAACATCCCTTACTCACCTCAAGCTCATTCACTAGATTTTCAAATTCGAGAGTTGAGTAAGAGAGCTGAGATTCCAAATCAACCACATGCCTTTGCAGCTCAAGAGCTCGCCTTTTCTCAGTCTCAATGACTGCATCCTTCATCTCTATCTCGCTCCGTGCAGTTTCAAGCTCAGCAAGCAGAACAGCAGAATCTCTCTTCTCAGCCTCACCCTTTAGTTTCTCAACCTCTTGTTCAGAATCTTGGAGCTTTAGACTTGTAGTCCTTAACTCTTCCTCGCACTGGACAAAATTTGTCATCAATTCTCCATAGCTTATTTGTTTATCAGAAAACCAATGATCATCCATTGTCCCCGGTGAGAGCAGGCGGTGGTTAAGAGATGAGTAAAAGGCCTCAGTTTCCGAGTCTAACTCGGAAAAAGAAGAATCAGAGTCATGATTGGGAGTATCATCAGAAGAGGGACTGCCAAAGGTGAGAGCTACAGGTATTCTGTCAGTCTTTGGAGTTACAGGGGAAGAAGAGCCACTGTGGTCTGAAACTGACAGTTTATGTATATAAGACTTGCGCTTTTGAAAATAATAAAAACCAAATCAAACAAGACATGAATGAATGAAGTAGACTATAATTACATACCTGCTGAGATTTCTTCGAACGAGTTGGACTCATCAGAGATCTCTAGTCTAGTATCTGTGGGAGAATCCATCTACAATCAAACAAAAGAAAAAGAATCACTTGTCACAGCAATGATCAAGCAAACTTTCTGAGCAAAAAGAAACCAACTTTATCAAAAATAATCCTGAAGAATTGTCATGTTCGTCAACATATAAACAAGCGACACAAAAACATGCTCACTAATCATGAAACTACAGAAACTAAAAACTAGGGTTTCTCTTTTTTTTCCTTTCACCTAAAGATTCAAACTTTGGAAGTTATTGATTACTTGTAAGCATAAACAACTAGTTTCCACAGGAAAAAAGAAAGTCTTTTTGAACAGTTTTGATCATCAGATGAAAAAACCCTCCAGGAATCTCAGGAAAACAGAGTATGTTAACAGAGTGATCATAAGATCTACAAAACCTCCCAACGGTACAAACCAAGATCTCAGTCTGAGTTTCATAAAACTACAGATAAAACATAGAATCTACTGACCTGAAATTGATTAGGTTGAGAGGAGAAGACGGCCAGATCGTAGGGGAAACAGAGGAGGGTTTATGAAGACGAAAGCTAGGGTTGCGAGTTACGATGTAGAAGCTGGAAGGGAATATTTGTAGGATAGGGAAGAGAAAGTGGCGCTCTTTTGGGATTCAAATGTTTGTCATCTTCTCCATTAGTCAATCTATAAGTCTCTCAAACTCTGCCCGGTGGCCAAACATCTGCGCATGCAAAAGACCTATATTAACCTATTATTGACTCGGTTTGATTCGGTCGAAGACTAACCGAAACTAAAACCAAATGGTTTTGGTCCGAATACTAGAACCGACCCACTTGGATTCCGATTGGATGTGTACTCAAGGCTTCACGCGGTAATTTGGGCCTTTGATTTATGGCCCATGTTCTCTTATTCAATACACTTATACACACTTGGGGTGTCATATCATTATTTATTAACTAGATAATTTTATTGATAAAGAAAAGGACACGACTAATATATTTTTAAAGAGTTTTATTAGGACATCTTTAATATGCAAGTCTTTTATTATGAAGTTCTTATTTTTCTTAAGAGATAGTTTTTTAATTTTAACTAAAAAAAATTAAGAACCATCTTTTAACTAAGAGACATAACAGACGTCTCTTATCCAAAAAAATATTTTTAAAAAAATTAAAAAAAAATTAAGAATTTCATCTTAAGAGATCCGAATTAAAAATAGATTTTAGTTAGTTAAAATGATTTCACACGAGGTAAGAAAACTACTATAGAGTTAAAGTATGGTACGGTGTAACAGCAGTCGAAAGGGTTCGTGAGAAATATGGTTTTGATAGAAAAAAATAGTGCGGTTTTGATAAAAAAAAAAAATTGTAATGCAATTTTGATAGAGCTCGTCTGTGCACTCTCACGAAAATGGTATAATGAAAAGACGTTACAAAGGGATATTATTTCGAGTCAAAGAGAAACAGATTCATAACAAACACCATTCAATAAGACATAAGTGAAAGAAACGTTGTAGAAACAGAGTCTTTTGCTTGGAATCATTCGGAGACATTCGAATTTGCCTCTGAGGATGTTCTGAACTGCTGAGACTGATCACTTCTCCTCACATCCTCAATCATTCTCGCAACCTCTTCCATCTTAGGCCTCGACTCTGGGTTCCTTGCCACACAAGCCAACGCAAGCTGAAGCATTTGAACCATTTCTTCTTCAATGTTCTGATACTTCAAGAGCTCTACATCGAAAACCTCTGCAGTCCACTCCTCCCTCACAACAGACCGAACCCATCTGGGAAGGTCAATGACCACACGCTCGTCCTCGAGACCAGGCTGTGTTAAAGGTGTCTTCCCTGTCAACATTTCGAGAATCACCACACCGAAGCTGTAAACGTCTGATCTCTGACTGACTCTCTTCGTCTCAATCACCTCTGGAGCATTGTAACCGATGGTTCTCGGTGTGTAAGTCGGGAGGTTGAAGAGTGTGACTAGACATGTGTCGGAGAGACACGGTTCAAGGTCTTCAGTTAGAAGTATGTTGGAGGATTTGATGTCTCCATGGACGAACTTCATTGAGTGTAGGTAAAGGATTGCTTTTGCAGTCCCTCTCGCGATCTTCATCCTCGTTTCCCAGTCTACTCCTCTGTCTCCTCCTCTGTTTCCTGCAGAGAAAAAGTTAACGTAACCTACAATCTTCAAATTACAAAAAACAAAGTTAGGGTTTCATATCATCAAACGACTCACCATGTAAGATACCAAACAAGCTTCCTCTCGTCATGTACTTGTAAACCAATAGCTTCTCGTCTTTCGAATAGTAATAAGCGAGAAGCGGTACGAAGTTAGGATGCTGGTTAATCTTACCAACAACCTCAAGCTGCTGTTCGAACTCTTTCTTGCTGGCCACGACTTCTCTCAAACGTTTCACCACAACAGCAGTTGTGTCCTCAAGAACGGCCTTGTATGCTGTCCCGAAACTCCCTTTACCAAGAACTTCAGCAGAAGCTTTCAAGAGATCCTCTAAGTCGAAGTTGTGGCTGCACCTCTCGAAGAAGAAGAGTTTGTTCTTCTCTGGATCTTGAACTCCACTCCCGAAAGCCAACTCTGGTTTCTTGCTGTTCACTCCTCCTATCTGCATTCTCCCTCCTTCACCGCCTTGTTTCTCTCTCTTCGTCTTCTTCATCAGACAAACCAAGAAGAGAGCTCCAAGGAGAAGAACGGCTACAGAGCATCCAACTACGATGGCGATTATATAAGCTTTACTCTGTCTCTTCTGAACAGGATGGAGATTCTCTGTCAAAGGTCTTGGCAGTATTGAAGGAGAGGTGGCTAGTCCGGAACATGGAGACAGAGGTGGACCACATAGTAATGAGTTTCCGATGAAAGAATCTTCCGGAGAGGTCTTAAGATTCTCAGGGATGGGTCCACTCAAGTTATTATAGCTCAAGTTTACAACCTTTACACTAGGGATGTCAAGTGAATCTATAGGACCATCAAAAGAGTTGTTTTGAAGGTAGAGAACAGTGATCTGAGACAAGTTCCGGAGAGTGGAAGGAATATTACCGGAGAAAGAGTTATAAGACAAGTCCAAGACAAGAAGCTGCGTGGACGGCAAAGCATCAGTGAGTTCGCCGGAGAAGTTGTTGTGTTGGAGATAAAGGTATTGAAGAGAAGGGAGTGAGAGGATATCAGAAGGTAATGATCCAAAGAGAGAGTTGGATCTGAGGCTAAGGACTTTGAGAGCGTTTAGTTTGCCTAATGTAGCTGGAGGGATTGAGCCGTAGAGACCAACTCCTGGAAGACGGACAGCTACAACTCGGCTGGTGTGGTTGGAGTCATCACATGTGATGCCTATCCATGAGGTGCAGAGAGAGAGGTTCTTGTTCCAGTTGAGTTTTGGTGGGTGTGGGACTGATGCTGCAAAGTTGAGAAGGGCTTGTTCGTCTGATGCTAAATCAGCTGAAACCAAAACCAAGAAGAGGAAGAAGAAGAAGAAGGAAGTGGCCAAGGAGGTCTGAGAAGAAGACATGGTTAAGCTCTTTTGGTTACTCACTCCATTAGAGAGAGTAATGGGTTTCTTGTTTTGTTTTTCATGTGGTAGAGACAGAGTTAAAAGGAAAAAGTGAGCTCAAATAAGCTAAAGGAATTAATGATTAGTTGGTTTGAATACATTGTTAAGTAAACATAATGGTTTTATTCTTTTTTATATTTATATATAATAAAAAGCAGATTCAAATTCAAATTAAAATGTAAAAAGAAAAATAAAAGCAAAGACACCGCAAACAAAGGAGGGGGGAAAGCAAAAGCATCCCATTTTTTTCATCTTTCATTTGTTCTTTAAGAGACAAAAGACAATACAAATTAAAGAATATTTTGCTTTTTCTTTTCTTTGCATCATGCACCATGCAAAATCAACAAAAGGTTTGTGATCGATCTCATCGAATAATTCAATAAATGTAATCAAAAAAATTAAGTAAAAATATAACCAAATGATCTGTCTCAATTTTGCTTTGATGCTTATATTTGGCCAAATCAAAATTGATATAAAAGTTATCCAAAAGCATTAACCAAAAGATTAGGTTAATTGTGTTAGAGTTAAAGAAGATTACCCATCTACAAGACTTTTAAAAGAGTAAAGTGTGAGTTTTGTATGGATAGATAATTACCAAACCAACCACTGCAGTGGGGTCTATCTCTATATTAATCTAAAAAAATTGCATTTAACAGAATTAGGTACACATCAAGAGTGAATCATAGGTAATATAGCAATGTGTGAGTGTGCTTAAGAGTGTTGCTTTTCAAGTTCCTTCAATTCATAGATTGGGTTGGTCTAACTAAAATGAATAATGGAATTGAGTGATGGACTGTAATAACTCCATGAAGATTGATTATGAAGTGACATTCACATAAGTACTATGGCTTTTGATTCTTATTCACCTGTGCCATGATTGTGTTTTTTCTTCATATTTTGTTACGGTTAACACTCAATGATTTTGCATCAAACATCATCAATGCCAAAACCTGTCACCCTCAAATCTATGGAAAGACAAAACACACATGATCTGTTCCGAAACTTGAGGACTAGCATAAACCCTTAAGTGACGTTTTACAGATAAACAAGAAAAAAAAAGCCAGTAGCAAAGAAGCCCAAAAAAAGGGAAGATTGTTACATCATTCATACTTGAGATACATAGAGACATTTATTACAACAAGTGAAGTAACTTCATGTTTCCAGATAACTGACTTGGAACTTTTGATAGGGTAGTGAAAAAAAAAGGCATTTGTGCAGAGTAACGGCATCTTATAGAGGAGTGTGTGTGTGTCTTACATGTTTCAAAACCTGTGCTCCAGTTTCCCCAGCTCCTTGAAGTGTTGCATTTGATCATTTGAAAACTATCTTTGAACCGAGTCTTTTAAAATGGGGTTCTTAACTTATTTGACTTTTTTTATATATTTTTCTGGAGAAAAAAATTTTCTTATATCTCTTATTTAAAATACGGTTCTTAAGTTTTCTTAGTTAAAATTAAGGATGCATTTATGAATCTTTATGAATAAGTGAATCAATCACAAGCAATGAAGATTATAATAATGGAATAATGTAGAGCCCAACAAGGAAGAAAGAAAGATGTTAACTATGTTGGAAGTCCATAGGCCAAGCCTAATAAGGCCCATCATGAGTCGGGTTGCAGTCTTAGCAGACCGAAACCAAGCTGAGCTGTAAGGGGAAAAAACTTGTGTACACGCAGATCGCATCTTCACCACAGAAGTGATGCTAATATGGTTGACTTCTGCACGAAAGAAACGCCTTCTTCTTTACGAAATGTGTTTTTTTTTCCTTTATAACATGCTATTATACTATAACACACGGTTTCGTGTTACCTACTTTAACTTTAAATAATTTTGGTTGTTGACTTTTTTATTTTGGTTGTTGTTAAATGCTTGTTGGTTACTTAATTTATGTCGGACCACTCTTATTCACATGTTAAACTGATGTAATACTTACTCCCACTGTTTCACTATAAGTGTCATTTTATATTTTTGAACACGGATTAAGAAAATAATTAATTTTACATATTTTCTATATAAAAACACAATTATCTATACACCTAATCATATTTCAACCAATAGAAAAATAAACTGGAGCATAAAATTAATAAATTTTACATCGAAAGTCGAAAACGACACTTATTTTGTAACAAAAAAACTTCTTTAAAATGACACTTAATATGAAACGGAGAGAGTATAAAACAACCAAGAGATCTACAGGATTAAACCAGCATGTGAAATCAGTGCAATAGTTACGTTACTTTATTACCGAAACTAGCTAGTAGTGTCTGGCTGGATCAGTCTCTATCTATAATAACTCTTCTAATAGTATAAAAGATGGAAAGAGTATGAAGTTATGGAAGGCCACGTGGTGAGTTGTGTGAACGCGTAATATTAGTCCAACCAATAATAAATATATTACAACATGCACAGAAAGGCTTTGTTGGTTAACATTCCTATCCATCCACGTCCACTCACACCACCACTCCTCCTTCGTTTCTTATCCACCCACCTTCTTTTAAGCCTTTCAATGCATCTTATTACTTTTATATATAATAAATAAATGACAAACAAACAAACATTTGGTCACATTCACATCCATGAACTAGATTTTATTTATTTGGAATTAAAAAAAAAAATATGTTGTCATCTCTATCGTGTCCCAAACCATTTCACGTTCACTATACAAAGTTAGGTGAAGAGCCGGTCAATTCGAAAAATGCTTTTCTACCCTCTCTTTTTCATTATTAATGCCTATAAGGGGGACCTCTCTTGTCAATGCGAGATGTTCTCGCCTCCCTAAACCATGATCCGAACCAAACCGGAATAAACTAAACCGGAACTGTACCGAAAGTCTCAAGAATGTAGTAGTAGAACATAGAAAGAAAGTAACAAAAGAGAGGAGTAAACAGAGTCTGTTTGAAAGAAAACTTGAGTTGTGGAATCTGCTCTTTCTCCTCCTTCTTGTTTCTCCTTATTTCACCAGAGATTGTGGATATTTGTTGTAAGCTGTATGTAGTAATGTTCTTTATTTACGCCCGTTTGCCCAGTTCCTGTTGTTCATTCCAGGTCTCTTGAGTTGCGGTCTCTGAGCACTGCCTTGCTTTGGGATCGTATCAAGTACTTGTATTGTTCTCTGCTTCTTGGCTGTTAGCAAGATCACAAACATGTACTTTCTTAATCAAGAGTTTTGTTTTCAATAATGCGTTTAAAAAAACCGAAACAAAACAAAAAGGTAAAGAAACGAACCGTTCTCATGGTGTTGGTAACTCTCTTGAAGTTTCCTCTTAGCAAACTCAAACTTTGCGTCTGCGTCAAGACCTTTATGTTTCTGCTTGAGACAAGAACGAGACAAGAGTCAATCATACATGTCCAAGATTATGATCCCCAAAAAAAACACATAAGGTTTGTTGCCACACTCACTTCTTGTTGTGGTTCGGGAGCTTTCCGCTTCTGTTCTGTAGCAAGCGGTCTCCTCCTTGGGATCATGGGTGTTTCGGACCTGTGAACAGATACCACTTCGTTCTTCATCCTATGTTCTGTATTATGCTTTAGAGGTTTCCTAGTCCCATCAGCTGATGATGGCTTGATAGATCTCATTTGAGTTCCCTCAGGTCTTCTCTTGGCCACATTCTGTGGTCTTCTTTCCTGTTCTCGGCTCGTGTTGTACTCCCCTGAGTTACAAAGATCTGAAACACACAAACATCCCCCAACGAAAATTAATCAACATGATGTACATCAAAAACAAACAATAGTATAGTTCTTTTTGTTTCTTTTAACTCACTTCCATCAAAGTCCAAGGAATCAAAGAAGTCCCCATTTAACATCTCGAATCCGTTTGCTTCTGGTGTAAAGATATCAACATCATATGGAAGCGACGGAAACGCTTGTTCTTCTTCATCTTCATTTTCTTCATCAACAACAGATGGATTTGCAGACTCAGGTGTACCTTCAGCACCTGTTTTTGAACAAGAAATTAGAACCAAAGACTATGGATCTATTTCAAGTAACCAAAAAACTGTAAGACGTTATAAGACAGTAAAGATCAAAAGCAAGAGAGAGAGATAGAGAGAGAGATGGTAATTACCAGCGATTTCCTTGGTGGTGTTCACCCATTGATCAACAATCTCCTTCCACTCTCTGCATAACATCAGAGAAACTCAATGCCATATTCATAAGTGTAAGAAAGTATCAATCTTAGTGAATGATCAAAACTCATACGCGATGAGAGTCTTTGCAAGTTGCCGAATCTTATCAGAACCATGTTTCCTCAATCCATTAACAGCCTTTCCAATCTCAGTACTCTGGAGAATAATAGATCAATCAGAAACCTTACAAGAACTTCATACACTTATCCACCAGAAACCAACCTTGAGAATATCCACATTCAGAGACATCAGCTTTAGCTTCCTCAGGGATTCAAGTATCACCAAGTGTGGCTGCACACACACACACACAAACAAACAAGAAACAATCAAGCTTCCATTAACAGAGAGAGAGAGAGAGATCAGAGCTGATTTTAGATGAAAAACCTCGTCGTCTTTGTTGAGCAAGATCTCTTTAATCCTACAAACTTCCTTAGACATCATAGAAAACTCTTCAATCGCATCGCTCAAGGCCTCAGCTTCATCATCATAAGTATAATTACTGTTCACCAGATTCGTCGTCTCATCTATGATATGATTGTTATCTCCTCTGCTACTATTAGCTTTGCTCTCTTTACTCCCACCAGCCTCAACCGCCGTATCACCGATATTATTAGCCTCCTCGTCCTCTCCGGGAACCGACAGCTCTAAGTGGTCGCATCCATTGCAGCGACTCACCTTGCAAGAGAAGAGAAGCTCGGCGATTTTGTCTCTTCTCGATTTGAATTTGTTGGGGCAATCAGCAGCAGCAACCATGATGGCGTGATCGATGATCCCAAAGATATCGGAATCTCCTCGCCGGAAATACTCTCTCCAGCTATCTAACGAAGCTGATGGCTTCATCGTCGAGACACTGCTAAATCGATTCCGATCTTCGTCGATCCAGAGGAATCGGATTCTAGTTTTTTTTTTCAGGTGAGTCTCAAATGTAAAGTAAAGAACTTTCGATCGTAATTAAGATGAAGATCCGATCTTTGTCGTAAAGTTTGGATTTTTAAGAGATTGGAGAATGGACGAATCAAATACAGAATCGAAAGGTTGAGACTTTGTTGAAGATCAAAATAAGTTATGATCGAAAAGAATCGAAAGTTTTGAATTTTCTTTTTCCGAATCTGATGAAGCTTTCCCGTAAAGGGAAAATAGAAAATGCACCGCAAAGCAGAGAGAAGATGAGGGAAAGCAAGACAAGTCACAAAAACAGACAAAGAAGAAACAGTTTTGGTAACGTTGTCTAATCTTTAAAACCCAAGTGCTACTACGTTTTAAACCAGATGTACAATTCTATTCTACAAGAAAACTCCAAATATCTTTTTTTTTTTTAAATAGAGAATAATTTTTTGTTTTTATTTTTTCTGTTAAAAGTTAAAACTCTTCTTCTCGGAAGTGTCTCTGTATCTGTTTGGTAGTAAATTGGATTTTTATTTTTCTTTACGGCTTTTCTTTTGACCTTCTTGATCGGTCTTGTTTGGCTTTTTTATTTTATTTTAAAAAGAATTAAAATAAAATATTCATTTCATCTTGTCTCTACACATGCGTTGTATGGACGACGACACGAGTTAGTGTCGACAGGGTCAGACTTTTTTTTTCGTACATCTTTTCCACACAACATTTATTGATATTACGGTGGAAAATGTCAAAAGGTAAAACTTTTACGAACATTCTTTTGTTGGATTGCAACAAGTTACTGACACAAATTCATCAGTCAGTAAAATACGTGAATAAAATGTTACTTTAGTCAGTAAATCTAATTCAGAACAAATGGTTTCATGTGATACTTTAATTTTTTGTTTATTATATATTTTGATATCTAACTATGTTAAAGATCTAATAAGATGATCTCCATTCCCACTCTATAATTTACTTTATAATAGAATGATAAATAAAGTAATAAACAAAAAAAAAAATATCACTTTATAAATGGAGTAATGTTTTTATTTTTATTTTTTATTTTATTTTATTTTTAAGTAAATGAAATAAATTATGGAATAAGAGACAGAGATGCTCTAAGTTGAAGAAGTTAATTTAAGATCAGTATGATGTTCTTAAATCATTAGTCTATGTGATAATGTCAATTTATATACCTAATCCACTAATAAATTTTGTCTGGGTTTGCTAGATATATAAGAAATTTCTTACATTTTTTTTTCAATATTTTTAGAAAATCAATCATGTTTTGAAAAATGTGAATGATTCCCACTAATAAAGCTCGTCCTCTTTTCGTTGTTGAGAAAGCTAAAAAGAGGAGGAGAAGAAGAAGAAGGTTGTGTTTTTATCAACTCGTAGACTTTTCCTAAACCATAGTTGTAAGTCCATAAAGGGTGTAAGGTTGATTATAGCAGAAAATAATTAATTTTAGATAATTTTCTAACAAAATTACTTAAGACACATAACCTTACTATATATTCTATGACATCGATTGTTTACCCTTATAAAACCGAAAATAACATTGTCAATCAAAATTTTAAAATATGCGTTTCTGATTCAAGTTATCCTTTCTTTCATAACATTTATGGAAGATTTTTGGACTAAATTTAGGTAAAAGTCTGTGATTAATAATCAACTAGATTTCGACCCGCGCAACCGCGCGGGTGATCTTTTATCTTAAAATGTAATCTTATATATGATTGACATTTTAATGTTTTAATTTGATTATTCATATTATTTTAAATTTTTATTTTGGTAAAACTATTTTATTTTAAGATTTTATGTCAATTACAATAATATGTTACATATATTATTTGTCATATGATCATGTTTATTACATGAATCAATTTATTTATTTATTTTTAAATATAATTATTTATTATCTTTGATTAAATTTATACACCTATTTATTTAAAATTAGTTTATAGTTAAAATAATATTGTATTTGTTTCAAAATTATATGAAGAAATTTTTCTATATACCAAAAATAGGATCAAATAGCTATGAAATAATTTGCATATTTATTTTATAAATTATTTGTATAATATTTTAAAAATATAAAAGTAGAATAAATTATTTAAGTTTATATATCACTGTATATATGCCGATTAATTAAGTTTACAAAGTATAAGAGCAACATAAAATATTATTAAAGATATATCAATTTGTAGTGAATGTTTAAAATATAAGAGCATTATAAATTATGTTACTGTATATTTACCTCTTTATTTGATCTATATTTGTAATGTTTTAAATTTTGTTATTATCATATGATCTAAAAACTATATAAATAATATTTATATATTTTTCTTGAAATCTAGATGAAAAGATACCTTATAATGATATTTTTAATTAAAACTATGATTATATTTTAGCTAGAATTATATAAAATAATAATATCACATATTAAAATTAAGAAACATATATTTAGGAATGAAATCAGAAAAAGATTTCATTAAAGATACTCTTATTTATTTGTTTAGAGGAAGAAAAAATAAAATAATATTGTTATGTAAATAGTAAAAATTATTAAAGCAATTATCTAGGAGATGATCCAACTTAAAAAATCACACATGAAATGAGTTGTGACTTCTATTTTAATAGAATAGATTTGATTATTCATATTATTTTAAATTTTTATTTTGGTAAAACTATTTTATTTTAAGATTTTATGTCAATTACAATAATATGTTACATATATTATTTGTCATATGATCATGTTTATTACATGAATCAATTTATTTATTTATTTTTAAATATAATTATTTATTATCTTTGATTAAATTTATACACCTATTTATTTAAAATTAGTTTATAGTTAAAATAATATTGTATTTGTTTCAAAATTATATGAAGAAATTTTTCTATATACCAAAAATAGGATCAAATAGCTATGAAATAATTTGCATATTTATTTTATAAATTATTTGTATAATATTTTAAAAATATAAAAGTAGAATAAATTATTTAAGTTTATATATCACTGTATATATGCCGATTAATTAAGTTTACAAAGTATAAGAGCAACATAAAATATTATTAAAGATATATCAATTTGTAGTGAATGTTTAAAATATAAGAGCATTATAAATTATGTTACTGTATATTTACCTCTTTATTTGATCTATATTTGTAATGTTTTAAATTTTGTTATTATCATATGATCTAAAAACTATATAAATAATATTTATATATTTTTCTTGAAATCTAGATGAAAAGATACCTTATAATGATATTTTTAATTAAAACTATGATTATATTTTAGCTAGAATTATATAAAATAATAATATCACATATTAAAATTAAGAAATATATATTTAGGAATGAAATCAGAAAAAGATTTCATTAAAGATATTCTTATTTATTTGTTTAGAGGAAGAAAAAATAAAATAATATTGTTATGTAAATAGTAAAAATTATTAAAGCAATTATCTAGGAGATAGTCCAACTTAAAAAATCACACATAAAGTGAGTTGTGATTTCTATTTTAATAGAATAGATCATAGAACCAAAATCAGTAAAGAGCATTTATTTATGTTGGTCAACAAAATCAACTAGATAATAAAATATTAATTATTCGATTTTATGCGATACGTGACAAAACGGAGTTGCACGGGATTTGGGGCGGTGATATCAGCCAATTATACAATTCTATGAACAACATTATTGGTTAAATAAAATTATATTATTATTTTAATATAATTAGTTTATATAAATAAATTTAGTTTTTTAAATAGACATGTGGCATTACGTATTTTAATGAGATTTTAATAAATCTTCATTTGCAAATTTTATAACATTCTCTTTCCTAATTTTTTAATCTTCAATAAGATACTTACTGTTGGTCGCGTCCTTCATTCACATTAAAACGCGTGAAAAACCTGGCGATTGGTTTGATCTGATCGCTAACCTCACTGGCCTGTCACAGTCGCCTTTACGGGACAGACGTTAATCAGCCAACACGTCAGCAGATATAGTGGCTGCTTTACGGGATTTCGCTGGACCCCACTGTAATTGGTGCGTGTTTTGTGTGGAAGAGAAGAGATAACAAATAATAATAATTCATCTACCACGAACGGTTCTCATTACCAAACCTTAATAAAATGCTAATTTCATGTAGTAATTTCATATAGTCCAAAATAATACTTGTATGCAGTTCACTGATATTGTCACGGCTAGCGCAAAGCTGAGGTGATATATATCATTACACTATTAAAAAACCATAGGGGTACCTGGTACTAATCGATAAGTTGGTGCCCTACGCTTATAGTGTAATGATCAAACCATTAAGCTGGGTGGAAAATGCTAGTACTACAATTAATATGTGGATACTATACAACCATCAAAATGTGGATAGTAACAGTGTCTCAAATGGAAAGACAACCCCTTTTTTTTTACGTGTGTGCTTGCATCCATTCGTTTGTTTGCTCGAAGCTCGTGTCGTGTGCATCAGCAATGCTCCCATGCATACTGCGAGTCCGTGAAAAGAACATGTAATGGTTTTAAAACACACACATATATATATTGTTGTAAGAACTATTCAGTGGATATACAAATTGGTATTAAACATTCTAAATTATTAGTTTTACAAAAATACTTTAGGATATATTTTTTTTTTAATTTTTATTATAAAAATAGTTTTTTAAAAAATGACTAAAATAAATTTTATTAAATGATGTAAATATATATTTATATTATTTAGATTAACTAATACTTAGTATTCAGAGTACGGGGTGGAGTTTGGAGTTTTGAAAGTAATGTTTAAAATTTAAAAATATTTAAATTTTTAAAATCAAAAAGTTTATTTTGATTATTTTTAGTTTATTTTGATTATTTTTTTTTTAAATGTTATTTCTGTACAAAATTTTTAAAATAAAGATATTTTATCTTAGCCATGACAATCAACTTGTGCCAGAGAGAAAACTTTTTTTGAATGATTCTATTAAAGTTAAGTGACTATAAACTTTTGTTCGTTTAGTTTATAATAATATCTCTTCACCCAGTCGAAATTATAACCGGCCGGTAAACACCAATTGATAGATGGTTTTTGAATGTTTGTATAGTTGACTATTAGTTCTTTTGCAACATGAAAATAGAGTAAATGTTCCCTTCGATATTTGACGCCGTTTGATACCTGCTAAAGATTAAATGTCTTTTTTTTTATAAACGGCGTTGACTTTTGAAGCTCGAAAACGAGAAGTGTGTTGACGTCAAGTAAAATCACGTTAGGTGAAGAAGACGACTCCTTATTATAAGCATCTAATAGCATCTTTAACCCTGGGGTGCCTATTTTTTTTTTTCTTTTTTTTTTCTTTTTTTTAAAAAAAAAAAATTAAAACGAACCAATCACGGGCCGTCACGTGTCAGTGGAGCCCGTGAACAGTATAAGAGCTGGTGCTTAATTAGGATGTTTAAGAGTTGGTGCTTATGGTTTTGGTGGGCCCAACCATCAAGCACCCCCTTAAGCACCCTATTAAGCACCCCCGTTAATGGTGCTCTAACGCCCACCTAAATTTTAACTAATTATACAAACAATACAATGATAGCAACAAACTCAAGTTATTACGCTTAAACAAGTCAGTTAATCATCATGTTGAACTGAACCAAACGTGAAAAAATGTAATGTCTACTCCTAACCATGTTGACTTATATCATAACTGATGATTATGTTTTTGATCTGAAACATTACTTAGGTTGGTATAGTAACTGAACGAGGATTTAGATACGTTTACACAAACCATTTTAATCACAGATTCATACAACTAGTGCTCTACTATGTTCACTTGTGCATGGCGACATATAACAATAGTAATGTGGTGGCGGTTGGATTAGGTGTCTTCATCAATCTCCAGAGGCCGGAGCATTACAAATTAACCGAGACTGAAACATCCGTTAGAGGGAACATGAAAAAAAACGGTAAAGCTCTAGGTGAAACGGGAAAAAACTAAGGCATTATTTTAGAGTTCAGAGAGACATGAGGGCAATCACGTCTTCAGTGTTAACCTCTCTTTGATCTTTCCCACGCCTTCTTTTAAAAGCTTCGTTGGCAAGATTCTTCTTCTTCTGCTGAAGCTTAAGGACCCTCTCTTCGATACTGTTCCTCGCAATCATCCTAATCATTTTAACCTCTTGTTTCTGTCCAATCCTATGAATCCTGTCCATGGCCTGTTCTTCAACTGCAGGGTTCCACCACGGCTCGAACAGGTAGACTCTTGAAGCTGCAGTTAAGTTTATGCCAGCACCAGAGGCCTTGAGGCTTGCAAGCAACACCACAGGTCCGGTTAACTCCGGTTTCCCAAAGTCTCCAATGACTTGAGTCCGTTTCTTCACAGTCATTGCTCCATCCAAACGTAAGACGGTGAATCCCGCAGCTTTCAGCGGGGTTTCTAGTAGAAGCAGCATCTTCCTGAACTGTGAGAACACAACAGACTTTGCGTTGGGGTTTTCTTGTTTTGACGCGATGAGAAGCGATAGTAAAGCCGTGACCTTTGAGGATTTGGTTGAAGGTTTGGTGTCTCCTCCATCACTGTCAGGAGTCTCCGGAGGAGGAGGAGCGTTGAAGAGATCGGATTGGGTTAGAGAGCCACGGCAAAGAGGGCAAGAAGGTTTAGTTCTTTGAAGGGTTTGGAGAATGCAGGACCTGCAAAAAATGTGAGCACATCGAGTGATGATGATATCTCTTGGTGGAGAAATGCAAATGGGACAGTCAAAATCTTCGCCATCTTGCAATATGGCAACCAGCTTTTGCAGCAGCTCTGGCTTATCTGTCACATCTGTTCCACAAACATACAAAGATTTAAGCTTCGCAACCAAATGTAATAACATGTAACTGTTTTGTTTTTTTTACCTTCGATAGATGTAGAAGTGGTCAAAGATCTTAACTCCGGAGGGCAAAGAGAAATGTCGTCACAAAGCTGTCTAAGCCGTAAGATTATACTCAAAACTGTTGAGTAGTTTCTCATCAAGCTTCCATTGTTTATAAGGTTCTGCACAACACCTTTTGCTTCTCCTTCCATGTGATCATATAACTGACGTTCTTCTGCAGAAAGATCAACATAACATGTCCCAACAGTCTTAGGTGGCAAACCAATCAAACTCTTTTCCTTTGTTCTCCGCAACGAAATCGTCGCCATCAAAACCTGAGAAAGAATCTAAGTGAATAGCTTCCAACATAAAATATAACATACATAGATGTGAATATTGTCTTTACCTGTAAACGTGAAAGTCCATTCTTATTCCCCTGACCAAGCGGGCGTTGTATCAAGCTTTGCCAATAACTCTTTATGGAAAATGGCTCAAACCGGAGAAACGCCATCAAAGAGTACAAATCAAATGAACCATTCTGAATAGGAGTTCCTGTGACAGCCCATCTCCGGGAAGCCTTCAAATTACAAACCGCCTTGCTCTGTTGAGCATTTGCATTCTTAATGGTGTGTGCCTCATCCAGAATTATTCTCAGCCATTCCATCTTCTTAACAGGAGAATCTTCCCAGGATTCCTCAACAGCCAAAGTGCTGTAAGTAGTCAACACTATATCATACTTCATAAGCTCATTAACATCGTCTGTCCTTTCACCACCGTGATACATATACACCTTCAAGCTTCCCGGTACAGTATGCTCTTCTAGCTGTGTAATCCATGCTGAAAACACAGAAGGTGGACAAACAATCAACGTTGTCTTCTGAGACACAACCTCATCAGACTTAACCTTCTTCTTAGCTCCACTCTCACTGCTTTTGCCTCTCCCTCTCTTTCTACCCTTCTTCTCAACATCCAAAGGCTCTTCGGTTTGCGTACTGGTGGATGCATTTCCATATCTATCAAAAGCTATCAACGAAAGCAAAGTAAGTGTCTTACCCAACCCCATATCATCAGCAAACACACCTCCACGCAAAGCCTCAGGCCGCTTATCCGTGCGGTAATTCGTCAAAACATTTACAAATTCTCCATCTTTCTCTTCCCAAAACGGAGGCACCTCTCCAGGTTTCTCCCTGTTCATCAACCAACCTAACCCTTCCTTCTGATGAGCAAAAAGTTCAGACTTTATCACATCCCTAGGCGGCTCAACCTCAACCATCTTCTCCTTTTCCTTAACATTCTTATCAACAAGCTTAAAAATCTTATCAACACTCTTCTTCTTCTCTCCATCACCACCACTCATCCGTTCCTTAACCACAACAGCCTCAGACAACCCAAACGAACTATCCGAATCCGAAATCAACACCAAACCAGCTCGCGAAACCGCCGATTTAACAGCTGAGGTCTCTTCCACCTTCGCAAAGATGTGAACTTGACACGGAATCTTAAACCTATTGGAGGCGGAACGAGTGTTGGGTACGATACCTTCGACGAGGATCTTGTGAGAGTCAATCAACGGCGAGAGTACGGCGGCTACGGCGCGCTCGATGTGACCTACTTGGACGGATCGTGTGTTGAGTACTCTGATTGCGTTCTCGTCGTAGAGGTTCATGGGCTCTCGGACTAGGCCCACTAATTCTCGGCCGTTGATTCGTCCCGAGTAGTACTTTAACCCTACTATGTTTGCGATGATGAATCCCACCAGGTAAGGCTCTGAGATATCGTCCTGGGATTGCTGTGACGGCTCTGCGGAGGAGTGAAAGTCGTCGTCTTCGTTCGCCATGGGAGAGGAAGAGAAGTGTTTGTGACTGCAGACGGTGAAGGAGAGGATACTCGAAAGTTCTTTTTTTTTCTCTTTTTTTTTGGACAAAGGATACTGGAAAGTTCAAAAACCGCTTCTTTTTCGAAATTTAAGTTTTTTGCCTTATAACCCTTTAAAGTTTATATATTTGGAATTTCACCTCAAAATCTTAGGAAAATATCGATACACCCTAAAGTTGACAAAAAAGATTGATACACCCAAGCCAGCCTTGTAACTTGTAAGAGAACTATATTTTGATCGGCAGTTTTTAAAACGCAGAATTGTTTTGTAGTTGTAAAAAACTTTGTTTCATAGAATTTATAATTTAAACACAACTAATTAATATTTGGATTGGTGTATTTATTTTTATGTTATTACTTAAAACATGCACACAATAAAAAATTAAATTTATCAAATTTAAAAGAAAATTATTTATTAAGTGTAAATTTTTTAGAATTATATATTTATAAAATTTATTTTTTCGATATTAAAATTCTAAATAGAAATTAAAGTCATATGTTATGTTCTAGCTCGTGATATAACATATGATGAGAATTTAAAAGGAAAATATTATATTTTAGTTTTAATTAATTATTCAGTTTAGGTTTAATATATATAAGGTTAAGTTACAATACTTTTATAACTATAGTGTGTACTATATGTTTTATTGATAAGTTGAGTTCTAAAGCGTTAAATTTATATAGCTAATTCATTGTAAGCTAAGCATACCAGATCGGTAAATAAAGGTTTCTGGTACAAAGTCCATTTCCATTTACATAATTACGTTAATTGCAGAGACAACTACCTATGACATATTCTGTTAATTGAAGGAGCTAACATCTTGACATTTTGTTTCCTGGTCCAGAAAAATTATCAAATAGTTTTTCTTGACCAAGTTAAACCGGTTAAGTATGAGTTTTCTAAAGTACAATGATCATGAATAAGATTATATGAATTTATCACGTTTGAAATTTATCATATTACGATCACATTTAGTTTCAAAAGATTATAACCTTCACAAAATATGGTAAGCATTTATGCTAATAAATAATAAAAATTATTAAGTAAAACTAAGGAGTTACATGATATTTTAATTAGCAAAATAAAAAAAAAGAGCCGGAAAAAAAGGAAAAAAAGAAGCAAATCCTATTAGATATCCTGCTTTAATAGTATGGATGATTATTTGATCACATAACTTGTTGGTTTATGTATAATTACTTTGATTTTATACATGAGTGATCACAATGCAGTCAATAACAAAATCTATTACACTTTTCAAGTCAGTAAATTTAGAATTTATATAATACATAGATGGTTCGGAAACAAAGATGATGAATATTAATTAAAATAAACTTGAAATAAACCAATTGATTCATTTTTGGTCAAAAAAACAATTAGTTCTATAAATTATTTAAAAGAGCAATATTACCAATTCAAATTCAAAGTTTGAGTGAAAGAGAAAGTGAAAGGTCATCATCATCGCTAGGTATTTTAGGTTTTTCTTGGGCTTGTGAGCTATTTCCAACACCAAGACAAAGGTCTAAACATAAGGGTGGTGGTAGTGACGTTGAGGACACATATAATTGAGGTGGAACCACAACGGATTGATATGTGTTTTCTTTAATGTTCCAACTTTGGTCCATTCCTTAACTTTGATTGCCGACCATGGCTGAGTTATTTAGTTTATCAATGGTGTAACGGGGTTGTTCAAATCTTGGTGGGAGTGTGTACTGGTTAGGAAGCAAATATGAGTATGAATCTGGATCCGGTTGGTTTATGCTCGTTAACATGGCCATGTTTTGTCGATGTGTGATCTTTCTCTCTCTCTTGTGAGCATTTTGGTGACCGCCTAATGCTTGTGTTTTGGAGAATCTTCTGGAACAATACTTACACTTATACTTTTGCCTCTCTGACAACTCAATGGCAGAGTCTTTGTGGTTAACATCACTATCATAACTTGATTCCGAAGATAACATATCGACATCGATCGGATGATTTGGATCCATTAGATTCTTGTAGGTTCAGTTTCAATGGTTAGGCTAATGGGATTGCACTTAGATGAGTATTTATATATGAGAAGTGTAATATTAATATCATGGAAAGTTATATATTTAGCTTTCTGATGTTGAATTAGATAGTCTAATTAATATTGATGGAAATGGCAAGTGACATAATGAGGATAAATAATAAAGACTAATTCAAGTACTTATCTATTAAATCTATCATTGCAATTACTAACACATAAGGTAACTTTTTAATTTGCTAGATATATATGAAACATTTTCTAATTTGACTTCTTATGTTGTTTATTAATTATTTATTGCACCTATATAGTCAAAATTAGTTCCAGACATTATTTATTTCCAAAATAAATCTGAACTTGTAAAATTTTGATTAATAGTTTTTGCCTTATTAATAAATGTGAGATATGGTTGAAACACATACACTTAATATAAGAGTTAGACCATAAGTAGATAGTAATTGGCTGTTTGTAATCACTTTTAAAAAAACATAATTTATAATTCTTAAATAAGAATCTATTTTTTAGATTTTTTGTGTGTTTTCGTCATTTTCATCCGAATAGGCCAAATTGGGTAATTGATTTTTCCATATTAAATTTTGAATTTATAGTTGCAAACATATATCTAGGAGTCCATATAATTTAGTAATTGATTTTGCCCTATTAAATTTTAAAATTCTAGTTGCAAAGAGTCCACAAAATTAAATAAATACTGCCATTATGTAGTCAACTTTAAGCTACACTATCTCAACCCTTATAAAACATACCTTTTAATTTTCTAAGTAGGTTTATTTTTGCATTGTTGAATACATCAATTTGGAGGTAAGAAAACTACATTATTATCTCTCAAAAAGTTTAATACTCTCTCCGTTTCTTTTTACATGATGTTTTAGAAGGTTTATGTTGTTTCAAAATAGATGATGTTTTAAGATTTTAAGGTATGTTTTGAGATTTTATAGTTAACTTTAACTTTATTGGAAACTGTTCAACCAATAAAATTTTACAGTCTTTTTTATAATTGGTTGAATGATTTTAAAATTATATATTTAAAAGTATTTTTTAGATAAATATAAATTTTTTAATCTTTGTGCACTATGTCTAAACTGTCATGTTTAGTATATACACTTTTAGAAAGGATAAACAACAGACAAAGAGACATAATGATGGGCCTTCAGCTGAATCCAATTAAAATGGGCTAGAAGCCGAGCCTATTCCGTGGCCTATGAAACTTTCCCTTTCTTCCCATAAACGGAATGAGTCTTTTTAACCACACCCTGAATATGAATGTTGCTCTAAGTGGGCCGGCCCATTTATACCCGAATGTCAACAAAAAATTCAACTGAGCATCTCTGAGTTCGTATGTTTATAGTATTTGTTAAATCTGAGAGCTGTGGTGACGATGCGACACTTGCAGTCGTCGTTACCGATAATGATACTATAAAACTTTATTCAACTATTTCTAAATTTAATTATATTGAAGTGTGTTTTGTTGTTATGGCATTCAAAAAAATTCTACCAAAAATAAAGTAATAATTAGGAGGACTTTTATAGGGGGGATGACTTTTATAGAAGCAGATCAGAACATGCCAGCTAATGAACCCACCATCATTGCTTTTAATTGATCCCCTCCTACCCAATAGATAACCTATAGTTTTCCTTTTATCAAGATTATGAATAATTATATATTAGTAAAAAATCTTGATTGGGTTTGGTCCCATAACCGATTCTATGTACACATAAATAAAATAAAAATAAAATAGGGTATGATTAAGGATATGAGAGCATCAGATCCTGTGATTCAGATTCTGCCTGGCACTGTCTAGTCTTTGCTTTTTGGCTGCTTCATGTTCTCTGTACACTGTACTACTATTGAATAAATTGTTTGGTCAATAAATATAGATATTTTATACAATGTATACATAGATACACTTTTATTTTGTTGCTATACGTATATGCAAATGCAACATGGATTTGGCTATGGTCAGGTTCTTGAGTTTGACAAGAAGAAGAGATTTTAGCAGCTGCAAATGCTTTTATGATATTCGGTGCAAAGCTACAAAGCAACTTTTAAAGAAACAAATCTAAACTCAAAAGCAAAAGCAAAAAAAAACACACACACACATAGTAAAGTACACAGAGAAAACTCAAGTCTTAATACGAAAAGATCCGGTCACAGAGTCCTTGTACTGACCGGATCTACATTGCACAAACAAAACCACAAAAGGCAGAGCTCGGGTTTTTTATTTGTGGATGTTCCAATCTAATCTTCTCGAGTTGGGAACAGAGTCAAGACGGTCTTGGCTCCTGACTCCAAATCCTCAGCGTAGTTAGCCACTTGACTATGCAAATGCAACGAAGATGGTCTGGTGATAACTTGCTGCTGACTCTGCCTAGCCAAGAACAAAGACTGGTCCATCGCTTTCCCGTTGTTGTTGTTCCCCTGAGAGGTAAACATCTGCCGGTGGAGGAACTGAGGCGGCTGTTGCTGAAGAGTCGCCGTGATTGGGACAAAAGGTGGAACGAAATGGTCGGAGCCTTGTCTAGTTGTCGGGTGAAGGAAATGTGTAGGAACATGCGAGCTCGCGAAGAGATGATCAGACTCGCCGACGTTTCCTCCGCCTCCGGTTTGCATCCTCTTGAGGTAAAGCCTGTACTTTTGAAGATGGCTAGCGACGTTCTCTCTTGTTAACCCGTCGACGCTCATGAGCTGCATGATGGTTTTGGGAACCGCGTTCTTGATCCCGAGATGCGCCACCGCGTCCACGAAACGCTTGTGCAGCTGCGGCGTCCATACTAAACGCGGCCGTTTTAGAGTCCGAGCTGGCTCGTCTCCGGAGGAGTCTACTGCGAACTCGGCTGATGAGTTGGTTTGCTGCGGCGTGGTTTGTGGCTGAGGTTGACCGGAATTATCGTTGCTGCGGTGGTTAGGACTTCGGAGATCGAAGGCTATGGCAAGATCGGGAGTGATGAGAGACTGAGTTAACGGTATGAGCTCCTCCGGCGACGGAAGCTCTTCTTCCCATTTAGCAAACCAGTTGGAATCTTCCTCTCTCATCTCAAAAAAGTCAAAGTTAAGAGAGGGAGAGAGAGAGAGAGAGAATCTCAAAGTGACAGTGAAGCCAATATGGTGAAGATGTAATCTGAGAAGTGATGATGAACGAGGAAGATGGAGAAAGAGAGAAGCGAAGACTATTGATTTTGAGGCAAAGACTTGAAGAGACATCAGAAGATTCTTTTATATTTTTATTTGTTATCTGTTTTGTCTGAACGTTGAGAGAGAGTTTATGATCATTAGATTCGACCGACGCCTACTCTGGCGCGTGGTTACCACTTGTTGATTTTTAGTCTCTTTTTTTCTATTAACTTTCTCCAAAACTCTTTGATTCTTTTTATACTATATGAGGAACTAATAATATTTTGAAATTAGGGGAACCTAATTTTAAATTAGAGTAGATGAGTTGAGTTGCTAGATTAGCAGTTCAGAAACATTTGATTAGTTCCAATTGTTTTTGTTTATTAAATGTGTTTTTTTTTCAAGCATCTTTGTTATCATCCAATGAAGGGAGCTTCAACATGAAACCAGTAGTATTAATTAAGAGTTTGTCCTGATCTTTATGGTATATGCCATTGTGTTCATTGGAGTTTGAACAAATATAGATTAATATAATGTTTTGCACCTGACTTTATTTTGGATTTACATAGCACTTAACCTAGTGGAAGCTTGTGTTTAGGTATGTCAACGTAAATATTTAACTATAACCAAACTAGTTTTGGACGTTAGGACAAACTAGATAGACCATACGTCAGTTTAAGAAACATAGCATTACATATCGTTTGCACGTAAAACGTGTATAATTGGCTATTTAACTATTTATATGATGCAAATAAATGACAATGATTATGAAAATAATATTAGTTTTACATAACATGATTGCATAAACTATAATTCATATCAAGCGGTGATGGTTGTTCTAATGATAATATTATCAAAACTAAAAAAAAAATGTTAATACAAAACAACTATACGATTATCAATCACACCAGGGAGAATAAAAAAGGACAAAAGTTTAGGAATTACACGATTACATTGATAAAAATTATGAGTGGATTTTAAAAATTTATCAACCAAAAGTACACGATTAAAATATCGAATTTTACCAGTGTAACCGTATAATTCCAAACAATTTTAAGCAACTGTTCATATAATTCTATGACTAAAGAAAAAAAAAACTACCGTTGTTTCTGGAGCATATTGCTATATAGGTCCATCCAAACACGAGCTTGACGTGACCCGATTTACTCCAATTGGGGCAATGGAACCAATTGCCTTTCAAGTCTTTTAATTAATATATTCTTTGAAGATATTCTATATAAAATTCAAAAGCTTCACGTGAAAGATGTATACCAAAAGTTCTTGCAAGCTTTTTTGACTTGTTAAACCCACTTTGTGTTCGCCTTTTATATATTTTAACCTACTCGAACAAATTCACATAAGATATTTTCAAAGATAAATTAAGAACGTCCCATGGATAATATTCCAGTTCTATAAAATAAATAAATGAGTAGCTAAAGAGTTTAAGAAAGGTGGTCCACATTTTACAAATTAGGTTGTCTTTTTTCATGTTATAAATGATGAAGTAGGAATTGATCTTGGGTCCATGAGGTTCAGATTATTTTGTTTTTTTATTTTATTGAAAACTATAAGATAACTCTCATCGTAGAAAGACTCCAAAAGATAAACACAACACCTTCCAATCTCCTTTGTCGAACAAGTGCTGCAACGTACACATCCACATCAAAAACATGTGTATGATGATGATGATATGTATAGAGACTATCCTTTATTTCCGGGTCCATTAAATGGAACCATTTTTATATTATTTACGTATACTAAGATTGTATGGAAACTACACTACCCAATCATACAACTTTATATTTTTTTAAAAATCATGAGTAGAGTAGTTTCTCTCGCAGTTAGGAACATGATTGTGAAATGAACTTTGTAAGTTTTTTTTCATGATCCGAAATCGAACCAACCTTAATGTTCCGTTCAATTAAAGGAAAAACTATGTGTAAACATGTGACCAAGAAAACATATCATGTGGAGAGAAATTTGATAAACCACAAGTTCAAATCCACTTGCTAAAAATAGCAAGTAACTTGAGTATCTAAAGAGAACAAACAAGTTCGGACTGAAAGATGATCACTGTAATTGTAGTTGGGCCGTTGTCTTTGGGCTTATTATTCAGTCCTGATGTCAGGTCTTTTGCTTAGCAATCTGACATATTCTATATTGTTTTACTAGAACGAATCTCAACAATCATAAAACGTATTAATCAATGAAATAGAACATTTCTTACTTCACTTCGTATTTTATTATAAAATGAAGTAAAAAATAGAGTAATAAACAAAAAAATAATTACTCTATTTATAAAATATTTTTTTTGTTCATGACTTTATTTTTCATAATAAAATATGGAATTAGGTTGGAGATATTTTTATTGATGGCGAAAAAATAAGATTTGATCAATGGACAAAATATTACAAGATTTTTGTATTAAGGTTTGTTTTCCTTATATAATAACATCAAATAAGTGGTTTTATATATGTTTTTCTTTTTTTGCAATATAATAAATAAGAAGGTTGAGAGAAGTAGATCAGAGTTAAAAGAACACCTGACACAAGTAACGGCTAGTTAGTAGTTTAGCGGGTGAAGAAGAAGAAGACACCTTAACGGTCAATTCCAGGCTGGCAAGAAATTTACGAGAGTACCCTCAATTTTCTTTTTCTTTTTTCATTGATACGCTCCTTTTATTTTTCTTTTTAAATAAAACGTCATTTGTCTCTCCTCTCTCTTATATAAAACTCTCAATAATTGAACCTCTCTCTCTCTCTTCTTGATTTGAACTTGAATCGTTCATTACTTGTAGAGAGAAAGGGATCGCCTTTTCTCACTTTCTCTGCTTAGGTAATTTGATTTCCGATGAAAAATTCATCTTCTTTGTCTCGAAGACTCTGTTTCTGTGACTGAAAAAGGTGGATTTGGAATTTGATTCTTTGCTTTGCGATGTGTTCTCTCTCTCTTTCTGGATCTCTTCGATTTTCGTATACATCTTAGCTCGAATTGAGTTATTTCTTGGAAACCCTAGATTCGATTAAGCTAGATCCCAAATTGTTTTCATTTTAGGGTTTTCTTTGGATTCCTCAATTGATTCCTCTCTTCTTGTTTTCTTGGATTCGTTTCGTACTTATTTCGATCTGATTTCACTTATTTTTGGTCTTCCCTCTGTTTAAGAGATTCAAAGTTTAATCCTTTTTTGTTTTCTCTCATCGATCTGCTTAATGAATTGCCTGATTGTATTATTAAATACTGAATGTATAACTTACTTGATACGAAGCATTAACCCTTATCTTTGTATGCTTTTGTCTCAGTTTGATTGCGTTTTTGAGTCTTGAAGACCTGAAAAATTATTGGAGTGTCTGCCTGTTTGAGGAGAAGAACGTCTGTGAAGAGTCCTTTTGCACTTATTATTCTCCATGGTAGTTTTCGTTCTCTGCCTATCTAATTCTTTGCTTAGAAACAGAATTGTACTTACTTTGAAATTTATGAAGTTCCCTTGAAGTTTACTGTTCTGGTTTGTCTTCTTTGATACTCAGGCAAGTAATGAGAATCTACCACCCAATGTTATCAAGCAGCTCGCCAAGGAACTCAAGAGTCTTGATGAATCTCCTCCTGATGGCATCAAGGTTGTGGTCAATGACGAGGACTTCTCTCAAATATGTGCTGATATTGAAGGACCAGGTGCATTATTATTCCCCCTGTTCCAATGATTACTATGTTGCAATGATTTTTAAGTAAGATGTTTCTTCTACATTGATTGCATACAGTTGGAACTCCGTATGAGAATGGACTTTTCCGTATGAAGTTGGCATTGTCTCGTGATTTTCCACATTCTCCGCCTAAAGGTATGTTGTGACAGACCACTAAGATGTTAAGCTAGAGAGACACGTGTAGTAGAATTTTTTTTTTCTGATTTCTTTCTGGTCTGCCATTGTAGGCTACTTTATGACAAAGATATTCCATCCCAATGTTGCGTCTAATGGAGAGATTTGCGTTAACACGCTTAAAAAAGATTGGAATCCTAGTCTTGGATTAAGACATGTCCTCTCTGTAAGATGCTGGACCCTTGTGTTTTTTCATTACCTAGATCAGATTACTTAATACTTGAGAGTGAGCTTTTTTTTTTTGGTGTGTGTTTGTACATGTTAAACAGGTTGTTAGGTGCTTACTAATCGAGCCATTTCCAGAATCTGCATTAAACGAACAGGCTGGAAAGATGCTACTTGAAAACTATGAAGAGTATGCTAGGCATGCTCGGTGAGTCGAAAATCTCTTTGAACATTATCTTGGCCAAGAAATGAACACTTATAAGTTGAAATCAACTGGACTTGTATGCAGGCTTTACACGGGTATCCATGCTAAGCCAAAACCTAAGTTCAAAGCAGGAGCTATCTCAGAGTCAACGACGGCTCTAAATGTAGACCAGACCAACAACGAGACACCTGATGCTGCTAGTGCAATACCCTCTTCAATGGCAGACATCAAGAGAGTAACAACGACTGCCCAAGACCAACAACAAGTGGCTAACGTTCCTGTAGCAGCAGCAGCAGCCACTGGAGGAACTGCAAGTGTGGTCACTACTACAACACAGAAAAGGGAAGCTGGTTTGGCAAAAGTTCAGGCAGACAAGAAGAAGGTAGACGCCAGAAAGAAGAGCTTGAGGAGACTATGATGATGCCTATCTCAATTTTAAACATTCTCTGGTGTTTTAAATAATCTAAATTTGGACTTGTTTGAAATGAATTTTGTAATGGTTTTTTTCATGATCCAGAATCAAACCAGGCTAGTTGTTGCTAAATAAATCAAAATCTAATCTACATTCTTGATTCTTTGATACATCAAACCTTTAGAACCAGTCTGTAATTCTTGCTATACAAATTTAATCAGAAGGTTCCTGACAACTTAGACAAAGATGATACAACACTAAAAGGGTCTTTTCATTGCAATTACTTGGGTAAGTCTAGTTGGGATGAGAAGAAAGAAGGATCAAGCTCAGAAGCATCATCTCTAGTTGTCGTAGACCTTTCATAGTCATCACTAATGTCATTATTATCTAAGTTTCTTGTGGGCAAAGGAAGCTTCTTAGGGCTCTCCCTTATAGCGAGCTTGCCTCTCATTTCATTATCATATCTGGTGGAGGAGCTATTCTCTGACTCATACTCAGATCCATCATCTTCTTCTGGGACCATTGCTCTGAGATCTAGCTGTGAAGGCGGTATCTTGGCAAACAACACTTCTTTAAAATTCTTCAGCAACCCTCTCTTGTAAGGATTTTCCTTCTTATCATATCGAGACCGGAAATTCTCATAAGTTGTCTGCAAAAAACAAGACACAGCATAAGAAAGATCTCAAGTCTAAAGACTTCCTGATGATGTAGCTAAGGTCTTCTACCTGATTTGTAGACATAAGATAGACGTGGAAAATGGTAAGACCACCAACGAACCAGATAGAAACAAATGAATAGACGATAAGAATGACAGAGACTACATCATAAGACATTGTCCTCCACAATCTCCCAGGCTGTCTGATTAGATTGATCCACGAGAACACAAAGATGTATATGCATAACAATGTTGAAGTTGAGATGAAGCAGATGAAGAACGGGTAGTTTCTCTGCAAAAGAGAGAGGATATATATATATGATCAAGAAGTTGTCTCAAGTTTAAATATTGAAAAGTTTGCATGTTTACTTACTAGGGCAATGCATTGTCCTACCCATGGACAATGGTGATCAAAGCGTTGGACACAGTTGTTACATATGGAGCAGTGTGATGCACGTGGTGGACGGTAGAGTAAGCAAGTCTCACAGAACTTGACTTTGATTGTGTAGCCGTTAATGAAAACGTCTTTTGTTCTAGGAATCTTGAGATGAGGAGTTTTGCTGTTGACCCATTCCATAGATTGTGTCAAGGAACTATCTGAGCCATCTTCAAGATTCACTGATGTTTTATTCCTTGGGATGATTCCTGGATCCCTAGCTGATGTTAAGAATAGAAACGTAAATACCTGCAGACCCGGACACAAAGATATATCAGCTTCAAAGGACCAATGACTATTGAAAAAAAACTTAAAAAGAGAGGATACAAACCAAGAGGGTGAGGATAAATGCTGAAGTCAAAACGGTGTAGTTGAAGATAGGATCGTCTTTTCTCAACCACACGAGCATCCTTATGCAGAATGTAAGAGAAGGGGCTCCTATCAAGAAGGAGGTTAGGACCAGAGACGTTACATCAGGACCAAAGATTAGTCTCCCACCACAGAAAAATCTCTGGTGCAACAAAAGCAGAATCATATATTTGAATAAAAAGGAAACATGTAATCTTGGCTTCAGGTAAAGAATATATATTATTACGTTGTTACCCTTCCAGGCTTTGTACAATCTGATCTCAGGAATGTGTTTTGAAGTTGAAGCCATCATGAGAATAGGATGATGATCACCAGAAGGAAGACAATGAACTTGACTACTCTTCTTCTCCCTCTGCATTGTCTCTAAAACCCACACATGAAGCCTAATCTTCAAGAATAATACAAAATTTTCTCCAAGATTCTAATATTTTAACTGAGTTTTCATATATTAACAGTCTATTTTATTTGGTATTAACCAAATAAAAGAAAGAGAATAAAATATGTTTTTTTTTGAGTTTTTCTGTCTTTTTAATCTCTCTTTCTTCTTGTTCTTTCCTCAATAATCAAAATTCATTACAAAACAATCATCTGCAGTTTTGTTTGGTCTCTCTCTAACAATATTTTTAGTCCTCTAATAGTTTCCTAGATTTCCGAAATTTTTTTAAAGTAAAAATAAATAAATAAATTTAGGATGAAACAATAAAAGAAATGAACAATTTTTTTTTGATGTCTGTTTTTATGTGAACACTATTAAATCCACCTCATATTGAATCTTATGTGGCCGTAAATCAATCTTCTTGGCTTCATATAATTTTTGTTAATGCATCTATCTAAGTTGCTGTACGTGGGTATATATTTGGACATTGGATTTGTAGAGCTTGAATAGCTAGGTTCCTCTTTGGTGACCATTTGGCCCGTTTGTAATGAGTATTATCATAGTCATTGTTAAATGTTAATATATACAAGTCCAAACAAACAAACAAACAGTATCTATAGAAACATAGAAGGGATTCTGCCTCACAATTGTCCACTGCTATTAACACCTCCGCTTACTTGGCATGCGGGTTTTATCCCGTTTGACGGACGGTTTGTTAACTTTTTGAATTTTTTTTTAAAAAAATTATTGACTCTCCAATCACCACATGATCTTTTTTGTGTTTTATTTTCACTTACACGGTATCACGAATTACTTTTTGATATGTCATCCGTCTTTCTACTACTCCAGCTTAATCACATTTAACTTCGGAGTTCTAAACGGATGTATAACAAAAAAAAGTAAGTGTATTTTGGTGATATATGTATCCAAATCAATTATTTCAAATCTTTCCACATATATATGAAATTATGATGTTAAAATTTACTCACACTCACAGAGTCTACAACAAATCTCAATACGTTTTTCAGATCAATTTGAAATGGCTAATTTGGTTTTGATACTACTTGTAACCCTCCACCGTCTACGAGGGCCACCTAAGTCTCCTCTCTAAACATCCAACAGTATACTTGTTCAAATTTGTATAAGAGTATGTGGAGAATGAGAGATGAGAACGGGAGTGCTTTAGGAGCCAATGGATTAATCACAACGGTCATATTTTTTTTGAGTTATTCCCGTTGACAAATATTAAAAAAAAGAACCAATACGTGTTGGGCCTTTCTTTAAAACACGGTTTGGGTTTAGATATTTCATTACTATAGTTCTTTTGAAAATATCAAATTTTATTTTTGCTGGCCCCTTTTCAGATATTTGGTCAAAACAGACCTTATAGATAAGCTAATGCGACCCATGATGTGACAAGCTTTGAATTTGGATTCTGCCGTGCTGGGCCTTTATTAATAAACAATCAGTGTTAAAAGAGTTGGCTTTAGTATCAAATCAAATCAACAAAACATAAAATCCCATATTAAGGAAAAGATGGCCACATTGGGATGAGAAAATCTGTCCTATAATAAACTTCACTTCTTCCTGGAATCCTCTAGTATTTTCCTAATGGCATGATTAATGCATGATTCTTAGGATGAGATTATTAGCGGAATATAATAAACTGTTTCTTAATTTTCTAACTAAAAAAGTTAAGAATCGATTCTTAAATTTCTAGATGAGATTATTAGCGGAATATAATAATCTGTTTCTTAATTTTCTAACTAAAAAAAGTTAAAAATTGATTTTTAAATAAGAAATTTAAGAATCGATTCTTAATTTTTTTAGTTAAAAGTAAAAATTCTTAGGATGAGATTATTATTTAAGAATCGATTCTTAATTTTTGTAGTTAAAAGTAAAGAAACAGTTTTCTATATTCCGCTAAAAACTTCATCATAAGAACCATGCATTAATCATGCTTTTAGAGACACAATGTTCAAAACTAAAATAAAAACATTTGAGTAAACATATTAAAGCAGGTCTTCATGGGTTTATATAAGCAAGGCCATGACTTGGGTGATATCTCTAATTATAATTAAAGGCATTCCTTGAACTTGATTGATTTACAAGTATGACTTAATAACCAACCACATACACACTTTTGAAAAGAAAACAAAAATACTCATATCATTATGAGCTTAGTATCCTATGCTTTTTCACTCTGCTTATGAGAAAGAACCATTCTATATGAACAAAAGAAAATTATTAAATATTTTAAAAAGGAATTTAAATAATCTAAAAAGAGAGAAAAGAACATAAAATGGACGAGGATTTTATTAATTTCACTACTTAGCACTTTTTAACTAACTTTACACATTTGCATGAAAATAAGGAAATTAAAAGAGACGTGAACGCATAAATCTTTTGCCGATTTCGAATATAAAGTAAAGTAAGAAGACAGACAGACACATGATTACTTATAATCCTTGTTTTACTTCTCTTGATTATCTTGTGTTTGATCTCGAGTTTTGTGTGATTAAGCATAACTAATGTTTTTGTTTTCATATAAATTTAACTCTGTAAATAGTATTTTCCTTTGAACAGATTTGGTGATGATGGACATGAAGTGTTCTTGGAAGTTTCTGACAAGTGTTTTCATAATATCATCTCTCCTTGGCTCTTGTTCTGCTTACCAAAGCGTTAATCCTGTTGATGCTCGAGAAGACACCGAAGAACATTATGTGACACTGCAAGTAGATGTGTCTAACTCCACATCACGACCCATTCCTGAAACCCTTTTTGGGATCTTCTTTGAGGTTTTGCAGCCACAACTTCATGACTTCTCTTAGCTTTTGTCACCAAAATATTACATGTTCTGATGTTTAAAGTTTCAACTTAGTTCTTGAAAAAAGAACTGAATCTCCTATTAATGACAGGAAATTAATCATGCTGGAGCAGGTGGCCTGTGGGCTGAACTTGTTAGCAACAGAGGTTTTGTTTGGATTTTAAATCTCCTATAAGAGTTTTCATGAATGGTGATAATAACATAGTACTATCTTGCTTTAGGATTTGAAGCTGGTGGACAAAACGTTCCTTCTAATATCTGGCCTTGGTCCATTATTGGAGATGAATCATCCATATCTGTAGTTACAGACCGTTCTTCATGTTTTGAGCGCAACAAAATTGCACTTAGAATGGATGTGCTTTCTGGTTCTCCATCACAAGGAGTCGGGGTTTATAACCCGGGTTACTGGGGCATGGTACATTGTATAATAATACTCTCTGTTTACTATTTTCTCTTATGATTAAATAAAACTTCTATTTTTGTTGCAGAACGTTGAAGAAGGAAAGAAATACAAGGTGACCCTTTATGTGCGTTCCACTGGGAACATGGATGTGTCTGTGTCCATGACAAGTTCGAATGGATCATTGACTCTGGCTTCAGAAAAGATTATGTAATAGAGAGAAACTTTCAAAGTCTTTTTTTCAGTAGTTTTTCAAGACTGGTTTGTTTATCATTTTGATTACTTGCAGAGCTTTGGCTTCTGATGTTTCAAACTGGACAAAGAAGGAAGTGATTTTGGAGGCAAATGGAACAGATGATGGTGCAAGACTTCAGCTGACAACAACAAAAAATGGTTCAATCTGGTTTGATCAAGTCTCAGCTATGCCTATGGATACTTATAAGGTTTGTTCACTTCTCTAAGAAACGGCCTAGAGTCATCAAGATAATAATGCATCTTTTGGTTTTCTTTGTTGATCACAGGGACATGGCTTTAGGAATGATCTTTTCCAAATGATGGTTGATCTAAAACCCCGTTTCATCCGTTTCCCAGGTAAAAAATCTCTAAAGAGCAAAATACCATTTCACTTCATGTTACCTTTAGTAATATATATGAACTAAGATGACTTATCAATATTTATTTGTGAGTTAGGTGGTTGTTTTGTGGAGGGTGAATGGTTAAGCAACGCATTCCGATGGAAAGAAACTGTTGGAGCTTGGGAAGAGAGACCTGGCCACTTTGGTGATGTTTGGAAGTACTGGACTGATGATGGTCTTGGCCACTTTGAGTTCTTGCAGCTGGCTGAAGATATAGGTGCAGCACCAATATGGGTGTTTAACAGTGGTAATTATTCAGTTAACACTTGTTCTACTTTCACTACTACTTGTATTTGACCTCTTTGTATCTGTTGCAGGAATCAGTCATAAAGAACAAGTTGAAACAGCAAGTATCATGCCATTTGTTCAAGTAGTTCCCATGAAACTCTCTCTCTGCTTCAGTTAAAGAGAATGATAGTGGCTCATTAGTGTACAGTGACAAAACTAAAAAATGTGCTTCAGGAAGCGCTAGATGGTATTGAGTTTGCTCGTGGTGATGCTAATTCTACATGGGGATCAGTTCGAGCTGCAATGGGACATCCAAAGCCTTTTAACCTTAACTATGTTGCGGTCGGGAATGAAGATTGTTGGCAGAAATACACATACTACAAAGGTTTTAACATTAGCTATGAAGATAAAGGAGCTTTGATCGATCATATACTAAAATTATAGATACACAACCTTTTTTCTGGTTCAGGAAACTACATAGAGTTCTATAATGCTATCAAGAAAGCCTATCCAGACATCAAAATCATCTCCAACTGCGATGGATCTTCTCAACCACTCGATCACCCCGCTGATTACTATGATTATCACGTAAAAACGTTTAAAGTTGCAATCAAACTGTGTTCATTGCTTCTCAATGTTATAGTATCTCCTTTCGTTACAGATTTACACTCTTGCCGGGGAGTTGTTCTCCATGTCCCATAAGTTTGACAATACATCTCGTGATGGTCCAAAGGTGATAGAGAAAACTTCATTTTAAGCATAACAAAACCTCTTGTAATGATGAAGCTTTGAGCACTGTTTTTTTGCTTGGATCACCACAGGCTTTTGTTAGTGAATACGCTGTGAACGTAACAGATGCTAATAATGGAAACCTTCTAGCTGCTCTTAGTGAAGCAGGTTTCCTCCTTGGTTTGGAAAAGAACAGGTTTTTCTTTACATAAAACTTTTCTCGTCTTCTCTGGTTTGGACAACTACAGAACAAACGTTTTTTAAGTTTTACTGCATTATATTGTTGCAGTGACGTTGTGGGAATGGTAAGTTATGCACCTCTCTTCATCAACATAAACGACAAATAGTAAGTATCTCTCTCTCACGTCTTTAGTTACATTTTCATCTCACCTTACACTGAATATTTTAGTCAGAGATCATCAAGACTTACGTTGCTTTGTTTTTTTTTTTTGCTTTATCAGTTGGATTCCAGATGCAATAGTTTTCAACTCCTCTCATTTGTATGGAACACCAAGCTACTGGGTCCAACAATTCTTCAGAGAGTCAAGTGGAGCAACTCTTCTCAAGTCTACTCTCGAGGGAGATTCTTCTTATGTTGAAGCATCTGCCATATCCTTCCAAACCAATGGCTCAGATTACATCCAGATTAAGGTTTGCGTTATATATATGTAGTGATTACTTGACAAATATGAGTTCTGCTTCTGACAAAAAATGGTTGATATATATATATATATATTGCAGGCTGTTAACTTTAAAAACATAACAGTTAATCTGAAGGTAAAGATGACAGGACTGGACACAAAAGTATCTGCAACAAAAAAGAAAGTACTTACATCTGCCAATGTGATGGATGAGAATTCATTCTCCAACCCAGAGATGGTAAGACTGGATGTAGAGTCAAATCACATATCACTTGTTCTCCTTCTGCCTTATGGTTGTTGAATCACGTTGGCTAAGTTTTTTTTTTTTTTTGGGTCTCATCCTTTCATAAAAAGATTGTACCACATGAGAGCTTGATGGTGATGCCCGAGGGGGAGCTGACGGTTGTTCTCCCGCCGAACTCCTTCGATTTGCTTAAAGAAGCTGCATATATAAAAATGCCAGTATCTGGTTCCTACACGATGTGAAGAGTGTAATAATAGCAAAGCACCAGAGTTTTATGTCCTACGTATTTAGTAGTGAATAAATGTGCAGAGGCTTGATTAAAATCACGGTTTTCCCCAGTTGGATAACTTGACATAACAAAATTAAGATCCACCAAATAAAACTCTAAAGGTGAAAGGCTCATCAAATGAGTACATTCGTCGTGACAAAGCAAACAAGTCAAGAAAGAAACAATGATAAGAATATGTAGTAGTAGTGTCTTAAAAGTAAGTCCGATAAAAGAAAACTAGTAAACATTTATTCCAGAGACCAGATAGTAGATAAGCAAACTCAAAGAGAGAGCCTTTCTCATACGACTTGGTAATTCTGTGTTATCAGCTGCGTCCTCTGCACAAACTTTGGAGTCGCACCACCACCTCCTCTCAGAGGAATCATTCCATTCACCTGCACCACCGTTATGTACACACCCCTCTCATTAATATGTTAATAATCAAACACAATTATGAGATGGAAATTTTCAACAAGATTCTCATACCTTCAAGCCACTGTATGTAGTGGTGGCTGCAAACTGAACAGATATGGGGAAGAACACAGATGAATCAACTGGTGGCACCACAAACTCCATTGACCCACTGCACATGTTTTTATATTTTATTATCCTAAGCTCTACTATATAAAAACATATGTTGTCCTCATTTACTTACCTGCGGTTTGAGTTGTCGATGAGAAGTATAGACCATTCCACAACAGAATTTCTTGAGTCGTACCTGATAATATTCACAACGGTATGGTTGGTTCTTACGATCGGACAAAACAATTATGAGTTTCAAGTTTAAGAAACAGAGAGAAAAAACAAAGCAAATCAATTTTCAAACCTCCAGTCCCCATCGCACTGTTTAACGATTGGCGCATCTCTCAGAGCAGGAAGAGGTACGGAGATGATAACATTAGTCAGATCAAACATGGACGAGGCTTCATATTCGATGCTCACATATGTCTCGTTTCCAGAGACTGAAGGCCAGCAGTTGACTGCACCAGACAAACGATTTCCATGAATAGGTCAAACATTTAAATGTAAAACTTGTCAAAAACGGACTAAGCTAATCTGCAAAGTCTTACTTGTTAGTGGCACCATCGACTCGTCTGCTCTTTGCATTCTCCACCTCAGAAGACCAACGCCATCTCCACCTTGACCAGTGGGAAATGGCTGATCAGGTCTCTTCAGCCCAAGAATACTCTCGCTATTAAAGAGTTCTCTGTTGATGTTGGGATGTGTCTTGAAAAGAATTTCAGGGTTTCCACCGGTTTCAATCTGAAGACAAATTAAAAGATTGAAAATTTCGTAAAAACAAATTACGGAAAGTGATATACTCAATAGAACTATAAAAAGCCCTAGGAGACTCTTGGAAATAGTTTTACCTGAACTTGGACAAACCCATCTTCTTGGTTAAGAATTTGAAGCGACAGGGTTCCCTGCATGTCAAAGCTACTGATTCCACCATCTCGTCTCAATGCGACATTGAGCTTCTCTTCGACAGTTAATGTGAAAGGATCAGTTGGAGCTGCGACAGCTGCTCTGGTTTGGCTAGTAGGCTTAACATCTTCAATGATGTCTTCACCTTCGGCTTTAAGGGACTCCATTAACTGGTTCTTTCCTGACTTGCCAAGTTTCATGCCAGAACTCTTAGGAGCAGCAGTAACGGAAGACCGTGATCGATCTGTGAGGTTAAGCACAGCGAAAAAATATTATTAGAAAGCAGATAGATTTTGTTATATAAATAAAGTACATCATTAAATAGAAACGCTGAACAAACCACAGATGGAGTTGGAGCATTTCTATTAAAGAAACTGTAGGATAGAGCGTCAGCTGCGAAGCATTGGTTAAAACAAACTAACCTTTAGCCTTCGTATTGATAGGCTCAACATCTGAAAGCATGCCAAACCCAGGACCACTTCCGAAACCACCGCCAGGACCATGAGAGATGCTCAAGTCACTGAAACTACTGTCAAGTCTACCAGATCCCATTGAACTCATAGACGAAAATCCTCCCTTATCACCTCTAGTCTTTTCAATCTGGGAATTGCATATGAAATATTAATAGGAGTTACAAATATAACACAAGAAGCAGGGTGCGCTCCTGTCATCTACCTTGCTTTTGTCAATCTCATTAGCCTTCCGCTTCATCACGTCTTTGGTGTCATTGATCTTGCTCTGCATTACCAGTTTATGCAACTTCTCCTCGTGACTTTCCATCTCACAGTACTGCTTCACTTGTGCAACGGTCACACTTTCCTTGTGCCCAAGAGAAATGACTTCATCAAAAGCAAATATCAGCTCAAAAGCAGCCCTTCCAATCCCTTCCTCATCTAAAGACATTGAATACTCAGGTACCTAGAAATAGTCAAGCGATAATCAAGTGATCAAAAGGCACGCCCAGACTTCGTCTGTAGGGAAATCATTTGAAATATTAATTTCATCCCTCCCACATATAGAAAGTAAAGTTGATGAAACTATGAGCTGCCAGGCTTCAATAAAGATATGGTGCTAGCAGAAGTAGCCACACTCACTTGCACAATAAATAAATGCGAATACAAATGCAGACTGAAGTAAATAAACTCCTCGAAAAAGTAGCTGAATTAAAAGTAAAAGAAAAAAGAAGCATACCAGTTTGGAGAGCATCCTGAGGGTGTCGAGATCTTCTAGAATGTTGCTCTGCTTAGTTGTAACAAGAAGCAGGAACAGAGCCTCAATAGGCTGATATACGTATCGCACATTATCTGTCTCGATATAGGTATGCTGCTTGCCCATGCCAACAAGCTTAGGAAAAGCTGCAAGGAGACCTTCAATTCGGATACGTGACATATCCACATACTGTCTGGAAACAAGCACTATAAATAAAAAGAGCAAAGTCAGGGAAAACGGAAAAAAAAGGGACAACAATGATCTTTGATAGAACATATAATGGATTGTAATACAAGAGACGCTCACCTTTTCCAGACTTGCTCACGATGGAAGCAGCAAGTACGACCTAATATAAACAACAGGTTACAACGTTAGCAATGACTAGAAAACTCATATAAACTCTTAACAACACTTTTTTAATATTTTACAAATCATAAGATAGAACCCAATACCATTTTGATTTGATTTTCAGGCTCCAACAGTCAAGACTATAAGAACGGTAATCTGAATCTGAAATACAAAGAACCAAATCGTTTTAAGTAAATCAAGATAGTGTGGTATCAATAATGCCTAAAATCAACCACGAGATCAAAAAGGAACAAACGAGATTTGATCTTCGGAATCACAAATCGAGTAAAATAGAATAGATCTAGCATCTGGTAGCGAAGGAATACATATAAGCAAACGAATTCAAAAGAATTCTGCAGATCCGTCGGATCCAACGGATCAGATCTAAGAGCTATCATAGGCACATAATCGAGAAACATAACTGTAGGATCAAAATCATCCAACGCAGGTAATATTCAGAAACACTAGCAAAAAAAAGGATCGCAAAGGCTCCCTGGAGAAATCTTGAGAGCGAGAAAATTCATAGAATGTAGATCCAATAGTACAGAAGTGAAAGGCAGAGAGAAAATTCATACAAAGGAGATCCGTAAACACGAGCAGAAGTTAAGGCGAAGAGCAAAGGAAGAAGACGATACCAGAGACTGATCAACGGCGATGATGATGAATAGGCACTTCTTCACAAGCTCGCTGAGTAAAAGGGGAGTTTCGATTAAATCTCGGTAGTATATTAGGTCCACTATAAATATATTGGGCCGTATTACTTCCTTATTGGGCTTTCTTATTCTTAAATTCTGGTGAAGACCGACATTCGGTTAATCCCGGTTTAACCTAATATACTACCGAGTTTTGGTTAAATCTCGGTAGTATATTATGTCGACTATAAATATACTGGGCCGTATTAGTTCCTTATTGGGCTTTCTTATTCTTAAATTCTGGTGAAGACCGACTTTCGGTTAAGCCCGGTTTAACACCTGAAAGGAATGTTGTTAACTCTGACTGTAGCAATCAATCTTCAAAGAAGTCAATTTCGTTTCTAGGGTTTTTGATTGATTCCAAGTCAGCACCGGAAAGGTTACTCTCTTCCTCTAGTCTCTTTCTTTTTCTCTGAGTCGCTATCTCCAGTTTTCACTTTGAAAGTATGAGATTTATATTTTTATAAAAGATGTAGAAGAAACTGATGTAGACAAGGACTAATCAAGTTGAAGGGTTTGTGTTTTTTTCTTTAGTAAAAAAAAAAGTTGTCTGCTTTATGGTTTTTAGAGATTTCACTTGATAGAAAGTAATAGGATTGATTCAGTCAACTTTTGATTATTGAGATTCAGGTAGTTGTGCTCTTTGTAAGCAGATGATTAAGTCTTCTCTTTGTGTGTAGGAGAAGGATTTGTGTTGATGGCAGCTTTGCAAATGTCTCGTGAATGGATCGGTATTCAGCAGTTCCCACCTGCTACTCAATCTAAGTTGCTCGAGATCCTTGGCAAGTTCAAAGAAGAGGTTCCCTTCTTATTTTTAGCTCTGCTCACTGCTTGTTAAATGTATCTCTAGTTTTAATATCTAATGTGGAAGAGTGATAAAATGGTGTAGGATGTGAGCTCGCTAACAGTACTTGTAATGGGGAAAGGTGGTGTTGGAAAGTCATCTACTGTGAACTCAGTTATAGGTGAAAAAGCTGCTGCAGTCAGTACTTTCCAGGTGTCTGATGCTCTTTCATGACTGTTGGTTCAAGTTTCCTGCATCTTTTTCTTATGTAAAGTGTGTTGGTTTCCCTCTTTGTAGTCTGAAGGACTGAGACCATCCTTGGTCTCTCGCTCAAGGTCGGGTTTTACATTGAATATCATCGACACTCCTGGTCTTATTGAGGGAGGATATGTTAATGATCAAGCTGTCAACCTTATAAAAGGGTACGTTGAACTTTTACCAGGTCTAACAATTTATTCACCTAGTATGGGGGAGTAAATTTTGATTGCTCGGTTTTAAATTTTGAACAGATTTCTCCTGAACAAGACGATAGATGTGCTACTATACGTAGACCGTTTGGATGTGTATCGGGTAGATGACTTGGATAAGCAGGTGGTCACGGCTATAACAGATGCATTTGGTAAAGAGATATGGAAGAAGTCTGCTCTTGTCCTCAGTCATGCTCAGTTCTCTTCACCGGACGGGTTAAATTATGATCTCTTTGTCTCAAGAAGATCCGATGCTCTTCTGAAACTGATCCGTGCTAGCGCTCAACTGAAGAAACAGGATATGCAGGTTCCTCCTTTATAACTAATATAGTAATAGTCAGGTCACTAGATTCCGTTTTTAAACTCTGAATGTTTTGTTCCTAGGATTCATCTATTCCTGTTATTCTTGTTGAGAACAGCGGAAGATGTAATAAGAATGAAAGCGATGAAAAGGTGAGTTGATTAGTTATCTACTTGCTGCGTCTTTGTTTTAGTCAGGACAATCCTGTAATTGGTTTTTCACCAAACATGTGACAGATTCTTCCAGACGGAACTAGTTGGATTCCTAATCTGTACAAGACAATCACAGAGATCTTCTTCAATGGCAACAACTCGATTCACGTCGACAAGAAACTGGTGGAAGGGCCAAACCCAAACGCAAGAGGAAAACGATTTATTCCTTTAATCTTTGCATTCCAAGTAAGCCTCTAAACCACAAAGTTTAACCTTCTTGATTATGTATATTGCACAAGCTTTAAAGACTAGATTATGATGTTTTGATGGTTTGAATACAGTACCTGCTTGTCATGAAGCCATTGGTTCGAGCAATCAAGTCCGATGTCTCTGGAGAGAGTAAACCGACGTGGGAGATGCGAGATTCCGGTTCAGCAAGTCGAAGGTCTTAAACTCGGGTTTGGTTTTGGTTCGTCTTGAGAAAATTTCCATAGTCGAAATATATATGGTTTAACTGATTTTACTGTCTGTAATGACATTGTAAGCTTTATGTATTGATCTTCTTTTGCTACGTCGTAATTAACCCATGATGATGATTCACTACGAAGAGATGGTAATTACGTAACTAACCTATTAATGATAAAGTTAACCGGTTAACCGCTACGTGGCGGTTATATTTGACGCGATGCAAATTTTGAACTATTTAATTTAAAAAAAAAAAACGGAAACCGACGTGAAGAGGTAACAGAGAAGACACGGTGGTTCGGAGTTTTTGAAATTGTCTTCTTCCTCGATTTCAGATCAAGTTTTTGAATCGTGTTAGTGAAATTAGGGTTTTCGATTTGAAAGCATTTGCTTTATCAAGGAGGGGTGCGATTGTGTTAGTCAAACCCAGATCAAATGTCAGCATCAACGATGTCCCTCACGGCGACTCCGTCAAAGCGGACGCCGATTGTTGCCGGAGAGAAGAAATCCAACTTCGATTTCCCGCCAAGCGAATCGCTTGCTAACGGTGAAGCCGGTGGTGCGACCAGGGATCCAATCTTCGCCGAGGCTGTGACTGATCGATCTAAAGGCCAAGACTTGGGTCCCGTAACGAGGAGGGTTGCTTCCACCGCGAATGGAACAAACACAACAACCTCCACGCAGCGGCGGACAAGGAAGGTAGCCGCTCCTAAGCCTGAGAAAGCGCGGTGGAAGAGAGTGGTGAGGATATTCGCGAAGCAGCTTGTGGCTCTTTTGATCATCGTTGGGTTGATTCAGATGACGAGGAAACTAATTGCTTCTCCGTCTATGTCTTCTTCTTCTTCCTCCTTTGAAACGGAGATGGCGTTTTCGGGATTGGAGAGTCGAATTGCGGAAGTAGATGGTCTTGTAAAGGCCACGACGAGTACGATGCAAGTTCAAGTTGAGTTACTTGATAAGAAGATTGAAAAGGAAGCCAAAACGTTGAGGCAAGAACTCGAGACGAAAGCTTCTGCGTTCCAGAGTGAGTTGAAGAAGATAGAATCTAAGACCGAGTCACTAGAGAAGTCACTAGAAGAAGTAAACGCTAAACCTTTCGTGTCGAGAGATGAGTTCGAGAGGGTTTACGAGGAGTTAAAGAAAGGTAATGTCGATGATTCTGCGTTTAGCGAGGTTAGCATTGATGAGTTAAGGGCTTATGCTCGTGACATGATGGAGAAAGAGATTGAAAAGCATGCTGCTGATGGTCTTGGTAGAGTGGATTATGCTTTGGCGTCTGGTGGTGCTTTTGTGATGCATCATTCAGATCCGTATCTTGTTGGGAAAGGGAGTACCTGGTTTGCGACAGGCAGTGGACGTGCTTATACCAATGCGGTTAAGATGTTATCTCCGAGTTTTGGGGAGCCTGGTCAGTGTTTTGCTTTGAAAGGTAGTAATGGTTATGTTCAAATCAGGCTGAGAGGACCAATCGTACCTGAGGCTTTCACCTTGGAGCATGTAGCTAAGGTAATGTGACTTGCACTGCAAAAGATTCACTATTTTAGGATTAGTTTTCTTCTTCTGTGCTCGTTATATATTTGGTAAAGATATTAGCTCACATCAGGAGTGGTTATGTAAAATGGTTTGATATTGAGATGCCTGGTAGATGCCAAGTTGCAACATTTATGAAATTGTTTGGCTAAGCTTTGCGGTTTGGTTACGGTTAAAAACATGCACTGTAGTGGGCTAGTAGGTTTCCAATATACTTCTCCAGTTCTCTGTGTGTCCCCTTACCTTTAGAAGTTTCTTTAAGACTTGTTGCCCTTGGGTTACTTACTTTTTACACTGCTTGAAAGTCAATCTTTGATCAGCTTTTGGATAATTTTTGGGGAGTATATACACTGACCTGATTGATTCATGCATTGTGAACAGAGCGTGGCGTACGATAGATCGAGTGCTCCAAAAGATTGTCTCGTATCAGGATGGCTGCAAGGACAAGGACAGGAATCCTCAGAGGAGACAGAGAAGATGCAACGTCTAACAGAGTTCACTTACGACCTAGACAGGTCGAACGCACAGACATTCAACGTCTTAGAATCATCAGGCGCTGGTCTGGTGGATACTGTCAGGCTAGACTTCACCTCCAACCACGGAAGCAACTCCCACACTTGCATCTACCGGTTCAGGGTTCATGGGCGTGCACCAGACCCAGTCCCTGTTGTGGAAACACAGCCTTGATTTACTGCAACTGGATAAACCTCTTGTGTTTTTGTAACATTCATGCGTCCTCATCTCTTTTGTTGCCTGTTTTTTTGGAAAGGAAAAGAAAGTATCAAAGTCTGTGATAAGACAGACCAGTAAAGAATTGTTTGGTTTTGCTCGTCTTCGTTGTGCTACCTTTCGGTTTTGGTTTAAGAATTCGTAAATTTGTGAACCGGAATCAACAGAACGAAAAGTAATTAGGTTTCGAACATAAACATTCCACATGTTATAATGCTATTGCCACAAACAAACCTTTGGACTTGGGTAGAGTATTTATCATCTAATGTGTTTGTAAAAAAGGTGGACAGTAGTGTTGATTTGTGCAAGTCTTTCGGTTCGTATCAACCATGGCAACACAACACAATAAGAATCCAGCTGTTTGATTTGCTTAACAAATTTGCCAGCTAAGAAATTTAATAATATGAATAATTTCTTACATTATATTCTCTATAAATTATTATAAAGATATTAAGATTTTTTTCAGTAAATGTAGGTATGTGCATGATTGTGCATACATATATAATATATAGAGGTAATGACAGTTTGATCTCTCAATAAATTCATCTATTTAGGTGTTGTAGTTTGACTATTCACGTGTGTTTATTATATAAATCAATTCTTTCGTTTGGAAAGAGTATAACTAATTTGGGTCTAACTTGTAAGTATAACAAATAAGGTGATGGTTTAAGAATTAATAAAAAAATTATTATAAACGAGTCTTTCCTTCCCCCTGAAGTTCCGCAACACCTCACATGTATTCATTTTAACTTCATTCTAATTAATCATTATGTATTTGCTTTATGAATCATAGGCATTACTATTTGTATTAATTTTGCTAGTTTATTTCCAAGAGGATTTTGAAACTTATATTCTCTGATCAATGATGATCTTATTGTCGACATGCATGTGATATATAGTACGAATGTTTTCTAAATAATTCATATTACTATTGACGTTTATATTCAAAAATGTAAGGAAAACTTGAGGTCGAATTTGTATATATTGTATTTTTATTTGTTTTTATATATATATTGTATTTTTAATTGGTGTGTATATCTTGTAAGATATCTTGTACAAATACATGATCAAGAAAAGAATGTAGTGAAATTAAGGTACCATCGAATTATGCCAGCTCTAGTAGCACATGTCTGTATGTGTATGCAACAGCTTGGATATGTATATATGGTAATAAAACAATGATTAAAACCATATAAAAACAATTAACTGCCTTGAATTCTTTTGTCGAGAAAGAAAAAAAATAAACTGCCTTAAACTATGGTTTTTGAAAAACTCGCTCTAAAAGTTGATATGAACGTAGGTTCTACTCTAGACTCATACAATTTCGATATTTGAAGCCATATCATATACTAAGGGCATGATTAATGCAGGTCTCTTAACAAGGGGTTCTTATTTTTTAAGAGACCGTATCTTAATTATAACTAAGAAAACTTAAGAACCGTCTCTTAAATAAGAGACATAAGAGACGTCTCTTATCCGGAAAAATGTAAAAAAAAAAAAAAAAATTAAAAAGAGGACAAAAAAATTAAGAACCCCATCTTAAGAGACCCGGGTTAAAGATGGCCTAAGGGCATGATTAATGAGAGCTCTTAAGAGGGGCTCTTACACTGTTTGCGGGCCCTACTGCCACGTGGCGATCCGTAATTGGTTCGTTTTTTAATTTTTTTTTTTAATTTTTTTTTTTTAAGAAAAAGGAAAAAGAAAAAAATAAAAAAAAAAATAAAAAAAAAATAGGAACCCCACTAGGGGTTCCTTGGATAATCATGCTCTAATATTCATATATTTTGGTCAATGTACGGCTCCGACAATCTGTTGCACTCCATTGGATCTTACGGTAACTTATTCAAGAGAGCATCTATTAAAATCTAGAAAGTTCATTATTTGATCAAAAATGAAATGACTTATATATACTTGCCAATATATACTTTCATAAAAGTTATGTATAATTTGTCCTCGGTCTAATAATTACTAAACAAGGCAACATGCATTACATTATTCATTAAGTTTCTCTACCATGCATGCTTTAAATAGGACACGCTCTTAATTAGAAGACATCAAGACAGAAGAAATAAAAACTCAAAAACTAAAACAATGCAAACACAACACTTCTCTTCATCTCTCTTGTTCCTCACTCTTGTCTGTCTGTCATGGGCTTTGCTAATCTCATCGATGCAGCCTCCATCACAGGCACCCTCTCAGCCACCGTCACAGCATCCTTCACAGCCACCAACACAGCCACCAACACAACCTCCATCACAACCACCGTCTCAGCCTCCATCACAGCCACCAACACAACCTCCAGCGCAGTCTCCCTCACAACAAGCCAACGTCGCTTGTAAATCAACTCCTTACCCGAAGCTATGCCGCACAATCCTCTCGGCCTTCAAATCCTCACCGTCCGATCCATACCGTTACGGAAAGTTCACACTCAAGCAATGCCTCAAACAAGCACGTCGCCTTTCCAAAGTCATCAACCGCTTTGCACAGCGCGTGGAGAAAGATCCTCGAGCGTCCACACCTGAAGAGGTCAGCGCAGTTGCTGACTGCGGCGACCTGGCGGCACTTAACGTTGAATACCTTGAAACGGTTACGGATGAGCTGAAAGCAGCGGAGCTTATGACGGAGGCGCTCGTTGATCGTGTCTCGAGTCTTCTTGGCGGAGTCGTGACCAACCAGCAGACGTGCCTCGACGGTCTTGTGGACGCTAAGAGCGTGTTTGCCACGGTGCTTGGATCGCCGTTGGGGAACATCACGCAGCTCTACAGTGTATCGTTGGGCCTTGTGAGTCACGCGCTTAACCGTAATCTGAAACGGTATAAAGGATCCAAGGGGAAAATCTTTGGTGGTGGTAATAAAGCTGTTCGTGAACCGCTCGAGACTTTGATTAAGGTAACCATTACTATTAATGTGATTTTAAAATCATTTACGACAAAAATAGCCTAAACAATAGACTAATCTATTATGTCAGATCGGAATGTTTAGATATATTAAGAAATTATTAGATAAAGTATCATTTTTCCGAAGGTACTTTAAGTTCTTCAAAAGGTCGTTAATTACTTTTATTGAATGTTTCCTAACTAATAATGAATACGTAAATGTGAAAATAATAATTTTTTACTAGGTCTAAGCATCCAGTGGTGGACGGTGGATATTTCAAAATACTGATATTAAATGAACATTAGCGGATATATTAATATTAATATTTAGTTATAAAATTTTTAATTTTACAAAAAAATCAATATAAAATATTATGCAGAAATTTTGAGTTGAGTTTCTTATAAAGTTAAAAACTCTACAGTTAAATATTAAAAGCATCCTAATTAAAATTTTTAGCTCGGGGATTTTCAAAATACATATATTTGTATATATATTAATATTAGTATTTAACTATGAAATTTTTAATTTTACGGAAAATTTAACCTCAGAACAGAACTCCAAGTGGAATAGCTCTTATATCCTATACAAGTTAACAGTTGTTAACATATAATATAATGTAATATATATAATATAATTTTTTGACTAAAGGGGGAAATGATATATAAGATGGTATAAGATGTAATGTGTATTTAGAAACAAATGAATTCATTGCTAATATATTATTTGGGTTCTTATTTTTTTTTTTTTTTTTGTGGATTAAAAAAAAGAATTTTTTTTTAAAAACGAACCAATCACGGGTTGTCACGTGTCAGTGGAGCCCGTGAACAGTGTAAAAAATCATCAAAAACAAATTCTTAATTAGAGATTTTAGGAGATGGTTCTTACACTGTTCACGGATCTCACATGTCAGTGGAGTCCGCGAACAGTGCAAAAACCCCCCTCTAAGAAACTCAAATAAAGATGCTCTAATTGCTCTTGGAAAACATGCATAATTTTCGTTTTGGGTGTACGTAACTAGGACACCCAATAATGGCACATGGCCAGATATATAGCATTAGGTCAACAAAACTGTGAGAACATATTGAAATGCCTTTTGAGTTTTGACTTTCAATTTTAAAAATACAAACATTATTTATATGAAACTTAACACGAAATTAAAATAACGAAAGAAATACGAATAAAATCACATGGGTCCACATGATCTTTTCGGCCAATCAATACCCTCACATGGATTCCCCTTATGTACACAACTTTTTATCATGTTCATTACTTTTATAAGCATCAACACGATCGTTGTACGAAAATGTGCATTATTTTAGCATTAATTTTTAAGTATATAATAAACTAACAATAAAGTAAATAAAAAAAACTAAACATGTTTGTAGGTTTTACGCAAAACATGCGACAAGAGCAAGGAGTGTAGGCATGATAGGAGTTTAGGTGAGCTAGGGGAAACGAGCGGTGGCTCAATCCTCGTAAGAGAAGCAGTGATCGTCGGTCCATACGAAAACGATAACTTCACCACCATAACCGAGGCCGTTGCTGCAGCACCTAACAAAACATTACCGGAGGATGGCTACTTCGTCATCTATGCAAGGGAAGGTCTTTACGAAGAATATATTGTCATCTCAAATAAAAAACGAAACATAATGCTTATTGGAGATGGAATCAATAAAACCATCATTACTGGAAACCACAGTTTTATTGATGGCTGGACTACTTACAATTCTTCAACCTTTGGTAAAATATTTTCATGTTTTTTTAACTTACATTTGTAATGGTTTGATACCAAATTATAATTGTGTTTACAATTGGCGTTTTGTAGCGGTGGTGGGAGATCGATTTGTTGCAGTTGATGTGACATTCCGAAACACAGCTGGACCGGAGAAGCACCAGGCCGTGGCCGTGAGAAATAATGCGGATGGTTCAACATTTTATCGGTGTAGTTTCGAAGGCTATCAAGATACTCTCTACGTACATTCTTTAAGACAGTTTTACCGTGAATGTGACATATACGGTATGATATATCTATACCATAAACTTTTAACATCAAACTAACACAACAAATATATTTTAAATCATTTTAATTTTTTGTTACAGGTACCGTAGATTTTATTTTCGGAAACGCAGCTGCAGTGTTTCAAAACTGCAATATATATGCTAGAAAACCGATGGTAAACCAGAAAAATGCAGTGACAGCCCATGGAAGAACCGACCCAAACCAAAAAACCGGAATCTCCATAATCAATTGTACAATTGGAGCTGCCCCGGACCTCGCGGCTGACCCCAAACCAGCCATGACATTTCTTGGACGGCCATGGAAGCTTTACTCGAGGACGGTATACATCCAATCATACATCAGTGATGCTATTCAACCAGTGGGATGGCTAGAATGGAATGGTACAACCGGGCTAGATACGATCTCATATGGTGAATATGACAACTTTGGACCGGGTGCTAATACAACCAAGAGGGTCCAGTGGCCAGGTTATAGCCTATTGAACTTGGCACAAGCCATGAACTTCACCGTGTATAATTTCACTTTGGGAGACACTTGGTTGCCTCAGACCGATATTCCCTTTTACGGCGGTTTGCTTCACACAGAATGAAAATGTACTTCCATATCATATACATAATTGATCCTGCCCCATTTTATTAATGCACTTATAATTTTATTCATTTTTCTTGTTTGAAATCTGTATTGGTTGTTACTTGCCATGTATTAGGGACCAAATAATCTATAATACATGATGAGTGTTGTCTTGCTTAGTCAACCAACCCCTCTCTTCATACATAAGTGGAATTATTAATTATTATTTTACTCACATCAGAGATAATTTTTAAGGTTTAAAAACATTAACGAAAGAGTGAAAACATGAAAGAATTTATGTAACGCTAAAAAACATGGTTTCTTTAACAATCTAACCTCTTTTCCTTTTTCACTTCTCAAAAATGATGGTTTTGTTAGTTACTAAGAGCAGGATTAACCGGGGTCTCTTAAGGTGGGGTTCTTAGCTTTTCTAAGAGACGTATCTTAGCTTTTAACTAAGAAAAGCTAAGAACCGTCTCTTAAATAAGAACCATAAGAGCCGTCTCTTAGCGAGAAAAATACAAAAAAAAAAAAAAAAAACAAATTTTTCGTTAAGAATCCCACCTTAAGAGACCCGGGTTAATCATGACCTAAGACCATCAGTATCGGGAGTCCTTAACCGGGTCCTTATTAATTTTGGCTCAAAAAGAAAATGAAAAAGGGAGTAATTTGTTAAGGACTGTGTCAGAAAGTCCCAAAATAAGAAGTTTTGGGGCTGGTTCTGGGCTCGTCCTTCGTCACACGTGGCGAAACTGGATTGGAGAAGTGCTCTTTCGTCCTAGATTTTTCTTTTTTATGAAATGTAATAAAATGTTTGTAATTTTCTATTAAATGAATAAATTTGTTTTTCTTATTAGTTATTCAACTTAAAATGGTAATATCTTTTATCTTATATATGTTACTAGTTATTTCAAAAAAAAAAAATTAACCTAGGGACCAACACAAAGTCCCATCAATAATCACTATTTTCATTAAAAGTCCTTAACAATGTCCTAATCTAAATATAACAATAAAAAACTCTAAGGATCACCAAATAAGTCCCATTGATAATCATGCTCTAATATCATTGATGTTTTAACTAATTGTTTATGTTGTGTAATTTTTTGTTTTACTGAAAGCTTTCTTATATAAATTGCAGAAAAAAAGGAAAAATAATACAAGCCCACTGACTTTAGTTGTTTTTGAGCACATCCTAGCCCAGTATATATTACAGAAACCCATACCAAATCTTGTTAAAACATGTTCCGATATTTTTTTCTTCCAATTATGTGTAATGTATGTCTGAATGATATATAATTGTACAAGAGAAGTTAACTCCATTTTAGTGAGCGTTACGTTTCATCCTGCAGCTGTGTTTAGTTTTTTATGAGACTCACGTAATTCCACAGTCTTATCCACAATCGAATACGTTAACTCAATATAGTTTTACTGGATAACTATAGTGTCATGGTATTATAATACTAAACTAAGTGGTGGTTATCGTCTGATAGTAAAAGATCTACCTAATTACTCTTATTTAGGGTTGCTTTTTTTTAATCCCAAATTACCTTCATTAATTTATTCAGATAGTCATTGTAATGTGAAAATGGGTAAGTTTTAGTAGATGCCAATGGAATTATATATTCAAGCCAATTTTGTCACCAGTTCGCAACCAAGCATGCATGCGTGAACGGAATCTATTATTTGACGGAGTGTTTGTAATTCAACGTTATAGAATATGATATTGACCTATATCATATTTTAAATAATTGATCGATTTTCATGGTGACTGATCAATGTTCTGATACATGGCTTAATTAATTACCATTTACCAACTTTACAATAAGTTATCTCGTAAACATTAAATGCTTTTCATGGTAACTTATCCGTAAACATTGTGTGTATCGTACGACAGCTACTCCTTATATATATATATATACACACACACTCATGATCGCATAATAATGAACGGTATAATTGGAAAGAGTTGTATAAATGTTGTAGTCCAAGTTGTGGATCATGCCATGTGGGGGAAGGCTAAATATAGTTTTCGAATAATTAGTGACGCACTTTTATTTTGCAAAATACAATATGAAAATGAAAATATGATATATCTAACATATAGTGCTTATGTATAAAATGTATGTGACTCAGCTACTGCATTGGTAAGCTATTACCTCACCAGACTATCTTACCAGTTTCCTTATACGTCTAAACTATACAATAAAAATTTGAGTATTATTATTATATGGAGATTATTTGAAAATATATCATTATAAACAAGACAGACCACACACCAATTATGTGTTACGTGTATGAATAGAATCATCGATAGGTAAATAAATAATTTCAGCGAAGGATGGACCCATGGTACCACTGCCAATAAATAACGAGTCTTTGTGAGGGTTAAAGCCACAGCACAAGATTTTTCGAAGTCTTAAAAAGAATATTAGAGACATCATCTCCTGATAGTGTCGACATGGCTTGCAAAAACAATCTTGTTGTGAAGCAGATCATCGACTTATACGACCAGATCTCAAAGCTTGAGTGTTTGAAACCTTCAAAAAATGTCGACACTTTGTTCGGACAACTCGTGTCCACGTGCTTACCCACGGACACAAACATCGATGTCACAAAGATGAGTGAAGAAGTCAAAGACATGAGATCTAACCTCATCAAGCTATGTGGTGAAGCCGAAGGTTATTTAGAGCAACACTTCTCCACAATCTTGGGATCTTTATTACAAGAAGACCAAAACCCACTTGACCATTTAAACATCTTTCCTTACTACAACAACTACCTCAAGCTAGGCAAGCTCGAGTTCGATCTCTTGAGTCAACACTCGAACCATGTTCCCACCAAGATTGCCTTCGTTGGCTCCGGACCAATGCCTCTCACATCGATCGTCTTGGCTAAGTTTCACCTCCCTAACACAACGTTCCACAACTTTGACATTGATTCACACGCAAACACACTCGCTTCAAGCCTAGTCTCTCGCGATCCAGACCTCTCAAAACGCATGATCTTCCACACAACGGACGTGCTAAATGCCACGGAAGGGCTAGACCAGTACGACGTAGTTTTCTTGGCGGCTCTTGTGGGAATGGACAAAGAGGCAAAGGTCAAAGCCATCGAGCACTTGGAGAAACACATGGCTCCTGGAGCTGTCCTCATGCTAAGGAGTGCTCATGCTCTTAGAGCTTTCTTATATCCGATCGTTGACTCTTCTGATCTCAAAGGCTTCCAGCTCTTGACCATCTTTCATCCGACCGATGACGTGGTGAACTCGGTTGTGATCGCACGTAAGCTCGGTGGTTCGAGCACGAACGGGGTTAATGGTACTCGTGGCTGCATGTTCATGCCTTGTAACTGCTCTAAGGTCCATGCGATTATGAACAATCGTTGCAAGAAGAATAAGATGATGGAGGAGTTTAGTGCCATCGAGTAATTAAAGCAAAATAAATAAATAATGAACACATCTCATTTCTTGAGATTAAGTGTTAATGTTTTTGTCTTGTATTAATTTATCTTCTCATTTCATTTGATTTTGTGTGTTTTCATTTCAGTTGATTTTTCATGAATAAAACAATGATTTCTGTTTAATATACAATTTTGAAAATCCACGTCTATATACTATTATGTTATCATATTGGTTTTGTTTGTGATTAATGTATGTTAATCAATCTTGAGACTGAAACCACACCAAACCCATAAACGTACAATTTATAGGATACGGATTTGAAATGTTAACCTAATCAACCAAAATAATCCAAATTTTAATTTGATTTGTTTTTCAGTTTTGGACCTAAATGATCATAAATGTTTGTTGGGTACAAATTTAAAAGGACGTAAGAGGTGAAGGGAAACTATATAATTAAAATTTACAAAGATCACTCTTTTTAGTTATGGGTCAACATTACAACTTTACTCATGAACTGACAATGACGAACTCAAACGGAGACGGCGACAATCTTCGAAAACCCTAATCAGAGATCGAGGGTGGGAAACCCCTCAGCTTGAATTTCAGGTTTTCTCTGTAAAGTTTTAAGCTTTTTGGGTTTCTCTCTCTGTTTGAATCTGTAAACGGAGACTGAACAAGAGTGGTTTTTGCTTCTTCTCTGAATCTGCGATGATGGTGCATTGCATGTGATCTGGGTTTTGAAAATCTCCGATCTTTGATACTGTAAGCTACTGTTTCGTAGTTAGGATAATTGGTGAAGAAACGGAGAAATTAGAAAGGTTCACCATTTGAGTACAAGGAAGCTTGGTTTTTCAGCTATGGAAGGGAGCTTTGGGAACTATGCTGATAAGACGAGAGTGTTGGATATCAAACCATTGCGTACTCTAAGACCTGTTTTCCCCAACGGGAATCAAGCTCCTCCTTTTGTCTGCGCACCTCCTTTTGGACCTTTTCCATCTGGATTCTCACCTTTCTATCCGTTTACCTCCTCTCAAGTGAATGAAAAAACACCAGATCTCTGTCAAACCCAAAACCCACCTCAACATCAGTCTCAGATTCCAACTCAAACTCAACATCAGCCTCAGGTTCCACCTCAACAGCAGCCTCAAAATCTATCACAACCTTCGTTGGTTACTTCTTTGAGGCCATTTAGATCTTCTGAGACGTCTAATGGGGACGTGGAACCTGAGGGGTCAACTTTGAAAAGAAAGATCCCTAAAAAGCGTCAGCTTTCTGATTTCCAGAGTGGGATTAGCGCTGCTGAAAGAGATAATGGCAATAGGGAGTTGGTGATGAGTGTTCTTATGCGGTTTGATGCGTTGAGAAGAAGGTTTGCACAACTGGAGGATGCGGAGGACGCAGTTAACGGGATTATCAAACGCCCTGATTTGAAAGCAGGATCTACTTGTATGAGCAGAGGTGTCCGGACAAACACCAAGAAAAGACCAGATATTGTTCCCGGTGTTGAGATTGGTGACATATTCTTCTTCAGGTTTGAGATGTGTTTGGTTGGGTTACATTCTCCATCAATGGCTGGCATTGACTATCTGGTTGTCAAGGGAGATACAGAAGAAGAGCCTATCGCCACTAGCATTGTGTCATCTGGTTATAATGAAAGCGACAAAGGTAATATGGATGTTCTGATATATACTGGTCAGGGTGGTAATGCTGATAAAGATAAGGAAGCATCTGACCAAAAGCTAGAAAGGGGTAATCTTGCGTTGGAGAGGAGCTTGCATAGGAATAGTGCGGTTAGGGTTATAAGGGGATTGAAAGAGGCTACTCATAGGGTTAAGATCTATGTTTATGATGGGCTTTATGAGATCAAAGAGTCATGGATAGACAAAGGAAAATCTGGACACGACACCTTCAAGTATAAGCTAGTGAGAGCTCCTGGTCAACCTCCTGCATTTGCTACATGGACTGAGATCCAAAAGTGGAAGACGGGTAAGTCTTCAAGGAAAGGACTCATTCTCCCCGATCTCACTTCCGGTGTTGAAAGCATAGCTGTTTCACTTGTAAATGAAGTTGATACCGAGAATGGACCTGCTTATTTCACCTACTCCACAACGGTGAAATACTCCATGTCTTTTCAGCTGACGCAGCCTTCTATTGGATGCGCTTGTGGCAACAAATGCAAACCAGGGAACTTTGACTGTCACTGCATAAGGAAAAATGGAGGGGATTTCCCTTACACCGGGAATGATATTTTAGTTAGCCGCAAGCCTATGATATATGAGTGCAGCCCATCTTGCCCGTGCTTGACCTGCAAAAGCAAGGTGACTCAAATGGGAGTAAAAGTGAGGCTGGAAGTTTTCAAGACAGTGAATAGAGGATGGGGCTTGCGCTCATGGGATCCTATTCGTGCTGGTGCGTTTATATGTATATATGCAGGTGAGGCCAAAGACAAATCAAAGGTGCAGCAAACAATGGCTAATGATGATTATACTTTTGATACAACCCGTGTCTATAACCCTTTCAAATGGAACTATGAGCCTGGCTTAGCAGACGAAGATGCTTCTGAGGAGACGTCTGAAGAACCTGAACTCCCATTGCCTCTTATAATCAGTGCTAAGAATATTGGGAATGTTGCTCGATTCATGAATCACAGTTGCTCCCCTAATGTTTTCTGGCAGCCTGTTACGTATGAAAATAACGGTCAACTCTACTTGCAAGTCGCCTTCTTTGCCATTTCTCACATCCCTCCCATGACTGAGTTAACTTACGATTATGGTGTTTCACGACCGAACGGAGCTCAAAATGGCCATCCTTTATATGGTAAAAAGAGGTGCTTTTGCGGAACAGAGTATTGCCGTGGGTCATTTGGTTGATGCTAACGTGAAAACCCACCTTTTAGTGAACGAAAGGTTTGTTTCTCTGCGCTTTTGTTGTTATCTATATTCATAATCTCTGGATTGGTAGGCGAAGTGTTGAGTTCCTGATTAGTGGAAGTGACTGCTTTTGGTGACAGGTTTAGTGTTTTAAGTCTTCTCTTCAACGGCATAAGACACAAGCTGTGATGGATTCTTTCCTGCTTCTCCATTAAAGCCTCTATCTATTTCTCTGATCCTAGGAAATGTATCCTCAGGGTTTCTCCTCTGTTGGATATGTAGTTTTTTTTTCAGATTGTTTAGGACAAATCTATGGGAAGTTGGGAACTCGTAGCCTTTCTGTGTTTGATTAAAAGATTCGATGAAGTCAATCTAACAGTGTGTCGGTTTTATCAGAAGAAACTTCGATGAGAACTTTTAACTAAAGGGTCGTCACTTGTTAAAGAGCTTCTTGTACAGACATCACCACACATACTAAAAAAAGTACAATCAACATGTTTCACCAAAAGCTATTTTGTTCTGCTATGTCGTTAACATTGGCTATCTGTTTTCAATTATGAAATTGGACCTTAAAATCTCTGTTAAGACGGAAGATTGAGCTAAAGGACCATCTTAGACACGTGCGAAAACCGGCAACCGAAAAAAGTTGCAAAAAGTCGTTACATCACTCAAAGAAGGAATGCAAGTACAGCGGAACGGACCACCTCCTACGTCAGTACCCAGTCATATTAGATCATTGTACGGTTATTACTAATCAATGTTAAGCAGATTTCTTACCAAAGCTGGAAACTTTATGCTCTGTTTATTTGCGTCTCGGGTCTTCTCTGTCTCTCTCTCTTTTCGGAAACCCTAATCCGACGGAGCCATTTCGAAGAGCGCGCGACCTCAAAGTTCGAATTTTTCAGGTTTTCTTTTTCAAAGTTATAAGCTTTATGGGTTGTTGTTATTGTACATCTTTGAATCTGCTATCATGAATGATGGTTTCTCTGTGCATGCGTGTAATTTGGCTTTAAGGGTCTCTGATCTTTAGCTCGTAGGTTAGATTAATCTGATAAAGACTTTGACTTTCCCAGATTTCCAGCTATGGAAGGAAACTTTGGAAGCTACACTGATAAGACGAGAGTGTTGGATATCAAACCATTACGCACGCTTAGACCTGTTTTCCCCAGCGGGAATCAAGCTCCTCCTTTTGTCTGTGCACCTCCTTTTGGACCTTTTCCTCCTGGCTTCTCTCCTTTCTATCCGTTTAGCTCGTCTCAAGCAGCTAATCAACACACTCCAGATCTCAACCAAGCTCAGTATCCATCTCAACATCACCAGCCTCAGTATCCTCCGCAACATCAGCATAACAACTCAGAGCCTTCGTGGGTTACTCCTCTGAGGACATTCAGGTCTCCTGATATAACATCTAATGGGGACGTGGAGCCTGAGGGTTCAACTGTGAAAAGAAAGATCTCTAAAAAGCGTACTCCACTTGTTTGTCCTGAGAATTTCGAGAGTGGGATTAGCGTGGCTGAAAGAGAGAATGGCAATAGGAAGCTGGTGATGAGTGTTATTATGCGGTTTGATGCCTTGAGAAGAAGGTTTACCCAGCTGGAAGATGCTAAGGAAGCAGTTAGTGGGGCTATCAAACGTAGCGATTTGAAAGCAGGATCTATTTGTATGAGCAGAGGGGTCCGCACAAACACTAAGAAGAGACCAGGTATTGTTCCTGGTGTTGAGATTGGTGACGTATTCTTCTTCAGGTTTGAGATGTGTTTAGTTGGGTTACATTCTCCATCAATGGCTGGCATTGACTATCTGCTTGTTAAGGGAGAAACAGGAGAAGAGCCTATCGCCACTAGCATTGTGTCATCTGGTTATTATGATAACGACGAAGGTAATCCTGATGTTTTGGTTTATACTGGTCAGGGTGGTTGTAATGCTGATAAAGAAAAGCAAACGTCTGACCAAAAGCTAGAAAGGGGTAATCTTGCGTTGGAGAAGAGCCTGCTTAGGAATAGTCCGGTTAGGGTTATAAGGGGCTTGAAAGAGGCTTCTCAGAGTGCTAAGATCTATGTTTATGATGGGCTCTACGAGATCAAAGAGTCGTGGGTAGAGAAAGGAAAATCTGGACACAACACCTTCAAGTATAAACTAGTGAGAGCTCCTGGTCAGCCTCCTGCGTTTGCTTCATGGATTGCAATACAGAAGTGGAAGGCGGGTTTGCCTTCAAGGGAGGGACTTATTCTCCCTGATCTCACTTCCGGGGTTGAAAGCATAGGCGTTACACTTGTGAATGACGTTGATGCCGAGAATGGGCCTCCTTATTTCACCTACTCCACAACTGTGAATTACTCAGACTCGTTTAAGCTGACACATCCTTCTATTGGATGTGATTGTAGCAACTCTTGCAAGCCAGGGAACTTGAACTGTCATTGCATAAGGAAAAATGGAGGTGATTTCCCTTACTGCGGAAATGGAGTACTAGTTAGCCGCAAGTCTCTGATACATGAATGCAGCCCATCCTGCCCATGCTCGGCTTGCAAAAACAAGGTCACTCAAACGGGAATAAAAGTGAAGCTTGAAGTTTTCAAGACAGTAAACAGAGGATGGGGCTTGCGCTCATGGGATCCCATTCGTGCTGGCTCGTTTATATGTGTCTATGCAGGTGATGCCAAAGACAAATCAAAGGTGCAGCAAACAATGGATGATGATGATTATACCTTTGATACAACCCGTGTCTATACCCCTTTCAAATGGAACTATGAGCTTGGCTTAGCAGACGAAGATGCTTCTGAGGAGATGTCTGAAGAACCTGAACTCCCACTGCCTCTTATAATCAGTGCTAAGAATGCTGGGAATGTTGCCCGGTTCATGAACCACAGTTGCTCCCCTAATGTTTTCTGGCAGCCGGTTAGTTATGAAAATAACGGTCAACTCTTCTTGAATGTAGCCTTCTTTGCCACGTCACACATCCCTCCCATGACTGAGTTAACTTACGATTATGGTGTTACTCGACCAAGCGGAACTCAAAATGGCAATCCTATATACGGTAAAAAGAAGTGCTTTTGCGGATCAGAGTATTGTCGTGGTTCATTTGGTTGATGACGGCGAACAACTGGAGGCAGAGGATTTTGAATGGGAAAGGTTAGTATCTCTTTCATATTTATCTACTGAATCTGTATAGATATGTGAATATGCTTAAAAGATGGGACTGCTGGATTTGTTTATCTCGCAGGGATGTTTTGAACGACTGATGTTGGTGGTAATTAAAGTGTTGAAGGCTCCTTTTGTTCTCTCTCTCAAAGAGCATAAGACGCAAGCTGTCAAGGATTTTTTCTTTTTCTCCATCAAAACCTTGTCTGTTTCTTGGATTGTGGAAGATGTGTTCTCATGTGTTGTCTCCTGTTGGATATGTAATCTAATTAGCGTTCAGATCGATTTTAGGACAGACCTGTAGAAACTTGTATCTTATTATTTTCTTTTTTTTTTGTATTCAAGTTTGTAGCTGAACTCTTTATAAGGCGCTGAACTAGGAACTGATTAACCATGAAATAAAATCAAATTTCGATGTTCTTCTCTTTACAAAGAAAGCTTGTGCGTATGTTACAACAAAGTGAAATTACAGCCAGAGATTATGTAACAACATTGTTACACTACAATCAAACAAAACCTACTCTTGAAATTGTAAGCAACCACAAGGGGAAAAATTGGAATATATAATCTGTATTTACTTCCGGTATAAAGAATTTTGATTTGGGAGATGTGGCCTTTCCTGATATTATCTCCTTGGAGGATCCCGAATGTGGTTCATTTCAGTTCCCAGGCTTTGGAATTCTCTAAAAGTTCCAAGCTTCTCAGCCTCCCTAGCAATCCGAACATCTGAAGGTCTGTAATACTCACCAAGAAACTTGATGGCGAATCTAGGAAGCAACGATGCCACAACAATGGCAAGCAAGCAAAACCAGAACATCCATGTCGCAGTCACTTGGAAAATTGCCCTGTCACAGCCATAAAAGAAAAACCATGGAACTCTAAGGCTTTCTATATCCAGAATAATCTCAAGTTTGCTTTAACATAATGTTTTGGAGAGAGAGAAGGAAGTTTACCAGTAACCAGGGAGTGTGGGTATAACATCGATGACAATAACACATATACAAGCTGCAACAATGGATCCCCATATGGCGGCGTGAGTGATCCAGTTCCATCTTATTATATCCATGGCCAAGTGAAGATTGACCACCACAACAGCAGCAATGGTCCATAGATCTCCTAGGCTCGACGTGTCAATGGTACTGCCCCAGTAAGCAAAGAGAGGAATGAAGAAGATAACTGCACTTTGCCAGATTGTGTCAAACATCATATACCAGAAGAGCGTTGTGGAATATCCCTCTCCCCTCTGGCCCACACCGTAGAGCTGAGGGTGATTGAGAAGAGTCCTCCTTCCGAGGTCTTTGTCAAGAATACCGATAATTATTGTAGGCACTGATGTGTATATGACTGAGTACAAGACACTACTCCATTCCGTGATGGCGGTTGTCAGTGTGTAGCAAGTAAACAAAACATACCTACGTGAAATTGGTGAGGGTTAGTCAGTGGTGATTGTTTTAAGACGGCTTAGAACAAGAGAGGCAGTAAGACAGTACTCACCAAAATAAAATTAGAACGAAAACTGCATTTCTATAGAAATTGTATAGTATCATGTAGCCCATCCTTTGGTAATTCCAGTGTCCATGGACGAGCAATAGCGGAACTAAGAATCTGAACTGTCCCATTGCGAAATCAGATGCCATCACAGCTTGGCGACCTTCTTGGCCACTGATCCCTACCCCAACATCAGCCATTTGGATCATGGAGACATCATTGGCACCTGTCAAAACCCAAAGAAAATGGGAGGTGAGAAATATAACAAGGAACCTGGTTGCTGTTTAGACAGGATCAGGCATACTGATTTTTAACAAAAAGAGTGGAGTCATTACCATCACCAATGGCGAGAGTCATGTCAGAAGTCCGGTTCTTTACAAGTGCAACGATTCCAGCCTTCTGGAAAGGAGCAACACGGCAACAGAGTATCGCAGAGCATTTACATGCCACTTGGAAGAGCTGCATTGCAAAAACTGAGCAATTACACCACCATGAAAGACAGTCATAATCAGAGTAAGCAAGGAATCTTCATTAGAATTTAACTTACCACATCTTCAAGATCATTGTCAAGTACATATATGAGACTGGTACCGTCAATAATCAAGGCTACACTTTCGTCATTACTTTCAATACTGGCGTTTGCTTCTTCTAAGCTCCTTCGGCATGAATCCAGTGAGTTGCTATTTATTACAATTTGCCTCATGTTTCTTGTCAGAAGCCTCGATGAGAAGCCAATGGATATGGCAGTTTCTTGCTTGTCACCAGTCAAGACCCATACTTTTATCCCTGCAATTCTGAGAGATTCTATTGCTTCCGGGACACCACGCTGCAACTTGTCTTCAATTGCAGTGGCTCCTACTATCCTAAGGTTAGTCTCGATGTTTCCAGCAACCTTTCTTAGCAATCCGGCCCTACCTATCAAGGCGGTGCTTGCCGCCTCAAATGAAGAATGCCATTGCTCAAACTCTGAATCGCTCAGCTTTCTCATCCCAACAACAAGAGTTCTCAAACCATCAGAGGAGTAGGCATGAAGTTGTTTCTTAGTCTCTTCTATGACGTCACCGTAGGATTCATCCATGACACTAAACATGGATGAGTCTGCACCTTTTACAAAGAGTTTCACTGACATGTCGGGGCATCCCAGTATCACTGACATTCTTTTTCGGTCACTATCAAACTCATGCAATCCCAAAACATTATACCTGCACTGGGCAAAGAGAACTACTATTACGTGTATCAAAAAAACAAAAAATAGTGGCGAAACGGTAGTCACTTGATGTCGGAATTACCTTTGCATTTCTCCTCTCACATTAATAACTATATGACCAGAGGTTCTCTCAATGAGCAAGAAACCATATGCAGCTGCTGCATAGACTAACGCTTGTTCATCAGGGGACTCCCCTTGATAATCTACCAGCTTTACATTGGGATCAGATGTGTTGGTAACAATTGGCACTATTGTATTGCAAGCTGCCAGTGAGAGGAAGAACTCATTCGCACGTTTTGCTTCTTCTGTTGCATAGCCATTTTTCGTCAATTCAAGAAGCACAGGATCAACCCTCACTCTCATCTTTGGCTTCAAAATATTTCCATCAACTGTATCATGATAAAGCCAGGCATCACCAAAAGTGTCAGTCAGTTAACATGAAAACATACTACTCTTAACAGCACAAAAAGCTATTCAGAAACTAGTTTGTTTACCTTCAATGGAGTATCCCGCATGCTCGCTGTCAGCAGATTCCCTATCAGAGTAATCTACACCTCCTATGCAGGCACATTGAAACTCCATCTTGTTGTCCGTGAGAGTACCCGTCTTATCAGAGAACAAATACTTAATCTGCCCTAAATCTTCATTTATGTTCAAAGCCCTGCATTGGAAACTTGAATTTGAAGACTCATCGTACATCTGATCATCTCGGGTCATGAAGTATGCTTGACCAATACGGACAAGCTCCATCGATATGTAGAGAGAAATTGGTATCATGATCTGGTACACGATGACTGCCATAAAGAAAGTGAAGAATATCTCCCAACCCCAACCATAGTAATTATGATTCTTCCCTCCTGGCCTCTCTGCGTAGTCTTTTCTCCTATAAAAGAGAATCGTGTCTAGGTCATCCCTGTGCCGTCTCAACCACACGGCAGCTGTGGCAGCCGCGGTTGTACACAAGACAATCAGAAACAAAGATAGCAGAATGATCTCTAAATTCATGCGAGTCTCCAGCCTACTCCTCTTTGACGGTGCTCCAGAGTTGTTCAGCATAGCTTTCGTCTCACCACCAGCATAGACAACAACACCTAACGCCCACTCAGTGTTCTTGAGCTCACATCCTCTAAGAATAATATTAGATGGTCCAAGGGAGAGCCTTCTTCCATCAATTTCCATGTTTGCTTGAAACCCATATATATTCCTATTCGGTTTCTCACACTTGATGAACCCATTAAACGACTCCAAATCAGTAGCCTTCTGAAGAGTTTCCTGCTTGGCGTACCTGGTCTTCAAATTCGACTCTCCATCCAAATTAGTCGTCTGCACATAGACAACCCCAGTAGGATCACTTGTAGCCAAGAGCACCATGTCACAAGGAAGAGTCTGGTTAGACTGGATTTTAATAACCTCCCCAACGCGAATATACTTCCACTGCTTTTCTTGAAACTGACCATCCTCAAAAACTAAAGCCAACCTATTATTCTCAACTCTATCCGATCTATGCCTTCTGAAATCCTCGTAAGCATCTTTGATAGCTGAGACCAAGAGAACAAACGCAAGGGGCATGATGGATGCGCCTCTACCGAAAACTGCAAGCTGTGGAAGCTGGTTAAGCACTGCTATCACGAGAAAGTAAATGTAAGCAACTCTATGGAACTGTTCAAACAAGTTCCTAGGCAAGAAGGTGAAGACAGAGTACTTTGCTGTCTTGATGGAATTGCCAGTGAACTCAAAGTTCTCGTTAGTTCTCTCAGGGTCGTTGATGTAAACCAAACGAGCATCCTCGTCTTTGATCTCCTTCTGAGACATGCTTAGCATCTCGGAATCAGCTCCAGCTGATCCGTGACGGATACGCTTTGATCCTAAATCGCCGAAAGTGACTTCTGTGAGGGAGTTGTCTTTGGAAGAAAGGCTCCATCTTGAAGAAACACCCGAGACTGAAGGGTTGTGATGATTTTGCGGTTTATCGATTGAGTTCCTGGAATCCATTGAGTGGATTCGCGGGCCCAGAGGTTTCGTGGACCACTCACGGGATTGGATTAGTGGAAGATGAAAAAGGAGGAAACTTTACGGATCAAATGGAGAATTCATTAAAGGAAACCTCGTGGAGAAGGATTACCCAGAAACCCCAGAGCTCGAATCAGCTTGGAGATGGAGACAAAACGGAATCGGAGACAAAAGCCCCAACCTTTACGACACAGAAGATGGAATTGATCCAGCAAAATCGACCCTTTAGGTTACTGGGCAGATCCGGATCTTGATGAATTTCACTTTTGTTTTGTAATCTACCCGAGAAAGAAAAATGGAACGAGGAGAAAGATGGAGAGGTGACGTAAGCGAATACGAAGAAGCAGAGGACATAAATTTAAAAAAGGAATAAAACGAGAAGAGAGATAATAAATAAAGCTAATGAAATGGAGTTGGCAACGAAGACGAAGAAGGAGACGAATATTAAACGACGACTTGTGATGTAGAGAGGAGAGATCTTAGAGACGAAGAACAGGAGAAGAAAGGTCGGAAGGAAGAAGAAGAAGTCGCCAATGGCTGGCGACGTCGACCAATATTTTATTAATTTTTAATAAATTAATTTGTGAATTTTCATTTAAGGCACAAATAAAAACACAGAGATACAGAAGAGAAAAATAAGGAAAAGCACCATGTCGTGTTGTTGGTCCAGAGTAGCACTTCTAGAACTAATACATTATGACTTTTGAGCCACCGTATCTTATAGTTTTATAATCATAAATATTTCAGTCTTGGATCCAATATTGAAGTTTGAATTCTGATGCTTTGGATAATTCAATATTTTTTTTGTATTCAGAAAAAATATGCAATAGTATTATGAAAACAAATGTATATTGACACGTATATGATAACGCAATTGTTTTTAGATACTAATTTTCCTTTTTAGAATATCTCCGTTTTCATTCTACAATTTATTTCAAAATGAATAACAAAAAATAAAATATTACTTTATAAATAAAATAGAATAATTTTTGAATAAAATAGAATAAATTATGGATTGAAAATGGAGATGTTCTTAACTACAGTTAATTAGTATTATACTATATGATACTGAAGATTGTATTGGGTTTAACAACAAGATGATACATAAATTTCTACAGGTTTATTACACAAATGAACAAAAAGAAAAGTTGATGCAAACAAAAAAGTTGTAAATGCGTAGCATGAATCTAAGCTGGTCCACATCATACATTTGTTCTGCACTTGCACGTATTGTAGGGTATATTTTTTGACATCATATTGTAGGGAACATATAATGTACTATGGTAATGCTTCTATATGTTTAATGGAGTGAACAAAATAGCCTAAAACTATGTTTAATGCATTTGATAATTAGTTGCTATTAGAAACGATAATTGATCTGGATGTTAAGAAAACAACGCTATAATTTTAAAACTATTTTCAAACACGTCAAAACCAAAGTGTTAGTTGTAAACTGTAATTAATTAACAAAGTTAAGATAACACAAGTCAAGATTCGAGAGGCTCACGTCATATCACATGGCCACCCAGACCTCTGTAAACTTGAGAAAACGATTTCCACGCTCTTATTTTTTTAATATATATAGTTTGTTTCATAAAGATCTTGGGCTCGTTGTGAGGCAACTATATATTGGGCTTTACATTGCCTATAAAAGTTTGAATGTATGTTTGGGCTTCAAAATGTAAAGTCATAACAATTTAAGGTAAAGATAAATAATAAGGACTGAGATGTAATTTAACGAAACCAAAGCTGACTCTGCACGTGTTGTTGTCATAACGATCGTGGTTCGGTTCTTCTCTTCCGTTAAATTTCTCAGACAGTTTCCGTCGCCGGGAAGCTGTATGTTCTGCTTCTGAATTATGACCAGTGAAAGCAGAATCGGACCAGTTGGTTTGTTTAACAACGCGGATGTAACCACAAGTGGAAGACCAGTGCTTCGCCGCAACGAAGTCGAGTGTTTCCTCCTCTCCTCCGTCGATCTAGACTCCGAAGACGATCCGCCGCGATTCACCGCCTTGAGGTCAGGAAACCTAATCTTGACCACTCATCGTCTCATATGGATCCCTTCTTCTCAGTCAAACGCATCTCTTCCTTCTTCTCTCCCTCTCGCTGTTATTACTCACATCTTTTCCAATAAGAAATCCATCAAGTCTATGTTCCATTCGCCTCGGATCCGGTTCCAAGCGGATCCTGGTTCGGTTGTCGTGACTATTGTATTCAGGGGAAAGGGGGATTTCGATGGTTTTTTGACGAAGTTGTGGGAGTGTTGGAGATGTAGAGCATGGGAGGAAGATGAGAAGAGCGAGAGCGAGGCTTCGGGGCCAGGAGCTGGAACTGTTGCGCAGGGTTTGTATGGTAACGATGGAACGGTGAGGATGGTGGGATTGGCTGGGATACTGAGGAAAGAGCAAGAGCAATGGGAGAGCACAGATAAGAGCTTGCAGGATGCTTTTCAGGATTTGAATGCTCTTATGGTAATCCTCTTCTCCTTCCTTACACAAAGTTCAAAACTTTATGGATTATTTGATAGTTTATTGGTTTTGTATTGTCTAAATTTTATCCCTCTTATTGGGTTTACAGAGTAAGGCTAAAGAGATGGTGAGTTTGGCAGAAAAAATGCGGCAAAAGCTCTTGTCTGCTCCTAGTAGTCAGAACGGATCAGCTGATGATGAGGAGATGGGGTCCAAAGAAGAAATGCAACAATGGATGTTGAGCGTTGGTATTATCTCCCCAGTTACAAAGGAATCTGCTGGCGCCTTGTACCATCAAGAGTTGTCCCGCCAGGTTCTCTTCCTCTTATTTTGTGTCATTATCATTAGCTTTGTTCGATGTTACTTATAGTCTAGCACCTTCATGGTAGAATACTAGAGAACCTTTAACTGTTTAGCGTGTAATTTGTGAATTTGCGTAGTTGTTTCTCTTGAAGCCCTTCAAGTACGTGTTTTTTTTGGTTGACATCCTTGTTTGCATATCCACAGTTGGCAGATTTTGTCAGAATCCCATTAGAACAAGCTGGAGGGATGATCAGCCTTACTGATATGTATTACCACTTCAATCGTGCTCGGGGAACAGGTTGGACCTTTTTTTAATCTATAGTGTTTTGTTTCCAAGTTCTTTATTCTGTTTTTTCATACCAGCCTGTTAATCGGAAACCTTTCTTTACATCAGAGTTGATTTCTCCAGACGATTTGTGGCAAGCTTGTACCCTCTGGGAGAAATTTGATGTGTATGTATCTTCTGACTCTTTCCTCTTAGATTCCTTTTGCAGATTTTAACGTCTTTACACCTAACCATTAAAAGAAGATCGATATGTAGAAATATTGACTCTGTCATGTGTTGTGTTTGGTAGTCCAGTAATGCTACGGAAGTTTGATAGCGGTGTGAAGGTCATCCAGAACAAGTCTCATAGTGACGAGGAGGTACTCTTAGTCTCATATTCTGAACTTCTCTTTCCCATTATTACTGCTTTGGATCCTGCTCTTTCTGCAGATCTCTCATTTTACTTACGTTTCTATCCACCTGATGAAATAGTTTCCTTATCAAATAGGTTATGAGTAGAATCCGAATGCTTGTGACTAAAACGGAAACTCTAAGAACCGGAGTCACTGCTAGTGATGCAGCTTTGACACTGAAAATCGCTCCAGCCATGGCCAAGGAACATCTACTATCTGCAGAGACAAAAGGTAACAGAATGCAATGAGTCTGCCAGAGTCATGTGATTCTCACGCATGCTCCCATTTTTTTTGATCAGGTTTGTTGTGTAGAGACATGAGCCCAGACGGGCTTCGATTCTACTTCAACCTGTTTCCTGAGTTTGATCTGATCAATCTCCATTTGTAAGTCAAATAGCACCCATAGATGTGCTTGCTCTTTGAGAAACTAATAAACCTTTGTGCTGGCGTTCATATGATTTGGCAGAGTCAAGGACTTTGGGACGTACGGTGAATGGGTCAAAGCGACTAGTTTGGTGTCCGTATGACAGTTTTTGATGTGTACTACACATACAAAATATATATTGTGTTATTTTTCAAATCGTTTGGAATCTGCTATTTGTATTTGTAGCTACTTGCCACAACCACAGTTTCATGCCCGGTAATCAAAGTAGATTACTTTGAGAACAACAAATCCCATTTGCACATCCTTCAGTCTAAATATCTTATATCTCAAGCTAATTAGCCACAGCTTTGACAAACTGAGTTGGCTGTAGAAGGGTAAAAAGTGATGAGATTGAGAACAATTATTCAGCTTCAAGAGCTGCAATCTCGTACCTAATGTCTTCCAAATACTCATTGATGCAAGTCACAGCGTCTTGCACACCTATAATGGCTTCTTTTAAAGCGTTGTCAAACTCTGCATCCGCTTCTGCTTCCTCTGTTCCAGCAGCTTCTGTAATCTCATGAAGATGCACACACTCGTGCTGCATCGGTTTCTTGAACTTGCAGTTCTCATGTGTCAGCATTCGTTCTGAGGGTCTCCCTGCCTTCTTCAGTACCTGTAGCGTGACAGTCTGCAAAAAAAGAGAAACAGAGGAACTATTGTAAGAAACTTTTTGTCCAACACATTAACAGTTGTAAATGGGAATGAAACCAGATGCAATTTCTGCTTCTCTTGAGTTTGAATGTCACTGAGCAGTTGAGCAAGATCCGATCTTCCAACGTCAGGATTCAGAAACAGAGTTTCCAGTTCTCGTACCTGCATTGTCATAAAAGAAAAGGCGCCATCTTCAACACCGTATGTTCAACAACATTGTGATTTGTGAAGGTAATCAATCAAAAGAAAAAAAACAAACTAAGATACTTGTTTGGAACATTCGCTGAACTCAGCAGTAATCTCGCTGCACAGCTTCTGATAAAGTGCTTCAACACTAGACTCCACATACTCTGAGAATCCTCTGATAAATGAAATTCAAAAAACATAGCAAGAGATTAACGAAGAAAGATCTTAACTGATGTTATCTACGAAGTAACAGAACATGTAAATCTATGAATATGCAACAAAAAAATCTAAACTTTATGAGACATCTCTTCCTCAACAACACTATCCAGTTACTTAACTCCAACATCTCTGAAGAACAGTCACCGAGTAAGTGAATCCAAAGACAATGGTTTAGGATAAACATTCCGAGAAATTTCCAACAAAAGATCGAACCTTTTGAGCTTGGCGTAAGCCTGGGCTCGACGCTCCTGAATCTCAAGCAGTCTCCGAAGCAAAACCAGAGTTCGAGAAGCGACGCCCGTGGAGCTAGTAGACCCGCCGCATTCGATTTCCATTACTCCAGCGTCGGAGGAATCACTGATGGAAAGCTTCTTCTGAAAATCTTCAGCACTCATCCTCCTCCGATCTTTCTCTCTTTCAACTTCTCAAACACGACAGAGAAACCGAAAGTTGATCGGTTTCATATCGAGTCCGGTTATTAAATATTCTATTGGGTTAGACGGTTCTTCGGTTTTACCCGGTTTGACTTTCAAATGATTGGCTTGTAGCTCCGACCAATCTGGTCCGCGTTTTCAAAGTAGTGCCTTTGAATGATTCCTGTAATAATATTCTTTTCGTATAATTATTCTCTTCTCCTCGTTTTCTCCGTGAGCGGCGAGAGTTCTGAATCTTCAGGTTAGTCTCTGTTTCTTATGTTTATCAAATAATCTGATGTCTGAAACAATCTGATCGGTCGTTTAACTTGAATATGAATCTAAGTCACGTCTTGTTACTGCATTATGATTCCGATTTTGTTTACCTATTTAGTCATTGATGTGACAAGTATGAAGCTTTACGATTTAGTATCTGAAAGTTAGATTCTTTAATGGATCTCTGTATCGTTTTGAAACTGTGAAAAGCAGGGGAAGCGATGTCTGTGGAGGAGAAGAAACCATTGATGGGAGAATCATCATCTGATCGGAATCTTCCTGATTTCAAAAAATCCGTGAAGCTCAAGTACGTGAAGCTTGGTTACCATTACCTCATCACTCATGGAATGTACCTCCTCCTCTCCCCTCTCGTCCTTGTCATCGCTGCTCAGGTTTCCACTTTCTCTCGCAAGGATCTTGCCAGTCTCTGGGAGCATCTTCAGTACAATCTCATCTCTGTGATTGTCTGTTCAGCTCTCCTTGTGTTTATATTGACTATTTATGTCATGACTCGGCCACGTCCTGTCTACTTGGTTGACTTCTCTTGCTACAAACCTGATGATGCACGTAAATGTACCAAAAAGATATTTATGGAACGGTCGAAACTCACTGGCTCTTTCACTGAGGAGAATCTTGAGTTCCAGAAAAAGATTCTTCAACGTTCAGGGCTTGGGGAATCAACTTACTTGCCTCAGGCTGTCCTCAATGTTCCTCCCAACCCGTGTATGGCAGAAGCTCGAAAGGAAGCTGAGGCTGTGATGTTTGGAGCTATCGATGAGCTTCTCTCCAAGACGAATGTGAACCCTAAGGATATTGGGATCTTGATTGTTAACTGCAGCTTGTTTAACCCGACGCCTTCACTATCCGCCATGATTGTTAATAACTATAAACTCCGTGGTAACATACTCAGCTACAACTTGGGAGGAATGGGTTGCAGCGCAGGTTTGATTTCGATCGATCTCGCCAAGCATCTTCTCCACTCCATTCCCAACACTTATGCTATGGTGCTCAGCATGGAGAATATCACGTTGAACTGGTACTTCGGGAATGATAGGTCAAAGCTTGTCTCTAACTGTCTGTTTAGAATGGGAGGGGCAGCGATTCTTCTCTCGAACAAACGATGGGACAGGAGAAGATCAAAGTACGAGCTTGTTGATACGGTCAGGACACACAAGGGAGCTGATGATAAATGCTTTGGCTGCATAACTCAAGAAGAGGATTCCACTAGTAAGGTTGGTGTAACCCTGTCTAAAGATCTAATGGCTGTTGCGGGTGATGCTTTAAAGACAAACATCACGACGTTAGGACCACTGGTTCTTCCAACATCTGAACAGCTTCTGTTCTTTGCAACATTAGTGGGAAGGAAACTCTTCAAGATGAAGATCAAGCCGTACATTCCAGACTTCAAACTAGCATTTGAGCATTTCTGCATCCACGCTGGAGGAAGAGCTGTTCTTGATGAGTTAGAGAAGAACTTGAAGCTCTCTGATTGGCACATGGAACCCTCAAGGATGACACTCTACCGTTTTGGTAACACATCAAGTAGCTCTTTGTGGTATGAATTAGCATATAGTGAGGCCAAAGGAAGGATCAAGAAAGGTGATAGAATCTGGCAGATCGCTTTTGGTTCAGGGTTCAAGTGCAACAGCTCGGTTTGGAGAGCGGTAAGGTCTGTAAATCCTAAAAAGGAGAAGAACCCATGGATGGATGAAATTCATGAGTTCCCGGTTGATGTCCCCACGCATGCAACCATCTAGAAACGATTTTCAGAAAGAGACTTCTCTTGTTTTTGTTTTGTTTTGTTTCCATGTTCTCTTGAGTTTTCTATCTTTTGAGATTCTGCTCCTGTTCCATTTTCTCTTCCTAATGAGCTTAGCCTGTTCTTGATTGGTTGACAAATTCACCAACCTTGTTAACATTATTTCCTCTTTTTTGGGTTTAAAATAAATTTCAGAAGAATCAATAACAATTTTGCAGATGAACATGGATTTATGTATTATTTTCTCTCTAAATGACGCTATAATTTTCTTACTGATTATGAATAAAGTTGTATATTGTATCTATCTGCTTTGGTTTCTAAACATCTTTTAAAGCAAACATACACAAGACGCAGAGGTGTTAAGGTCAACTACTTGCCCTTAGACCGCCTGCGCCGTTTTCCTCCAAGGAGTTTAAGCATGTTATCAGTAACATCAGGTGGAGAATCTGCGTCTCCACTGTGCTGGTCAGTACTATTATCAGAGGTATGAGTCAACCAAGCCAAGGCCTCAACAGCTGCATCTTTCTCAGCGAGCGTTTTGTTCCTCTGAGGCTTCCCAACGAACTGCATTCCTTTAAACTCCACAAGTGCTCTAAACTCGTTTGTCTTTAGATGTTTGGTCTTGTACTTTGGAGGTGAGTGTCCAGCTCTCATCAGAAGTGTTTGAAGGAGACTCTTCGGGTTTGTCCCGTCTTTGCAGATTTTGTTCTCTCCTTCTAATTGCGGTTGGCTTGGCCTCTTTGTGTCACGGCCAAATACGAATCTTCCTTCGCATTGGTCTCCAGCCACGAGTTCTTGAACTGCAAGCATCAGGTACTTGCCTTCTTTGTGGATGTCCACGCTTGGATCTTCAAGCTGCATATCGTTAAAAAAATACTTAAAAGTGTTACAAGCTGCAGTTCGAGCTTTCTGTCATTTGAAAGTTGGAAAAATAAACTCGCCTTTTTCTGAAGAAGCTTATCGAGTTCTTCCTTCAGCTTTACGTAGGAGTCTGCCAAATTTGGATCCATGAAGAAATCGATGTACCCGTCAAGCATTTTAAGATGTCCCACCTGGAAACAACCCGTGGTATTCAATAATCTGACTCTTGTAAGGGTTTGTTTTAAAGAGATGAATATGAGAAAAATCACCTGTACTCCGGTGCTCAATGCACCACCAAAAAGGATCAAACTGGAATCAGGGACACCGGTGGAGTCTCTTATGAGCACTGCATTGACCTTTACTTTCTCTCCAAAGACCAGCCAAGGGTATGGAATCGTTGGGAACCTCGAATTAACAGAATTCTGAAACATAAAAAGAGTAAAAGAACCATTTAAATACTCGATGGCCCTAATAAGACACTCGAAAAATGGTCTTGGGAAATATGATTGAAGAAACTCACCGCGTATAGTGATACTTGGCCATCATCCATAGTCTTGAACGACATGGAAGTCTCTCTATGCTGTACACAGAAAAGGACAGCACGGTAATTTACTAAACACTGTGACAGAAGAAAGGACACTTAGCCGGAGACCTGGTACTTAGACTTACCACAACAGATGCTATCCCGGGGAATAAGCCAGAGCAAATGACAGCGCGAACCAGAGACTGATTGTGACTTAGCTTGTTGCTGAGAGCTGAATCATCGTGTACTAAGCCAGCTTCTTTCAGGATATAGTTGAACTGTTTCCTCAGAGAATGTATCGCCTGAAGCGTCTGAGCTGACAGAAAATTCCTCCAACAGTACTCATAAGCTGATCCTTCTCTTTCAGCATTTTTCCACCCTTCGAAGGCACGAACGAGTGCCATATGGTCACTGTAGTCTTTTGCTGAGAATCTCAACTTGGCTGATAAAGCTAACTAAAATAAAACAAGGAATCATCAGATGTTCACTCAATTTGCGAGATTTTAACCACAGATTCTTCAGAACAATTATTTGCCAATTAATCAACCAATCAGCACATGCATGATAAGAAAAAAAAAACAGAACTTTCATCCATGAGTCTTTATACTTACGTCCTTTTTTTCTTGAGGTAGAAGGAAAGGATCTCTGACACTGAGCCCTGATACAATTGTCAGGATCGGATCAAAGCAGTGGAAGATGGCACCCATTATGAGCATTTTCCCCAGTTTGGGATCAACTGGAAGAATCGACAAGAGTTTTCCTAGTTGGAACAAATCAAAAAGAAAACAAGCAGGAACGTCAGCCATGACAGATACATGGATCAGAAAAAGTTGAAACATGTTTTGGACAGGACTTAGAGCACAAACCAAGATCCGTCAGATTTTCCTTCTCATCCAGTGCTCCGATCATTTTCAGGAAGCCAATAGCATTTTGAACCTGTCATATGATATTTACAGTTATATGGAGTAATATTGATCCATAAGAACACGCTGCAATTAGAATCATATCTTCTATGTTTGCAACGATTTTGACAATTAATAAAAGTTGTCACTAGTAACAAGACATCTGGCGAGATCCAGAAAAGGCATTTATTTGTCACTTACGGTCAAAGGCTCTGGAGCCTGAAGTGCAGCTGACAAGAACTCGGCAATGCTTTCAACTTGGAGACTTTTAATTTGCAGGCAAAGAGAGTTCAAAGGAGTTCTCAGTAGTTCAGGAAGTTGATACTCCGAAAAAGCTTCATACACACATTTGGGGTACAAGTGATAGCATTCTCCCGGAAGCAGACGACCAGCTCTACCCCTTCGCTGAAGACCAAACAGGGGAAATGTTGGGCATATCAAATTAGTGGAAGCTTTAGAGTGAAAAATATATGTTTTTGAAATTACAACGATAGTGAATAATGATCATGCAATGAAGTCATTTGAAAGAGTCAATGATGTGAATGCAAGTGTAAGAACAATGAAACACAGAAGAAAAATCTCTCTCGCTCATATATATGTAGCATAATTAATTCACCTGTCGAGCAGAAGCTTGAGATATCCATGAGGGTAGCAAACAAGGTGTATTATTCAAAGCATCATAGGTGGTCTCTTTTGCCTTTCCACAGTCAACCACAAAAACTACATCGTTTATTGTAATACTAGCTTCTGCCATATTTGTAGCAAGAACAATTTTCCGAATATTAGGAGGTGCTCGCTCGAAAATGAGTCTCTACAGAAACATCAAAGAAATATATAAAGATAGGAATCATGAAGCAGACGGCTCAGAAGCAGTTGTTGCTAGCCAAAGCTAGGAAACAATAAATATATGAATCACAACTCAAATTGACGCATGAGGAGATAAATCTACCTGTTCAGCAGTTGCCATTGAACCATGGCACATCAACAGCAAGACCCTATTGGGATCCCCGAGGAGAGGATGGGCTTTAATTTGGTCCCTCAGGGAGCTAATATCATCCCATCCTGTCAAAAATACTAATACAGCTCCTGGACGTTCTTTGCGGCATATGTGACAGAGAACGGCCTCAATAAGATTAAATCCTACGCAATCAGGCATCCAAGACGAGAGTGAATCACGAGTCCTAGAGCTATAGCTTTCAAAAGTTGACTTGCTGAGAGCTTCCTGAAATTTTGAAAAATAGATTTTGGTGAACGCAGCCTAAGTGAGGTTTATGTGATTGTAAGATTTGGTCTGCTCAGAAAACATACTTCAACAACAGAAACAAAGGTTCGTAAAGGCTAGAGGTCTTAACTCTAAAAGATTTTCCATTTTCGTAAAAAATTAGCCAAGTACCTCAACAAGAGAAGTGATCTGGTTTTTCCTTTTGCGTGGCATTAACTGCTTTTGCGTTTTCCAAGTCTTTTCTTGGCCATAATCATCAACTTGATTGAAAGAGGTCAACTTATATCCCGTCATTTCCAGTACATCCTCCAAAAAATGCGCCTTCACTGGATGTGTGAATCCCTGAAAAAAATGTAAGTTCAGGCTTCACAAGAAAATATGAAAATCGTACTAAATATCCAGAGCGTCAAGGAACAGGAGAAGTTGTTAACTGGAATGTGAATTGTAGGTGCTCCTCCAAAATAGTTAGAAAAGAGTTCAGCATTCAAAGTGGCACTCATAAGAACCAATCTCAAATCTGGACGCCGTGGAAGAAGCTCCTTTAACACTATAATCAAGAAATCTGCAATCATAGAAGCGAGAGACAAACAATTGTGAGACTCAACTGACAGAAACCTAAACATATATATAGAGTATGTACCTTCGTTCATTCCCCTTTCGTGAATCTCATCAACAAAAACATGTGTTATGCCATTCAAATTGCGATCACTAAGCAGTCGTCTGAGAAGAATACCACTTGTACAAAACAGAAGTTGGGTATTCTTTCCTCTCATTCCTTCTAGCCGAACTTTAAACCCAACCTATCAAAAAGTATATGTTGGGTTGAAATCAAGAATAAAAAGCATCTACAAACAAGACTTTCAGTATTGATACGAGTAATCAAACAACCTTCAGGTTGGTGTCCATATGAAAGTTAAGCATCTTGGCTTACCGTTTCACCAAGAGGTTCTCCTCTCTCAGCTGACACTCTCTCTGCAACTGCCATGGCAGATATCCTCCGAGGTTGTGTACAAATGATGTTGCAGAATGCTCCTCGACCAGACTCTATCTCCGATTCCAAAATGTACTGTGGCAGTTGAGTTGTCTTACCACATCCAGTCTCCCCAGATACCACTATTACCTGTCATGATTCATGCAGACAGTAAGAGACGTACAACGAAAGCAAGTTTACATGCATTGTAGTAGCAATGCGAAGATTATCATTTATAGAACTTTACCTGGTTCCGAGCAATAGCTTGAAGAAGTCTTTCTTTGTCCTTGAATGAAGGCAAAGATTTTCGGAATTCCATCATTGTACGCCCCTCAGGTGATTCCTTTATTCAACCAAACTACTGCTTTAGTCAAACATAATGCGATATACGAGGGCCATAGGTAAAGATTATTCAGTAAAATACCTGCCAGGCTCTCTGCATATTGCGCATCCGCATACTCCTCCTTTGAAGTACCTTCTCCATAACAGAACCATCGAGAAATGAATCAGAGCTTTCATCAGGAAGTTCTTCAGTCTGCTTAGGAGGTTGAAAATCAGCTTCACTTTCATTAGCCTTTCCTAAGTTTAGCAGCTGTCTATCAAGGTGTTCCTGGAGTAGTCCCTCTACCCTTCTCTGCAAACTCAAAGGAAGTACCACCTGCACAATGACATGCACTACAGATAAAACTACAATTTTTTTTTGAGATTTATGGTTTTCGGTAAACAAAGGGAGGCACTTTTACCTCCCGTTGCGGTCGCTTATCATCCAAATCTGGCCTGTAGTTGGGAAGAGGAACCTTGCTTGCAACAACTACTTTTCCATAAATCTCACTTTTCCAAAGAAACAAGGATTAGGTTAAAACATTGTTCATGGAAAGAAATAGGCTATTCACTCAATAAACGTCTCCACACCTGTAGAGCCCCATTCTCTTGGCAAGGTTTGAGATTTGCTCATAATCTCTTCGATCTCTTTTATCTCTAGAAACAATCTCTCGTTCGCTATCATTAGCCAACAGAATGCCTAACTTCCACTTCCATTCATCAACATTGGCCACAGAAGATGAAGCCTACAAAAGCAGTTTATGATAAGATTCAAGAGTGAAAAAAGATTAAACAGAGAGTAATCAAAATCTCTAATTTGCATTAGTCATTCATCCTAACAAACACTTAAAGTTCCCATTTTGAGAAACGTTTTCTCATCTGAAGACTGAACATCAACAAGAAACAGAACATCATAACTGTCTGAACCAACTGTCTAAAAAGCTCGAACTTTTCAAGGCCGATTGATCTCATTAATCTAACAATTCACCATCTTGAAACCAAAAAAAAAACACGAACCTTATGTTCCTCGAATTCACACTCGTACTCATCATCAGAGAACTGTTCCGCAGTGTAGCCGATGAAACGACGACATATCGGGTAGGCAACAACATCGCCACTGCGACTCGAAATCAGAGACGTCGGCGAAGTAGAGAAAACGATATAAGACCTGCATAAAGATGGGTTTCCCAGCAGAGAGCGAGCAGGAAGCTTGGTGGCCTGCCACAGGAAGTGGCTTATTCGTTTTGTGAAACGCATTTTGGAAACCGTAATGGACGATGAGGCATGGTTCTCAACCTCGCCGTCTTCAGGCAAAGGAGGTTACTTTCTGCTTCCCTCACTTCTCAACTCAAATGGGTTTCTCTCTCAGACAGAATTGTTCAGACAACGAACGGGTCTCTGTGACTTCGGATCTAGCTTCTAAGGGTTTAGGGTTTATGAATTTTCATTTGTTCAGCCTTATTGAGTTTTCTTTTTTAATTAAAAAAGAATTATATCTGTATTGAACTATTAATCAACTATTGGTTATAAACTTTAGGAATAGTTTAGAAAATTTAATTTGTGACTAAGCAATAAATCATATAAAATTATTGAATAATTACGCGTTTGTAAACGAAATTCATTGATTATAGTTTAACCCTTAATTATATTGCAGAAATTAGTATTTTTCATATTTCATTATCACTGTCAAATTTCTTATAAATCATGTGGAAGCATATATTTAAATTAAAACCATAACTATTGTATATACTTTTGGATAATATCAAAATGAAAGAGAGAAACTCTTTACATCATTCAATTATAGAGAGCAGTATAAAGAACAAAGCACCAAACTTCATTATCACCAAAGAACAGATTCCCACCAAATTTTAAAAGTTCTTTACATTGTCCTAATGTCTATATGAATTTCTAGCATTGTTTTTGTGCTAATGTATGTTATATGTTATAAACATGGCATCACCAAACTTTATTAAATTTCAGAATAAATCACATTTACAAAGTATAATATAGCTCTCCTTCACACAGCTTTAAGACCATATCATTCTGGTTTGGTAGAAGATGATGAACAAAAGGTATAAGAAACGTAAGCTCCGAGGGCAAAGATAACAAGAGCAGACACTCCTACATTCACCATCATCTTCTTCTCTTCACTTGTTATCTCTCTTCCTCTTATTTTCTCCATTATCCCTTTCCCTGTTTTCTTTTCTTTCACCACCAAGTAACTTAGTTTTTCTTCTGCTTCTTTCACGGCCTTGCTTCCTCCTCCAGTTACAGGTTTGGTGGTCCTAGAACCAGGACCAGGTTTTATATAGTCTAACTCTGGAAGCTTCCTCTCTTCTGACATTATTATCTTCTCTTTTCTTACGGATTCATCCATAGACTTCTTCTCCTGGATCTTCTTCTCTACTGCAGCTTCTTCCAACATCTTCTCTTTTGCTTTAGCTTCTTCTTGCAGCCTCTTTGCATCAGCCATCTCTCTTGCTTTAGCTTGTTCTTGAAGCCTCCTCGCCTCAGTCATCTCTCTTGCTTTAGCTCGTTCTTGAAGCCTCCTCGCCTCAGCCATCTCTTTTGCTTTAGCTTGTTCTTGAAGCCTCCTCGCCTCTGCCTTCTCTTTTGATATAGCTTGTTCTTGAAGCCTCCTCGCCTCAGCCTTCGCTTTTGCTATAGCTTCTTCTTGGAGCTTCCTTGCCTCAGCCAGTTCTTTTGCTTTAGCTTCTTCTTGCAGCCTCCTTGCCTCAGCCATCTCTTTTGCTTTAGCTTCTTCTTGGAGCTTCCTCGCCTCAGCCATCTCTTTTGCTTTTGCTTCTTCTTGAAGCCTCTTTGCCTCAGCCATCTCTTTTGCTTTAGTTTCTTCTTGCAGCTTCCTAAGTATTGCCTCTTTCTCTTCCAAAAGCTTCTTCTTCTTCTTCTCAGCCTCTACTTCCTTCTCTTTCCTTATAGATTCTTCCAACAACCTCTTCTCCTCTAGCTTCCCTGTCGTCTCCTTAGGCATGGTGATTGTTAAGGTGTTGTTACCAAAGCTCCCACGAAGCTTATCTACAAGACAATTCTGTGGAACAGTGAACACTTCGTTGAAACGGCTCCATCTCCGACCAGTCAGGGGACGTTCTCCCGTGACTCTAATCAACTTCGAGGCGTGCACATACATTACATTTATTTGTTCCTTTCTAAAACCTTTTAAGAAACCAATTCACATTAAAACCACACAACAACTAGTTGAAAATATATATGTGTATTTATTCTGTATACCAACCTGGAAGCTCAATGGTGAGAAGAGTGGCTTCAGGTTGATCTTTCCATTCAGATTTGGGGACAAAATCCTCATACTGAACTCCCAAGCCTGCTCCTCTTGGTTGCTGTCTTGCTGCCATTAATTAACTTTCTAAATTGGTTTGGTTGTTTTTTGTCTGAGCTTTGAGAAGAATATCCATTAGGGTTTATTGCTGTGCATATAAATAAGGCAATCTTTGCAATGCTTAGCCATTTTCTCTTGATATTTACCTAGTTTTGAGGCTATGTCTTCATCCCAAAATCTCTTCTTTAGTCTTAGGTCATCATCATCATCATATGTTTTATCCTCTTACAAAAGAAAGCATAATATGTTGCTTTCTTTACAAGTTTATACCTTGTGTTCCCCAATGACGTCAACGTTCAATATAAAGAATGTGTGGTTATAACGCAGAGAATTGCCTTGACTCTTGTCTTGAGTTTAAATAGAAGAACATTCCTGTGTAAAACATCCAAGAATGTTCCAGGTTGCAATAATACACACACATAACATGACACATTGATTGATTGGTATGTCTAAGAAAATTATGCATGGTTAGAGACGTTGAAGTAATGCATTTGGACATGTTTCTAACGGTGCAAGGTTTTGAGGATTTGGATGAAGAAGAAGAAGAAGAAGAGGTATATATACATAGCCTTGGTTTAAAGAGGGTTAGCGAAACAGAGTGATTCTTACGAAGTGCACCAAACTTTTGGAATGAAGCCCAATTAGATTGGAGTTTGTCTTCCAAAGGGAGGAGAATAGGTAAATTGTGATCATCCATGGTCTTTTAACCATTGTACTATGGTAGTTATGGAGAGATGGATTCCTTATGAACTACAACTATAAGGTGGAGAAACTAGCATCAGCTAGTGGATGATATTTTGCTAAGCAGAGTATGTCCTGGTTTTGTCTTGAGGGATTCAATTACATAAACAGAACTTAACTTTCTTGTTTAAACATATCCAATTGAATGTTCCAGGTTGCAACAACACCACATAAGATAATGACACGTTTCAGGATCTCTTTAGCTAAGGCTACAAGAACAAACCTACGCTGCGAATCATCTTCTACTCCAAATTTTTGTCGCATTTCATCTTCTAAAAACTTGGCTTAAGCTGTAGACAGAAAGTTGGCAAAATATATCAGATTCTCACCAATTTCTCTGGAGAAATCGAAACGGTAGTTGAACTGGTGAATGATACAGCATACCTTGAGAAGAGAAACATACAAAGGACTGTGATTAAGCATGCCTTTGTGCTAGCAGCAGAAGCTGAGGTTGACCTGTTTGCATCCAAAAAGGAGTTAGTGTTCTTAACCTTGTGTCTGAGAATAATGCAACGCATGGAACATGAAGTTGCGAGACGGACTATTACCTAGCGACAATGCTAGCAACAGACTCAGTTTCAAGACCAGACCCATAAGCAAAGAGCGGGTCATAATGTGAATCTCCATAGCTCATAGGCAACTGTTCCGTGTTTCTGAACCATGTAACAGGAAGTTTTCCACTGAAACCATTCTCCCCAAAGAGAGCATCAGTGATACCTTGGCCTTCTGTTCCCGGTAGCCACGCTGCAACCAATGCATCGATCGAGGCAACATAAGGTTCCATCACAAGCGGTCTGCCTGAAACGACTACAACCACACATTTGACAGCCTGACAAATGGAGCTAACGATGGCTGGACCAGGGTCCATCATAGTTAGCTTGTCGTTATCACCAGCTGTCTCTGCATATGGAGGTTCACCAACAGCAATGATTGCGTAAGAAAAGTTGTTCGACTTGATGAATTCAGCATCTGGATTATCGCGGAAGATAACGTCTGTGCTTTGATCAACAGCTGATTTTATAGCGCCAAGAATTGTCGTTCCTGAAACAATCATCAACTAAGTTGTTACATCATTGCTCAACATGATAAGAGCTGCACAAAAGTTACCTCTCGTGTTCTTGTTGCCGCTCAGTCCTTGCCAAGTTATGGTCCAACCACCACATTGATAACCTAAATTATCAGCATGAGTACCAGCGACTAGGATCTTTGAAACCTTCCTGGGAAGTGGGAGCATAGGATTGGTTTTGTTCCCGTTTTTCAGAAGCACAAGGGATTTCCTAACAGCCTCCCTTGCCAAGTCTCTGTGTGCCTAATATATAATTTGAGAAGATTGCATCAGAGATTTGTAATACTTGCAACATAGTCTAGCACTGGGAATACTAAAGCAGCAACTGACCTGGCTTCCTAGTTCATTGGAAAAGCTGTAATCAGCCAAAGGGTTTTCAAAAAGCCCCATGGTGAACTTGACAAGCAGGATTCTGCTGACAGCATCATCAATCCGGGTGATAGGAATTACTTTGCTCTTCACCAAGGACATAAGATCATTGATGAACTCGTTGAAGTTAAAAGGGACCATGACCTGCATATTGTTTCAGATATGAGTGAATTTTCTTATAAATCAAGGCAAGAATGTCTGCGAAGGTTGAAACACAAGACCATGTCAATGCCAGCCTGAATCGCAGCTCCGACAGAAGCTGTGTAGTTTGAATGAGGTGGTGATGAAATCTTATCAACGCCTTGCCAATCCGAGATAACAAAACCCTGCACATATCATAGACAAGATAAGTTGGAATTAGCTCTCAAAATCAACTCCTGCAAGACAACAAAGTACTGCAAGAGCACAAAGCACGCCACTTGAAGCCATGTATGACGAGGAATAAGTAAGCAGACCTTAAACCTAAGGGTACCCTTCAGATACCCTGTAATGAGCTCAGTATTTGCATGCATCTTCTCACCATTCCAGCTCGAATATGAAACCATCACTGTGGAAACACCTTTGTAAATTGCATCAGCATAAGCAGGCATATGAATGCTAAGAAGACCGTGTAAATCAGTCACTGTGTTGTTCTCATTTACTCCTCTGGTTGTCCCACCATCTCCCACATAATGCTTGGCACACGCTGCAACTTTATCCCTATCAAAAAAATAAACGAACTGAAAGAATGAACATAAGGCACATATAATTCACACGTTAAAGTAGCAGAAAAGCCTTACCTTCCACCAATGAATGGAACTCCTTGCTTATAGTTGGAAGGGGGCTCTCCTTGTAAACCAAGTATGACATCTGTCATGTCTTCCACGACTATGTGATCCTCGCTGTAGCTCTCATAACACCTACCCCATCTAGGATCTCTACAAACCTACAGAATCGAGTAAGAAACAACTTTCTAAAATGTCCAAAGTACCAAAGATCTGCAAAAAGTTAGGCATAGAAACATAGAAAATTTACTGCAATGCAAGGAGCAAAGGTGTATGGAATCCCAGTGGCTCTGACTTCGACTGCAGTTGCTGCTCCAATCCTCTTAACCAGGTCAGGATCCCTGTGAAAACTCAAAGCTATCAGCAGAAGAAATATAGACAGCGTTCACAAGAAACAGGAAACATGCAGAATCAAATAAATGTGGTAACTAATACTTGCCTGGTGGCTCCAAGACCAACATTGTGAGGGAAGATGGTAGCGTTGTAGACATTGTTATGCCCGTGAACGGCATCAATACCGTATATCATAGGAATGCCCAAACGACTAACAAGAGCTCCCTTCTGATACTCATTTATCATATCAACCCAATTCTGAGCAGTTGCCTCAGGGAGTGGAGAACTCCCACCACCACTCAATACACTGCCTGCACCGAACAAAAAGGACGTCTTCTGTTTTCAAGTTTCACACTTTGCAGACACGCAATACCAAGTAAAAATGAATGAAACCCTTAACTAGCCTAGACAATAACGCTTGGACCGACCCATTTTCCTAAGAAACAATCCGAGATCCCCAAAATAAGAGAAAGTAGAGAACAAAAAAAGTGGTTTAAGCATGAATCAATATGCAAACAAGGTTAAGTGTTGAAGAGAAAAAACATAGGACAACTAAATTAGCCAACCAAGTTATCAGATTTCTAAAAAAACGAAACCAACAAATATGGTTTTCTGCATACCTATGAAGTAATCTCTCATTACGTTAACAGTGGCAACACTTCTATCAATCTGAACCATCTGACCAATCTTCTCTTCCAGAGTCATTCTACCCAACAAATCAACAACTCGATCTGAAACCTTCTGCCTGGGGTCCTTGTACAGCACATACTCTCCATCCCCATTACAAACCCACACACAACACAGCCATAGAAGAATCCCTACCAGAAATTTGCTCATCTTCGCAATCCTGGGAGAGAAATAAAAAACTAAAGATGAGAAAAGAAAAGAGTTGTCATTTCCTTAGTTTCTCAGCAGCCAAACAAGAAACAATAAAAGCAAACTTTTTCATCAGTGAAAAGAGAAAGAAAAATAAAGGAAGCATTTTTACATAAAGAAACAACTTTTCGAGATGCACTGTTCTCGAGTTTCAACAAAGATGAACAAACCCACGAGTAAAGGTATCTTTTCTCACTTACTTCCTCATACAAGATTCAAGCTAACCAAAAAGGGTAAGAGCTGGATACATGGAAGTATACATTGGGGTTATATAAAAGTAGTTAACAAATGCTTTCGAAGCAGATTGAGAGTATATATAAAATGAGTGTGAGAGAGAGAAAGAGAGGAAACGTTTGATGTAGTTATTCTCTCTCTCTCTCTCTCTTGAAACGTGGGCTGGGTCACGTTTTTCCACAAAACATCAGAGTAGCAGACGAGGACTGCGAAAACGACGAACAAAGCGACGTCGTCTCGTTATCAAAGTGTCTTCCTTTTTTCCACTTTTTTATCACCGAAAGTATTAGATGTGGAGCTTTATAACAACACTCTGTGAACACGTGTCACTGTGTCAGCCGACAGGAGAATCAGATTCCTCACGCAAAACCCGAAGATACTTGGCCTCGCCGCCGCAACATAGAAGGCATTTGGCTTTTGTTTGAGGTAAGGGGTTTGATTGTTGAATCTCAAAGTCGTCAACTTTGATTCTCCTACTCGAATCTTGTTTTGGCTCAATGGCGTCGTTCTGGAAGATAGCTTATCAACAAGCCATGAAAAGCGGTGTGCTTGTCGCGAAAGTATACTCCTTTCTCCATGTAACCACAAACTACTTCGTCTTCCCTGCTTATGTGAGTCAGTCTCTCTCATCCTTCCGTTCATCTAATCAACCATCAGAGATTCTCTTTCTCAGTTTGTCCTCTTCTTATTTGAGCAGGCTTTTGGTCCGAGCATGATCCCCACGCTTCATCCTTCCGGGAATGTCGTACTGTCGGAACGAATCTCCACGCGGTCTCAGAGACTTAGTCGTGGAGATGTCATTGTTTTGCAATCTCCGGAAGACCCTAATAAGCTTCCGATCAAGAGAGTGGTTGGACTTGAGGGAGATTGTGTGGTTGATCCGGCTGAATCAAGAAGAACCATCGTGGTATATTAAAACCTTCTTCTTTTGAACAGATTAGTAGTTGCATTGTCGGAAAATTGGATTTGTCATAGATCACTTGAGTTTTGACTTTCACATGAGTTTTGACTCTTGTACTTTATGAAACTTTAGCATTGATAGTACTTGACAGAAATGTTATTGCTGTTTGTGTGCTTTTAGTTTATGTCTTGACATTGGCAATAAACATGTTGTTTACGGCAATTTGATCTGTTTAGGTTCCTAAAGGGCATGTGTGGGTGGAAGGTGACAATACTCAGAACTCGAGAGACTCGAGAGTCTTTGGTCCTTTACCTTATGGTCTTATCCAAGGCCGAGTGCTTTGGAGGGTATGTATCTTAGATCAAAAGTGTGTTAGTTTTATTTGGGAAATCAGTCTGGTCTTTGATTATGGTATCAAATGATGTTGTAGGTTTGGCCATTTCAAGATTTTGGACCCATTGGACCAAACACAACTTGAGTTATATGGTTTGGCTGGGGAGTTAGCTTGGTTGGTCCTTTTGGCAGATGATCGAGAGAGATTGAAAGAGGGAAAATGCCATATGAGATCACCTATAGAATAGTGTTGGTGATTTGCTACTGTTTGATACCTTGTATGTAAGTCTATTGTAAATGATTCATTTTGATTAGATGCCGGTTGGCAAGATTTTAGCATATAATTAAAAGAATGAGTAACCCTTTATGTTTTCTCTTGTGTACATAAATTGCTAAGTTTTCTTGTCTGCAATGTCACTGCGTTCATGTTCGTAAGATTGATTTATACTTTACAATTTGAAGACTTTTAATTCAGATGCTTTGCTCTCAAGTCAGATTTTGGTAGTGAAACTGTCTCAAGATCTAAAGTTATGCATAGACGTTGTGAAGTATGTAAGCTGTTGTGATACAAGCTCTATGAGCTTGGCTAATTTCCATTTGTGTGATTAGTCTGCGTTTCTGCTGCTGCTTTGTTTGTGAAAGGTTAAGGCTTAGTAATGAACAAACATGTATGTGTGTGTTTGCGAGCTTGATTGACAAGTGATCTATATATATTTTGACTTGAGTGAATTCAACTAAGGAAAAGAGGTTAATGACTCAGTGAACTAATCTTTAAAGGTTAGGTGAATATTAACACCTAAGCACAATGTGGTAAACTGGTACGTAATGTGTGCAACTGTTTGGTGGCCAATCTTTGTTATCAACTATCATTCTCGGAGATTTGGTTGGACTTTAAGGTAGGTACATTTGCTAGTAGTTAGCACACATTTTAACAGTAGTTCAAACACTACAACTCAAAGAAACTTCAGTTTTGTGTCCTTATCTCTATAAATAAGATTACAAGCAAGTGCATGTCTATTATATTTCAACATCACAAAAAAAAAAAAAAAAAAACTAAAAGCGACGGCCATGGCAATCAAAAATGAGAATCTAAAGTCACAAGAATCATACCTCAAGAACGAAATCAAAAAGATTGAGAAGGAACAAGAGAGTATGAGGAAGGTCATTAAGGAGTTGCAGATGGATTGTCTCAGGTTCTAACTCCAAAATGGTCATAGACTTGATGACCTTTCTCAAACCGAGAGTGATAATTTAAAAACATATGCAAGTAAAGAGGATCTAGAGTCACAAGACTCATACCTCGAGAACGAAATCACAAAGATTGAGAAGGAACTAGAGAGTATGAGGAAGGTAATTAAGGAGTTGCAGATGGATTGTCTCATGTTCCAACTCCAAAATGGTCGTAGACTTGATGACCTTTCTCAAACCGAGAGTGATAATTTAAAAGCATATGCAAGTGATGAGATTACAGGTTTGGAAACACTGTTTGGTAAGCAACATCTGTATCCAAGTATTATCAACGAGCCAAATCTTGGGGATGGTATCCCAAAGGCTTCACATGTTGCACCTGAAGGGGGACCTTCTTTCCGCCCAACGAGAAGTGGAAACATGGAATCATCTGATGACGATGATGAGATTAAGAAGACCTATGAAGTTGGAGAGAGCAGCAAGTCTCGTGGTGTGGACGATGATGCCTAATGAAGCAGCTAGCCGTCAAATAATAAAACTAATCTGTGTCTTGAAATAAACTTTGTTGTTGTTGTTGTTGTGTCTTTGCATGCATATGCTCATTTCATATTTCTAGTCTGTGTCTTAAACTTTGTGTCTTTGTTTGCATATGTTATTAACCTAAAACAATGGAATGCTTTTCCCTTTGCAATTTAAAGAGCTCATCTCGTGTTTTTGACACTATGCAAACTGTTTGAGAATAAGCTAATATTTAGACTAACTAAGACAAGATGAACAAAGATTGTCTGAAGATCACAAGTTAATGCATAGACGTTGTGAAGTATGTAAGCTGTTGTGATACAATTTCTATGAGCTTGATTAATTCTTATTTGTGTGATTAGTTTGCGTTGTTGTTGTTGCTGCTGCTGCTTTGTTTGTAAAAGGTTAAGGCTTAGTAATGAACAAACATGTATGTGTGTGTTTACGAGCTTGATTCACAAGTGATGTATATATATATTTTGACTCAGTGAATTAAACCACGGAAAAGAGGTAGTCTTTAAAAGTTAGGTGAATATTAACACACCTAATCAATCACAATCACAGTGTGGTAAGTGAGCTTTTATAGTTAATGTGTGTAACAGTTTGGTGGCCAATCTTTGTTACCAACTATCATTCTCGGGAGATTATGACGTTAAGGTAGGTACATTTGCTACTAGTTAACACACGTTTAACAGTAGTTCAAACAAACACTACAACTCAAAGAAACTTCAGTTATGTGTCCTTATCTCTTCCTCTCAATTATCTCTCTCTATAAATAAAGATTACAATCAAGTGCATGTCCATATTATATTTCAACATCACAAAATAAGAAAGAAACTAAAAGTGACGGCCATGGCAAGACGAAAGGAGGCATACGAGTCATACCTCAAGAACGAACTCCAAAGGGTTGAGAAGGAACTAGACCGTATGCGGAAGGTAGTTAAGGAGTTGGAGATGGATCATCTCATGCTCACAATCCAACTTGGTCGTCGTAGCCATGATGACCTTTCTCAAACCGAGAGTGATGATTTAAAAGCACATGCAAGCCAAGTTTGGTATGCAACATCCGTGTCCAAGTTTCATCAACGAGCCAAATCTTGGGGATGATATTCCAAAGGCTCAAGATGTTGCACCTGAGGGAAGGGAAAACATGAAACCATCTGATGACGATGATAAGATGAAGAAGACCTATAAAGGAGAGAGCAGCAAGTCTGGTGGTGTGGACGATGATGCCTAATCAAGCAGCCAGCCGTCGAATAAATAAAACTAATCTGTGTCTTGAAATAAAAGTATGTTGTTGTTGTTGTGTCTTTTGTCTGTGTTGCTTCGGTCATGTTTCTAGTTTGTGTCTTAAACTTTCTGTCTTTGTTTGCATATGTTTAATCTAACATAATGGAATGTTTTTCCCCTTGCAATTTGAAGAGCTCATCTCGTATTTTAACATTATGTTTTTTCTAGGGTTGATCAAGAGAAAGCAAATTGCTTGAGAATGAGCTATTTATATTTAGATATTCCCTCTATTTTTTATATTTGACGTTTTAAAGAAAAAAATTTTGCTCCAAATTATTTAACGTTTTCAATTTTTTATATAAAATTTATTAATAGTTAATTATGACCAATGATATTATAGCTTATATTTTATTACTGGTTAAATTGTTGTTCGGTAAATAATTAATGATATTTTTATTTAAAAAATAATAAAAATTAAATATTTTTTAATTATGTGCATAATCCATGTTAAATATAAAAAAACGGAGAAAGTAATAATTAAGACAAATGTTAACTAAGACAGATGAACAAAGATAATTAAGACAGATCCGCAGCGCAAAACATGGTGGCTATAAATAATAAACAGACACGAAAGAAAAAGACTAAACGCGTTTAAGAAGACTAGTTCAACCTTCTTCTTCATCGTCTTCTCTCATCCAACCTTTGACTCACTCTCTCTTTCTCATTAAAATAACATTGTCCCTACGGTTTATGCAACTGTAGTGCTATTAAACTATCCTTCTTCTGTTCTATCTCCACCCAGATCTATCTTGTCTGGAGGTGATTTCTACTCTCTGGGTTTGGTTCATTTCATCCTTCTCTTATCTAAGTTCGTTTCAAGTCACAAACTTTTCATTACCCTTTTTGTTATCTCTTAGTGTTTGCTTGTTTCCGGTTTTGATCTTCTGGTAGTAGGGTTTATCAGCTCATCTGTATAGGAATCTGAAAGCTTTGGTTTTGATCCTTGAACCCCTTCGAGGTGTGTCTTGGGCATAGAAAGGGTTTGACTTTTCATGACATAAGGAATGAGATTAGATTGTTTTGAGCGTTTTGTCATCAGATCTTGATTCTGGAGAAAGAGATTAAGACAAAAGTGTTTAGTGAGGTATTGGATGGGTAATACTTGTGTTGGACCAAGCAGAAATGGTTTCTTGCAATCCGTTTCCGCTGCAATGTGGCGGCCTCGAGATGCAGATGATTCTCTTTCTCAGAGTAATGGTGATACTGCAAGTGAAGCTGTTTCTGGAGAGCTTCGTTCTCCATCATCATCTGATCAAGTCCTGAATAAACCTCCTGAACAGCTCACTATGCCAAAGCCAGGGGAGATTAATATCGAGACAAAGGCCAAATCCGATGTACATATTCACCCTGAAAACAAACTGGAAACGCAAGTGGAGACAAAACCGGAGTTCAAACCAGAGACCATGCCGGAGACAAAAGCTGATACTCCAGCTAAGCCAAAGAAGCCTAAAAACATGAAGAGGGTGACCAGTGCTGGTCTTAGGACTGAGTCAGTGTTGCAGAGGAAAACAGAAAACTTTAAGGAGTTCTATTCCCTGGGAAGGAAACTTGGACAAGGGCAATTTGGGACGACTTTTCTATGTGTGGAGAAGTCTACAGGGAAGGAGTTTGCCTGCAAGTCCATTGCAAAGAGGAAGCTATTAGCCGATGAGGACGTAGAAGATGTGAGAAGGGAAATTCAAATAATGCATCACTTGGCTGGTCACCCAAATGTCATATCCATTAAAGGAGCTTATGAGGATGTTGCGGCGGTGCACCTTGTTATGGAGTGTTGTGCAGGTGGAGAGCTTTTTGACAGAATAATTCAACGTGGTCACTACACAGAGAGGAAAGCAGCTGAGCTCACTAGAACCATAGTTGGTGTGGTGGAGGCTTGTCACTCTCTTGGTGTTATGCATCGAGATCTCAAGCCTGAGAATTTTCTGTTTGTGAGTAAACATGAAGATTCTCTCTTGAAGACGATTGATTTTGGACTCTCTATGTTTTTTAAACCAGGTTTGGATTCAGTGGTAGATATGGTTTTTAACTTGAAAATAAGTGAATGATTTTGGAATTGTCTTCCTCTTTGCAGACGATGTTTTCACAGATGTTGTTGGTAGTCCATATTATGTAGCTCCTGAAGTTCTTAGAAAGCAGTATGGTCCTGAAGCTGATGTCTGGAGTGCTGGAGTGATTGTGTACATTTTGTTAAGTGGTGTTCCTCCTTTCTGGGCTGGTAAGAAGTGTATATATAATGAATAAGATATCTTTCCCCTGTCTTAACTAGGTTCTGAACAAAATCTTTGTTTCTTTGAACATTCAGAGTCAGAACAAGGTATTTTCGAGCAGGTCCTCCACGGTGATCTTGACTTTACGTCTGATCCCTGGCCGAACATATCTGAAAGTGCAAAAGACTTGGTAAGGAAAATGCTTGTTCGGGATCCCAAGAAAAGACTAACTGCACACCAAGTATTATGTAAGTTATTTCAATTGCAACCTTTCTCTTTCAGCTAAAGCTTTAGGATTCTCTTTCTATTCATTCAATAGAGCATAGATTTCACTGGTCATACATGAATGAAATTTGTTGTCTCACTGCCATTTAGTAAAGAAGTTTCTAGATACATATAGTCATGTTGAGTGCATTTGTGGCACCGTTCTGTTTTTCATGAAGTTCTGCTTGTGAACAGGTCATCCATGGGTACAAGTGGACGGCGTGGCTCCTGACAAACCTCTGGATTCTGCTGTTCTGAGCCGTATGAAGCAATTTTCTGCAATGAACAGGTTCAAGAAAATGGCTCTTAGAGTAAGTGGATTCTCTTCTTCTTGTTATGTGGAAACAAAGAGACAATGCAGATTAAGTATACCTCTTTTTATGCCTTCTCGTAGGTCATTGCTGAGAGCTTATCTGAAGAAGAGATAGCTGGCTTGAAAGAAATGTTTAATATGATAGATGCCGACCAAAGCGGTCAAATAACTTTCGAAGAACTCAAGGCAGGACTAAAACGAGTAGGGGCTAATCTCAAAGAGTCAGAGATTCTCGACTTGATGCAAGCTGTAAGTTATAACCCCCCTTGCTACTTTGTTATTCTGGATATATAGCTCTGCGTGTTTTACTTGGATTTGTAATTTATATGGTATGTCTGACAATGTGTGATGTAATGCAGGCTGATGTAGACAACAGTGGAACAATAGACTACAAAGAGTTCATTGCCGCAACATTACATCTAAATAAAATAGAGAGAGAGGACCATCTTTTTGCAGCCTTTACATACTTTGACAAAGATGGGAGCGGTTATATCACACCGGACGAGCTTCAACAAGCTTGTGAGGAGTTTGGTGTTGAAGATGTCCGGATAGAAGAAATGATGCGTGATGTTGATCAAGACAACGTAAGCTCCTTTACAGCTTTTGTCATCTCATCATAATTTCCATATGACCTGCGTAATGTACATCTCGTATGTATTATCTTATGAATGATGGGAATGTTGAACATTTTTGAATTGTTGTTTTGCAGGACGGGCGAATAGACTATAATGAGTTTGTGGCGATGATGCAAAAGGGAAGCATCACAGGAGGTCCAGTGAAGATGGGACTAAAGCTTTAGCATTGCTCTTAAATGCTAGCTTCAGAGACGAAAGTCAAAGACCAGAGTTTCTTCTGATGATATATTATTGATTGTATTGAAAACAAATGCACAAGCCAAGATTCTCTTTTGGATTCTCAATCTTTTTGGATGAGGTTTTGTCTAAATTTTCGAAAACTTGGTTGGTTGCATTGTTGAGCATATAACAAGACTAGTTGCCCTTTTCTAAGGTATCTTAAAAGAACAGAGAAAGTAGAATATTGATAGGTTTAAATCTTCTTCTCAGCTCAGAGAGCTAAACCGCATGTTGGACATTGAGCCCGATTGTGGTTATGAACGGTGGTAGACCAGAGCCAGGAATAAGCACAGCTTTTATGGAAAATGTGTCCACAATGCAATGCAACGACTTGAGAAGTGTTGTGTTCTTGTTCGAATGTGTGGGCTTGTTGACACATGGTACATGTAGTACAGGGTATGCTAAGATTAATAGACTCACCTGGACGATCCCATCTACCAGCTACCCACCCTCCTCCTGCCGTTTTATCTCTCATGATCTCAACAGTGCCAAAGGCAAGGTCACCTTTGACCCCAAAAGGCACCGATTCTAAAACACCCATATCTTGAGAATAGCCAGACAAAACCTTAGCAACGTCTAACCATTTCTCACCAGTCATTGCATCAAGCTTGTCGTCCAACCAGGGAGGTGGGCATTCATAGATAGCGTCTTGGAGTTGGGATCTAGAGTTGATAGCTCGTCGCGGTAAGTTGCTCTCATGGATATAAATCACCACTGGTTTAACGACCTGATGGACAAGGACGTCAGGCCGTTCCCTTTGGATGAAAAGAGTTCTGGTGAACTCTCTGCCCTTAACTTTGAAGTATGGTTCTGTCACCTCCTCAGAGCTAATGATTGTCTTTGGATAAACCTCAACGATTCCACGCCATGTTTTCTTCTTCTTGAGAGATGAGATGTTAGAAACGATATAGTAAAAGGAGTTTGTGATTATTTATCCAATATATATAGTTGGCTGTCTTTTACTAGGTTAAAATTTTTGGGAGACCTAGAAGGCATGAGTTACGATCTTGACATATTCGGCGATCCATATCTGTTTTAAAATATGCCACTTTTTCCAATTTCAGTTATGTTAATTTCTAGGGTTTGTCCTTCCTCTCTTGTTTCTTCCGTGCGCCAGAAGTTTGGAAATAAAACCCTAATTCTTCTTCTTTCCTTTCACCACAAGGTTCTTGAATAAGATCCGATCTAGCTTTTTGTGATGGAGATTAAGGAGAAAGTTTTAGTTCCCCATGAGAAACCTGTTACTATTAATTTTAAACAGAAAGTAAGCCAGCAAAGATCGAGAATGGTAGTATTAAAGACACTCTTATAACTAAGTCCACTACATAGTCAGGCATTGAGCAGATCAGTGCCTTCAAATCTTAATGAAAGATCAGTTTTTAGTATTATCTTGAACCAGGGCAGGCCATGAGATTTTTGAGGTTGTTATCATTTGGTAAAGGTTTTAATAAAAGATTTTTTTTAATATCAAATTTTGGGACCTAACGATGCAATTTTCTTTAAAATTTTTGGAAATCATAGACGAATATTTCATTCAGTTCTGTCCAACACCGGCCATGTCTTGAACTTTCATAGCTCATGTCACTTTTAAAATGAAGGTTCTTGTAGATTATTATTTGGTTTTACTAGCTTCTAACTCTCTCTTTCTTTTGGTTCACTAGAGGCTTTGACAAAACCCCACCAGACTCAAACAATGACCATATTAACTGCATCAACTCTCAATGGTATTATACCACAAGTCAGGCATGAGAATCTTGAAATTAATACTTGAAGACTTTCTTCATAGTGGTTGTTGTCTGTTAGATTACTTGATTTGGACTGTGAAAAAAAGGAAAAGTCCACTCTGTAACAGTAGGTCCAGCCATATCCAATTCTTTAGTTTTTACTATTCCTAGCTCACATGAAAACAAGCTCCACCTACGTAAGCGTGTGCCTACCCACACTTCTAACGTTTTTTGGTTCAACTTGTCATTATTATTTTAAAACTAAATAAACACAAACCGAACATCCAATTGTTTATGTCTGAATCAGATAACTAAAAGTCCATACCGAACCTACCTGAGCTCAAACTCAATTATAAGTAATGTGTCAGATAACTAAATTGATCGCTGAAAATAATAGTCACCTAAGTTCCTAATCATCTCGATAGGCCTGGGAGTATTATCCGGGATCCGGATTCGATCCGAGATCCGTCTCGGATCCGCTCCGAAAATAGGATATCCGGAGTGCCCGGATCCGAATCCGGATAGTAAAATTTTGGATCCGTCCAAACCGGATCCAAATCCGGATATCTTAATTTTTAGGTCCGGATATCCGGATCCGGATCCGTGTTTTTAAAATATATTAAATTTTTAATTTTATTAATAATTATATTTGATATATTAGTATTTATACATAAAATATTTTTTTTAATATTATATTAAAATTTTACTAATATTATCTGTCATATATATTCATAAATTTTGTATAAATATTTAATTTATGTTTTATTTTTAGATTTTTTTATATTTTTAAATATTTTTTATTTTTTTTAATTATTTTTACGGATCCGGATCCGAATCCGGGTATCCGCGGGTATCACAATATCTAGACGGATATCCGAAGTCCGGATACCCGGAAGACGCGGATCCGGATCCGGATACTAAAGTCACGGATCCGGCGAATCCGGATCCGGATCCGGATATCCTAAAATACTCCGGATATCCGGTCCGTCCCACCCCTACATCTCGACACGTATTTATTCCATTATCATTACACCACATTCCTTACAAAAATAGAAAAGCACTACAGAAAGTTTTAAATCTCAATTCTTCGTTCCCCTTAATGTGATTTAGCTAGTTTAATTTATTTTGCGAATACCTAACTCACTCTTTTATTTGATGGAGAAATATAGAAGTGGGTCTCACAATCAACTATTTTCTCCAGTAATTTAATTAATGTAAAGCGTGCGTATGTTGTTGTTGACATACAAAAGTGTGCATTTATAGATTAAGACCTTTTGGTTTGTAATATTATTAAATTTGTTTTTTATTTTTTTTCATATTGAGTTTTGAATAAATTAAATTGTCTATTCAAAGCTGTGTCTCTTATCCCTTTAGTTTTCTTGATTTTAGTCCACAAAATGTGATGATCATCATTAACCGTGATCATAAAGTTCATTTGCTCATGTGGGTCTAATTGTCCAAGAGCAAATAAGTGGTTCATGTTTAAAGTATTTTGTTAATGTTTCGGTAACAATATATAAATATTTCCCTTTCAGTGTTTTAAAAAAAAAATGTAACTGTAGAGTGAATGAGTGATATCTTTTTAATTTTTTAATTTTCAAATTATAAGAGAGAGCTCTGCTAAATAAATGTTTCATCATGAATATATTAATAAACACATAACTATAAACATATAAACTTAAAGAATGATCGAATCTTCAAAACCCTGAAGTTATAGTTGAATGTACTTGTTCAGTAGATAAATCTCAAAAATATTCAAGTCAGAAAATACTCATGACACTGAATTGATGAGCTGTATTGTTCATATTGGTTTGAACTCTACTTTATGTGCCATTACAAAAGAAGCAAATAAGAAAAATGATCATGAGAGCATGAGTTAGTGTAGGGACTATTAACTTTAAGTTTAATGACATATGGTTAGGACTTAGGAGAGTTAGCAAGTTAGGACCTCATGAATTAGGACATACCTAACTTTTTATTCCTCGCATTTTAAACACCTTCAAGTATCATATCATTCATGAACATTAAAAAAAAAAATATATCTTCACATGGATTGGAAAAACTTAGCAAATTAAATATGTGATGGACGCTTTTTCATTAGTTTATACCAATATATAGCTAGGTTTTGTGTGTCAGATGTTACATACGATATGTCACGTATCTTAGACTCTTAAAATTTTTAAAATTGTTGTGGCTATGTCTGGTTCAGTTTGACAAACACGATCATGAACCATGACCACGTTAACCAACTGAACAAGACGGTAACACAAACAAGATGCCGCATGCAAACATTAATAACATTCTGACATATTCTTTCTAGGTGTCTGTCTTTTCAAGGTCACGTAGCATTCATATTTATGAGATATAAAACCAAATGTTGCAACACAAACACATGACATACATTATACATTATAGTATATAATTTTAGCTTCTCTTTTTCTAGTCCTATAAATGAGTATTCCGTGACCAAAAAGATTACGTTAATAACAACAAGTGGTTAAAACAAAAAGAAAGCAACATGATCAAAGATGGATCGTGTGATAAGACAGATATATTTCATATGAAAGATAAGATGTGTCAAAAGAATTGGTGTGAGATGCACATCAAAAGTCAACTTTGAGTTGTTTGTGATCAAAATTAAAAGAGCCTCTAGAGTCTCTAATGTAGGCATGCATCCTGCGTCTGGCTACAAATTAAAGAAGCTAAACGTATGCTGATAAACTGACAAGTGACAAGAAAAGTGTATTGATAATTAGAAAAAGAAGTAATTTTTTTTGTCCTTCTAGATAACTGAATAAAAATAAGAGAAAAGGAAAGATAATCCACATTTTATTACAAAATAAAATAATACCACATATAATATTAGAACTGAAATTACTCAGTCATTGTTCATAACTGGGATAATATCTTAATAATTATATTGGGATTTTTTTTCTACAATTCCATTTAAATACTCCTCTTTATGTATCACAATCATTAGATATTAAAAATTAATAAAACCAAGAAGACTTTTTGCATCTCCAACGTGGAATACAAAGACGTATATGCTGTATATCCTCTGTTTAACCTGCTCTCAAAAATGTCTTTCATACAAAATATTAAATAAATAATATATTTGTCAACTTTAACCATCATTTTAATGAATTAAATTAATAGTTTTTTGAGCATTTTATATTGCCGTCCCTCTCTTCATAAGAGTTGACTCTAAAGAGAAACCAAACGCAGATTCCATCTCTCTCTCTCTCTCTGTTTCTTCAAAGTTCAAAACTTTGCGTCTGGATCAAAACCGCGTCCACCAAATCCGCCATACCCATATCTCGAAATCCCGATTCTCCTTCTCCGTAAATCTCTCGATTCTCTCTAAAGCTAAAACCTTATCCTCAAAAGCTCAACACTTTGTTCTTCGATCTTTAGGTTTTAAAGCAATCCATGGTGGTGAAAATGAAACAGATCATGCGGTGGCCGCCGTGGCCTCCTCTCTTCGCCGTGAAATTCGACGTGATCGTCGTCGTTCACAGAATCGAGGGGTTGAATTCCGACGGCGATTGCGATAGTAATAACAGCCAGCGTGGCGGGGCCACCACGAGGAAGAGACCCGTCGTTGAGATCAAATGGAGAGGGCCTAGAGCGGTGACTCTTAAACGCTCCGTTGAACGGAGTTACACTGAAGAAGGTGGGTCTCGCGGTGATGGGGTTGTGGAGTGGAACGAGGAGTTTAAGAGGGTTTGTGAGTTCTCTGTTTACAAAGAAGGAGAGTTTCTTCCGTGGCTCGTTTCCTTCACTGTCTTCAATGTAAGTCTCTCTCTATGTCTCTTATCATGTTTGGAGTCGTTGACTGTGATTATGATCAATCATCTGATCTGATTGATCTTCATAAAGTTGTTACCTTTGCATATGCGTATGTATAATACTCTGTAATTTAGCCCTAATTGATAGGAAACATGTTTAAAAGTGAGGGATTTTGATTCGTTTTGGAGTTTTAATAGAATTTTTTATTCAATCTGTGGTTATGCAGGGACTGAATCAAGGAACGAAGGAGAAAGTTCGTAGCTTTGGAAAGGCATCACTGAACATTGCAGAGTTCTTTTCATTGATGAAAGAAGATGATGTTCAAGTCAAAGTGCCTCTAAAGATGCGTGGCTCTTCTTCTTCTTCATCATCACCATGTCTTCATGTGCGTCAATGATTTCCTTATTAGATTGTGATCTAAATTTACAGTTTTTTTTTTCGTTTATCTAATACCAAGTTTCAACTTATGTTTACCTACAGGTTTCTCTTCAGTTTTCCTCTAAGGAATCATTACCTGAAAGACAAAGATCTGCACTTCCTGTTCTGTGGTCTCCTCTTTCCGCAGAGGCCGAGAAAGCCGAGTCTGTTGTCAAAGTAGGCCTGAGAAAGATGAAAACATTCAACCACTGTATGTCAAGTCGCCAGGCATCGGAGAAGGAGACTAGTAAAAAAGATGGAAGCAGCGGAAGTGAAAGCAGAAGCCCTGAGAGAAACCTTGATTCTGAGTCTTCTTATCCTTTTGATACAGATTCTCAGGATGAAGGAGATGCTGCGGATGAATCAGAAGAGAGCAATGCAAGCGGTGTGGTTGAGCCTGTTACTTACAAAACGCTTCGTTACGCTAATTGGGCTAGAGGCTCTTTTCATGCTGGTACAAACCCTGAAGATGACGATTTGATATACTACAGCCACCGCAGCCCATCACCAGAGACGGGGGACGAGGTTTTGAATGACGCAGTGAGCTCGGAGCAGGCTAATGGACAAATGTCAAAGAAGAGAATCTTATCTTGGAAGAAGAGAAAACTGAGCTTTAGATCTTCTAAAAAGAAAGGAGAACCACTTCTTAAAAAGGACTGCCTTGAAGAAGGTGGTGATGATATAGATTTTGACCGTAGACAGCTTAGCTCGTCTGATGAGTCTACCTCTGATGTATGCATTCTCACTTAAACCCTTTTATGGTTTCACAATACTGTTTTCTTAACTCTTGATTGATTCTCTTGCAGTGGTATAGGTCTGATGATTCAGTCATGAAACCGTTGTCTGAGTTTGGAGACGATGACTTTGTTGTTGGTAGTTGGGAGACGAAAGAGATTATAAGCCGTGATGGGCTGATGAAACTCAAGGCTCAAGTGTTTCTCGCTTCAATCGATCAAAGAAGCGAGAGAGCTGCTGGAGAAAGCGCCTGCACAGCTTTAGTTGCAGTGATGGCACATTGGTTAGGATCAAACAGAGACATAATCCCAACAAGGTCAGAGTTTGACAGTCTTATCAGAGAAGGATCATCCGAGTGGAGGAACTTGTGCGAGAACGAGGAGTACAGGGAACGGTTTCCTGACAAACATTTTGATCTGGAGACGGTTCTTCAGGCTAAGATCAGACCCATCTGTGTAGTCCCCGAGAAATCATTCATCGGGTTTTTCCATCCAGAGAAATCAGAGGAAGAAGGAGAAGAAGCAAAAGAAGACGTGAGTCTAGACTTTCTGAAAGATGTAATGTCCTTTGATAGTATATGGGAAGAGATCATGAAACACGAACCAGAAGAGTCTGGAAGCGAACCTGTGATCTACATTGTGAGCTGGAATGATCATTTCTTCGTCCTCCTCGTGGACCATGATGCTTACTACATCATAGACACACTTGGAGAGAGGCTTTACGAGGGTTGCAACCAAGCTTATGTATTGAAGTTTGACAAAGATGCAGAGATCCAGAGATTGAAACCAGAGATTAAGGAGAACAATGTCGACCAAGGAAGTAAAAACAAGTCAGAGCAAACGGAGAGATCAACAGAATCAGACGAACAAGAAGAAGAAGAAGAAGTGTGTAGTAGAGGTAAAGAGTCATGCAGGGAGTATATAAAGAGCTTTCTCGCAGCGATTCCAATACAACAAGCTAAAGCTGATATGAAGAAAGGATTGGTTTCGTCTGTGCATCACCGTCTTCAAATCGAGCTTCACTTCACAAAACACCTCCAGCAGCAACAACCAAACCTGCTGCTGCTTGAATACTCTGCAAGTGAAGCAAAAGTGTCTGAAGCTGAAGCTGCTGTGTCTGTGAATGTAGGTTGGTCACTGGCGAGCCAGTTCAGCAATAGTGGTGGGTTTGGTTGCGAAATGGCTGAGCTTGTGGGAGTTGAAGTTTGAGAGACAAAAGTGTATATTTTTGGTGTTTATAACTCTCTTTTTTTCCTTTTGACTTTTTTTTTGTTGTTGTGTGGATAAGTTTGGTGGTGTTGATAATGTCTTTTCTTTGGAGAGTCAAAGAAAGACTTTTCTTCCTCTCCTACAATAATGTATTATGAGGAAACTTACCAGAGAATATTATTGTTATTATCCAACAAAATCCATAATTAATTTATATAATATTATCAAATCTGACAATGAAATTGGTTTCAATATATGTGAAAATACTAATTGAAAATGTTATTTCTCTGATTTTTATTAATGTTGGTATATATAATTAGTGAAAGAATAGAGGAAATAAAAGCGAAATAATAAAAAAAAAACAATGAACTTTTTATTTGTAAATAAAATCGATAAATACAGAAGTCTGTTAGGTAAAAGCTATATCTGGAGCTCTTGTTCTTGTCTTTCTAGAAGTCTTTTGTGTCTGTATAATCTATCATCATCAGATTGATTTTTGGAGAAGATGAAGAGAATATTTGGTGCGAAGAACAACAAAGAGCCTCCACCGTCCATCCAGGATGCTTCTGATCGGGTTTCTCTCTACTGCTTCTCTCTTTTCGATTCGTGTTTTTTTTTTATTTGTTAGAGGAATGTAGAGATAGGGATTGGTAATAGAGTTGTTTCCATTGAGATTTAAGCTGGAGATGAAGTGATGGTATAGAACTAGTTGGATCTTCAAAATCCCTAAATGTATTATTCGTGTTGTCAGATCAATAAAAGAGGAGAGTCAGTGGAAGATAAGGTTAAGAGGCTTGATGCTGAGCTCTGCAAATACAAAGACCAGATCAAAAGGACCAGACCTGGTCCTGCTCAAGAAGCTATCAAAGCTCGTGCTATGCGAGTTCTCAAACAAAAGAAAATGTAAAGAGTGTTCCTGCATTCTTTGTTTTAATATTCACTTCTTGTCTGCTTCTCTCATTGTTTTTTTTTTTTTTTTGTTAGGTATGAAGGACAACGTGACATGCTGTACAATCAGACTTTCAACCTTGATCAAGTTTCTTTTGCTGCTGAAGGCCTCAAAGATGCTCAACAAACTGTATGTCTCATCAATCACTTCTTATGATGCTTTTATGTACATGAATGTGGATCAATCTTATACAAACTTGATTAATTGTTGCAGATGACTGCGTTGAAGTCTGCTAACAAGGAGTTGAAAGGAATGATGAAAACCGTCAAGATTCAAGATATAGATGTACGTTTTTAAAGCTCTCTTGTTATTCGCTTCCTTTAATACTATTTATGAATTACTTAATTGTATCACACAGAACTTGCAAGATGAGATGATGGACTTAATGGATGTGAGCTCTGAAATTCAAGATTCACTTGGTAGGAGCTACAATGTTCCTGATGACATTGACGAAGATGACCTCATGGGCGGTAAGTTCTTTGACATTTCTCTAAGAAACCCCACTTGTCAGGGTCAGTAGAAACTTATTACCATGTGTATTGTGAATTACAGAGCTTGATGCTCTTGAAGCTGACATGGGAAACGAGATTGAAGCAGACGGAGTGCCTTCATATCTCCAACCCGATAAGGAACCGGATCTTGATGAGGAACTTGACTTGCCTCCACCACCACCAGGAAGGACAACAACAGGAGCTCAACCTGAACGAGCTGCTCAAGTGAGTTTCCTCTCAACTTTATGTATGTATACTTATGATGAAGAACATTTTTTTATGTTGTTGCTATAATGAAACAAGGCTGAGGATGAATGGGGATTACCGGCCGTACCACGTGCATCACTTCGGGGATAAATACCGTTTCCACACTTTTGCTTGTGTGCATACAAGAAGAATTCATCTCCAAGCTTTTTCACTCTATTGTTTCTATAATTCTCTTACTTATGTGATAATACGTTTTGTGCATAACAATCGTCTCATAATCCTTGGATCCTCCTCGATTTGGTTATGGTTAGTTATGTATGATATGTTTCTCACAACTTGCAATTCTTATCAAGCTATTGATGTAATGAAACATCAGAGAGGCAAATTTTGGTTATGTAAGGGAGCCTGATGTTCCCTCCTCACAGCTACTCAACTCAAATCCAGCATAATGAGCTACACTGCTATCATTAGAATCTCGAAATTATAACATTTTTTTTGTGCTAAAGCAGACTAGGTCCAATACTCTCGAACCAGAGAGTTGGATACTTTTATACAAATCGGAAAGAGATTTGTCCTTTTTCTCAAAGCATAGAACTGTCATCCTCAAGCTACTTATTCTTCTTGTGAGAGGGGATTCTTGTCTTTAGTTGAGATTGAGTTTGGTCAGATCCAGCAAGTTCCAGTCCAAGTGTGACGAAGCTGTCCGTGGACCTATACTTGAACCTGCAGAATAAGACCTGGCCAGCCTGTTATTGTTGTTGTTGTTGCTCCCAAAGTTTCTCAATCTGGAGTTCAATCTCTGAGCTTCCTTCTTTAGTAACTGGTACTCACCTATACAGAGAATATAAGGTACAAAAAGAATCAGTACATAGATATTAAAGCTTTGATTCAGACACTCCTTGAATGTTTAGTTTATGCTATGCTGTTTTATTTACCTTCCCTTATGAGCTTTTCCTGCTTTAGTATCGCCATTTGCTGCTTCATCTGGCTATTCTCCAAGGAAAGTGTTGCACGTGTCTGAAGAAGTGAAGCTACTCTCACTGATAAATCCGCTTCCACTGCCTGTAAAACAACATTGCTACTGGTTACTACCAGGTTTTTAAAGCAAGATGTTTTTATATCATGTTCTATGGATGTGCATCTAGCTATGTTGTAAGACCAATAACTCGCTCAAGCCACAGAAATCTAACAGACAGCATCCTATTTTTGTACATATAACTGTATGATCCACAGGCAAAATAACCAATGTGGTTGAGACCAAAACCCAGACCGGTTGGTTTTAGAAAGCACAGACTTAAACAGAAACTCTACCTGCAGCGTGGACACCCTCCTCTCAAGTTCAGCAATGTACTGGAGCTTACGAACTCTTGACCGCTGTCCTGGGTTCCTGGCAAAGTAAAGACAGAGGAAATAAAGAAAGAATGAGCACATGACGCAACAAGATAATGTACAAGCACCGATACCGAGTTTGAACATTCTAGGAGCACCCCTGTGGACATTATACACATGGTACCACGTTAGAGGTCAAGGACTAAAACTAGATTCACCCATATGAAACATGTTCATTAGGAACATTAGCCGATAAAAGATACTCTACAGGTACTAAAGCTTGTCAATTTCTCTACAACAAAGTAATGATGGTTAATGTTCTCTCACCTTTTGGCATTTGGTACGCCCATTGAACCGCAAGCATCTTCTGCCACAGGTGGACAATTGATCCCTTTCACAGTATCACCTGAGTTCTGAGGAGCTTTCTGAGAACCATAATCCGAGAAGGCAGAAGCAATAGGGTTGTCAGAGAAGCTTGAATTGTTCCTTGCTCTCGGCGAGTTGGGACCATACACACAAGCTGACTCCAACTCCCCACAAGCTTCAGAAGTCAAACTTTCTTCATCTTCGCTTTGATTAAAAGCAGCAAAATCAGCTGAGATGTCACCCAACAGCACAACTGAGTCGCTAGCTGAGCGGCGCAGAGGAGGAGGACCTCCATCAGTTTTGTCACGCAGCAGCTCATCAAGCCAAGCTGGTTGTTCCTGGAGCGTGGAATCTTGAGTGGGAGACTTGTGATGACCAATGTATGATTCAATGGGTGAAGAAGAAGAGTAATAGGTATCTGCTACCGGATTCAAAGACAGTTTCTTTGGAATAGGGCAACGAGGAGGAAGCTGACCAGGCCTTGACATGATTAAGGAGATTTGCTTCACAGATGTCCCTAAGATATCAACAAAGTCAAAAGCTTTCTTAGAATAGTAAACAAGTCCTCATCAACTTAAAGAAGCTAAACTCTATGCAAAAGCAAACTCACACTAAACCCTATTAATTTCTTCTCAATTATCAAACAGAGACCTCAATCTAAGAAAAATCATTACTTTAGATAAACTAAGATCCCGACAACAAGTCTTGTAATAACCCCACACGACAAAGAAAACAAAACAAAAGACAAAAAAAAAAGTCTTTACGAGGAAGAACATCAAAGCGATGAAACAGTTACAAGCAGAGAATCATTACAACCTTAAAAAGAAAAACCGCATTGAAATCAAAACCAGAAAACCCTTCAAAAATCTATGAAATTTGAATCGAATAATCAGAGAGAGAGAGAGAGAGAACAGAGCAAGTAATAACTCTTGAATCATCGGAAAAGTTTCTTACTTTTACCTCCGGCGAAGAGAGTGAACAATGTCGGAGTAAAAGAGAGAAACGGCGAGAGTGAAGGCGAAGGAAAGATATTAATAGCGTGCAGAACCAATCGTCTCTCTCTCTGCAAAAGAAGAAAAAAAAAAGGAGAGAATTTATTCGTTAGCTTTTAACTCTCACAGCTGCGTCGTGTGCTTTGTATAAATGTATTAAAACGTGTTGTTATAATACGCAGAGATGGAGACGTACGGACGGACGGCTCTTGGGCCCTTTTTGCCTTTGGGTCAATGGGTCACTGACCTGGAACCCATCCGTGGCTTTTTTTATAAAATAAAATAGTTTTTTTTCTTTTTTGGTTTTTGGGTTGTCTGATTATGATATTTCATCAGATTTTTGGCATTTATATTACATTACATTAAAAGAAACGTATATTCTGAATCAGTCTAGAACATTCGAAAATAACAGCTGTAAAGAGACTCAAGAAGCATTAAAAGGGTTTAAAAAAAAAAGATAATTGTGTTTTAGAATATGGTAATTGACTAATTGTAGTGTAGGGTTACTTTAATCTATAAGGTTGAGTTTGTAGACATTGGTTTCTTTTGGTACATTATGTAGTGTGTTAACCGTGTGGATCATTTACTTTTCTATGTACATAGTCATTGTGAATGTAGAGCAGGTGACCCTTTTCATCCACAACAAACCTGCCATTGTGTAACCTGAACATATAAGAGAAAAAAAATAATGTTAACAAAGTTACAGAGAGCATGTACCTTAGAATGTTGTTAAGCTCTTCTTTTATGCTTTTTCAGTAATGGCTCAAAGGTTTAAAGTTTAATCAAACAGACTTGACCAATAAAACAGCTGTGCTTCACAGCTTTAAGTATTGAATAATATCGAGTACTTGTTTCGTTTACGCAAAGTTGGAGATTTTATTTGTGTATTAGATTATATAACAGAATGGTCATCAGATTAACATTTAATTTATGTAAAGACAAGGACATGTCAAAAAAAAAAAAAAGTAAGCATAAAGAAGCTGTATTTTTGTTGTCTTATAATTAAAGTGAATGGTGCGGCAAAGAACCCACCTAGCTCCAATAATTTTAACATGTACTTTTATTCTAGATATGGAAATCCAAATTATTCCTCACCTTTGCTTGAAATCTAGAACGTTTCTCATTCACCTCATCTGGTACTTATATGATGAGGTCCATATACACATACATATGTTATCTACAGTAGGAACAATATGTGGCTTGAGCGAGTTTAATTAAATAATAATACAGAAATATACTAAGAATTAATTAACAACACTATTTGCAGAAAATAACATGCATGAGAGATAACTAAAACATTTGAAAACAGAACACTTAAATTTCCACCCAACCCCATCCCATAGTCGGTTTTGAGAATATGCACATAAACATTAGACTAGAACCCGATTTTTTTTAAAACATATTACAGAGGGAGACAGAGGGAGGTCTGGGCAAAGTTAATAAAATTTGAGGGTGATGAGAAAATAAAACATTGGGGGGTCAAGTTAGGAGTGGGTACATATCAAATATCCAGGTTTTTAGAGGTATATGTGATTTGATCTGTTTCGTCTGAATAACCAATTATTCGGTTTAATTCGATCTATATAAATAAAATATTTTTTTAAAAACAAATAAAAAATTAAAATAATATAAATAATAATATTTTATTACAAAAACAAAATTTCATTTAACTTTAAATAATATAATAACTAATATAATGAATTTAATAAATAATAATATTATAAAATATAATATTTATATAACTTATATATACAATTATTTTAGTATATGTATATAGTTGCATATAACTTATCAGATCCGATATTCGTTCCTAAAATATTAGTATTTTTTAATTTGTTATGTTTTTTCTACAGATATTGCGTTTTATAATTTGTTTTAAATATTCGAATTTTTCGGTTTGAATCGAAACGGATAACGAATCGAATCAAAATTTATTGATATTTTGTTACCCTTAAACATGGGATGAGTTTGGTAGTTTGGGTGGGCTTGTGTAGGAGGGGGGTTTTAGGCTGCCAAAACTTTCTTTTTCTTCTTGGTCTGAATAATCAACGGTCGAAAACAAAGCAGAGATGGAGCTGATTGTGCCACGTGGAGGATGCTACACCACGATCCATGCAAATATTACTCCTCCCTTCCCTCGCTTCAATTTCGTAATTCAAATTAAATCTTTCAACAAATTTTTTTGTTGTTGTTTTGTTTCAAAGGAGGATCTCTGAAAACATCAATGGGGAAACACAGTAATCCAAATCCAGGTTCGTTTAATTAGATCACTTGATGATGATGATGGTGATGGTTAATTAATGATATTGGTTGTCGATGAGAAGGCCTTCATCTTCTTCTTATTGGATCTGATCCTTGTTCTTGTTTCTATTTGGGTTGTGTGTTAGGTGAAAATGGAGCGGCGGCGGCGACGGATCCGGCGTGGGAATGCGAGGGAAAAGGAGCGTGTGAATTGAAACAGAGGCGATTTTCTGATACCATCATGCCTCATATCCTCAACTTGTGAGCTCCTTTTTTTTTTTTTTGCCGTTTAGGGTTCTTCGTGATGTTTGGTTGGTTTAGTACCACTTTTGATTCTGTCATGTTCAGTTTTCATCTGTAACCAATGTTCAAGAAATATCTAGTGGGTAACTAGCCTCTTCTTTATAGAAGACTAGCTACTAGCCAGATTATTCTGAGGTTAAATGTTAACTAATTATTGATTTATTTTATAAATATTATGATTTTTTTTAGTTTTTAAATAAAAATATAAAATTATAGTGATAAACTATCAAAATTAGATATCCAAAATAAATAAAAACTAGACAAATTTGTGGATTTATACTAACATTATTGTTTAAATTAATATATTTAGATTAATTTAAATCGATTTTAACTGATTTCAAATAGTTTAAAACGATTTGAATACTATAAATCAGTATAAATCGAATTTTAGAAAAATCGTTTTGGATAAAACCGAATTGTTGCATAAGCGCAGCTTACACCGATTTTTAGAACCTTGTATGTAACCATATTTTTATGTAACCAAACTTATCTGAGTTATAAGGAATTTCAAAGAAATGTACGTTGTGGTTTTAGATTCAGTTTTGTTTTGAACCGTATAAGGTTCAAAATAGGTTTGGTTTTATTTGATTTTGTTATTTCATAACCCTAGATCATGGTGAGGAGAGTCCATACACATAGATTTAGTCTTTTTTTTTTCAATTTACTCACATGGTTAGCTGTTTCATAAGCTTTTGTTTCATCCATGTGATTTGTTAATCGTCTAGCTCAACTACTCCCTCCTTGTTCCTTGCATCACAAAGTTTCATATTATCACAAAAACTGCATATCACACATAGCATTTTCTTAGGTTTGTAGATTGTAAATGATAATACACTTTCATTGCATTTCTTAAACAAAAAGACATTTATTTTCTTTACCTTATCAGCTTGCTCTTTTTAGGATCTATACTCGGTCTATGTTTTAGTTGGTTTCTGGCTTTTTTTTAATAATAATGCTTGTTTGTGGGATTGCATGTTTTAGGTATGGGGCTTGCGCAAAAGCCAAGGATTTTGACATGTATGCACCAAATGCTTCCTTTGAGGACCCTTTAACTCATGCTCAAGGGTATGTATTGTGGCTCATCCAACTCATACCTTCGTGTACGATATATATGCAGAGTATATAGTCACTTTGAAAATTTTAATTTTCACTCTTGGCATTCTAGGGTGAAGCAAATCAAATCAGCATTTTATTCTCTCTCCAAGGTATGTAATAATCTCACTTCCATTGTTTACTACTATGATGATGGAAGTATCTCCACGCAAAGACTTAATCACACCACTTACAGGTGTTTGGTGAGTCGAAAATAGTTGAATATCATATTCAGGAAAGTGATATCGCACCGGGGAAGAAAGAGGTTAGAATCCTTGTCTTTTAACCTCGTTCCTACACTATACTATGATATTACCTTTTCACTATCTAAACAAAACAACTTATGGAACAACAGATAGTAATTGACAACAAACAACACTACAAGCTCCTTGGAAAGAACATTGACATGATCTCTCTCATTAAACTCTATGTCGAGAACGACAAGATTGTCCGACACGAAGACTGGTTATAACTAATAACTCCATCCTTCTTTTTTTTCTTTCTCAAAACCGCTAGTTTCACAGATTCTATATTCATTTAACTGTTGCCTTGTTGGTGAACAATGTATTAGGTGGGACAAGAAACCTCTGAGGAACAGAGACACGGTTAGCTTCCCGTTAGTCGGGCGGGCAATGGAGATGGGTCGAAGAGGCTTGATGCTAGCGACTCATGCCATGATGGGTTTTGGTAAAGATCCTGGCTCCCATTGAGTTAAATGATACTCATCAGGATAAAAAGAACACAGTGATGTTGTAGTATCTAAGATTCTTAAAAACAATCACTGAGTTTGATGAACTCCTCATGTTTGTAAGATGTTAAACGTATTATTGGTTTTTTTTTTAGTACTTCTCGTTGTTCCTTGCGCCTCAAGTTCTAAGAACCATGTGTTTCAGCTAATGAATGCATCTAAACATCGATTAATTTTCATATGAGCGTGGACGTTCGTCTATACATGAAATGTGAATCCCTGTATGGCTGAACCGTACTGGTTTTGGTTTGATGTTGTTTGTTTTCTACTAAATCCGAATAAACCGATGTAGGGCCGGATCGAAGAACCTTCCTCAAATGGGCCTTCAATGTCAAATCTAAGTGTCCATTTACTTTTGTCTCGTTCTTCACTTAAATATATTTAGATGATAGATTTTGTGACTGTACACCAGTTTTTATCAAACAAGTTGGGCCCCTGTTTTATACTTTATATTAAAGAACATAATGATAGGATAGTGACTTTGTAAGTAGAAACAAAAACAATATGTTCTCTGAAAGAAACTGGTGTTGGTTGTATGATGTTACATGTTTAAGAAAAAAAAAATTATGACAAAGTTGTATTGTTATGTTACAGGTGTATGATATATAGGCAGTTAAATCTCTCAAATATATTTTTAAATTTTTTTGTGACGAAATAGATCTAAAAATGATCTAAATAGTTTTTATTTTAAAAATTTTACGATTTTTTTTATTTTAAACTTTACATCAAAACTCCATCCGTAATTCTAAATTAATTTATATTAGTGAACCCATTTGATATAAATGTATACCTTTTAATAAAATATTTTAATCATTTTTCTTCTTATAATCTATTTTGGAGACAAAATTTTTTTTTTATGTCTATCATAGAATATTCCTCTATATAAATTTATATATTCTAAATCCCCATTTTTCTTATATCATATATAGGTTACTATACTCTAGATAATCGCATTTTTCCTATTTCGTATAGGAAACAAGTATCTGAGGACCACACCCTTGCGTTGCGATGTATTTCTTACAAGAAAAACACCAAATTTGATGAATGAAATGATACAATACATAATACTTATAAAATAAATAATGATCAAGAGAAAGGTATAAACATCAAACGTCGTCGTCTAGGATGGTCCACGAATTAAATGTAGAGCAATAAATGGGAAGAGATAAGAGAGAAGTAGGTCTATGATGTTGGGGGAGATTCACAGGGTGTGTGTGTGTGTGTGATCACTGACCACACCACCATTCCTCAACTCATCTTACTCTTTCCTTCATTTCACAATACAAAAATACAAATCACAACTCTCTTTTGTTTCATTTTCAAACTCACTGTAGACCAACATTCTCTTTTTAATGCACCCCTCGTAAATACATTTTCCTTTTGAAATTATCATATAAAAATGATTTCATATAAAAATAGTATTTATAAATATATATGTTACACTTTTCTTATCACGGGATCCGCATAGTTCAGAGTCGAAGTCTTTTAAGTCTCCATGGATAACAGTTTAAAATTGACCTCTTCCCAAAACTCAGTAAAGCCCAAGGGAGCAAGACTCCTCACTCTTTTGGACGTATCCTAGCGATGCTATTAGGTCGATATCCACTTTGTGTTTATATTTTAATTACTTTTTTCTTTAAAGATTTTGACTGCCCATGAGTCATAATTAATTAACAGAGTAAACAGCTTTAGTAGTATATAGTAGTGATGATACTTTCTTAAGTGTCAAATCAAATGTAGATAACACGTCAAATTTCATAATTAAAAGATTCTATATAGATGCACATTTCTAAGTAAATCATATTCTTTCGAAACAGTAATTTAGAGTAACATGTATTTGATTTGCAAAATCATTTTAATCAAAGAAAATTTGTAATTTCACTGTAAGTTTGATATCACTTTACAAATTTACTTTTAATAAATGATAATTTTTAAAAATATCTTTAAATTATGATGAAAATAGATTAATTTTTTTCTAAATATGTATAAAATATTTTGAAACTCAATTTTATCCCGTTAACACTAACCCAAAACAATAATCACTAAAATGTATATCCAAATGTTAATATATTTTTGATAATGTGTATTTTTGCAAAGTGGTACTTAACTTATGATATTGTTAATAATTTTTCTTTTATTAGATAGTTTGATTAATAATTCAATTAGTGCTTTACACCATGAAATTTAGAATTTAAAGCTTAAAAATATAAATTATGTAGATTATAAAGAAAATGATTACATGATTAATATATATATGAAACAAAACAAAAGATTGTAGTATGAAACAAAATGATGATTCATTGAGTAGTTTTTGTAAGAAAATTAACTTACACGTTGTAAAAAATATAACCCCAAAAAGACTAGAAAAATTAGTAACTAGACCAATATATTAATACATATGACATAGAATAAACTAATGTTTGTAGAAAATAACAAGTTAGATTCAATTATTAGAGATTTATTTTAGTCTAAAACTCGCAAATGAGTACAAAAGAGCACACGATAATATTAAAGTTAACAAAAGGCTCTAATTATATGGTTTTCATCTAACGACTAGTTACTTTTTTTACAGAGTCCAAAAAGTTAATCCGGTAAAAAAAAAACGAGATTAAATATAAAAAAAAAAACAAATCATAAAAAGTTTTTTAACAGCTCCGTCTCTCTTCTTCTTCGATCTCCGTCTGACCTTGAGACGACGAACAAAACGGCGACGTCGGCAAAGAAGATACGGCGGTTGAGTAACGAGCTGAGTCAGATACCGACGATGCTCCGGCGCCGTAATCGGAGAGTCCGGAGATGAGATCGACGAAGGCGCTCACGATCACGCCGTGGCTCTTCTTCCCGTTCATCCTCAAGTACCATGCGAGCATCGACTCCAAGCTCCGCCAATCCTTAGCCAGCTCGCCGTGACTCCTCACCATCTCCTCCATCGAACGCCGGAAATCACGGTAAGGATCCTCGGACTCCATCGCCACCGGGACGCTGATCTCCTCGATCGGCGGCGTGTAGATACAATCCCGATCCTCCGATAACGCCGCCGCCGCCGACTTGGATTTCGAATCACATTCCGATTTCGATTTGTCGTTGATCTCTTCGAGGATCGAGCTCGTGACTCCCGGATCGAAGAATAACCGCTCCGATCTAACCACTCCTCTCACAACCATCTCCAGCGTTTCGGCGTCGAGGTCTTGGTCGGACTCGGTAGAGTGACTCGCTGTCTCGGACGAGTTAGTGAACCACGACTCAGGCGTCTCGGCATCTAAAACATCTCCTCCTCCATTGTTGTCGAAGAAGACAGAGTTAACAGTCTTGATCACGTCGTCTCCGACTCGGAAGGAAAGAGTCTTAGCATTGTAGCAGAGAGGAACGGCAAGTAATCCACCGGAGACGCCTCTGAAGAGAGAAGAGAGCTTCATCATCTTCTTCTTCCCCATTGGCTTCTTCTTTTAGAGAGTTTGCAATTAATGGAAGGTGAAAGAGTTTGGAGGGAGATTGATATAAGGGGAGGAGAGCTGGTGGGTCAGCTCATGTGTCTATTTAATTCTTTTTTTTTATTATTTAATATAATATATGTTGATTTTTTTTATAAAACTGTCTAAAGTCTAACATAATTGATTAAATGTGATCAAAATAATTAGTAGTATATATCATTTTCTCAAGTACCCTAATAATATTAAGAAAAACTGTTAAAACTACCATAATTTAAATACTATTTTTTAAAAGTACTTTCAATGAAAAATATATTAACATTTGAGTTATAATTTAGTGATTATTGTTTAGTATTTAGTGTTAATTAATGAGTGAAGTTGAGTTTTTAAATGTTTTATAAATATTTCAAAAAATTAGTTTAGTCTATTTTTATCATAAATTTAATGTATTTTTAAAAATATTTGTTTATTAATGTTAAATTTGAAAATGATATCAAATTTGTGGTAAAACTTAAATTTTCACTAATATTTAAAAAACTCATATTTTATATTTTTATAAAAATATTTTACTAGTTTGAGAACAGTGAGAAAAGTGTGGTGAACCAACCTTTTTCACGTATAATTCATCAAACAACACACATTATTAGCTCATTTTGGTTGTTGGAGGGGTGGAGTTGAAGTAACTAAAAATATATATACCATACCAACATGATAAAGGCTTGATCTGAATTTGAATTTAAATTTGATAATGTTAATACATATAAGCTGGTAACATATCAGAAGCATTCAATCTATAGTTGAAGAAGACAAGAAAAATTAAATGTTAAGTCCCGAGCCAATGGCAAAGCACTGTGCAGAACAACACAAAGCATTAAAAACGATTGCTTACAAGAAAATGTTGCAGAAAACAAATCCCAATAAATAAAATAAAATATTTGTATATACTGTGGAAAAGGTTGATTGACGGTACTACATTCTTGTCCATTGGCTCGTCATGTCAAATCTTCTTCTCAGTAGTAATATCTCTCTGCTCACCACTCTAGGATGATATTAGTACTTGACTAATACTCCCTTTATTTTATATTAATTATCATATTAAATAAAACTTTTATTATAAAATAAGTGTTATTTTCGATTTTTGATTCAATTTTTTTTAATTTATACTACAATTTATTTTTATATTGGTTTAAATATAATTAGATGTATAATTAATTATATTTTTATATAAAAAATATGTAAAATTAATTATGCACAAACCTAAAATAACATTTAATATCAAACAGTGAGAGAGTAAAAAGTATTTAAGACACCGAATGATAGCATACAAAACAACTGTGGAATAAGTACACTTTGATTTTAATAATAACAAAAACCGATAAATACATAGTTATACCTAAATAAATTGTTATTATTTATGGCGGTGCGATGCAGTCCATCACTAACATTCAAAGCCTAGCTATGTAAGATCATGATCAATGGAGTTTTTTAAGGTGAGATTTTTAGTATGATATAAGATATGTTTTTAGATTTTAACTAAAAAAAAGTATCTCCTAAATAAAAAAAAATATAAAAAATTTTAGCTAAAAATTGTCAAATTATCTTCAAAAAACCCAAATGGATCTTCCCCATTAATCATGCTTTAAATTTTAGATTTCAAGTTTTCAAAACGGAGTCGTAGAAGTTGTAAAAACTGTTGTTGTCAGTTTTGACTTTTCCATGAGCTATATTGAATTGACAGACTGTAACCTCTATTTTACGAATATTTCACGGTCAACATGTTACATTTGTAAATTACGATATAATTACATATACATATGTGCGTTAAACATAAAGATTTGAGCTTTAAAGATGAGTTTATTTTCTCGGTCGCATAATATTATACAGTATATATTATTCTTTTAAATAAAATTTAGACAGGTACAAAGATTATATTAGATGAGCTGATATTCATTATATATGATGAATCTAGCAACAAATACTAATAAGATTCTAAGTAAACGAAGTCCGTATTGATTGAGTCGACATATCACTCTTAAACTTATTTCGAAGAATTAATTATGTTAATAATGTGTTATTGTAAGACTGTGATTCATCAATGTTGTACATGAATGTAAGGGCCACGACTGTGTCCTTGAAGAATCAATATTGTGGAGTTCCAGAGATATAATTTAAACTGAAAGTAGTAAAAGATTTAGACAGAGCCAATGTGATGTTCAAACCCATAGTTGTGAAATAAAGGCATCAAGTGTTTAACTTTATTTACCCGCACATTCATCATTTTGTCTTTTGCATTTTTTTTAAATGATTTCCATATAATTTGCGTAAGATATTGGATAAACTTATTTGGGATAAATATTTGGAAAAATAAACAAAATGAGAGCGAACTAGAGGGTGCAAAACTCATGTGAGGAATTAAATAGGGTACCGTTGAATCACGCATATATTAATTGTATGTTTTTTTTTAATGTTAGATATTTATGGGAATAAATTTAGAAAATAAATTCTCTCTTACTTCAAGTATTTACATTTTCGAGAGTTAATTGATTACTGTATATCTGATTTTACCTTTTTTGGCTTGTTCCATTTGATTTCTTCTGTTGAATATCAAAGTTTATACAAATGAAATAGTGACTAGTGTACAAATGAAAATGTCGAAATAAATTCTGTAATATGGGATAAAATGAATACTCTACAGTGTTCCAACACTTTTTTTTTGCGAAAATAATTTTAATCTTATATTCAAAATTTCGAAAATGTTTAGCCATAATTAAAATTTAAATCCGATCTCCTTATTTTTTTATGCTGTTGAGAGAAAGATTTATTTGAGTACTTTTACTCTAATTTATGAAACTGCTCAGTCTATAATTGATGAAATACAGAAAATCGAGAAAAATAAACAAACAAACATCTTTGACAAGCCTCTTTATCCGTTTGCTAAAGACCGATTTTTATATAAACATTTTCGATATTTTTAACAGTGTAAAGACTAATAATAAATGCCAAGCACAGTTGTGAAAAATCTTGGAAGTAACTTCTCAACAACTACAACGGTGATTGAAACTATATATGTGTATATTTTACCCATCACCATCTAAAGTATTTTAAGAAATTCACCACAAATATATATGTTTGTTGCTGATATTTGCTAACTATTACTTATTACTATTAACTTGTAGTTATTAAGTAGGATGATTTGATAAATGGCCAATATTTTTCTTAGTATTTTATTCACGGATGAAGGAATAATGAAGTAAACCAGTTAATGGAATTATCAGAGATAAGGTAGTCATATCTAGTAAGTCTAGTTGGTTAAATGTGGTGATCAATTTATTTTCAGACAATTCGAATACTAGGGATCTCTTTGCTTCTACCTATTATCAAACCACTCATTTGATTCTGCGAGATTTACTAATTAAAAACTAAAGTTTTGGTGAATAATTCATCAAGATTAGTATTTTTAATACTATATGATTAATTTTAAAAGAACAAGAGAAAGTACAATGATGTGCGACTTGATTTAAAATAAGATTATCAAGATTGCATGAAAAGAGCATTACTTGGAATCATTGAGCAACAGGCAAAGCCAGCATTGCATGGAACAACATGTACCCCGTTGACTCTCATCATTAGTTATTTAAATTTGTAGAAGTTGGCAACTAATCTATCATTATTCGACCCTCCTTTATGGGTTTACAGTGTTAAATTATACTCCTTCAGTTTTTAAATATTTAAATTTTTAAGATAATTCACTACTATTAAAAGATTTGATTTTTAATCTACAAATATAATTAATCTATTGATTAAAAACTATTAACCGATTACAAAATAATTAAAAATATATTATTGGTTAAATAGTTTTTGATAAAATTAAAAATTGCATTGAAATATGAAAACATCATTTATTTTAAAACGGAATGAGTAGTAAATCATAACTAACTCGAACTAATACCTCATGGGTTTGTTTGGTACAAATATTTATCATATTGTTTTCTATATATATATATACACACACCACAAGTTATATGCATGAGCGCAAAGTGGAAACCTACTGATAATAGGTTCGTCTCTAGAATGCACTAGCATGAAACATATTGTTGCAAGGGACATTCAATAAAGAAATGATCTATTGTCTGTTCTTATTTGATTGTTCTTATTTACAGTAACAATAAAGGCTAGTTTTGTTGTCAAAAGTAAATATGGGTTCGAAAATCTCGTCTAAAACGAGTTCATATTTATGAATGAATAGTTATGGACGTTGGGGAAATCTTAAATAATTATAATGGGATTATTTAACAGGTGATGTATGTGTACCTAGGACTTATATGTTAGGAGGTCACATGGGCACCGCCTCACTACTTCGCTTTGTCTCAACAATAATTTGACTTGTTACTTTTCTATTTCAATTGTCAAACGATTTGATGAATAAAATTACAAATAACATTTTATTGACGCCGCACTTCATTAATCTCTGCATAAAAGTTTTTAAGATGTCGACAAGATTTTGCCTACACAAAGTGCAATGAAAAATGGGTTAGCTGCTCAATATCTTCAGAGTCCATATCTTTATTAGTTAGGTGAAACTCAAAGTGGAAGAAGAGAAGAAGGTACTAAAGTGGGGGAGATCCATTGTATGATCGTTATCTTGTTCCATGTCATATTGTTCCTTCTGTTCTCATAAACATTATTAACATAATAGTATATATTATATGATTCATTCATTATATTAATACATTTTGTTTTGTTCTTATCCTAACCTTTACAATGATAAATGACAATTATACGTCTTTCGACATTATGATTTAGTTGGTGTGTGAATGTTTATTTGTTATACAAGCATATTATATAACATGTGACTTGTGAAACGTACGTTTACGAACCACATGTTTATATTCAATATGATTTGTTTAACGTATCATGCAACGTATTGGCCATATTCAGTATTTACAAAATTAAATATTTAGAAAGACATGGGTTCATGAAGTTGGATAGTTCTGACTGCTGTTTTATTAAGATTCTATACTAAATTATTTGATTATTATTGCAGATTTGCATATCTTCAAAAACTATAGTAGTACATTAAATAACAGCAATATAATTTTAGTTAATGGGTATATACATTAAAAATTTGATAAACTATACGTAAGCAAACTGTCACAACATGTGTTGTAAAGATAATGTAGTTTGTTCTATTAGGTGTTATTAGCCTCAGTGAGATATGCGCAGTTTTGTTTACGTGAATAATTAGTGTATATATATGAATTTACAGATACGTTTTCAGTTAGTTTTTGGATATGCACATGATCGATATCTTAGTTCAGAGTGATTTTATTTACTAATAAATCAAACATTTTGGACGTACATTAGTTCAGTTTGTCGATTTTTCTTAAAAGAAAATACGAGTTTCTATTATTAATTGTATTTTTAAACATAAAAATACTCTGATTACTATTAGTTATGCAGCTCTGATTCAACAATATGATATTTACAAAGAATGTTAGTCTCAATCGTTATAGGTTTGAAAATAAATGGATGAATCAAATATGTTTATCCTTTAAAAAGACTAATCACATACCCTTGAGCAAGTAAGAGTGTGTGTCTGATATTTTACGAAACGTGGAACTTAATACCAATTAGCATTACTGATTCTAGGTTTGAATTGTTTCTCATTATTCTTCTTTTTACTACAGTGTAAACGATCCGGTTGCGATGAAGTTGCTTCTGGTGAGATGAGCAGTTTGGAACCACCAGAGCATGAAAGCATCAAACCGCTTTACATCGGTGTGGAACGATTCTCGTGAACAGGTTTACGTTTATGGAGAATCGAATCTATTACAATCTTTGGCCGAGAAAGCTTGTGCGTTTGTCACATACACAACCAGACAAAGAGCAGAGAAGGCCATGCAAGAGCTTTACAACAGGCTAGTCATCAACGGTCATGGGCTAAAACTCACATGGGGAAGATCTCACGTCCCAAAACATGATCAAGATAGTTGGAAGTACCAACAAGGCAGTGTGGCTCAGAGTGGTTTACAAACTCTAACGAAGCAGCAAAACTATAACCAAGACAAGCCTTATTACGCATCAATGGATCCGCAGAGAATGGGTGGTTTAAGCACCAGTGTGAACAATGGAGCTATGCCTCTACACTAGCCATACACGCCACCACCATTATATTGACAGAATATATGTTCTTTTTTTTTTGACACAATAGTTAAAACAAAGCAGATCAATCATGTCATTTACTTAGTTTCACTTTCAACAAGTTTCATTTTTTATTTGCAGAAATAAGAAACAAAACAACAACCAAAAATGTGATATTGCTCTATACTAAAGCTGTTACAGTTCACATGACTGTTTTTCATTACTTGGAAGATAAGATACCAGAAACCAAGTTAACATTATCATCATCATTATCTTCACCATCAACATCATCATCCTCGGAATCCACATCAGAAACCTGATCCAAGTAGCTATGGTGATGGTGATGCGAGCTCCAATCAGGTGGGAAAGTCTTCTGCAATGTCTCTGTGAGCTCACCACCAGAACCTTCTATCTTACACAGACATTTAGACCAGTGAACCGCAGTTCCCATATCAACGATCAAACCTGCTTCCACCATTTCCTTGCAGATTGACATTACTCCCGAGTAAATGTAACCTTCTGCCATTGAGGCACGAGACAGAAGCGATGTCATAAGGCAGTGATACACAGCTTTATCAGGTTTTAGCCCCATCGCTTTCATTTCCTCGTAGCAGTTCAAGGCTTTCTCTGGAAGAGACGCTCGAGCCCATCCTTTTATTAAGGTCGTGTACGTCTTGATGTTTGGTCTCACCCCTAATGCTTCCATTTCTTGGATTGTTTGTGTAGCTCTCTGTCAAACATGTTCAACAAGTTCTCTTTCTGGTCACAAACCAAAACATAAGATAAGACATGACTCTGCTTCTTAAATGGAAACTTACATTCATGTCGCCAGCTTTAGAACAAGCACTAATGAAAGATGTGTAAGTATGAATGTCTGGTTTAACACCTTCGTTCTTCATCTGCTGCATCAAGTCAGCAGCTTCCCATACATCCCCTCTCCGTGCCCATCTAAAATCAACCAGAGGGAGTAAGAACTTTATTTCAAAAGCATGCCAAGAAGTGGTTATGATGCCTTACCCATCAATCAATATGTTATAAACGAAGGAATTGCGAGGGATATTCCTTGTGCTCATCTCTTTCGTGACAGCTAATGCACTCTGCATCCGTCCTGACTTGCAGCAAGCTTTCAGTAAGGCCTCGTAGGTGAAGATGTCAACCTTTAAACCTTCGTTTTGAAGCCTTGTAAAATACTCAAAGGCTTTTCCTGTATCACCAACTGATGCATAGCCTTGCATGATCTTTGTGTAAGTGTGCTCGTTTGCACTAACACCCGCTAATGTCATCTCATCTAATATCTCAACCACCTTCTCCATCTATAGCATTTAACAGGAGATTTATCAATCAAGTCATCTCTATAGGAGAAGAAGACATAAGACATACCTGACGTTTCTCAACTAAACCATTAATCAAAGCATTGAAAGTGTGAACGGTTGGAACACATCCGCATCTTCTCATCATATCAAAAACTTCTAGAGATTTCCTCATGTCACCGGACTTAGCATATCCGTGTATGATAGGCATGAACGTCCTTGTGGTTGGTCTATGCCTCAGCTTCTGCATTTCTTTAACAGTCTGGACAGCTCGTTCCATGTTACCCATTCCGCAGAATGCTGCTATGATGTTGTTATATAGTATAACATCAGGTTTCATGCCGTCATTAACCATATCTTCAAATACAGCAAAGGCATTGGCCCAATCTTTTAGTTTAACAAATCCATTGATCATCATTGAATAGGTCTTTAAGTTATGCTTTATGCCTTCTTCCTTCATCATTCTGCTAACTTCCAAAGCTTTTGGAATCTTTCCAACCTAATAAGAGGAGAGGCAAGAGCATTGAGACACAATAACAAGAAAACATCCAAATAATGTTTCTCCTTACCTTAGTATAAAGATTAATGAGGCAGCCATAAGTGACAACTGTTGGAGTAAATCCACATTCCTATAGAAAAAAAAAACGAATAAACCATCTTCATTTTTGCTCAAATACTAAAGAAGTAAGGAAGAGCCCAAACCTTAAGTCTTTTGAAAACAATTAAACATTTCTTCTCATCGGTGACCATTGTATAGCCATCCATCATGGTGTGGTAGATAGAAATAGGAGCGTCAATACCTTCTTCTTCCATCTCCCTAACCAATGTCTCTGCTCGTTCCATGTTGCATGTCTGACTGAGAAATTGTTCAGACCAGATCTTTTAATTTAGAGACAAAACATGCAAATCACAGTACTAGTGGAAGAAATCACATCAGTGTTTACCAGTGTGCATATATGATCTTCCCATATATACTGGCATTAAGGGATTTGTGTATCCTTTTGGCCTCATCAAACCACTGATCTGCAGCTCTTCCAATGACAACAACGTATCAGATGGTTAAAAATGGTTATCAACGCAGGGAAACACAATAGTTTTTATTACTTACTCGGCATTTCCAGCTTTAGAGAAGCCTCCAACGATTACACTATAAGTCACTAAACTCATCTCAATTCCTTCTTCTTTCATCTTACGAACACAAGACAGTGCTTCTTCCATGTCTCTACCAACTGCATAAGCGTGAATAAGGCTGCATGAAACAAATCCCCCTTTTAACCTTCCCAAACTAATTACATCCATAGCAACTAAATTCAAGCAATGACTACGCAGAACTTAAAGAAGAAATGCAAACACATGATGATACCTAGTGTATATACGTGATGTTGGAGTGATACCCCTTGCGCGCATCCTCTCAAAAGTTTCACGAGCTCGATGCATGTCCCCTCTTCTGCCATAGTATTTCACCATCAAACCAAACTCTGTCCTAGATGGCTGAGTATGAGCAATTAATCAGTGAAGTAATATGATAAAGTCGAAAACATAGCAAAGTGAAGTAACAAAAAGGACAAACCTTGTTGATCTTCTCGAAAGCTGAAACAACAGCTTGCCAGTTATCTCCATTACTATCTAGAATCCTTTGTAATGTCTTTCGAGACCCTTCTCTCTCCTGATGCCACGACGACTTACTCGACATCTTAGCGTCTTCTTCTTCTCCTTCCTGCTGCACCCATCTCACCCTCTGCTCAGCCTTCGTCTTCAGCCTCTTACCATCGTCAAGCTTCACCGTCAACACTCTACCGTGAAACTCAACGCCGTCGAACTCCACAGCCTTCATTGCAGACTTCTCCGCCGCGTAAATGATGAACCCGAATCCAGCGTTCTTCTCAACCTCGTGATGCCCTTTGATTAGAATTACATTCTCTATCGGACCGAACTGTCGGAAAAACTCTTCAAGCTCTGGTTTTTTAATCCAAGTCGGTAAATTTCCGACAAATATCTTCCCTTCTTGTCGGAACTCCGGCTCCTGCTTTCGAGGTTTCTCTTCCGGGGGTTTCCGTAAGTCATCTCGGAATTGGGCTTCCTCCACAGGGGGTAGAGGTGGAGGAGGAGGAGACAGCTTGCTGGACAAACGTAGTTTCGACGCTAAAGCAGAGCCAAAGGAAGAGACTTTACTCGCAGCCTCTGATTGAACAAGAGGAGACACAGATGAGCGATTGGGGTTGGTCAGACCCTTGAGTGGATTCTTAAGAGGGGTTTTAGGAGAAGAGGAAGAGGAAGAAGAACCAAGAGATTTCTCCGGTCGGCGAAGGTCTGGACTCTCAGGAGGTTCAGGCGGAGGCTGCGGTGGCTGCGGTTTAAGAGAGAAGGAGATGGAAGCCACCGTAGAGTGACGACGGAGGATGGCTGAGGAGTAAGGAAAGTGTGGAGCAGAGAGCGACAACAAGCTCCCTCCATTATCCATTCTCTTACCACTCTTTCTCGGTTTCTTCTCCTTGGTTATAACGGGATGCTACATTTAATTCTTAACTCGTTTATGTATGTCAAATTACTAATTTGCCCTTACACTGTATAATCTTTATTATATTTATCGATATTTCAGTTTGATTTTTTTATAAAAATTTTTAATCCTGTGGATTAGGATATGATTAACCTCACTTTTTTAAGAACCAAAACTTTTTTTAAAACTCGGTTCCGACTATTAATCGAAGCTAATAATCTAAGTAAGCACACTTACGATCATTAAAACGCAAAAACCATGGAATAGCAAAAAGAGTAAATTTCAGTTTCAGACACAAGTCTCGAATCAAAAGACATAATAAACACTCAAAGAACTGCAATTCTTTTGTCCCTAACAGAGAAAAAACGACATCCTCTTTGATTGATTATATGAGCAAACTCCTTAGAACCTTCTGGGTGGCCTGCCAAAGGCAGGTGCCATAGCCTGTGGCTCAACTACAGAGACACCGGGAACATCAGACATTCCAAGGGAAGCAAGCATCTCAAGAGTCTCTTTGTCGACCTTGATCTCATCAGTCTTGATAGCAGACTCATCGGGAACAAAGTCCATGCGACGCTCACGCTCTTCCTCTTGAAGCTTGAGTGAGATGCCACGGACTGGTCCCTTCTGGATACGTTTCATCAAATGGGTGGAGAATCCAGCAATCTTGTTGCGGAGTCTCTTTGAAGGGATGATGGCCACTTCTTCAAGGATCTTCTTGTTTGTGTGGAAGTCGAGTGTCATGCGAGAGTAGTACTTCTCAATGACTTGACGAGATGATTTCTTAACGGTCTTGGTTCGGACACGACCCATGTTTCAGTTTAACTGTTGACTTACTTACCTGCTAACAGAAGAGACAACACAAGCAACTCATGTCTTATTAGCAAGAACAGATATAAATAGTCATGTCAAAAATAGAATCAAGAGAGATCAGTAAACAAAGATTGTAGAATTGCAGATCAAGAGGACATTTATCAACAGCATATGAACACTGAGTTTGAAAGAAGTGTGAAAACGCATTATCAAAAATCTAATCCATCGATGCATCAACGAACCTTAGTCAGGTAATAAATCAACCCACACTGATGAATTTAGCAAAACCTAATACTACCATTCCACACCTTTCAACAAATAATATAAACAGATCAAACATAGAACACAAACTAATGTATGTTTACTATGACTTTCTCGGCGATGATTCAGTCACTAGGGTTAACCAGAACGTACCTGCAAGGGAGGATGAAGCGGCGGCAGAAAATGAGAAGCAAAGACGAAGGTGATAAATTTGCCTTTTCTCTATATATAAAGGTTCTCGTTAGGGTTTAATTGTTATTCTGCTACGGGCTCTAATAACAGCCCATATTATATTGTGGGCCTAAGTTCGCCCAAAAAGTTAAAATCCTCTATGACTTTTCAAATAAAACTTTTTAATGGTACACTTAAACTGATAATTAAAGTTTGAAGATCACTTAGAGCATGATTAATGCAAAGTTTTTAGGGTGAAATTTTTAGTGGAATATAAAAAACTGTTTTAATTTTAAATTAAAAAGTTAAGAACTAATTATAATTTGATTAACTGGTAGTAAGGCCCATTGGGCCATAAACTAATTTTGAACCCAAACTCGTTTTCATTGGTGGCCGACGAATGAAAACAAAGTCATTAGTAGTAGGTGGTGGACCATCTAAAAAGTCACGTCGTACATCCATCATCATCATCAAAACGCCAATTATTCTCGTGTGACTTGGGAGAGGTGAAAGAAGGAAGGAAGGATCTGTGTTTCAATGGCGCTCTCGAATACTATCTTCTCCGTTTCTCATTTAGCTTCCTTCTCTCCTTCTTCCGTCATCAGCTGCCAGACTCGCTTTCCCGCTCTAATTTCACCTCTACATCTATCTCCTGCTTTCATTCCTCTATCCACGAGGAGGTTTGTACTCTTTGATCTTTCAATTGCTGCAAGACTTTTGTTAGTCTTCTTGCTCGTCCTGATAACTCCATTTTAGTTAAAGCTTTGCTTTGTTTGCTCTGTCTATGAGAAGCTGAATTTGTCATTATGAATCTTGAATTTTAAGGATCTTGCTTGGTAATTTGTGATAATCATTAGCCTGTATGATCTATCTGAGATATATTTTTGTTCTTTGTTGATTTGATGCGCAGTATAAGGAAGCGTTTACATGCTTCGATTAACAGCACTGATGTTACTACTCCATCTCATCCGGTCAGTAACTTAATGATTCAGAGTGTCTACACATATTCTTATGTGTGTATACTATATACTTCTTTTAATTTGTGATTTTATTTTCTTCTGTTTAATAGGGCAATTTTGTGTTGACGTGTGCTTTGCTTTGAGATGACATTTGCTGGATAATTTGATCGCAGAAATCGCAAGCTGATGATGATGACTTCGTTCCAATGCCAATGGTTTTGATAGACCAGGATGCCGACCCTGAAGCAACCATTGTTCAACTCAGTTTTGGAGATCGTCTTGGGGCTCTCATTGACACTGTGAGTATCTTCTATCACCTGTTTTGGTTTTATATGTTCTTTCTTATTATTGGTGTGACATAAGCTTTTATATGGTTTTGTTAGCGTTTTTACTTACAGTATATCGCTGCATGTATTATGGAATCTTGCCTTGTTTTCAGCTTATCTTTCGTTATTGTGTTTGGTAGATGAGAGCGCTGAAAGATTTGGGATTGGATGTAGTAAAAGGAACCGTCTCAACTGAAGGATCCGTTAAGCAGACCAAATTTTCTATAACAAAACTGTAAGCAAAGGCTGTTCTTTCCCTGCTCCTCTCTTGCTTTTAGGTGTTTTTATACCACTTATTAGACCACGTATTCAATAGGATGTACAATCTTTTAAGCCCTGCCTTGTGTTGATTGTATGTGATCATTCCTTAGATATTCAGTTTAGAGTATGCCAGAATTGATTTTTTCGTTTCTTTTTACACCAGAGACACTGGTCGGAAAGTGGAAGATCCTGACTCCTTGGAGCAAATCCGATTAACAATCATCAACAATCTTTTGAAATACCATCCGGTCTGCTTCAGTTTTCTTTCTCTCTTTACATTTTCACATTCAAGGAGGTTTGCATTTAGCTGTTCGATGATTTTGAACGTTGCCTTTATTTGCTTTTCAGGAATGCAGTGATCAACTTGCAATGGGTGAGACATTTGGAATAAAGGCCCCAGAAAAGAAGGTAAATGTTGACTTCGCTTGTTGGATGATACTACTGTGTCCTGTTTTCTATGCAGACTCTTTTCTTATGGCTAAACTGGTATCGTAACAGTTCGCAGTTGTTGTTAAAGTCATCTTTACTGATATCTTAAATATAGTTTTGATTCATATGGTTACAGATTGATGTTGATATCGCTACTCACATACATGTGAAAGAAGACGGACCAAAGAGGAGGTAACTACACCACAAGGTCACTTTAAAAGTAATCTGATCAAACAGTTTACATAACCCCTCCCCATTTTCATGTTTTGTCTAGCCTGCTTTGCATAGAGACAGCAGACAGGCCAGGTCTTGTTGTGGAGATGATAAAAGTGATGGCAGATATCAACATAGACGTGGAATCCGCAGAGATAGACACAGAAGTACTTAAAGCTCTTAAACCTCTAAATATGTACATACAATGTGATTCTATTTCCACTCCTTTTAACAATATTAACATGTCCATTGTGTTATTGATTTTCTTAGGGACTGGTTGCAAAAGACAAGTTTCACGTAAGCTACCAAGGGCAAGCACTAAACAGTTCGCTGTCACAGGTGAGTGTCTGTCTCTGTTACTTTGTACTTTAAACCTTAAAGAGAGAGAGAGAGAGCTAAAGAATCAACTTATCCTGCAGGTGTTGGTGAATTGTCTGCGTTACTTCCTGAGAAGGCCTGAAACTGACATCGACAGCTATTAACAAGCTTCAAAAACTGCTTTCTCCTTTTCGAAATCGCATCTGTTGCGATCTATCAAGTCTTCTGCTTTGAATATTATGTGGAAACTCTTAATACCATCACGTCTGCGAAATATTTCTGAACCATTGGGGGCTAAAGAATAAAGATGGTTTGGTTCTTATGTCACTGAGATATAGTCTGAAACCTACTAATAAGCTATATATATATATATATATATATATATGTGTGTCTGTGAATGATTGATAGTGAAGAATATGTGTAAGAGGCTGTAAGGAAACACTTACTGAGAATACAGAGCATCCTAATCATATTCTTTAAGATGAAGGACAAGTTTGAGGAAAGATGATTGCTTTAATTGAAAAAAATACACAAAGCTTGCTACAGATTAGCAAAGAAGTAAACAACATGCTCCCAAAGCCAATGGGGGAAGATTACCAACCTACTCGCTGAGCCAGCGTTAATAGAACATACACACACAACTTGCTACAGATTAGCAATGAGTTATTTATACAACAAGCTCCCAAGGCTAATGAGGGTGATCAATAACCTACTCACTGAGCCAATCAAGGTTAAAGCATTTTTCAGCTCCTTCAACACGAAGTCCTGGTACCTTCTTCTCCACATGCTCCCACATCCACAAAGTCTCTATATCGCATATCACATGTCGTAGAGAAGTCAATGAAACCGCAGAGGTAGGTATGCTCGTTAAGCTGCATTCTCTCATGTCTATTTTCTCAAGTGTTCTTACCTTTCCTATCTCTTCCGGAAGAAAACTCAAGTTGACACATTGAGAGATGTCAAGGTACTTTAGTCTCGGCAGCTCACAGATCTCTTCAGGAAGAGTTTTCAGCTCCAGACAAGCGTACAGCCTCAGAAGCTGAAGGGCCTTTAGCTTACTCAGATTCTTAGGCAACTCGTTGATGCGTGGACAGTTTGTTATGCTGATAGAGTTGAGAGAGGTGATTCCACATACTGTCCCAGGTAGTTCCACAAGATCATCACAATGATCTATTGTGAGATCAGACAAGTTTGGGAAGATCTGGGACATGTCTACTGCTGTCTGGTCAAAACTATTATTGATTTTGCACAGGATCAGAGACATCTTGCGGAGGCTTTTCAAGGGAACCGTACTGGTAGAGAGTTCAGGGACATGAACCCTCTCAAGCCAGAGACTCTTGAGTTTGGCAAGATTGGTAAAGGTAGAGAAGTCATGAAGACGCGAAGGAGACATACCGTTGTTGATAATCACCAGCGCTCTAAGCCTCCCCATCTTAGCAATGAAAGGTGGCAATACATAGCTCTCGGCAGAGAAGTTTAATATCAGAACTTCTGCCTTAGGGAGTTCCATGTCAAACCACTCCATTTCAGTCATTTCCTCTGAAGTTACATGTCAAAACGTCATGATTCTAGTTAGAAACTATATCATTTGACTAGACAATCGTTGTGTAACGAGTTCTTACCTGTGTGAATGGAAACTACCCTAGCATTGTATGGCTCATCGTTGCTCCTCTCCCATTCTCTGGGAAGCACTGACTCTCTTTTAGGCATCAATAGCCTCTCTCTTTTATTCACTTTCCCACGGTTGCTAAGATGAAGTGCTAGGTCTCTTAGTACATCGTGCTGCGTCACAAATATATCATAGTAGCTAGTGTACATAGCACCAAACCTGCAAGAGTAACCATGGTAAGTTACTACCTTAAGTGGCTACAAAAGGAGGAGACCATAAAGAGTTGCACAACTGTTACCTTGGATCTTTGACAAGAGTAAGGAGATTCCTGTTTGATAGATCAACAAGAACAGCAAAGGCAGTTGCATCCTCAAGATCATGCATCTCAACCCACATGTTGATGATAACATCAAGAGGGATCTTCTTGTCTTCAGGGAAAGCACCCATGTCCAAGAAACATTCTCTGGTTTTGAGGTCTAGCGTTTCTAGAGTTGCTTCTATTTGAGCAAACACTCTACTCTCATGAGTTTCATCAGCAGGTTCACCTTTTGATAACCTGTACACTACACCTTCCCAATATTTTTCAGGTCGGTCTTTCAATGAAGCACCAACAACTTTTAGAGACAAAGGTAGACCTTTACACTCCGCAACAACCTACCAAACAGAGTCAAGAACATGAGTAGTGAAACTCAAAAAAAAAAAAGAAGAATGTTACTATGCATAGCAGAATCATTAGTACCTGCTTGACCAGCTCTTTGCTGAATCCAGAAGGTACTGATTTCTCGTTGAAAGCAGAGAGACAGAACAGAGACGTTGCTTCATTTGCACTTAGTAACTCTACATCATAGGTGGTTCTAGGATCTGCTAGCTTAGACCGTGAGACCACAAGAGTTGTGATCCCAGGAATCTTAAACATCAGCTTGTCTAGTGATTCCCTTGTCCAAACATCATCAAGGATCAATAACCTCGGTGTCTGACCGACCGGTTCCGGAAGAATGGCACCAAAGCCATCGTCATTGCCAGTAAGAAACTCCCATATAAAGGCTCTCAGTTCCTCAATATTGGGAGATTGTGACACAGTCAGAAACTTCACTCGTCTCCCGAAGTGGCCTGTAAAAGAAACAAACTCAAACATCTGAGAAACAATCTCCATGATTCTAAAGCAGAGTCTATTATCAAGAACTCAACCAACAAACTCATCAAAAGCATAGTCCAGTATCAAGAACTCAACCAAACTACTAAGTAATAGTTCATCTGAGATGAACAATACATACATACACACATAAGTACACAGAAGCATGTAAATCATATAAAAAAACACGCCATTAAAAGAACTCCACAATAGATCACAAAGATAGCAAGCACAACAAGGCTAAACAGAGAGGTTATATATACCTAGGACATGTTCTAAAACAGTCTCACTGATTCTAGAACAGAGTCCAACATCAAGAACTCAACCAAACAGCTCAGCAACAGATGAACAAGACATAATCAAACATACACACAGAAGCATGTTATAACAAAAACATACGATTAAACAACTCCACAATAGATACTAAAGGTTAAAAACAGAGGTTATTATATACCTAGGACCTCTTCGTCACGAGCAAGCTCTTTAGCAAGAGTGGTTTTCCCTGAACCGCTCATCCCTGAGATCCCGACAAGTCCTCCTTCATCTCTCAGACCAAACATCATCTCCTTCACTTTCCTCTTTCCCAACTCCAACCCCGCCCCCAAGTTTCCCAAATCACCTTCTGTCAACATCTCCATGGTAGCTTCAGCTGTCTTCAACGCCTCCTGCATCAAACCACTTCCCTTGATCTTCATAGATCCCATCTTCTCACTCAAGCTATCGAAACCCCTATCGATCCGGTCGAAGCGGACTTCAGAGTCAGCACGGAGGTGATGAACGTCAGTGAGAATGTGGAGAGGCAAGCGACGGATAAAACCGGAGATCTTCTTCTCGAGGTCTTCCATCTTCTTGGCGTGGTATAGCTGACGAACCATGTTCCAACGGTGGCATTTGAGAACCTTGTCGGTGAGCTTCTTGCACTTGTCTAGCGTCTCGGAGAACATACGCAGTTGAACTTGGCGATGGGCACTCACCTCCACGCCGCTGTAGAGGATCTCCTTTATGGTCGGCTGAACACCTTCGATCATGTTGGCGAGATTCTCCGCGACGCCTCTGCATCTGATGGCTTTTCTGGAGACAGCAAAGAGCTGTCTTACGAGCTCCGTCACAACTTCTCCGCCGATAAGTTCCGCCATGTGGAGGCCGATGAGAGAGAGTAGTTGGTGTGTCTGTGTGGTGGAGAAGAAGAAAAGATCCAACGGCGGAGTGAAGTAAAGAAGTAGCCGGGAAACGTGGGACCCACGCATGAAGCTTCGTCGCATATACCTCTTTTAGGTCTTTGTTTAATTATTACTTTATTAGTCTCCGGAGAGGCGGAGACCAAATACACAAAGACTTTTGGCAGAGTGACGCCATAATATGCCACGTCACCTTCAATTATTTGTGTTGTCTTACGTAAGCAAGCCCGCGAAACGGATATTATTCCTTTTTGAGGATATTCGAATAAATATTTGAGAAACCAGAGTTAATAACCCTTTAAACCAAATTAGTATTAAACCAGAAGATAAAATTAAAGTAAACCACTGAGAACAAGCAGGCCCATTATTTTTATCGGGCTTGAAAGTGTGATTTCTATCTTTTTTAGAAGGCCCATTTACACAAATTTGAACGTGGGCCTGTTAATGTTTTTTATTTGAGTTGCTCAAAAAAAAACAAGAGCAGAGACACAGTACGACGTCGATAATCTGGAGATTTTAATGGCGACCATAGCTCGGCTTCCACTAACACATTCTCTTCCAACGATACTCAACCATAAGGTCTTACTCCCTCGTCGTCTCTCTTTTCCTGCGTATCTCCATCGCTCTCCCTTTCGCTCCTTCTCAGCCGTCTCTCCAGCCCTCTGCTCCTCTTCCTCCTCCTCCTCCTCTTCCCAGTGTGATTCGATTGTGGGCGATCTTCTTGATTATCTTAATGAATCCTGGACTCAGTTTCACGCCACTGGTAATTCATTTGAAGCCCTGTCTGATCTTGGTTTTGTTCGGTATTTAGAGTCTAATCTTTTCTGATTGATCTATATTAGTCTCGTTAACCGTAATTTAATATCGGTTTACTGGTTTAGTCACTGGTTTGATATGTTAGTTATCGGTTTAGTGGTTTAATCAACTATTTGGCTGCAGCTGAGGCCAAGAGACAGCTTTTGGCTGCTGGGTTCCATCTCCTTAGTGAAAACGATGACTGGAAGCTGAAACCTGGTGGCCGTTACTTCTTTACTCGAAACATGTCCTGTCTTGTTGCTTTTGCTGTCGGAGATAAGTGAGTTCCCGTTTCACTTACTGTTTCTTTAATTCGGTTCTTCAGTGATAGAAAATTGAATCCTGGAGGGTTCTTCATAAAACTCCTTTCGTTAGATTTGCTTATTTGGTGGGTTCATTTTGTTAGGTATGTTCCTGGTAATGGCTTTCATGCCATAGCTGCTCACACTGACAGCCCATGTCTTAAACTTAAGCCAAAGTCAGCCTCTTCCAAGTCTGGCTATCTGATGGTGAATGTTCAGACTTATGGAGGTGGGTTGTGGCACACCTGGTTTGATCGCGACTTGAGTGTTGCCGGGAGAGTTATTGTGAGAGCTAGTGATGGGTCCTTTGTTCACAGGCTTGTCAAAGTTAAAAGACCATTACTTCGAGTGCCCACTTTAGCCATTCATCTTGATCGGTATGTACTCCTTTTTGTGTGCTTGTCTAGACTAGAAGAGTTGTAGGCTAATGCTTTGGAACTAGTGTTGAAGCTCACTCTTGCTGTTTTGTTCTTCTTGTGTTGTTTTTAGCACAGTGAACAGTGATGGATTCAAACCGAATTTGGAGACTCAACTTGTTCCCTTACTGGCAACCAAACAAGATGAAACCTCGGTAGAATCAAAGGACAAAAACATATCTCCATCCTCCAAAGATGCTCATCATCCATTACTCATGCAGGTACAAATATATTTAAGTCATGAGAAATTTTACCAAGAATATGGAGTTAACTTTTCTGAGAAATCATTGCTTCATATTTTGTTTATAACCGAAAATTCATAAATATCTTAAAAGCTTAATTACTGTGTTGCAGATTTTGTCAGATGACCTGGATTGTAAGCCCGAGGACATAGTGAGTCTTGAGTTGAATATTTGTGACACTCAACCTAGCTGCCTTGGAGGAGCAAACAATGAATTTATTTTCTCTGGAAGACTGGATAACCTTGCTTCAAGTTTCTGCGCTTTGAGAGCTCTCATTGATTCATGTGCATCATCGGAAAGCTTATCGACTGAACATGGTATCCGGATGATTGCTTTATTTGACAACGAGGAGGTATCCTTTTCCATTTTCCTATCAGATTTTTTTCAGGTTGATGTAGTTTAAACACCTTATTAGCCACTCTATTTACTGACAGTTGTTAAATAAAGAGGAATTGCATTTTACCTTCCATAACGTTTGCTTTATGCTGGCGATGTGCTAGAAACGTTTAAGTCTTTATAAATGTTTTTGTTTCAATAGGTAGGTTCAGATTCATGTCAAGGTGCAGGGGCACCCACCATGTTTCAAGCCATGAGACGGATTGTGAGTTCTCTAGGAAATGCTCAGGTCACTGAGTGTACCTTTGACCGTGCTATCAGGAAATCTTTTCTTGGTACGCATTTGTTACTTTCTGGTGATTTATGCGATGCAATTTCTTCGCAAGACACCATCAGAATGATTTTTTTTTTTTTAAATCTTTTTGCTGAGACTTGTGTATGGATTTCTTGTGGTTGCAGTGTCTGCTGATATGGCCCATGGAGTGCACCCGAATTTCGCAGACAAGCATGAAGATAACCACCGTCCTCAACTACACAAGGGTCTGGTTATCAAACATAACGCAAACCAACGCTATGCAACCAGTGGAATCACTTCTTTTCTTTTCAAAGAAGTAGCAAAGCTCCATGATCTTCCTATTCAGGTTAGGTGTTCGTTAAGACCCAAGAGTAAAACAACATGAAGTAACAAGATTCTTGGAATCTACGTATTATAAATCTTCTAGAGCCTCTTCACTAATCCAACCATATATGAGAACGGTCTACGTGCAATTAGAATTTTGCTATTCATGCAGGACTTTGTGGTGAGAAACGATATGGGATGTGGATCAACAATAGGACCTATATTGGCTTCAGGAGTTGGTATTCGAACCGTTGACTGTGGCATAGCTCAGCTTTCTATGCATAGGTATATAAAATGACACATATTATAACAACTATTTGATCATGTTTCCTAGTCAAACTACCTTAAGACTCAGCTTCTAAGGGGGTTACTTGTGAAACAGTGTGAGAGAGATTTGTGGAACAGACGATATAGACATAGCGTACAGACATTTCAAAGCGTTTTACCAATCTTTCTCAAGCGTAGACAGGAAGCTCACGGTGGATGACTAGCTGCTGCTGCTGCAGGAGTTGTTTTCGGTCTAATGGTTGACTAGCGGTTTAGTGGTTTTCTTGTTAAACCAAATTGGAATATATATTCTTTTGTCTTTGGTGAAGGTTCTAAATTTGTAATACGTGATTATGTTGTATTTTTATTTTTATTTTTGCATTAAACAAAGTTCGTGCATTTGTTACCATCATTGATCTCATATGATTGATTAGCTAATAAGAGTATCTTTTTGAATTTGTATTTTTCTCTCGATCGATATATTTATATATACCAATTTTGTATTTGGCAATGTGTATGTTTTCTCTTGTAATACTCATTGATTCTAAGACAAGCCATGAAGTTGATAAAAAATACTCCAAACTTGGAATAAGAAAAAAAGAAAAGTAAATAAGGTTTTATTATTATTAACTAAACCGAAATTGAACCGGTTTGAGTTGGAACAACGTCAGGAAATTAACCCAAGTCAAACCAGATCCTTTGTGAAGATACATTTCTAACCAACACTACCCGAAATAAATCCATGCATTAACGTGTTATCTTGGATGACTTTCAAAGTTCACCGTTGGAGAATAAGCCATTGAAAAAATCAGAGAATTGGAGATTATCCTGTTCCAAATCTTTGTGAGACGCTACTGCTTCATCCTCAACAGCTTCGGAGTTAGAGCACCAAGTTTGATTCATCATCATGGAGACATCATCCATCTCAGAGTTCATGGTTAGATCTTCACTACTCGTCACCAGATCAAATATTTGGTCAATATCAAACTCTTGGTTGCACCCATACATGTCTCCTGGTGAAGCATTGTTGCTGTCAGACACCACTACCATCTCGTTATCCTTATTAGAGTTACTGTGAAATACAACCATTGCTCCATCTTCAGCACCTTCAGAGCCAGTGGATGAGTACAGATTCGTTGAGACATGATCCTTCTCCAAATTTGTGGTTATAAAACCTTCAGAATTCATCTCAAAATCAATGAAGCCATCGTCAAGATTAAGCACTTGATTAAACCCATCCATGTTTCCAAGTAAACCGTTGTTGCTGTCAGAATACGGTACAATCTGGTTCTTCTGCTCACTAAACCCCTCCACATTCTCAGCAGATGAAACATCTTGAATGCAAAGAAGAGCCAAAGAAGAGTGAAAACCTAGGGTTTGGTTTCCATCAAGCTCCTGATGAGATACGCCCTTGTTGTCGTCTTCTTTAAAGTTCTTGAGATTCTCATGAATACCGCTACTACTTGCACAAGTTGAGTTAAGATTTAGGGTTTGGCTTTGATCAAGAACAACTTCCTTCTTCTTTTTCTTAGCATCTTCACGATTTGCCAAGGCCTTTGAACGCAACCCTTTTAGGTTTTGTAGCATCCTCGAAACAGAGTCGACAGCCTCACCTAACTCGTTGGGATCCTCTGACTCGGCAAGATACTTGTCTTCCCACCAAAACTCAGACCCTAGATGATCTTCCCGAGGACGCTGATTCTCAAGAAAAGCAGAGACGACGCTATCAACGGAGGAGTGACCAAAGGAGTAGAAGGAGACGTTGGATTTGGAGCAAGGTGGAGTCGCTAAGATTGCAACTTGAGCACCGGAGAGAACACAAAGCTGTGCGGTTTTGCTGTAAAGACCCTTGCGACGCTTGGAGAAAGCTACAGATTTTGATTCTTTCTTTTCTATCTTCTTGTCCGTCGATATCTTCCTCTTCACGCCTCCCATAATTACTTTCACAACACACACACAGAGAGAAGATGGTGAAACTCTTTGTTCTATGATCGTAATGAACAGTATCACTATTTATAGGCAAGGCTTCAATGAACTCACGTTTCTTTCCTTTTTTGTTAATCATCCGCTAATCCGTAATTAGATGATTAATTACCAATACTTTCCTTTTTTTTTAACCTAATTACTCATAACCACCTGAAACCAAGTCCGGTTCACTCCAGCTATATTTATTTGGTTTAGTTTAAACGTAATAGTAGTATTCGTTCAAAGGTTTATACTGGTTTCATCTTCTTCGGTTTACTTAATTATTAAAATTAAATAAAAATAAAAAAGGAAAGTTTAGACAGACTTGGTTCGCAAGTAATAGCACATGAAGTCATTGACTTGTCTTAAACCCTGGCTTTGACCATGGCTCTCAAGGGGTTCTTCATAACCACCGCGAACACTAACTTTCCGGCGAAATCAACTTGACTCTCCGGCGGGTTTGTGCTCCACTCAAACTCTTGAACCATCCTTGCAATCATTAGCTCCACGTGTACGATCGCCATCCCAAGCCCCGGGCAGATCCTGCGGCCGATTCCAAACGGCATCATCTTCACTCCTGCTGCACCGGTTAAATCGGCGTCTTCTCCACCTGTTATAAACCGGTCCGGATCGAATTGATCCGGATTAGACCAGATGTTCGGGTCTTCACTCATACCGGGAAGATAGAACTCCACGTTGGCTCCCACGGGAATGTCGTAACCGGAGAGAGTCGTTGGCTCCGTAACGCCGTGAGTTAACGTGAAATACGTAGGCGGGTGTCTACGGAGAATCTCCTTGACGAAAGCTTGTAAAAAGACCATTTTATCCAAATCTTTCTCTTCAACTGAACGATCTCCCACCGTTGATTTGATCTCATCGTAGAGACGAGATTGAATCTTCGGATTCGTGATCAGCTGCGCGATTCCCCACTCGATCGCCGTCCCCGTAGTGTCCGTGCCTGCGTTGAGAAACTCCGAGCATAGAGTTACGAGATCCTCGTCAGACGGCGTCGTTTCTCTTCCATCGATTTTGAGATTGAATAACGTATCAAGATACGCGAAAGACGACGCCGTTTTATCGGAGCCTGGATTCTGAATCGCTGATCGCCGCTTCTCGATGAACTCGACGACGAACTCCACCAGTTTCCGGCGAAGTTCGAGAGCGAGTTTTCTCTCTTTGAAGTAGAACGGTGTTAGTACCGGGAGGTAGTCGTGGATTCGTGGATCGACGGCGATTAAGATCTCCGTCATCATCTGATCCATCTTCTCCACTGATTCTTCATCCATTTCGATTCCGAAACACATATCTAGTAAGATGCAGAAAGCAGCGAATCTAGCGTTTCTAAGTACCCAGACGATCCCGTCGTGATCCTCGGCCTCCGATTTGATCCTCTCCACGAGCTTATCAACGGCGGATTTTCTCACGGAGGCGAATTCCTTCAGCCGATTCGAGCTCAGCATGTTCTGAACCATGTTCCGCCTCAGGGATCTCCACACGGGACCGTACATGGCGGAGTGGACGGTGATATCGCTCGAGCTGAAGATTTTTCGAGTCGGAGTTTCGACGGGCCGAGTTGCAAATTGGGCCCCGCGCTCGATCAAGGCCTGGTGCGCGAGATTCGCGTCGGAGATGATGATCATCGTTCGGATACCCATACGAAGCGTGAGAATTGGGCCGTGGATCTTTTTCATGTCGTCTACGTATTCAAAAAACTGCTTACCGGAGCGCGCGAAGTGAAACAGATTACCGACCACCGGCCAACCCGGTGGGCCCGGTGGGAAGTTCACGCGCTTCGACTTGCGAACTATTCGCGTGAGTGTATAAATGAAACCGGTTGTTATGAGAAGAGTGAAGAAGAAGAAGAGGTCTAACATTTTGGCGCGCTTTTCTTCAGCTGCTATGGAGGATTTGAATCAGTAATCAAGAAGAAGAATGCATGCTGCGTATTTATACATGCGTAGAAAAATTAGTATAACGCATATCTTTAGTTTCTAAAATAATGTCAAAAAAATATATCTGAATTTATGTTTAGAAACATTGTATAACGTATGTGAAATTGTGAAAATGTGTATCTTTATTTTCTAAAGATATGTTTAAGAAAAACTACTAAAAACATACACTCTCTCCATTTTCATTTGGTAGAAAGTTAAAGTTTCTTGGTTGGGATTGATTACCATTTATACAAAATATGATAATATTTTCTAATGTAATTTCACAACATAGTATAATACCTCTGCTCTTTTGTTTTTCAAACGTATGGGTCTGTGATAGTTCCACTAGTTGGGCTTTTACTTTCCTGGCCCAATGTAATAGTGATCCACATTGTTTTCTTTCTTCTGCTTCGGTTTTCAGTTTTACACGAGGACCTCATCACATGTAACTAGATGTTAAAATGCATTGCACATTTTCTAAAGTAGGCCTTACAACAATACATGAAAGTCTCTATTTCAAGTGATCAAATCATTGAGACAGTAAAAAAATATTCTAGAGTTTGGGAGATAGAGAGGAGGGAATGTGAGTGGTGTTGTGAAAATCCAAACAAGGAGAAAGCGCAGTGATGAGTTTCTTCACATCCTCTGTGGTATGTGTTGCACTCAATGTCACCCTTAACCTGAAAAATATATATAAAAAGAGCCTCATCAAGATCATATGATAAAAATGGTTTAATTCACAGGAAATATATGAACTTTCTTTGTTTGTTTACCTGCAAGAATTGGGTGGCACTGTGGGTGGTCTTATTGCCATTACATGGAAGCCTGATTTTAGTAAATACCTACAACAATGTACCAAAATGAATCAGCTATACAAGTGTGTGTGTGCGCGCGTGTAAGGAAGAAGAAGAGAAAGAGTGTGAACCGGCTCCCTTGAAGGGCTTTCTCTTGATTGCCTACAACAAGTGATATAATGGGGCTTGAGATTTGAACTCCAGATAATGCCTCAAACTCTTTCACCCTCTCCCATATTGCCTTTCTTCTCCATCCCTCTTTCCTCGCCACTACAACCGCTGCATAAGCAGCTGCAGCCATCGGGACAGGTATCGCTGTTGAGAATATGAATGAACGTCCTCTTGATTGGATCAGTTGCTTCCACTTTTTGCTGTTTCCAAAACCAAAACAATTAAGAATGAGTATTGATTGTCTTTATCATAAGCTTTCATGAACCTTAGAGACCTCAACTACCATTAAAACAAACTCTTGGTTTACAAATTTCAGATCATATGGGTATGTGTACCTGCAAGCTATGAATCCGCCATGACACCCTGCTGCCTTACTCAAAGTACCCACACATAAATCTACATCGGCTTCACAGTTAAACTGCTCGGCTACGCCACCACCATTTTCTCCACAAACAAATGTTCCATGAGCCTGATTGATCAAGTCATTTATTTCTTCAGTAAAAAGAAGTTTCAAAAAGTTAACGAGAACATTCGACCAACTTACATCATCAATGGCTAGTAAGAAGCCATGCTTCTTCCGAAGCTCAGAGAGCTCTTCCATTGGTGCAAAGTCACCGTCCATACTAAATAAGCTGTCAAAAAAGAAAAAAAAACGAAATGAAAACCAACCGCTCGAACCTCCTTTCATTTGTCTACGGTCTCAAGTAACCATATTGAATTAAAGTTTAGCCCTTGTAGATAGTATCTATAGATAGCGACATGTGAATGAAAAGCAAAAGGGACAAAACTATATTCAGACAGGAATATTTTACTACAACTTATAGCTTATATAATGGAACAAGAGCAGTAAGTAATTAGCAAATGCGACTGACCTATCAGTCACCACAACCTTCCTCTTCATTTTGCAACTTGATCTGTCCAAACAATTATAGATGACATACATGAAACTAGATATCAAGGGAGGAGGAGCTGTGGACAGTGAAGGACTTACAGTAACGAATTAAGGTGATACATGTCACAGTGCCGATAAACAAAAACATCAACATTTCCTTGTCGTTCAGCAAGACGAATACCATCAATAATTGATGCATGATTCAATGCATCAGAAAAGATGGCCACTTTTTCATCCTTCAGAGGCTTCCCATTGGCAGCCAAAAGAGAAGCAACACTTCCAATTGCAACCATGGCAGCCATATTGGCAGAAAACCCAGTAGGACAAACAAGACAATCCTAAAAAAGACACATCAATCTGCTTTCATCTTGAGATATATCAACTATCATGGGACTCATGTTTTGTTTTACCTCCTTTTTCTTCAGTTCCGCCAAACTAGACTCAAGCAGACGATGATAATTGGTATAGCCACAAATTAACGCAGAACCCTTAGGTCCCATACCATATTCTTGGACTGCCTGCGTTGAAGACGCAACCATAAGGCAGTGGAAGAAACATATATACTCAAGTTTGTTGACATGAAAAAGCTTTTTAAACATACGCTTGCAGCAGCATTTGCTATTGTAGGATGTGAGCTCAAACCCAAATAGTCATTCCCAGAGAATAAAAGAAGCTTCTTGAATCGTTCTTGTCTACCTTCACCCAATGCATCTCCACTAAAACTCTCTTCTCCTGCCAATGTTAAAAAACCATACCATTAACCTAATCAAACTCAAAAAGGAAAAAAAAAAGAACATAACTTTGGAAACTCCGAAACTTGTACCATTGCTGGGCTCATCGTGAAGCCATTTCTGAAACGTTGGTACGGAGACAGAAACCTCAACTGAAGTCCGATCCCATTGAGACATACCGTCGAACACTTTGTACTCGTCTCCTTCATTACCTCTGCTTCTCACCGTTCCTTCATCTTTTTGACTAGACATACAAATAGGTCTCAAAGATCGAAGGAGTTGTCTGGATTCAAGCACATTCACTGCTTCTTCTACACATTTATCCCACGAATTATCCGCCATTCGTGGAGAATTAAGTGTGAGGAGAGGAGAATGCGCTTGTGTTAATAAAAGCTTGGTTACTTACTTTCTTCTACATGTGTTTGTAGAGATGATGATGAGTTAACGAAAGAAAAGAAAAACAGGTTAAGTCACATGAAGGTCACGTGATTGATTCGTTCTGGTTTGGTTTAGTCCGGTTTACTAGAATCAGCAAAAAGCTTTGAGAGATCGGAGATGGTGAAATTGAAAACAGTAATGGCGCTTGATGTGAGAATCTTCGAAACCATCTCTCCTTCTCGCTTCATCTCCTTCACTATCCCTAACCCTAATTCTCCGTCACGTCTCCTCCGAGTCGCCGTCCTCGACTCACCGATTCACTCCACCGAGTCATCACCCCGAGTCGCCGCCATGCTCGTCCCCAAGCACCGAGAAACCGATTGGATCTTCGCCACTGAGTCCGGCCATCTCCAGCTCCTCTTCAACCTCCCTGACATCTCTCGTTTGATACTGATCGGTGACGATCCAGAAGATATCTCTGATTCCCCCGCCGTTTACCGCCGATCGATCGCCGACGACGACGAGAGGCTCGAGCAGAGACTGAAGCTTCTCGTTGTAGCTCTGTCACCAAAAACCCTAACCAAAGAAAAAGTGCCGTTTCTGATTTACGAGGATAATGTTGTATCCAGTGTAGAGCTGGAAAGATCCGTCGGGCCTTACGTGGGTGAAATGGTGATCGAAGATGTAGAGATTGAGATCGATGAAGGTACGAGAGGGTTCAGGAGGAGATTGAGGTTTAAGAGGATGCCTAACTTAGTCCAATCCGAAGTCAAGATCGTCCGTAGAAGAGGAGAGGAGTTCACGCTTCAGCTCACGGAGCTTGTGCATCCTTACTTAGCACCGATGGTAGCAAGTCTTTCCTTGATTGATTCTGAGGTTAAACGTAGACCAAAGGCGTTGTGTATTGGTGTTGGAGGTGGTGGGTTGCTTAGTTTCTTGAAGCTACAGTTAGGGTTTGAGGTTACAGGAGTAGAGATAGACCCTGAAGTGTTGAGGATCGCGAGGTGTTACTTTGGGTTAGAAGAAAGCTTTGCCAATGTTCACGTTGAAGCTGGTATTGACTTCTTGAAGAGACTTTCTTCTAGCTGTGGTGATGATGATGGTAGCAAATTTGATGTCTTGATGGTTGATCTTGACTCTACTGATCCGATCCACGGCGTGAGTGCTCCTCCGGTGGAGTTTGTGGCCAAAGATGTTCTGCTAGCTGCAAGAAAAGTTCTTGTTCCTTGTGGGATTTTGGTTATCAATGTCATTCCTCCAGACAAGAGATTCTACCAAGAACTCACAGATGAGTTTAGAAAGGTGTTTGCTGAGTTGTATGAGATTGATGTAGGGAATGGTGAAAACTTTGTTCTCATTGCAACGGTTTCAATTAGAGATGGCAAGAGTGGTTTTGCTATAGAGAATTTAGCACCAGAAGCGGTCTTTAAGTATACTGATGCTATACAGAGGATTTGAGATTCGATCAAACAGAAAGAAATCTTCATTGCAATAAAGTTGAGTTCTAGATCCCATGTCAGAAGTACAAACAAACCAGATACCATATTAAAAAAAAAAAAAAAGCTTATCGAAAGTGTGTTTTCCATAGCTTTTGGTTCCTAATCTTCACTAAACTTGATCTTCTTAGGTAATGGCTGAGTATTTCCAACCTGTAAAACAAAATGTTATTTTTAGAACGTAGAGGGCACACAAGTACAAGAATAGTGGAAAAGGGATACTTACAAGCTCGGGGCATTGATATTCAATTCCAGCAGCTTCGATTCTCTTTCTCCTTTTCTGATCACGTTTCACAACCTTGTGCAACATTTTCCTATGCTCTTCCAGTGTCCTTTCCTATATACATAAGAGAAGTCAAAGTTAAGAGTGACTTGCTCAAGGGGAATGGTAAATTGAGAACAAGAAAAGTGAATAAGAGATCTACCTTGTTGTGTTGTTTACGCTCAATCTGAACCCAATCCACTGGTTTGTACTGACACTTAAACCCTTTCCACCTAATACAAGTCGTTCATGACATATCAATACAAATACTTAAGACAATTCTTCACATGTTATCATTCAAAAGAGTAGCTATTTCACTCAAAAGCACATAATAGGCACACAAGCAATATAGGTAAACCTTACACAGCAAAGAGAACACACTACAAAACAAAGAGAGGATTAAAAGAAGTTACTCACAGATTGGGTTTAACATCCTCTGGTGGAATAACACGGACTTGAAGCATGTGCTCCAGCAACAAATAGTCATTCATTGCACCCGCTGCAATTTCCGCCACCTACATATATATACCCATAATGAAAAAAAAAAAGATTTAAAGAATTGAATCAGGGTTTCACCATTTTTTTCCAAAGTATATACCTCAGGTTCCTCAAACTGAATGAATCCAAAATGTTTTGATTTGCCAGTCTAATTAGAGTAACAAAGAAGAAAAAGGTAATGAGATAAGATATATAAACTATATAAAACAAACAAAGGACCACGAGGGATGTGTATAACCTTTTTGTTACGGGCGACTCTAACTCTCTTGACAGTTCCAAACTGTGTGAAGAAAGCTATGAACCAAGTATACAAAACAGTTGAGCTGTGTGTGACCAAACACAATAATAAAGTAAAACAAAAAAAAGAAAAGGTCAAACCTTCAATCTCAGTCTCATAGAAGCCATGAGGGAGACGACCGATGTATAGCACTGTGGCTTTGTTCTCGATAGGTTTGGTCACTGGAGCTTTTCGAGCTGGACCGCCTTCTAGTGGCTATTAACAGACGCGAACACAGAGATTATAGTAATAGGATTTGAAGGTAAAGGTTGAAAGCAATCGAAGAAAAATATACCAAAAAATCAGCTGATGGTTTGGGGTTCTGGGGAACAGCTAGCTGAGAAGAGGAAGAAGCAGCGGCTGAAGCAGAGATCTTCTTCATGTTCTTCTTAAGAGCTTTCTTCGCTTTGGCACCCATTGTTGTTGCTGTAGTCGGCGACGGCGAAAGAGGGAGAGAGACGAGATTCAAAAGTAGGGTTTATAACTTGTATCCCTCAGACTCCCTTCTCTTTTTTTTTTTGAGTAATGTAGGTTCGGCGTTTACAAAAACGTTTGGGTTAACTATAGTTAAATGGGCTAATGGATTAACAGTGTGAGAGTTTTATTATTGATAACTATTTGGGCCTAAATAAGCTACAAACTGACCCAATACGAAAGTCTGCGTTTGGCCCATAATGTTATCTTCATGATCAAGACTAAAACTAAAACATAATGTCACTCTTTTTACTAGTGTTTCACATAAATCTTTTGTTGAAGTATATCAGATTCTTTAATTAGTACACCCTTTCGTTATTACCTTGTTGATGTTCTTAGATCAAATTATGAGAAAATGATACAGAATAACAACAAAAAGGAGCAAGAAGCCATTTCTTAAAAGAAGGGTGAACAAATTACATGAAAGAAAGTAAAGAGAAAAATGAGAAGAGATGCTTATTGATGTGCTAGTATATATAGTCTATAACACAAGACAAAGCGATACTGAATTTAAAAGAAAAAAAAAGAAGGGGTACAAAACAAAAACAAGTTCTTTCTCCATCACATGAGTTCTAGACGAAACGCTGATCCCTCCTCCTTACTGAGGACCACCTTTATACGCATCTATGAGCTCCTTAAGTTTCTCGAATCCCTGCAATTTTTTTCATAATTGCGCAAAAAAAAAAAGAAGGTGGATATTTTTGTTTGCAATTCTTCAAAATAAAATTAAAAAGTCTCTGAGAGGGACTGAAAGTTATATACGATGCTTACCATGCGGGTTGTGAACTCTCCGAATGATTCTTTAGTTTGTCTCTCCACTTTCCAGTGATAAAACAATGGCTCGAAGACTTTCTCTAAGTCGTGAACCTTCACCTTGTCCATGAAACTCCTCGCTATCTCTGTCTGGTTCGGTGTTCCTCCTAGCCATACCTGCGGAACCCCACAACAACAGAGAATATAACCCCTGCTTGCTTACTACACTGTTCTCATTATTCACATGAGCTTGTGCTCCAAACATACCTGATAGCTGTTGGGACCATCCCCGACTAGACCAAGCTCAGCCATATACGGTCTTGCACAGCCGTTAGGACAACCGGTTACTCTTATCACAACAGACTCATCGTACTCCAGACCAACCTGATCCAAGAAACGAGTTTTGCACATCAAGACCAATTGCTTGTAAAGGCACAAGATTAGATGAATGTAAGTTATTTTTACCTTCTCAAACATTGCCCTCACTCGCTTTAGAATGCTGGGGATCCCGCGCTCTGCCTCAGTTATTGCCAATGGGCATAAAGGAAAAGCTGGACAAGCCATTGCAGTTTGATTTAATGGGTCGACAAACTCCGGTTGCTACAAAAAAAAAGGACTTTCCTCAGTTTATCTCACAATATCAATTCAATAGAATAATCAATAATGATAGTCAAAGAAAGCTGAGCTCACCAGCAAGCCGGCCTGAGCAAGCACCGTGGTAAGGGGACGCTTCCACTCGGTCTTTATATCACACAATACAATGTTCTGGTTTGGTGTGATGCGGACATCAAGTTTGTATTTCTCTATTACTTCTCTCAGTGTCTTCTTCATTATACCTCCAACACGACCACTGTCTACGTGAAGCCCACAAAACCATGCACCATCTCCCTGAGAATAATAAGATATTGCTAATTACGCCACGAGACAAGTTCTGAAAGTCAAGGATCTTTCATAAGGTTTTCAGCAACAATACCTGTTCATGCCATCCCAAGTAACTCTTGAACTCCCACTCTGGAAGATCACGGGAAGGTTCAAACTTTTTACCATAGTACTGCTCGACAACATCTTTAAATTTCTCAATTCCCCAGGAGCTGATCAAATATTTCATTCTGCTATATTTACGATCATCTCTTCTCCCGTGTTCTCGCTGTGTGACAACGATCGCTTTCACAGCATACAAGATATCCTCCTTTGGAACATAGCCTAATGGTTCTGCCAAGCGGGCAAAAGTAGACTCCATTCTGTGTGTTCTTCCCATACCGCCACCAACCTACAAGACGAGTCACTATGTCAAAAGTTCCAAACCAAGAAATAATCCAAAAGAACAACACTAAAAGAAAACGCAAAGCGAAACAAACAGGATATTAAGTATATAGAAGTGTCAACTCACATAAAGATTGAAACCCTGTGGTTCCCCATTTTCATCTGAAACGACAACAACGCCAATGTCATTGGTGAGGAGGTCGACGGAGTTATCTGTAGGCACAGTCACAGCCACCTTGAACTTCCTAGGCAAGAACTGGGTGCCATAGATAGGCTCAGGGGAGTCGACAAAGTTAGTTCCATGGGAGTTATCATTTCGAGCTTTCACCACCTCAGGAGGCTCAGCAGTCATAAACTGCTCTCCATCAACCCACATATCGTAATAAAACCCTGACTGAGGAGAAAGCAGAGCAGCAATGTTGTCAGCTGTTTCTTGTGCAAAGAGATAGTCTTTCTTCACATAAGGCGCAGCCGGAGCAAGAACATTTCTGTTCAGATCACCACAGGCACCAAGAGTGCTACCCATGTTTCTAATAATCGAGCTCATCACGGTCTTGAGATTATGCTTGAGAACACCGTGCAGCTGAAACGTCTGCCTAGTGGTCAAACGAAGCGTACCGATGCCAAACTCATCGGCTAAGTCATCCATAGTCAAGTAAAGCTGGTTAGGAACTTTGCCAGAAGGATTCTTGGTACGAAGCATGAAGGAGTAAGATCTTCCACCACGTTCTTCTCTGTTGTACTGTTGGTAACTCCCGTGGAACTTGATGAGCTGCACGGCTGACTCGTTGACGTTTGGAGCCTCAGTTAAAAGCTCCTCGTTGAGAGGATACCTTATGAAGTTACTCTTCTCCTTGATTATCTCCACTTTACTCCGCTTCGTCGTAGTCTCAGGCTTCGCGGGCTGAATAAAAATAAATTGAGCCATCAGAAACGCAGAATCTCTTTCACTATTACTGATTTAGAACAAAAACTCGATTCATAAACTTAATCATCGCTTTAGAGAATCGGAGTCCAGGATAATAGTATCATTAAGAACATTTAATCGAAGAGATCGAATCTGACCGTGGAGACGGCTTGGATAGGCGAAGGACTCGACGAAGAAGAGGAAGGGTGAACCGAAACGACGCCACGTGGATTTCTCCCTAAGAAAGCCGAATGAGAAGATCTCAAAACGTCGAGCCTCCCAAGTCTGATCTTCTGATCCGCCGAGGACAGAGTGGCGGCACCCGCCGGAGCTCGAAACGACGACGAAGATGACGACATCACTTCACAGATTGAGAGAGCGAGTGAAGGCTTGTTGATAAAATTGAAATAGGGCGTGCGCTAAGAGGATTTAAAGATACAAAGACTAACGTGCGCACTCACGTGACCTGAGGCGGCTAACTTATACCCATGAGAAGCGCGTGAAACAACAATTTTACTTTTCAACTATTAATATCACACCGTCCATTAAGGATTTAGCGGTTGATGATGTGCGCGTGTCTTCATGTCATGATGATAAGCGCGTGACTGAATATGAATCTAATATGAGAAATAAAAATCGAATTTTTACTCTGATAAAGGACTTGAACCCGGATGGCATATTGGATATATTCAAAGTTCAATGGTTCAGATGCTAAGATGAAAAAAGATATTCTGCAACTTGGTGCACCAAAGTATACTAGAGACTCTCGACGTGGCGGACAATCAGTGGTTAAGAATATACATCAACGAGGGTAAAAGAGTAATTAATAATAGTGACTAACACATTCTCACCTAAGTGTTCGTGTTGGGCACATGCTAAATATGATTAGTATGCTGAGTTTTTAGATGGTGCTACCTACTTACTTTTTCTTTCTTTAATACTCCACTGTACTGAACAAATGCTAGCCAGTATACTTAATATCATATTACATCATCTACATTTTCTTTAGTGAATATACTCGTATCAAAACATACTTAATTACTTAATGATCTGCACCTAGTGGTTCTTTTTGTACCCATAACATTAGTTGGTGACCAACCACACCATTGAACATTTGAAGTAGTTAATAACAGAGAGAAAGGATGATCTTAGTTAATGACAGAGACAAGGTTACAAACCCCACAGTAAAAGAATGGAAGATGCATTGGATTTGCACGAATGCTACAATTTGTTAGAGATAAATTAAAAAAAAACCTACGAATCTTCCTTTTTGCCATTTGCTAACTTCTTTTTTCTCTCTTCTGCTCTATGAACGGAGGCAAGAAATAAAATAAAAACTATTTGGTGTTCTGTTTTTATGTCTAGATAAGGCTTTCGCTTGTCTTTTTATTCAGAGGGGTATAGAGAAGCTTTACACCATTGGATCTTCTTCAGGATTTGTTCTTCTTCAATTTGTTTAACGGGAAATGCAGCCTCGCCATCAGCGGTCGAGGTGCTCTGGTTTTGGGTTCGAATCCTCGTACACAGACGAATCCTGCATCATAATCGTTAGAGAACAGAACAGTGTGTATGCTATGTTATTGATAGGGAAACAATGTGTTTTTCTAGGTAAGACGTGTACCTCTCCAGAAGCAGTACTGGATTTGTTCTGTCGACATACCTGCATGTATTCCACAAAACATTTGAAGAACTCTTTTTTTTTTGGACAAAGTTGTGGACATTTGATCAATGTGAATGCGTCTTACCTTTGAATATTGATGTTACCGATGTCCCGAAGTAAACAGTTCTTCTTGGTAGATCCCATATCCAGTCTCTAGGAACATCTATAGGTTTGAGACTAGAATCATGGTCTGCAAATAACTGCAATATAAAAAATGTTAAGGATCAAAAAGCAAAGTAAATGGAAATGGAAGCGTTCGCTGTGTTTCTGAGTTCAGTTTTGCAGTTAGCTTACCTCATTCACTTGAAAATATGTGCCGTTGAGGGGAAAGCTTCCTCTCATGGCAGTTCTACAAGGTATCTGAGAATGATTAAAAAATATATATATATCAGTGACTTGTAGTTTCACTTCTCCCTTCTTATGAACAAAAGATCTAAGACAAATCTCACCAGGAGAGTTCCTCTAACTGTCTGTGAATTCGCTTCCCTCACGCTGTTGCACTCTGAACAAGCCTCGTCAAAGCACATTTTTCCAGATGCTTGCCCTCCACATTTCTGTTCAGGCGGCTGAGTCGAATTGGCCGTTTCCCCTGTCAACCAAAAAATTACATTCGGTTAAATGCCTAGAGTACTAGCGTTACTTTCGATGGAACTGGACACAGGGAAAGTCAACATTTTATCCTTACCAGGTGTCCATATAGCTAAGAGATAAGGACTTGGGTCATCTGGTTCTCTTTTATCCATCTGTTCATCAAACAAGGATTTTAAACAGTCTTGTTCAAATGAAACACCTCAAGTATAGAGAGAATAAATGATTGTCTTACACCAGCGAGGAGAGGATGTGAATCCGAGAGCTCGTACCTGCAAACATACGATAAATTTTATCATTTACCTTGTCTATTTCTGAAGTCATTGTATCACAGTGATGTCCCATGAATTAGTAACTAGTAAATGTTTTTTTTGCGTAACTGGTTAATTAGTAAATATTCTTCAAATGATATACGAAAGATGAAATGTAAGAGGTATTGGCTTACACTTGATGCTCTGTCCTGAGACGGCTAATGTTCTTTAGTTTGGGAGTTGGAATTGAAGTGGTGGATGGATCCAAAGCAACCAAAGCCTTGGACATGTCACCTTCTTGGAGCTCCATGTTATTCTTCATGTGTTCTTTAAGCGTCTTGCCGAATTGCGAAATGTTGAGTTCTATTGTTGGAATCTCGTCCGGGTCCTCGTTGTAGTAAGCATCTTCAATGTCACTCTCTGTTATCTCAGTGAATTCTTGCTCGGGCGTAGCCGGCTCTTCTATTATGGGTTCCGAGCTTCCTCCATTTGATGGTGCTTCCCTTGTTAAAAAACTCTCCAGAGGAGGAGGTAGTTGCATCATCGGGATGGCTGCGGGAGGAAAGGACTCGCGAGGGACTGGGACAGTTGAACTGGTTAAGATCCTTTCCTCTGGTGCAGGCAACGCAAGTCTTGCACTGTTAAAATGACATCAGTCAACGACTCAAATTAGAAATAGCTACTTTGACATGTGTAATATAGTCTTCATGTTTGGATTACTAGAGCTTATGCTAAAGTGATAGTGCATATGGCTTGTGATTTCGACTTTGATCTTTCTGTTTTCTTGTAATACTATTATCAGCTTGCTACCATGAGACTGAGCTAAATTCATCATTTTTTGCAGCGGAATTGCATAGAAGTAGAAATGCATGAACGGTTGCTTACCTAGCATAAGCACTAGCAAAGTGCCTGCACTCTCCTCGCATGGGACATGCATTACAATTTGGTCTACTCTTCGTGCAAAATACCTGACATGAGTTCACATAATTTAGAGACACATATTTGACCTGGTGCCTGCAACGCTTCAAATTACCATATGATAGATTAAAAGCTTGGAGCAATATTACCTTTCCAAACGTAATCAGTTGGTAGTGTAATTCATACCTGAATGAATACAAGGACGCTAATTAGTTTCACTGTTAGTAATAAGGATAAAATTCTACAGAAGCGGAACTGTTTTTTTCAGAAGAAATGATTTGGTAGAGTAAACGAGTATACAGTGTTGGTTGATCGAGTTTGCAGAGTCTTGGCCAAAGATACTTTTGGATGGACTCAAGCACTGGGTATCTGTGGAAGCACTGCACCGTTATAACTTGCGAAAACCAAAAACTTTAGTTGTTTGAATGATAAACAAAGAAACTTACAGCTCCAGAAGGTGTAGTTGAAGTGATTCAGGTAGAGGTTGTAGAGGCACCCATCCCAGCCTAACTGCTATCCTTCCGACATTGGTGTCAACCTTCACATCATAAATACGAGTTCCAACTTAGTTAACCAGGGGCTTTTAGTTATATGTAGCTAATGATATAGTCCGACTTACAGGGAAAGCGAGATTGTGTAGTGTCAATAGTCGAACGCATTCTACACTTTTCAAACCCAATCCTCTTATGCTCAAGAGATAGTCCCTGTCAAATGATCACGAGCAGCTTGTATCAGTATTTAGTCTGACGTAATTCTTGAGTAAAATGTTCCTGAAATTGTGAAATAATTACTTTGCTTTATCAGGATGAACATCCCTTAGCCATTCAAGATCAACAGCACCGTGATCCTTGACTATCCTTTCAAGGAAATCCTGCAATATTTTCCAATCAATTTTGATAAGACTTCATAATTTACTCATGTTCGAGACAAGAATTAAGAGCAACTAATTTACCTTAATCCTTACAGCTAGCATGTAATTCATTCCTCTTTCTTTGATAGCATCAGAAATTTCATTGATGCTAGCACGTCTAATGGCTTCATAGTCTATAGAGTCCATGCTGTCTTTGCTTCTTTCTTTTTTCCCTTTTTTCTCCAGCACATCTCTTCTAAGACTATCCCATTGGCTTGTAGGCTTTTTCCCAGCAGCCTGGGTTCCTTTCATCTCACGTGCCATGGTGAGATTTGTTGGTACACAGTTCATTCCAAAATCTTCTATATCTACTAAATCTGCCGTCATATTAGGTTTCTCCTGAGCGACATTTGAAGTTTCTTGTATTTGAACATCACCAGATTCTTGATGGAGATGCGATCTCTCATCAGACAAGTTTGGACTCCCAATTTGAACTGATTGTGCTGATCCACTGGCAGTTTTTGTTTCAGACCTGGTTGTAGAAAACTCTGTGTCTGATTTGGAACCTGAACCGGAACCAATTCTCCCGCACGATTGAGATGTCCAACTAACAGGATCAAAAGAACCTTGTGACGATAACACTTCCTCTTCTAAGTTCTGACTACTGTTCTCTAAGAAACTAAATTTTTCGATTCCAGAGTTTGAACAGTCCGTTTGCTGCTCTTTTGATCCACTATCAACCCCAGAAACTTGTGTGTCAGACGGAGTTTGACCCTTTTCCTGCCACGGAGGGATGTCGTTTAAGTTCAGAATGTATCCTTCTGGATCTTCAACAACTACGCTTCTAATATCCCTCTCATCTTCATGTTTGCTGCTTGATTTTGGAGGGAATCGTGCGGCTAGAGACATGAAAGCAGAGCTGCATCGTAAAAACACCACTGATTATTTTCTATGTTTTGGAACTCTCATTGAGATGCTATTTTTCTTAAAGCAACCAATATACCTTGAAAGGTGATCTGTGACATTCTGCGTAAGGAAAACTCCAATGACGGAATCAACCACCGATCCCTTCCATGGCGAAAAACGTCTATCTCCTGTGAACATTCAAGTCCAAAAGGTAAAATAAAGCAAAAAAATAAATAATTGGCACGGCAACCTTTCCGCAGTCACCATAACTGCACACCTATCCTTCACGACATGCAATATGAATATTGTTTGCCATGGTTTACTACTAAGTATTTTAAAAAATTACACACAAGAAGTATATCATTTCTTAAATATTCTAGTAAATGTGTTGAACACAAAGTTGGTGGTTTTCTGCTTATCTGTATCCTATTCTGAATGGTTTCCCTAGCAGCTTTATTATAATGATTTCAGGACAAAGTTTAAGCTGAGACCTGTGTTTCCTAAACAGACATGAAACGTGACAAAAAGAGGGACTTAAGTGTGTTTACCTTGCACAAGATGCATACGGGCAATAAATGAATCGGCCCTCCCTCGGAAAACATTTCTCTCTTCTTCCCACCACTTCTCTTTTTTCTTATTCATCTCTTCATCGCCCTCTTTTTCTCCTTTCCCCATCAAAAGATTCCATAACCGACTTGTCTCATCATCAAGGTCAACTTTAGGCCTTGGTTTTTTCTTCTTGGTCTCGTATGGAACAACTGCACCATCTCCTCTGTATACGACAAGTGCATTTTGTTCTTGTTCTCGGTTTTCATCTCCTAGATATAGATTCTGCAACCTGTATATTATTTCTGCAATACAATTTTCACGTAGAAGTTCTCCTGATTGACCTGTACAACGCACGCACCAGCAGTGGTTACGAAGCTGGTTTGGACACATCAGTTACTATAAACTCAAACTATATCACACAGAGATTGTAGAATATAGTTACCTCTTGCTTTTCCTGAGTCTTGTTTGGACTTCATCCCTTTCTCTTTAGCCTTACTTCTTGATGAAGGTGTCTTGGCTTGAGTAGGTTCGTAAACCTGGATCTCTGAGGCATGGGGTGGCGGAGGTACTGTCTTCTTTCTCCCTCTAGGGCCCTTTCTTGCGGGAGTTTTCGGGACAATACATTTCTCATTATCTGCAGAATTTTGAACTAGACAGGAAATCTCTGAAGCATGGGCTGGTGGAGGTACTGCTTTCTTTCTCCCTCTATGGCCCTTTCTTGCGGGAGCTTGTAGGACACCACTTCTATCTTTTCTTACCCCATCAGTTGGATCATCCTCGATATCTATTACCTCAGGAGCCACGCCATGCAACTTTTCTTGGACTGCTTTCTGGATTTTCATTTTCTTTGCAGCATCTAAATGTTTCGCACTCGTGCTGGTGTTCTGTCTCTCCAGATCTTGTGACTGAGTAATCTGCTGGATCAAGGGCCAGCGAGCTACTGAGTTTTGCATATCTCCCATCGCACGATCATACTGTCTCTTCGAACCCTTGGCTTCGACATGTTTTGCCTTATCTGGAGTTAGCAAAGAAAAGTTTTGAGATAGAGCTTTATGGCATACGTCAAAAGATTCAGCATTGGATCTCTCTTGAGATGGGATGCACTCAATTCCTTGATGAAAATCTTGCGGTAAAGAACCGTATTCAGCAATGCTGCTTCTTTGACATGTACCTGCAGCCCCATTCAAACTCCTGGAAATAGACTCTAGATACAGATTTGTTGCCACAGTTTGTGATTGAGAATCAGGTCGAAGCCCAGACGGTGACATGCTGGCAGCTACCATCTGATTCAAGTGAGTAAAACCTTTAGGAGTTCCAGGTTGCTTTTTCATCAAAGGTACGCAAGGTTCCTGGCCTCTCATTGAAGAACCAGGTTGCTGGTTACTCATCAGAAATTGAGATTTCTGGTTATCCAGCAGCATCCCATGTTGTTGCCCCCTGGGTGTCATCACAAGCTGCTGCATACCTGACAGTGATCCATACTGTAGGTTTCCAGCAGGTAAGAAAGTCTGCTGGCCTCTCATTGATGAACCAGGTTGCTGGTTTCTCATCAGATATTGTGATTTCTGGTTATCCAGAAGCAGTCCATGTTGTTGCCCCCTGGGTGACATAACAAACTGATGCATGTCTGACGCTGCTGATCCATACTGTCTATGTTCAGAAGGTAAGCAAGTCTGCTGTCTTTGCTGATTCAAAAACATAGGCTGGTTATTCCCTTGGAGACCTCCTAGTTGCTGGTTTCCACTCGCCAATGCAGGTCGTGGGGTTCCCATCAGATACATAGGCTGTTGGTTACCCATGGCCAAGCGAGGCTGCTGGTTACCGACTGGAAAGCCACACAGTTGATTTTTCATCTGAAGCCAAGCTTGTTGGTTTTCCATTGGGAACTGGCTTTGCTGGTTTCCGATAAATAATTCAGGTTGTTGGTCTCTGGCCAGTATTCGAGAATGGGTTACTTCTGATCCTCTGCCTAGTTTCACACCTGTTGACGCTTCAAGTGGCTGGTTCGCAGCCACCAATCCATTGGTCTGATCTACTTGTGATACTGATTCGAGGCAGCTACGACTTGTTCCACCAGCGGCATCTATGGTCCCAGTAAATGAGTTTGAACCACTAGTGTTCTCGAAAATTTCAGACTCAGAGTCACCTAGCCCCACGTCTCCAGTTTTCTCCAAGTCAAAAGTTAAAGCTTTTCTGCAACTTTTGTGTGTGATTTCAAGGCTTGTGTTGCTCATATCTCCACCGATGGCTGGCTTGTTAGTTGCTGATTCTTTCAAGTTTGTCTTCTGAGCTTTTTTCCTTTTGCCACTCCCGGTTGCTTTAGGTTTCACAGCTTCCTGAGATGCAGGTTTGCGTGGCTTCCTTATAGGTTTGCCTTCCACAAACACCTTAGGCATGAACTTCTTTTTCTTTTTGGAGGGTTTCTGGTGAGGTGTCTTGTTAAGATCAAACCCCAGATCATTTTGCCTGCGGCCATCCTTTTGTTCAGTAACTTCCGTCGAGTTAACAACAGACGAGGCCACAACACTCTGCATTCCGTTGTCAGATTTCTGCCCTGTGGTTCTCGTTATCGTTTCCAGGAATCCATTATCCCGACCTGTTCTGCACAGACTAGGCGTTGAAAGCACAGACTGAACAGAACTTTCACAGATGTACCCAGCACCTTCTCTTGTAGGTGGCGAATTCAAATTGTAAAGAGGCCTGCTGCGCGCTGGAGTTCCACCTGTGGAAAAAACTTAACTCTCTTAAGAACTCATACATACTAACAAATCTAATGAAAGTATGCAGTGCCTATCTCTTAAGAAATGATACGGATTATGAAATAAAATGATAATATGCAGTGCATGTCTGACTCATGCTTAAAAAGTTCCAATGTTCATTCACGCAAAGACCAACAGAATACTATAAGATCTAAGTAATGTTCCAAACTAACTTCTATAAGTATGACCACACACACAAAAAGAAAAACTGAAAAAAGATGATCACTCACATTGAGGAACCTGGAACAAATGATCTCCACCACTCAACAGGCTTGTGAAGGAGAAGGGCATCTGATTGGTATCCAACAAGTCGTCCAGTTCAAACACATTAGAGCCAGCTTGACAAGAAGCTAAATTGCTCCTTCCCAAAAGCTCTTCTCTCTGCTCTGAGTAGTTAGGATCTTGTACAGAACCATCCTTGTAGAAACCACCACCTGGAACCCCACTTAGCTGTTGGTGTATCACTCTCTCATCTACTATACCTTGCATGGGCTTCCTGGGTGTGAGTGGAGTCCAAGAACCCATGAACTGATTCTCCACAGGGACTGGGACAAAACCATCCCCAAGATCACCACCCCTCGAGTTCATACCCAAAATCTTCACAAAAATATTGATCAGCCTAAAAAACCAAACATTGAAACCATGCGAGAGAGAAGAAGATCACTCCTTTATAATCTTAACTTAAGGTAGTGACGTCGATAATTAACCAAGAATCTGCAACATAAAATGCAACAAATTATCTTCCCAGATACTTTCTCGTCAACGAACATTGAATTACAAGAGATGGTGGAAAATCCAGAAAATAAATTCGAAACGCAAAACCAGGACGAATCATTCAAGGAGACATGTATGAGAATGTTATAAAGCAAATCTGGGTTTTAATTAGGCAGAATCGAGTTCAGGTGTTAATAGCTGAGATTATGATCAGAAAATAGAAATATTACACATTGATGAAAAAATAAATTATCAGTTAGATCGGTTCATGATCTGGAGATTTAACAGAACAAATTAAACATATAAGAGATAAATCTGAAAATGGAGCTTGAAGCTCACCGATCTGAGGTAGCGTGAGAGCTTATGATTCTCAGAGGGGTCAATGCCGGAGGAGCTGAGTCAGGTCTGCCCTTAGAGATAGAAAGAGAGAGTGGTGTGAAGAAGAAGAGGAAGAAGAAGAAGAAGAAGACTCGAAGAGAATGATAGTAACATTTTTTGGGGGAAAATAGGTGTAAATAAATAGCAACGAATCACAATGTAATTACGTATACAGACAAATTATTCTTCTCTTTAATTTAATACACAAAATGGCCAATGCATGCGTTTTACTATATTTCTGCTGCATTTTTATCCTATAGCTATTATGGTGCATGGAGAAAATCCTCGTATATTATTATTATTACTTAAAAGTTTAGTTTTAATATACCAGAGATTTCCATGCATAAAAAAGAATATGAAATCTGGTTGATAAAGAAAATGTAATGTCCCGACCCCAATAGCTCTGCTCTCGGCACGTGGATTCCATTCTTATTTAGCGATTGGTGTATTATTTATTTTATTACATTTAACATGTGATATTAGAAAATGAATGTGGATAACCATAAAAGGATATTAGTGAAAAGTTAGTGTTAATATGCTTTTTTAAAAAAATTAGTGTTAATATACAAGAGATTTTTATATAAAAGTGGTTGATAAATAAAATGTAACGCTCCGACTATTATTACCAGTGGATTCTCGTGTTCGCTTGGTATATGGGCTCTATCGTTTTTTGACGGCTAGTACATCATGTTTTGGTATTATGTTTAACATGTCATATGACGGTTAGAAATCTACACAAAATGAATATAGACATGAGAAAAAAATTAGCAAAAATTTAGTGGTAATATGCTTCCAAAAATGTTTGTGTTAATATACAATAGATTTTATGTAAAAGTGGTTGATAAAAAATGTAACGTTCCGACTATTATTATCAACAGATTCTCGTGTTCACTCTCAGTATGTGGGTTTCATCCTTGTTTGACAGGTAGTACATTATTATTTTTGTATTACGTTTAACATGTGATATGACGGTTAGAAATCTACACAAAATGAATAAGGATAACCATGAAAAGTTAGTAAAAAGTTGGTGTTAATATGCTTTCAAACAAAAAAGAAAATTCGAGTTAATATACGAGAGATTTTCATGCATAAGTGGTTGATAAAAAAAAAATGTAACGTCTCAACTATTATTGTCAATAGATTCTCGATATGTGGGTTTCATCCTTGTTTGATAGAAATCTGTACAAAATAAATATGAATAATCATGAAAAAAAATTAGTAAAAAGCTATTGTTAATATGCTTTTAAAAAGTTAGAGTTAATATACGAGAGATTTTTATGTAGTAGTAGTCGATAAAAAAATGTAAGGTTCCGACTACTATTGTCAATGGATTCTTGTGTTCGTTCTTGATATGTGGATTTCATCTTTGTTTGACGGTGAGTCATTATGTATTAAGTTGAACATGTGATATAACAACTAAAAATGTGTAAAAGTGGATATGTGTAACCATAAAGTATACTTTTCCTAAAAATAGTATTTTTAGAACTTAATCTTGTTTAAAGATGCAAGAAGTGAAGATGTCCCATCATGTTAGTTCTCAGTACTCTTTCTATCTTCTCTAATCGTTTTTATTTTCCTTTTTAGGGGCTGACTGGTGTAACCGCAGCGGTTGCGGCTGCGGTTGCAGGCGTTTGCGGATGCGGGTGGTTGCGGTTTTATGCGTTATTAAGAGATTTAGATGACTAGTAAAGTGGTTAAAAATTGTTGTGTTTGCGGGATACTTATGACTGGTTAACTACCAATTGCAAAAGTGGTTAAATATAAATGAACAATATTTATATTTTATATAATTATAAAAATATTGAAAATCATATTATTATAATAAATATAAAATTTATATTTATAAAATTACATTACTATTTTAAAAAAAAAAACATAGAAATATTTTTCTTTAAAGTTTTATAATATAAATTAAAATATAATATATATATATATATATTTTATTTTTATTATTTCAATTTTAAATTTTAATTAAATAGTATTTATTTTTTATTTATATAGTTTTTTTGAAAAAATAATAATTTTTTGGCCCTCCCGCAACCGCCCGCAACCGCAAACGCTAGCTGAAACCAACTTTTGAATTTTAGAGGTTTATAGCGGTTTGAAGCGATTTATGGCGTTTTGTATGATTGTTGCAAAACGCCAACAACCGCTACCAACCGCAAAAGCTGCGTTTGCGGGTGGTAGCGGGAAAACCAATCACCCCCTTAGTGGTTATGAATTGGTAATTTTAAGGTTATCTGAATCTAACCATGGCGACTGATGAAAGATAACAATCAAACATTTTGTAATCGACATGAAGGCCTAATCAACTCAGTTTGCCCAGATATTTTGTCAACAACAAGTGCTGATTTAATATTAGTTAATCATAAAATATCACGGCACTAAAACTCAGGCACAATAGAATAAGAATAACGTGCAAAAGAGGATACTGATGTTATTTAAAGTAAGGTTTTCTTTTAGCTGTACAATCTCTTTTCGTTCTTTTTCTTTGCTCCAAGTTTTATTCCTTTTCGTTTATATTGTTTCTTACAAATAAGTGTTTTCCAACATCACAAATAAGTGTTTATTAAAAAAATCTGTAATTTCTCGTGTTGAAACTACAACATATAATATTAGTTTCGGGTGATTGGTTATTCGAACTAAAAACTTTTAATACAATTGTCAATAGTCTTCTCAGGTTGAGTTAATGACTTTTGGTTATAATATACCTTAACTTTAATAATTTAGCGAACTTTTAATATGTTACACTAACCTTACTTTGATAATTTCGATCAAATTAAAAAAAATCTTGCTTTAGTAAGATGTTTAACAAGCATAACATACTAATGAGGTTACTAAAACGGATTTATAATAATAAATTCATGTTCAGTTAGATTTATGTTTTAGTTGAAGTAAGTACATTAACTTATCAATATATGGAAAATTTAATATAATATATGGACATAAGATAGAATTTAAGCTAATAAGTGAATGCATGCATGCATACATAAGAAAATACGATTTACACCTGATTTTCAGTGTCAAGCTAATACTACCAATACGTAATAAATCCTAGTTACAATTTAGTACTCCCTCCGTTTTTCTATAATTGACGTTTTATGGAAAATTTTTTGTTCCAAATTATTTGACGTTTTTAATTTTCTATGTAAAATTTATTAGTATTTAATGTTAGATGACCAATGATATTATAGTTTCTATTTTACTATTGGTTGAATTGTGGTTAGGTAAACAATTAATGATGTTTTTGTTTAAAAAATGATAAAAAATTAAATGTTTCTTAATCTGTGTGCATAATCTTAGAACGTCAAATATAAAAAAACGGAGGGAGTAATAGGTATCAAGATTAAAAAACATACTAATATTTGATCCCAAAATAATAGATTATTGACGAACAAACATAAAAACATACGTATTTCATCACAAAATGATATTTTTTATTTTACTAAAAATAACGATAAATACAAGGTAAAGAATAAAAAGACTAAACAGAAAATTAAAAAACCGAACTAAACGGAATATACCGCAAGACAAGACATATTTGTTATCCGATTTAGCCAACATAGAACATATTTATTGCGATTAGTGAGCATTGACTCTTCAATACAAATAGTCAAAAGTTAACTGAATACACTTATATCTTATTTTAATTGTTCGTTTCATTTTATGTAAAACTAGGCAAATGTCCTTAAGAAAAAAAAAACATTTAATACTATTAATGCATGAATCTAAGCTGACGATTATTTAGTAAATAACATGATATTTTACTATTTGAAGTACATGTTCGCAGATATTTTACAGTCACAATATAACAACTATTATTATTATTATCTTTTCCACGAATGGAATTGATTAATTGAACGTACGTGATCGTCGAACGAAACGTAGAAAGCCGTTGAGGCCTTGTTTGGCTCGTTTTCACGAGGAAAGATTCTTTGACTAAATTATTTTTTACTGATTAATTAGTCTGTTAAGTTTTAATCTCAAAAACACTCGCGGTTCACAGTTTGTTTATGAGCATAGTTTAAAAGAAATTATGGGCTACAAATGCTATTTATACTGGGCTTTGTTAGGTAGTTTATAAAACAAAAAAGTAACCCAATGTTTGATTAAGGAAGTGGTAATTTGTTAACATGTGTAATTTATATAACTTTAATCAACTGTAAAAAGCTACATAATTTAATTGGTTATACAATATTCAATAAATATAAAAGTTACACTGAAAGGTTAAAATTATTTATATTGTAAAACAATATTTTTTTGTTAAAACTAATTATATTATAAAACAGAAGAAATATTATTTTCACTGAATTTGAAACTAGGTTTTAGAAAGATAACAACAACAAATAGATTGTTTTTAAAATTTCTAATGAAATTTAGAACATAGTTTGATGTTTGTTGTGTTTCAAAAAAAAAGTTTGATGTTTGTCTGACTAAACAATACTCCCTTTATTTTTTTATAAGTGTCATTTAAGTTTATTGCACACGGAATAAAAAACAATTAATTTTACATATTTTCTATATAAAAACACAATTACCTATATAGCTAACCATATTTCAACCAATAAAAAAATAAATTATAGTATAAAGTTAATAAATTTTGCATCGAAATTCGAAAACGACACTTATTTTGTAACAAATTTTTTTTTTTAAAACGACACTTAATATGAACGGATGGAGTATAGTTTATAAAGTTTAAAAGAAAAAAAATATAGTTTATAAATTAAAAACTGATGGTTTATGCGTTGTTTTTAATTTTTTTTCGACCACAAAATTACCACATCTTCGTTTTGTTAAGTTCGTATTCTTCTTCTAAGTTTGTATTAAATCATTTCAACACGTTTTTATGGTATGACATTTAATAGTGCTTACTTTGCTTCAACCCGACCCGATAGTTAAAAATCGTATAAACGACAAGTCTCCGCGTCCTAGCCATTACTGATTGTGACGGATCTCTTCCTAACCCAATAGCTTCACTTTAGTCCCTCATATTTGTAATAATCCTACTTTACACCGTGGAAAGGATATCTGATCCAATAGTTGTTTTGTTTGTTGCTCCTTTAATTTTGAATAGATTGAATTTGACACCCATATAAATAGTTAATATCCGTAGGTCCAAAAAGCAAGAATCACAAGTGACTAATCATCGTTATGAGACTCTTTTGCTCTGTTTAAATTTATGTTTACTATTATTAATCTAATTTGGCTACTTGTCAATATTCTAGTGATGGAAACACGACTTTTATATTGATTAAAGTAAAGCAACGAGTGTGTGACATTAAAAATATCTAATCATTTCGTAAATTATTTTATTAATATAAACTTTGCAAATAGAAATTCTCTGGATAGTCATGCAATTGTTTTTTGTACATTTACAAAGATATTAAGACTTGCATACTTGATGATGAGAATACCAAAATAAACATGGTTATTGATGAAGTTGTCAACTTTGTTAATTTAATCATCATTAGCACAATTATTTAAAAACGTGGCGTTTTTGTTTTTGTTTTTGTATTTGTATATTGTTTCACTCCAAGAAGCAACAATCCATTTAACACCTTTGCTTTGTAGATATGTATCGAAGAGTTGAAAGTCAAACAAACTAGTTGGGTCAAATTAAAGTGACAATCATAAAAGTTTGAGGCAAAAACGTAATAATCTTAATTCAAAAGAACTAAAACATAATATTCTTTACTTTCACACGAACTCGACTAGCTCACTCATCATCAGCTCTACCCACAGTTTCATGCTCTAACCTCTCTTTCTCTTCATGTGGGATGTGGCTATAGTCTTCACTGCATCTTCCTCCGCCAGATTCACATCTTTTCCTCGAATGATCGGTAAGCTTCTTATTTACGCCCACTGTTACGCGCTTCCTCGGTTTGTGATCTTACTGTTCCCTACCGACAATTCCAACTCGAATCATGCTTCTTCACTGATTTTTGTTGAGAAGATATAGATAAGTCCTAATATTGTGGAGATAATGATGTATTGTTATTAGGAATATCTCGAGTATATCCTTGTTATCACTTGTATATATATGGCTTTGCCAACGTGAAGTAATACACAAGAGTTTTACCTAAAGCTTCTGCATACTTTACAATTTTTCCTTTTCTTATTTTTTGATGTGTTTGATTGATTCTGCACTTCCTCGCTTATTTTAGTTAGTAGATTGCTCCTGATATTTGTTAATTTGTAGAGAAATTATTAAGAATACTACAATTTGAAAGTAGTTATTTATTAGTGGTCATTAGCTTAATTGGAATGAACTCCGGCTATTATTATATTAGAGGCCCCTAGTTCGAATAGGAACTTGTTTCGGGCCTGAAGGATTAGGACTTTGGCCAAACCTCCTAATAATTAAAAATAATATTAATAATAATAGTAACTTTTAAAAAATGATATCAAAATTATGGTAGAACTGAAATTTACAATTTCTATTGGTTTTTTGGACTATTGCAACTCAGCAGATTGAGAGAGAAGATGGTTTCAGAGAGTTGGTTTCGTAATCTGTAGAAATTTCCAAAGAAACAACAACATGAAGGTCAGGAGGTGGTGGGAGTATTAGCGTTCGAGGTTGCAAGTTTACTGTCGAAGCTTGTTCATCTATGGCAATCTCTTAGTGATAAGAACGTTGCTAGGCTTAGGGACGAGATAACACATTCCATTGGTATTCAGAAGCTAGTTTCTGAAGACGATGGTTCCGTTGTGAGGTTAATACGCCATGAGATGATGGAGAACATTGAGAATGTAGCGAAAGCTGTGGCTAGGTTAGCTAGAAAATGCGATGATCCTAAGCTGAAGAGCTTTGAGAGTTGTTTTAGTGAGATGATGATGAGTGGAGCTGACTCTTATGGGTGGAAGAAAATGGATAGGAAAGTGAAGAGAATGGAACGATTCATCTCTTCAAGTGCAAGTTTGTACCAGGAGACTGAGATTTTGGCGGATCTTGAACAGACTTTTAATAGAATGCTGACTAATGAATCTGCAACCGACAATCTATTGGAGTATCAGAGAAAAGTCACGTGGAAGAGGTATGAAGTGAAAACTCTGCGGGATGTGTCTCTTTGGAACCGTACTTCTCTTGGTTAGATCGATTTTCACAATCTTGACTAGGACTAAACATGTTTTTGGCATTAGTTACAGAGTAGAGGCTAGCGATGTTAGCTCTGCAGATTCTGATTTTATTGGTGGGTTTCTACATTCTTGACACCTATGCCTCATGGATCTGAGACTATCGGTCCTCCTAGATTTGCTTCTGGTCCCCTTGGAAGATTTACCGGTCCAGCATCAGGTTCAGCTGCTACAAGGTCCATGAAGATTAGGCAGACTCCTCAAAGGCCTTCAGTTTCTTCAGCCAAAAGACAAACCAAATCCAACCGCTTAACACAGGCTGCATGGTGGCTCACGAAGGTATTACTCCACTCAGCAGTAGGAACCAGAATGGAGCTAGGAATAGTAGTGCGCGGCATCATATTCTCGAAGGAAATTCTAACTCTCTCCAAGTTGAAAACATTACATTTCCTTCGCGACCCGAATTGTCGGATGCTGCTTCCTTAGCACTACACTATGCTAACGTCATCATCGTGATAGAGAGATTTGATGCAAGAGACGACCTTTACAACATGTTACCTGCTAGCGTGAGAACATCGCTGAGAGAAAGGTTGAAGCCCTACTCGAAAAACTTGAGTTCTTCCACAGTATATGATCCAGGACTAGCAAAAGACTGGACAGACGCAATGGCGGGTATCCTGGAATGGCTGGCTCCGTTAGCGTACGAGCATCAAAGCTTGGTTTCAAGGACGCACGTAGTTCTTGCACAAACCCTTTTCTTTGCAAACCAGCACAAGACAAAAACCATCATTACACAGCTTCTTGTTGGGCTTAACTATGTCTGGAGATTTAGCAGAGAACTTAACGCCAAGGCTCTTCAAGAGTGTACCACTAGTAAAACCCTTGAGAAATGCTTGGACACAGACAACAAGTGAATCTCTCCAAAGACTACATTTCTAGACCTTAACTGGCACTGGGACACTCACCCCCAGGAAAACCAAACCTTGGGTACGCTTAGTTATCCTACGCAGCTTTAGACCAAACCTGAAAACGAAAAAGCTGTGACATTGGTCGATTACCACGAGAGGTATAATGATGTGAGCTCCTCTTTTTATCTTCTCTCTCCTTTACTATTCAGCTTCGTGGATTGCAAATTCTGACGTGTAGTAGATTGTATATTGTTTCTACGATTTTATTCAGCTTGGTGTTCTCTCTTAAGTTTATTCGTATGTGATGTGGGGGTTTGTCAAGCTGTGAAAATCGCACTTGCATAGTTTCGCCAAGTGGAGATTAATGCTTTTATTCTTGGTTCCAAGTCCAAAATCTCAAGATTCAGCCAGCTTATACCATTTAATATATACTTTATAGGAGTATCTTAGCATAATTTTATCGTGCTTACTTTATATGATCATAAAGTTACAAACGTGTCATCATACAAATACAAATTCATTTAATTGTAATTCATTGTAAGATATGATAATAATAATTATTTGGTTTTAAAAAAGTTTCCTAACCGTTCATAAAAAAAGCAAATCTCTTAAATAAACTTTTTAAAATTTTTGTTACAAGAATAGATCTCAAATAAAAAATAATCAAAAAGAGACATTTACTTTAAAATTAACTTAGGTATATATATTTTGTACATTATTTTTATACAACGCAACTGATAAAATTACTAATTGTATTATATTTTTAATTATCTGCATAATATTTTTTATGAGTAAAAGTTACTTATATAAACACACAAGGTATTTTTAAATCTATTTTTATCAACTAATTAATAATTTATCCGGTTTAGTAGTAAATACAAAATTTACAGATTTATTAATGAAATTTTTTAACCATGCTTGTTATCTAAAAGTATGTTCTTTACTTTAAATTAGATTATACACAATTTTGTATATTATTGTCTAAATGAAACATAATTAATAAATTATGGGCTCATTTACCAAATAACAAAAAAAAAGTGAAATTAGATTTTGAGAGAAAGAGATAGGTAGAGAAATTAGGAGAGAGAGAGAGGAGAATTTTGGTTATTTTGTTAAATTTTGATTTTTTTTTAGTTACTAGGTGCAATTTCTCTAAAATTATTGACCACTAATTGTATTTTATTATTATTTATAAAATATGTAAGGGAAATTTTTTAATCTCTCTTTTTGTAAAATATATTTTAATATAATTTATAACACAAATCCAATCATTAATGACACAATTTATTTAAATAGATATTTATAATTACTATTATTAGTAAATATGATTTGTTTGATAATTAAAGTAAGCTAGTTTCTGATTTAGTTTATTATTAAATAAATAAAAATAAAAACATCATCAATTAATTAAATTAAAATAATTAATTAGAAATTTCATAAATGACATATTATTTTGAAATTAATATATTAGAGGATAGGAAGATTATTAAAAACGAATTAAAGATTAATATAGAAAACTAACAAAAATCTTTTATAAATAGGTTAGAAAGATTTATTAAATACAATATAAAGTCTAAAACGCAAGATTTTGGCCGTAACTACGTCGTATTAGAAAGTCGTGGCGAAAAGGCAGCGTGAAGAATCCGTTGTTTGCCACCGTTGAGCGGCAGGTGAAAGTGAAAGCCTCGTCACCGTCACCGTCACCGTCACCGTCTCCGTCTCCGTTTCATTCCGATGACGGCGCCGTTAAACTCCTCTAGGCGATTACGATCGCTGCGATATTCGTCGGAGAATATGGAAGGTACCGGAAGCTGGGACGTGATTGAATGGAGTAAACTCGATGTAATTGCTCTCTAACTTGTCAATCTCTTGCTTCTCAATCAACATGAGAACATCTTAATCGATTGAAGCGCCTAATGATTTACTATTCTCTGTTTTTTGTTGGAGGATCAGCCAGCTTCTTGGTCAAGTTCTTTTTCAAACTTGGATTGCTTGCTTGAATCTGAGAGTATCACCTTCGAGGTATGTTCTTAGATTTGATAAAAAAAAATTGGATTGTTTTGAATTGGGAATTCTATTCATGTCCTTGTTGTTTTGTGGATTTGGGAATTGATAAGCATGCTTCACTCAGGTTCTTGAAAATTAGCAAGAAATGCATTGTAGATAAGTTTTTTTATAATCCTTCAATGACTTTTACTTTCAGTGTTGTGGAGTTATCCTTATTAACACCCATGAAGCGGGGACCCTCTTGCTTACAAACTTCCGTATTCTATTTCTGGTATGACTTGTCTATCTTCCTATCGATTTTTGTGGACAATGTGATGATCTGAAGGATCTTTTTTTTTTTTTTATCTTTGTGAAGAGTGAAGGAACCAGAAAGCTTGTTCCACTTGGTACAATTCCACTGCTTGCTATCGAGAAGTTTAACAAAATGGTATGTTTTGTTATCATATCTTTGAGGGCAGACAGCATTGTCTGATTGATTTTAGTGAAGTTAGGGTCGGGAATTTAATTTGTATGTAAACTCCATGTTACTGGTGTTGTATGTAGGTGCAGAAAGTTCAATCAAACAGACAGCACTCGGACAAGAATCCACCAAAACGTCTTTTACAGGTTACTGGTATGTTTCCTTGCTGTCATTTGTATCTTACGGGGAAGCAATTATGGTGGCAGTAAACATCACCATACTAATGTTGATTGAAGGGGTTTTGTTACCGTTTATCTATTACCTTCTGTCTGTTACTTTGAATTTTTATTATTGTAAATCATGTGCATTTTGCAGGCAAAGACATGAGGATAATTGTCTATGGTTTTCGACCTGGAACCAAGCAGGTGAAAACTTATGACCTTTTTCATATCGTGCTGCCTTCTGCATTGCTCCTTGAAGCTTACATGATCCTATGGGCATACTTTTGCAGAGACGTGCTGTAGTTGATGCAATATTAAAGTGTAGCAACCCAGAGAGTGTGTGGGATCTTTATGCTTTTACATGTGGGCCTTCTAAATTCGGTAACAAAAACCCAAAGGAAAGATTGCTTAATGAATATTTTCGGCTTCTCGGTAAAAGTTCATCTCGAGCGTCAATGAATATGATTGAAGATGGTTCATTCACACTGTCCAATGACTTTTGGCGGATAACTGACTTGAATTCGAATTATGACTTGTGTCAGACCTATCCGTTTGCTTTGATGGTTCCAAAATCAATTAGGTAGGACCTGAAAAAAAGTTATTTTGGTCTCTGCCAGACTTTGAGAGCTTCTGTGTTCGTTTGAGACCGGCACAGAAATTTTCTCTTCAGTAACTTGGCATACCGCTCTTTCTTTTTTTGATTACATAATATAGACATGAAATGAAATTATCGTATGTTTTATGTCAGTGATGAAGAGCTAATCCAGGCGTCTACTTTCCGGGCAAAATGTCGCTTGCCCGTGATCTCGTGGTGTCATCCGGGTAGAAATGCAGCGGTTTTGGTGCTTCCGTTTGAATTTCGTTGGTATAGCTTCCACGTTTACATGTTACTTTTTTGAAATTGATTGCAGGAAGTGGAGCTGTGATTGCTCGCTCATCACAACCTTTAGTTGGTCTGATGATGAACATGAGAAGGTATATGGAAGCTTCATTTCCACCACAGAGTTGTGCATGATAATTTAATTTCTTATGTGGAATATCAAAGTGCTTGAAGGGTGCATTTTGAAGTATTCATATATTTTGTTCATTTCAACAGTAACTTTGATGAGAAACTTGTTGCTTCATTCTGCACTCAGTTAGCTGGTCACAACGGAGCACAACGGTGAGCGTCCAATGTTTTTTCTCATTTGGTTAAACTTAAAATTTGGATTTACTGATCCCTTTTAATCATATTTGTGTACCATGAAACTTCCATGTGCTTGCCTTTCTTGCGTGTTTTTTTTGTTTACTGAAAGAGAGTGCTAGTGAAAAAATAGAATTCGCATATGCACCCGGGAGATAACCACTAATTGTTGCCCCCATTAGACGTGGCATTATTTTCTGAAATATTTAGAAAAATATCTGGGATTCTGTTGGTTCATATCTTCAATATGGATGAACGTTGATACTTTTCTATAAAATATATGCACTAACAGTCGTTTTGTTTTTATGTCATAGGAAGCTTTATATCGCAGATGCAAGACCTAGGAAAAATGCATTAGCAAATGGGGCAATGGGAGGAGGCTCAGAATCATCATCAAATTATTTGCAATCCGAAGTCTGTACATGACCTAAGTGGTTTGAAGCTCAATATTTTGTCTTCTGAAACTGCTTGTCTTTACTGACAGTGTTTCTCTTCAGATTGTATTCTTTGGGATAGACAAAATACATGCAATGAGAGAGAGCTTTTCCCGCATTAGGGATTATTTAGATATGCACGGTACAACATCATCGGATGGGACGTCGTCATTCTTGGTAAGTACTGAATTCAAGGAAATTTTGTATTTTTAGTTGGCAACAATTTTGTAAGCAGGTTAGTTTTTTTTCCATAATAAATCAAGGACACTCGAGCATTTAGGTTGTTTAACTAAGTAGGATGTGCTTCTATTGTGTTAAGCTTAAAGCATGTGGACATGATCTTACATCAATTTTCGAGTGAACGTTTGGAACCATAGTTTCCTCTTCCGTTGCTAAATTTGGAGATATCTATTTGTGTGAAATCTATAGAGACATGGTGGCTGGACTTGGAGTGGAGGTAATCTCAGTAGTATGTCTGCGTCAGTATCCTTACTTGGAGAAAGTGGTTGGCTGAGCCACATCCAGAGCATCTTAGCTGGTGTAGCATGGATTGCTGCACGTGTTGCGATGGAGTCGGCATCAGTTCTTGTGCACTGCAGGTTAGCTATCTTATGGCGACATCACCACTGAACTGTTCTACTAGGCGATACCGATGTTTATGTGTTAAGACAAAGATGCATCTGTCTCAAGAAACAAATCAATTATCATCTGTGAAATCGTGCAGTTACCATTCTCAGTAAAATTATTCTTATATCCTGACTTGTGATGTCATTGTACAGTGATGGGTGGGACAGAACAACTCAGCTGGTTTCTCTTGCATGCTTATTGCTTGATCCATACTACAGAACATTTACTGGGTTTCAGGTATTCATCATGCTATAGTTTTGAATGTTGTGTTATTTCTTATGGATTTCAAGTTTAGGATACTACCATTTAAAATGTTCTTACCAGCTAATTAACTTACATAACCTGCATTTAGTAGATTTTTGTTTGCTAACGAAGTCTTTTCTATTGTTCTGAATTGATATCAGGCTCTTGTCGAAAAGGATTGGTTAGCATTTGGTCACCCTTTTTCAGATCGTATAGGAATGACTAACGTTTGTGGATCTGGTAATTTTGAATTACCAATTCAGTATTCTTCTGCCAGAAGTTACCCTTCATCTCCAGTGCCGCAAACTTCAGGATCAGCAGCTACTCAACCTTCTAGCTCTTCACATGGGCTGAACAACTACTCTCCTATATTTTTGCAGGTACGCAGATCTTACGTCCAAATTACCTATTCTTTTTTGGTGTGGCCGATCTACTAACAATAGTTGAGTATGCTCACGTTTATGGTTATTGGTCTTGCAGTGGGTTGATTGCGTTTCGCAGCTAATGCGGATGTATCCTTGTGCTTTCGAGTTTTCTCCGGTATGTATATTGACTGTGCAGATGTCTGAAAGTTTTCAAGATGTGGTTTTCTTCTAAAGCTATTCTCTATCCTTCAATATTTTGTTTCAGACTTTCCTGGTAGATTTCATGGACTGCTTGCTTTCATGCCGTTTTGGGAACTTTTTGTGCAATAGGTAACCCTCTGGTTTGAAACTTTCTTCGGTAATTTAGTTGTATATTTTTGGAGCAATTTTGTACTGTTGAAAGTTATGTGGTTGAACAGGGAGTGATCGTGAGACCACTTTAGTATATAATATGACTCTTTCTTGATGATTACAGTGAAAAGGAGAGGCAGGAATGTGGGATTACTGAAGCATGTGGATGCCTATGGGCTTACTTAACTGATCTGCGTTCCTGCAGTGGAACTTCTCATGCCCACTGTAATCCAATTTATGATCCTTCAAGATATGATGGCCCATTATTACCTCCCGCAGCTGCTCTAGCACCGACTCTATGGCCCCAGTTCCATCTTCGGTGGGCCTGCCCTGTGGAACCAAACGCTGCAGAAACCGAGGTCCAATGTAGAACCATGGCTCTTAAGTATTCAGAAATGAAGCAGGTAAAACATCCTTCTTAACCTGTTCTAGACCTAAATGGAATTGCATGTTCCAAAGTTTAGATCCAACTGTACATGCTTTTATCGTCTGCTAATTTTGTGTGTGTCGGATAAAACAAAACCGGAACAGGAAAAAGAAGAAGCAGAAAGGAAGGTAGATGCGTTGTCTTCGACAGTGGAATCTTTGAACGAAGAGTTGCTTAAAGAAAGAAATATAAGTCGTGAAGCTAGTGAATCAGCAAAGAGAGCTATCAAAGAGCGGGCAGACATATCGCAGGCTGTGCAATCACTCGGCTGCAAGGTTAACTTCGCAAACAACGGAGAATGCATAGTTGAAGTAGGAAACGGGCCACAGAAATGTTGTCACTCAATTCCGCAAAAGCAATCTGAGAACAGTACAACAGTTGTCTCGGAATCTATCTCATCAGAGAGTGAACAAAAAGTTTGTGAAGCATCGTGTCCCTTGCTTACAAGAGGAGAAGGAACGTGCCGATGGCCTGACGCGGGCTGTTGTGCACAGATCGGGAGCCAATTATCGGGGATAAAAGCAAACTTTGAAGCATTTGATAAACTCTCCATATACGACAGCTATTTCACAGCGGAATGAGAGTCTCACCAGATATCATCAACCCTTAAATCAAGGACTTGTATGTATTTTTTGACAGAGTAAAAGCATAGCAACAGCAGAGAGGAACCATCAAATAAAGAAACCCTAAACCCGAGAGCGTTTTGGAGTGTTGTGGGGGGGGGGCATCTCGGGAACTGACTTCTTGTATAGCAATGTGATCATGGTCTCTCAACGACCTCTGGCTTCATTGTGAAAGTTTAAGATTATCCGATTTATGTTTTGTTTGGTTGATACTTGATAGTGACTTAAGGAGATTGAAACTAAAAGTACATTTATCTGAGAGGATTTTGATTTATATGGTTTGGTTCATGAATTTTGGAAAAACTTGGACTTCTTTCTCCAATTGATTTCGTCGTTTCTAGGGGTGAATATCATCGAATGTGTGAGCCCTGTGGCTATGGACAATTGAGCAACTGTTATTGAAGCCCTCTTTTCTTTCTGATGTCAAGTAATGGGAATGTGTATGTTTTAAAGGTGGGTATGGTAAAACATGTGATGAATCGAGTTTGTTCAGTTCATATCTTAGAAAGAAAATGTAAGAAACAACAGAACCATTCTTCTTCTTCAGTGGAGCTTTGTGTCAGCGATTCTGAAGAGTCTCGATTGCCTTTTTCCACACCAAAGCTCTCTGTTTCACGTCTTCAAACGACAAAACCTTCTTTGGCTGCAGAACTCAACAAGAGTCAGTAATTTAAGTTTCGACAATCTTTGGTAGAGACAAAACCTAAGTAAAATGATGACGTACCGTGCAAATCTTGAAATGAGAAGGGCTACTGACTACAACGTTGAGATCATTCGAGTTATCAGACCAGATAATGTTCCCTTTCACAACTAGCTTTGACGGGTCAACATAGATTAGCTTGGGTTTGTTGGTTAGTATTAGCTGCACCTTCTTGCTCGTTATTTTCTGAAGCTTCTTCACTGCTGATATCATCAGGACTGATTCTCCTGGATCCAGAAACTGTTGCCTGTTATAACACATGTTCACACAAATAAGAAAAGTTACCAGGTTTTCTAACTTGGGAGTCTAGTTTCAGGAGCTTTAAACAGGAAATTTTGACAGGAAAGCCTGAATGTGCCCACCATCTCGAATCAAAAGAGTCTATTGAAGCAAGCCGTGTTATGGAACCCGAAGATTCAGAAGGTGTAGAAGGAGCACTGTGCCCATCGTTATGTGCAGCTGAAGAATCTCCAATATGAGTCGGGTTCCATGGAGATCCATTAGCGTCATCCCTCTCAGGAGATGCTGTCTGAGACTGCACCAGCCAAGAATAGCAGAATCAACAAACGAACAAAACAATAATAGTAACAGGCATAAAAAAAATTGGAGTATACAAGGAGGCCTACAGCAGGATCTGGGGCTAGTTTTGGGGGAGTCTGAGACCTTAGATTCTTCCAGTCAATTCCCATAAAGAAAGGATGCCTCTTAAGGGCAGTATAACCTTCTGGCCCCGCACCTGGTCTTCTGCTTGGATCAGTATCCTGAGAGAGAACAGAACAGTAAAAGAGTTACTTCCAAGTCATTTGACTGGTTACAACGGCTTATGATGTATCTTACCAGCAACCGGTCGATGAGGTCTCTTGCTGCTTCTGAAAAATGATTTGGGAACTTTATATCTCTGGCTATAATTCTTTGAAAAATCAGCCATTCACTTGCGTCTTTAAATGGAGAAGTCCCTGAAAGCATTTGGTAGATAGTGCAGCCAAGAGCCCAGAGATCATTTCTGTTTGAATAGTATTCCAAAGAGTAATGGGCATTGTAATCCAAACCAAAAAAAAACAACAACAAAAAGGCAAATAACGAAAAAAGAAAAAACTCTTACCCAAAAGTTGCGGGTGATGAGTTGAGAACTTCAGGGGAACATACGCAGCAGTTCCGACAAAAGTGCAAGCCTTATCGTCTGTATACGTCACCAGTTTACAGAGACAGGGCTTAAACCAGAATCTGACAATAATTGTCTGATAAGACCTTAAGCCCAAAAATATGAGAGAGGATCATGAACGGTCATATTACCAGAGGCAGCATTAGGAAGAACTGTGATCTGGCTATCTTGCATCGGCTTCACACTTCCAAAATCCGCAATCTTGATGTGCCCATCTGAAGTCAGCAACAGATTCTCCGGCTACCATTTGAAGATAAAAAAACACACTTAAGCACTATCATTGTAGAGGCCACAAAAGAGAAGACAGTAAGTTACCTTGATATCACGATGTATGAGTCCCATAGTGTGTATATACTCAAGAGCATCCACAACTTGTGCACTGTAGAACCGAGCTTCATCTTCAGATAGCCTACCTTTCTGCACATGAAGGTATGTCAAAACTCCAATAATAGTTATCAAATACCATCAAGGTCCTGAGGATCAATCTTACTTACTCTAGTTATTTGGTCGAAGAGCTCGCCACCCTCGCAAGATTCAAGTGCCATATCTAACCAAAAGCATATGGAGAAAATCAACTACAGAGAGTTTTGTTCTATTGCTTTTGAAGTAGAAGGGTACATACATAGGGAGAAGGAGTCTTGAAAAGTGAAGAAGAGTTTGATGATCCCAGGATGATCAAGCTGATCAAGAACAATCCTCTCGAGTTTAACATAAGCAGTTTTATTCTCCTTGGTAATGAATTTTTTGTCCATAATCTTTAAGGCATAAACAGTTCCTGTCTCCTTCTTCTTTGCCCTAACAACCTGATTTTTTTTTTTTTTCCCACAAGGAGTAACGTCGAGCTTTGGTTCAATGAATCAAAAGATGAAAGCTTTGAATAATAATAATAATAATAATAAACAACCTTAGAGTAAGAACCAACGCCATAGATCTTGCCAAGCTGGAAATCCTGGATGGTGAAGTTTTCTTGGGGAGCTTTGAAGGAGAAGCTCTTGCTTCTGGAGACACTACCACCATTGCCTTGAAGAACAAGCTTTGAATCAAGTTCCTTCTCCATTGCTAACATTTGCCCCTACGATTCATGCTAAAAAAAAAAAATCCAAAACAAGCTCACAATCAAACAGAAACAAAATCACAGAACGGTTGGATCTGTACACAAAAAAGCATGGGGGTGATGGTGATGGTGATGGTGGTGGTGGGTTCCGATTTCGAAATTGTATCGAATAAAAGCGAAGAACTCTCGTTTGAAGGAAAAAAAAAGTAAGAGAGAGAGAGAGAGAGGTGTAGAATATTGAGAAGAGGAGAGATAAATGAGGTAAAACTGATGGAGGAGAGAGAAGTGTGTTCTCTTCTTCTTCTTCTTCTTCTTCGTCTTCCTTTTTTCCGATTTAATAAAATAGTATTATTTGCAGTGCTCTAACTCATTACCAGTCTATGTTTCAATTCCTGAATGTTTTGTAAGCCCTGACATCATCCCATCATTACCAGAAAAAAAATTATTTAATTTTTATCATATCTGTTGGGCTCTAATATGCTGATTCGGCCCACTACAAGTAGGATTCGTCCAACTTTGAAACTATGGTCAAACTCTTGTAATTTTTTTTTTAATTACTAGCACGTTCGGCCTCATCTTTCATGCTCAAAACCACAACATAGAATATTAGTTTCGGTTCCAGTTTAAATAACAGAAACCACAACATAGAATATTAGTTTCGGTTCCAGTTTAAATAACAGCTGAGATAGTGGTTAGAATCCTTTTCGATTGAGTTGTGTTGGAATCTTTTCCAGTTAAGTTAATGAGCTCTGGTAACTTTTATAACCTTAAATGTAGACAGTTATCTTCATATACTGAAAGCAGAAGCTTTGTTCCAACAACAACAGCTTCTAAGGGCATTTTTAACAGGGTTTATTAGGGAATTTCTTAGTGGTGGATCCCACCGTGAGACTCACTTTTTTTTTAAAAAACTGGTTGCCAAAGCTGCAAGATAAGAATCGATCCTGGTGAAATTTTAATATTGTGCACGGACCCCACTGACATGTGGCGACCCGCGATTGGTTCTCTTTTTAATGAAAAAAAAAAAACTGGAAACCCATGAGGATAATGATGGTCTAAACATCTAACACGATGATATGAGATATAGAGAGGCTAAACATAACATCGTGAACCAAGGGCTACAACATTCATAATTTTAAATTTTTATTTGAACAACTACTTACTTGCCCTACAAGTAACAACTTCTCTTTTTCTACAAATCCCACCCATCTTCTCTGCCACCGAACTCCCACCTCCGATCAGACAAGCTTCCGTACAAGTCCGAGAATCTCCGGAGACACTCGCTTCTCTTCCTGTAATGTTGATTCGTGTTCCCACTTATCGCTACACCTGAAAACTTCGAAGTATCAAGCACCAAAGCAGACGGTCTCACATACTCCACAGCCTTCGCCGATCCACTCGCATTCGCGTACAAGAAGTTTAACAGCACATCTTCGCAGTTAAACTGCTCGTCCACAAACTCCCGACCAAGCTTCGCCTTGTCCGACTGATACATACCAAACGCAAAACCAACGTCCATGAACGCAGCTCCCGTGAGAATCATATTGTAACCCTTATGACTCCTCGCGAATTTCTCCGCACTATAAGTCATGGTTTGGTCAACGTAACGCGGGTAGAATCCGACCAGTCTCTCCGGATGTTCACGCCAAACTCTAAACCCCTTTTCTATGAACTCGCAAGACATCATTATATCGTCGTCAAGCTCCAGAACGGCTCTAGTTTTAATCAGAGGGTCGATGTTGAACCTGTTGTTGAGAGAGTTCTGCTTCTCGACTCGGATTCTAACTGGCACGGCAGAGTCTAGCTCGGTAAGTTCAGGAGGTGGTCCTTTGTTCCATATGACAACGATCTCTTTAACAGAAGCACATCGTGAGTAATGTTTCACGTACATTTTCAAGTTCCAGAGACGAGCGTCGTAAGTCATAGTTGCTAACGTGAACTGAGATACATGACCTTTGTAAGAGTAAGGCTCCACCGCTCCGCTTCCACCGTATATGTAACTGATGCCTACACATGTGAGTAAAACTCCTACAAGGAGTATCATACCGAGTGCTAATCTCCCCAATGCGGAACTTGGCTTCACGAGTCCTCTTAAAAAAGGTGGTACTCGGTTTAACCGAGAACACATCCGTCTCAACTTGTCCGAGAAAAAACCATCAGTTTCCAAACTCAGAAGCGCATCGGTTCTTTTACCTGCGTAGTAGTTCATGCACCAGGTCGAAGGAACAATGCAGTTCACGATCCCAAGCAAAAACCCGAGTAACAAAACCACTGTAACAGAGCCTGCGAGAGAGGTATAACCGAGAAGAACCCGATGAAACAGATCTCCTGAAGTTACACGGTCACCATCAACAAGACCAATGTATCCACCTGAACTTAACTGTCTTACATCAATATGATGTTGCCTAAGTCCGTTCCAAGAATTTTTACCTTTATAAGACATGTCCAAAGCGAAGGGACTTCGACTTCTCTGTACTCTTCTTTAGAGAGAGTCTCTATCTTAAAGATGCGTATCCTTTTCCCATAACTCTCTCCGCAGTCTTGACCAGCACGATAGAGGTTCCCATCGTGTAAGAACGGTCTGCCTCCGTTTCTTGCCCCGACGTTTCTTTTCCCGTTGTAGATAGGATTCTTCTCGTGTGGTTTCCATGGGCCGAGAGGAGTGCTACTGTACCAAATCTCAAGCTGACCATTCTTCTTGTTCCCAAAGCTACTATGATCTGATCCAAGTAGCCAGTAGTTTCCTTGATGATGTATAATGGTCGAATCAACAAGGGCCTTTTGCAAGATGACTTTCTCCAGCTTCCAAGTTAAAGGGAAGTTAACAGCACGGTAGATACGAAGCTCTCCTATCTGGTTGCTCTCCGGCATCATGTATATCTTTTGTAAAACAAAACACAAGTAAGCTCAAAAAATGTTAGAGAAACGCTCTGTGAAAGTAAGTGTGTATCTTACTTGTCCGTTGTAATTGAAGACGAATGGGAAAGACAAGTGCCAAGCCTCATCCAAAGCTATACCAAGAGGCTTCCATGTAGCTCCTTTGTCAGTACTCTCAGCAACTCCTATATCTCCTTGCAGTGTAATAGGGTTTTTATTCTCAAAGAAGAGGTAAAGAGTATCACCCTGTGTATCATCAACGATATGATAAGCAAACAAGATAAGCCAATGAAGAAACTGTATATATACCTGAACATAAAGAAAGGGATCAGCTACAAAGTTGCTTGGGAGACCAGAGTTGGTCAAGGAGGCACATGTTAGAACAGGGTTAGCCACAGGCCATGCTGCACTCTCGTTCCTCCATACATTTACCTGTCTCCCATATCACCAGTGATTACACATTCATGAATGATATGTAAAGAAGGTGTTAGAATCCAAAGACTCACGGTTTCGATAGGTTTGAGAGTGAAGGGAGAATCGCCATAGTAAACGCCAATGGACCAAGAACCCTCATTGTCCTCTCTACAACCAAGCGAAGACGACGATACATGATCCGTACGTCCGAGATGCGGTGGAAACGCGAGCCACGCGTACGTAGCGGCCACCAAAGCGTATAGACCGAAGCAGGAGACGAAGAACATAAAACGCCGTACGGAGCTTCCACCGTAATTGGAGATATATCTGTAACGGTTGTGAGGAGAAGCAGAAGCGACGTGACCTTTTCCGACGATCTCCGTCGCCTCTTCCATCGTCGGAATGTAGAAAAAAAAAAGACGATTTGCTTCGTCCCTAGCTAGGCGGCGAAACCGTGTGATTATCACCGTGTCGAAAATGAAATAATCTTACTTATTAATTCTCTAAATATTTATGATTCTCTACTTAATTCGTTTTGGTTATTTCCATTTAAGGTTACAGAATAAAAGATCTCTCGGAATTATAAAGGTGACGACGAGTGTTAATGCAGAAGCGGAAACGTTATTACTTGGCATGTTCGTCCTTTTTTACTATAATACCCCTTTATTTTTTTGACTACTCGCTCATATTGAATGACACGTGCAGACCTGCCGCTACACGCGTGGAGACCAGAACCGGCCTCTTCCGGTTTAATTCTCACCAATGTCGTTTAGTTACTAACCTAACGTGGTACAATGTTTTTGATACGTGCCACGAATTTAGTAATGAATTAACATTGGATACTATGAGATATATGCATTTAATGTACGTCCTCTTTTGGTCGTAAAACTAGTGTCAGAGTTTGGTTTGGCTTCAACTATTTTTCGTCGACCGATCTAATTTTAGAAACAGCTTTGCTAGTAGATAGATTTTGATCCTGTTGTATTGTTTTGTTTTATCTTCGTCTTCACAAGCAAAAGTATAGTGACATGAGAAAATTGCATTACATAATCAAATTTTTTTTGAACAAACTAATGTTTGAAACATAATTATCTTTGCTCACACACCCGCAGATATGATGGGCAAGATAAGAACATGATTAATGCAGAGTTGTGAAGTTCTTAGTAAAATATAAATATAAGAACAAGTTTTTAATTATCTTCTAATACTAAAAGTACAATATAGTTGATAGGGAAGCTGTCCAACTCAGCTTGGAAAATCAGCCAATCAAAATTTCTGTAATTGCCACGTCAGATCCGTCTTTTTGATCCATTAAGCCCGTCTGTATGGTCCATTTATTACGTTTGCGAATTGGGCTACGTCTCGATTTGGTTTGGTGATTTGTTCTCGCGTTTGGTTTTTAAATTACACGGTATGATTTCGGTTCAATTAATGTTCGGTTATGTTATTAACCACAACGTTTTGTGTTCAAGTCAATTAAGGCTTTTTCTTATTGTTCTTCGTCTCTTTACCTTCGCCGTCTCCGTTCAGCTTCTCTGCAAACACTAAACATTTCTTCTCCAAACTCTTAATCTTTCCTATCGTTCAACATATGTCTCTTGATTTACCAATTAATGTATTCGTCATTTAATTCAAAAGCGATGTGGACCTCTCTGTTTCCTTCAAGTCAAACCTATAAATTAGAGAAGGTTGAGGGTTGGATGAATTGTGAGAACCTCTGTCAGTTAATCTTCTTTATCAAGCTTTCATTGTTGCTCGGCTTCTCCATTTTTGAACTCGAAAAACATCAAGAAACATGGTGAATTCATGGGAATCACTCTACTTCTCATTGATGAGAAGGTATTGTATCCTCAAAAAATTAAGAGATTATTTACTTTCATTTTTTTCGGTTGATATATGTTTCATATTGTCTCTCATCACACTGCAAGGAATTATATGAATTCAAAGAAGGCAAAAAAGAACTTTGATTTCAAGGTGTTCACCGAGACCGATGCAAAGACGAGTCTGATTACAGATGGTACACAACAAAGTAAGTGGATTTCTTTTTATGAATCATAATTTTAAGAAGAAAACATCAAAAATAAACATAATTTATCTGATTAATTTTCTATATTATATTCAAGATAGATGATAGTGACCTTAAGAATAAAGGAGGCAAGCCTACTGTTAGAGTTGCTAGCCTTGGCCACGCATTGCATGTCTGGCTCAATGGAGAATACGTTGTTAAGATTAAGAAGAGAAAATACAAGATTTAGATGTTATGTATAGAGAACTGAAATAATTAATGAATTTTTTCAGGAAACGGACATGGTGTCCATGATGAGAAGAGCCGATGGTCATTGTCAGGAGCCTGCTTCTGTTGCTTTCTATGTGCTAAGCCTAGAGATGCATTTCCATGAATGGCTCTCCTTATTCATTACACTATATTATAAGTTGCCTCTCAAACAAGACAACACGGGTTACTATGAATACGTCGGTTTGTACGGTTTCATGTCCATGAACTGTTGTTTCTGAAGTGCAGTTTTCCACACTCGATAATCATCTACACATTGCTTTTATCATCCACAATCTTCTGGTGACCCGTCTCTATGGTTTCTCAGGGATGTTCACATCACAAAGACGTTTCATAATAGCCGTTCTCGGATGCAGAGGTTTCTTGAGAATTTTTCAATGTTTTTTACTCAGAGATTTGTCTTGGCCTTGCTTTTGGTCAATTAAGATTTTGATATTATTTTTTCATTCATACGCAAGTTTTTGCCAATATTATTATAGGTTCAATGGATTTGGAGTTGATGGTGGTCCATGCATCTAAAGAGTTGGCTCTAAATCTGGATCTGAAAACGGCACATCTATCTTCTAGATGATGGTAACTTTGTCTAACATAAGAGGTAAACAACATTTTGGTGCTTATCTGGTTAGGTTCCTTGCTCATCCCATGTTTACAAAAAGGTTTTCAAAGCTTGCCACATGTTTGACTTTAAAGTCTCAGTTTTTTGTTTTTTTCAGGCATTTTACTTTACGATTGTCAGTATAGTTACGTATGATATGTACAACTACAGATTTGAGAATCATCAATTTTCTCCTTTTTGGATAAATCTCTTAAAGGTTTGTTCAGAACTTTTTAGTTATCTTAATCTCAAGAATTTACATTGGTATTGTGTGTATTAGACTGAAGATAACACAACTTTACATTTACAATCTTACAAATCCTTGATCATCGAGTCTATAAGAATGGACAAGTGATTTAAGACTAACATTACGTTTCCATTGCAGAACATCACAAATTTTAGAGCATCGTATCTTTATTTTCTGGGATGAAGAACATGATACCTTCCAAGAGGAACATGAAGAAGAGAACTATGGTCACCATAGAGCCTCCAAAGAGGATATCTAAGGTTGCCTTTCCTCCAGTGGCTTAGCTGATACATGAGCTCGAAAATGAAAGCACACACGATGACACATATATCTGATTATCTTTCCAATAGGCCAGACAGTCTTTATTTCATATCTTAAATTTAGCCAAATATTATTACCATCGAAACGCGAGAAAAATAACTTGCCATGTACTCTGTTATGGCTATATCTCTGTAATTTCACAGGGTTTTATCAGACACAAGTTCTTTGATCGGTTCGTAACTGTAGAATTTGGAAACATATTTGACTAATAGCTTTCAGATTTCATTTTTTAAAAAGAATAATAAACTCGGCCTTCTAAACTTGCAGTACACAAGGAGTCCCTTATTGATTCGCTAAAAGACCTAACAATAAATAACCCCCTTACGAAACCAATTAACATCAACAACAAAATAAAAATCAGACCCTTTCAAAAATAAAAATTGACATCCACCCTTTATAAAAGCAGATCCACAACACACAAATTTCTAACCTCCAAATTGTGCTCTACATCAGAAGAAAACAAATTATGATACTAACCCCGCAGCGCGGGGTCTTGCCCCTAGTTTTAATTAAAAGTTAAGAAACAGTTTATTATATTCTGCTAAAAACTTTGTATTAATTATGTTCTAATAGATACGATCTATCTTACATTTTTTTATATTATTTATTAATTAAGCTTATGAGTTCATTCTAAATGTTTACTTCAGTTTATGTATATGTGATTATATATGTGTTGAAGACCTATCCTTACCCTTTTTCTGAAGAAACTTGAATCATGACTTCATTACAAAAAAATTGTAATCGATTTTTAGGAAAATAACAAAGATAGTTATGAATTATTCTTTTTCTAAAATAGATTCATTGATTTGGACATCCATATATATCCTAGAAAAGCATTTCTATAATCTCGTAGATTCTAAACAATGCATCAATGACAACCGCTCATAGAGTCATGGTTGTTAAGATAACTTTTTTCTTAATTCGGTATACATTACATTGACAGCTCAACAGTTTCTTCTAAGTCTATTTTTCTGTAAAAATCATACTACCCGTAAAGTTTCCAAAAAGCCCAATCTCTTAAAGCATCACACACTAATGTCCTGTGGTTCTTTTTGTGGTCCATTTTGTTTTTCCTATGTATCGAATTCTCTAACCGAAACTTGAATAGTTATGAATCTTTGAGCAGTAATGTAAATGATGCAGAGCTAATACAACCACTAGCATGTGTGTTGGCTACATGCCTAAATTCCTAGGTCAGATTCACAAGTGATACACAAATACATTTTGTTCGGTTTATCAGGAATGTAATCTAATATCCAAAACTTACATAAGCAGCCAAAATAGTAGCCAGAGGAACTGAAACATTATCGTCTATTTGATCGGTGATGGGTAATGACTCGACCAACGTAGCGACCATTGAGATTATCGCGACTCTCGTGAAGGTCGTTTCCCATTTCATGTGAAGGTACCCAAGGCTTGAGTAATAGTAAAGTAACCTGCACAATTAATTACAAAAGAAAGAACGTGTTGATTTAGTTGCAAATCTGCTTAGTTTTAAGAGTTGTTCATCAAGAAGACTAACATTATGAATAACCAACTGTACATGGGTTTGTTTATTTTTTACCCGATGGAGATGAAGAAGCCGAATATGAACATGGAGATGCTTCCGGCCAAGCTCTTCCTTGGGTTATAAGGTATCTTCTGTGATCCAAACATACGTCCCATGATATCAGCTATCCCTACAAGACATGTGTTTTATATAGTTAAATAGTTATCTTATAGATGACAAAGAGATGTATAATAACCAATTATTAGAGCATGTTTATTGGGGGAAAATGAGTCTCTTAGAGGGGGAAGGGGTCCATCAGCAGCAAAAACCGTTTCTACCATCACCTAATTAAGAGATGTATTATGTGTGTTTCTTGAACTGGTCGCGGACTCCACTGACATGTGGCAGCCCGCGATTGGTTCATTTTTATTTATTTTTTTAAAAGAAGAGGAAACTTAAATGGGTCTCCCCCCTTAGTATGTATATCGAACGAACATAGGCAAATGAACATACCGCTTAGGTTATAATAATTTTAAACGATTATTTTAGTTGTATATAGGACACCATAAAGATTTCACATGAAAAATAAAGACACAAAGTTGTAAATGAACGTAGGACATCAAATTTTTCTTTTGAAAATGTTAAACCGCCTCTGCCCATATATATAGTCGTTTCCACTACATGACATACGTACCAAACAAGAACCAACGATAATCAATCAAGAAGATACGTCCAGAAAGAGATATATAACAGATAAGAAAAGTTACCATCGCCACCGCACATCATTGCCAACGAGATCATACCGATAGGAGAATCTCTCCAGAAGAAAACCGCAGAGACTAGAAGAGCTAGAACGTAGAACAAGGGACCTCTAAGCAACTCTCTGGAGGGGGGACAAGTTGGTTGGAAAGAAAACAAGAAACTGAGTCATGAGATTCTTGATAAACCATCAAAAGTCAGAGAACAAAGAGCTAGTTAGGTTTTAACAACAACTTACTCTGGTCTTCCTTCTCTAGTGACTGATTTGATTAGCGTGGAATTGGGGGAGACGGATACACCATTAACAACAAGCCTTACGCAATTCACTAATGGAACAAAAGCAGCAAAGTATCGAGCCTCCTTCGATGCGCTAAACTTGATTAAAGATGAAGAAAAAAAATATCAATCATGCATGATGCTCAAGTATTTTTGAAAGGTAAAGACAAGTTTCATAATAATGAAAAAAATATAAATTGCTAATAATAACACAAGTAAGTATTATTTTTTTCAAAAATATGTTAACATTTTAGTTTACACTTTAGTGATTATTATTTAATTAGGTTTTAGTATTAAATGGGTGGATTGAAGTTTTTAAATGTTTTATAAATATTTAGAAAAATTAGTTTGGTATATTTTCATCATAAATTTAGAGTATTTCGAAAATAGTCATTCATTAATGTTAAATTTAAAAAGTTATATCAAATTTGTGTAAAACCAAAATTTTATTGAAAAAAATGTATACCTGAAGATTGGCCACGAGAGTACGAAAAGCAGACCTGAGAGTATATGCACAAGCTTTCTACTCAATCTCTGTTATCATCCAAAACAATTCAAGAAAAAAAATTGTTACTAGAGAAGTAATAAAGAGGAATGTATAGTCTAGTTCCTGTGTCTAAACAGCCGACAAGAGTGTAATTCACTTTGGTTTGGTTCAACGAAAGAAACTAAAGTACGTGAAGAGACCTGTGAGATCACGCTACGCTTAGTGAGACTATCGAAGCTTAAGACGAGCGCGTAGGCTCCACCAAGAACTGCCCCGGTGGCTCCAATGTCATGCAATAGAGAAACATTCGTAACCGCTAAAGAGACCAGAGGGTGGCGAGCGCGTAACTGACTCGAAGAGCCAATGAGATAAGGAGAAGAAGAAACCGACAAACCTGGAGAACAGAACCGGTGGGGAGTTGTATCTGTGTTCCATAACCTTAAGGAGCTACTCCGGCGTAACTGGTGGCTAATCGGAGATAGAGGTAACTTTGCCGCCATTTAAACCGCCTCGCCGCCGGCAGAAGAAAAACAGAGCTGAGTTGTGAGGCGGAGAATGTGAAGACGTTTTTGAGAAATGCTAATAATTCGTTTTTGTATTTTTTTTTTTTGGGAAGGGGGTTAGTTAGAAAAAAAACGTTATCTGTGATGTGTCACTTTCTCATTGGTTAATAAGAATCCGAGATCTGACTCACATGATATAGTTGGGGGTGCTGTACTAACCCAGTGATGTCAATAGCCAACGGGCATGGCCTATTTTAGGGAAGTGTTTCTTTTTTTTTGGGCTTATTGTAATATTGGATTAATTATCCAGGTTATGTTTATTATTTTATTTTAAATAGTTAAGCATGATTCATTAGGCTTTATTTGATTACTTATGAAAGCTATAATAATATGGTTATAAGGTGGAATTAATTTAGCCAATGTATTTTTGTGAATTGATATTTCATAAGTTAAAAAAGTATTAAAATATTTTCAACCGGCGTGATATTTTGTTTTGTTCTTTATGTTTTCATAAAGTTTCAGAGATTTGTCACATAATTTCAGCTATTAGATGTAGAACCAAACATTTTGATACTAACGATTTAACAAAGTATAATAAAATCATCAACTTTTTAAAACTGAAAATAACAAAGTTACACGAGACTACTAGCTAACCCGGCCGTGGCAGAAACTTTGATTGTGGACTATCTGACAATTTGAGTTTAATGCCCCCAAAAATATAGAAATAAGACAAGTGACAGATGATACATGATCACGAATTCACAATTTACAATGCTTTAGATGATAAAAAAAAATCAGTAAAAAAAATGGTAAAATGTTAAAAAGAAAAAAGGTAAATAGTATAGATCATGCATGTGATTATGTGAGAGTTCAATCAAGGACCCCAGTACATAAAAAGATTAACAAAGGTACAATATACGGAGAACAACGACGAACATGCATGTGTGTCTCTTAATAATAACTTCGATTTTATCAACGTGGCTGCGTCTAACCCGTTTGAATTCTCTTACCTACGCACGTTTTTCGAATTTATAAATCACTCATTTGGTTTAATTATGGTAATCATGTTTTTATTTCATTCTCAGTTTTGAAGAAAGACGTATGTAACCATATGCAGCATCCAAGACAAAAAAGGAATACCCTGGCCTGCTACATTGGATCCAGTTGTAGAATACAGATTGCTTTTAATTAAGTTTTTGTTTGCATGTAATTGTTAGTTTCTTATTCATTTGATAAGTGATCATTAAATGTTTTCGTTTAATTTGATCGTTTTGTACTCAATCGTCACGCTAGAAGATCCTGTGATTTAGGAGTAATACTCTTTTTTTATGTGTGTTTAACCTTAACTATTCTATCCTCATGTAAGGATTTATATTAATTTCTAAAGAAAATAGAATATTTAAAAAAACGGTAAGCAATGAATTTATATCCGTATAATCATAAGATAAAATGTATTTTAATATTTTCAAATCTACGTTGTTTAACAATTTAAAATTTGTCTGGTGTAATACTCTTTGTATATATAGCCTATAATACTTTTTTTAGTGAATGTAAAATTTATTTAATAAAAATTGTACTACAACAAATGCAACTCTTTTCTTTTAATACAAAGAATCTGAAACTAATGAAGAAAGCTCTTTATCATTCTTGTCTTATTTTAAACCAAGTGATTAAACCCTGATTAAGGTGTTTGTGTCCTTTCTCTTGTATTGAAAGAAGCTTCAGTTTGATGGTTTTGTCGATAAACTTGACCAAACAGGCTTCAACTTGTGGCTGTTTATCGTGTGGACGCGAGTTTTTCTCCTTCCATATCGCATGCATTGTTGCTTGAAAGGCGTAACTTATGAAATAAATTTTTGTTGGGATGAGTCATGAATTTGATATGATCCCAACTAATTCATTCCAATCAGCAGTGTATCTATCCTGCATAAGACCATGATTATGGGTGTATCTTAAGTGGGTTCTTAGTGGGAAGGGACCCACAAAATTTAAGATACACCCTTTAAAAACTCTTAGTTAAGAGTTGTATTTTGTACTGTTCACGAGCCTCACTAACACGTGACGATTCGTGATTGGTTTTTCTAATTTTTTTTTTTTAAAAAAAAAAAACAGAAAAAAAAAAAAATTAAGGACCACAAGTAAAGTCCCACTGATAATCATGCCCTAAGACCTCCAACAAGTTTCTTCCAAATCGATCCTGTTGCTGCATCCAATGAAGAGGTGGGGGCATGATTCTTGAGTGTTGCTGCATAGAACACAAATGGAGTTGAGACCAATCCTCCATCACAGAGAGCCTATAATACTCTTTGTATTAGATATGTCGTCCTAATGATTATGTACAAATTACCAGTTAGAAGCCTAGTGTATTAGATGTGACAAAAAGATCGTCTAAAAAATGTCATTACGAAAAAGCATTATTTATCAGTATATAGTAAACTATAGATAGAGCTTTTACGAAAATATAAAGCTTTAATTATCACTAATTATAGTGACGATTACTGCTTAAAAAGCAAATTGGACTGTAATAAACGCGTGAAATCTGATCTTTTGACGAAACAATTTAATTGCCACCGACCTAACAAAATAATATTCTATAAAACTAAAAATAATAATTAAAAATTTGAAAGCAGAGACAGAAAAATTAAATTTAAAATGTTATTTAGCGAATTTTCTTTAAGGGAAGTTTGACAAAAAAATTGTCTAATTCTCCACCACCACTGTCTCCTCTTTATACAGATTCGCTACTCAGAAAAAAAGTACGCAAAAATCAATTCTCAATCTGAATCTCTAATGGTGAAGAAGTACTGTGACACCTGAGAGAGAGAGAGCTTCGTGTTAAACACAAGTGGAAGCAGCTTTCTTCTCCATGATGAGAAACTCTCTCTCGTTCGAGATCGACGACAATGGCGGCGCCGGAAGAGACGTGAATCACAACGTCGTCCGAGATCGTCTCCGTCTCAAGCCTATTTCTACCGATAGGCGAGATCGATCTTCTCACTCTGGTTTGGATCGGTCTTCCTTGCGTACTAGTAGTGCCCGTCCTCATCACCACATTGCCCGATCGTTGAACCGCAAGGGCTTCCTCTCGTTGCTCAAGCCACGTGGCAACTGGTTGCTCTACTTTCTTGTGGCCTTCACGGTTTGCGCGTTCGTCATGTCCTCGCTGTTGCTTCAGAGTTCGATTACGTGGCAAGGGAGTGCCAAGGGAGGGCTAGTGAGGAGCCGGATTGGATTCGGGAGTACGTTGAAGTACGTCCCTGGAGGTATTGCGAGGACGTTGATTGAAGGAGAAGGGCTTGATTCATTGCGCTCGGCGGTCAGGATCGGTGTTCGTCCGCCAAGGCTTGCTCTCGTGAGTTTCCATTGGGTGCATGATTGCTAGATTCACTTGAGTTACTCGTAGATGTTAGGAGTGAATGGTGTTTTAAGCGCTTAGTGTTCTCTGTGAACAGTACAGTTAGTAGATGTTTCTATTTCTAGCACTTGTGTTCGGATGATTTGGTTTAGAAGAGGAGATGCGAAGTGGTTCTCGGTCAATGCCATTAGAATTTATGAAAGGTCTTTTTTTTGGGGGGGATAGCTATTGGCCAAGAATCCATGAGATAGAGATCTCCTCAAGTCCTCGTAAAAAGATTTGATGTGGACCCTGGTTTATATCTTTTCATATCATAGCTAAAGCAGAGATCCACCAGTAGTTAGTAATACCTTAACGTCCTGGCTAGACATATGCGAGCTCCAAGGAAAATTCCATGTGTTTCAGTTAGATAATTAGTATGTAGCTGAAGCTAAATTACTTTGTAGTTGTAGATGCGCCAAGGAGTTTGCTGGCACATCATGCTTGAACTTGTTCGTAGGCTGTTCACTCTGGTTGGAGCCATTCCCAGATTGGCTTTGAAAAATTTCTAGTGTTATGTATACAACACTGATTTATTTACTCTGATCGATGTCGCATATTGCTTTTCATTCGTACGTTTCCATGCACTTTCTGTTCACTTATTTTTTATATGTATTGTAATTGACAGATACTAGGGAATATGAAGAAAGATTCCCGAACACTAATGTTGGTCACTGTGATGAAGAATCTTCAAAAACTGGGTTATGTGTTTAAGGTGAAACTTTATGGCATTTTATGCTTGTAGCTCTTGCGCTCATATTGAAGATTTTCTTTTCTCCTGTTTATGGTATAAGCAAAATAGATGCTGTTATTTGTTAGTTCACCGTAAATATGCAGTCAAGTGTAGATACAGGCGTTTATTTGTCTTATTTCCCGCATTTCTTAGAAAAGCTTGTGACCTTAAAAGTTGTCAGGTTTTTGCCGTAGAGAATGGTGAAGCACGTTCAATGTGGGAACAGTTAGCTGGCCACGTTAAAGTTTTCGTTTCAGATCAGCTGGGGCACGCTGATTGGACAATGTATGTGGTTATCAATTCTTTGAAAACTTTCTTGTTGTTTTCCTGCCTCTGCTCTCAAATCCGGTTTCTTGATAGATGATTCTTAGTTGCTTTATTGAATATTTTTGTTTCTGCCTTCCACCTTGATAAAGTTACAGTGATTCATCTTCTGCAGTTTTGAAGGTGTTATTGCTGATTCACTTGAAGCAAAAGAAGCCATTTCAAGGTGGGTAAATTAATTTTGTTAAGTTGCCTGCAATCAGAGTGACCTTTTCACTGCGTACTTATACTGGCTGTTGCTGCCTAATATTTGAAAAATCAACTAGTTGTTGGGCGTCTCAGAATTTTGACAATTGCTTCTGTGGTCGCCATTCTGTGATGATAAAAGTTAATATTCTTTTGCAGCCTAATGCAAGAGCCATTTCGTTCAGTACCACTTATATGGATAGTTCATGAAGATATTCTTGCAAATCGGTTGCCTGTTTACCAAAAGATGGGCCAAAATTCTCTTATCTCTCACTGGAGAAGTACTTTTGAGAGAGCAAATGTCGTTGTCTTTCCACAGTTTACTCTACCGGTATATTCCTGTCTACAATAAGCGTATAACCACTGTATCAAAGTGTGCTTTGTATATTGCCTTAAATCTTTTTTTTTTCAGATGTTGCACAGCGTTCTTGATGTTGGGAACTTCGTTGTGATTCCGGAATCAGTAGTCGATGTTTGGGCTGCTGAAAGCTATAGTGAAGTCTACACAAAGCAAAAACTGAGGGAGATTAACGGATTTGGCGAGGATGACCTGATCATCACGGTGCTTGGGAGCTCCTTCTTTTATGATGAGTTTTCTTGGGATAATACCGTGGCAATGCACATGTTGGGACCACTGTTAACACGATATGGGAGGAGAAAGGATACTGGCGGTTCCTTTAAGTTTGTTTTTCTATATGGTAATTCTACCGAAGGACAGAACGATGCTGTACAGGTAAAAAATTTGATGGGTTTATATCTTCTTCTTCCTACAAGGTTAGGAAATATAGTTTCTGCAGTCGAAGCTATTATTAACAAAGAGAGGCCCATTGGTCTTGAGCTAAAACTCTTAAGTAGTTCAGATATAGAAACTTCTTGTAAATTGCTCTTAATTCAAATTTTTTACTTGCTCATTTAACAGTAATTTTGCATGAGAAGGATGAATTCATTTGATTAGTATATGATTCAGGTCGTGCTATCAAAAACACATTAATATTCTGAAAGGGAAAGTAACCCTGACATTTGACTGGGTTGAGTGCGATTAGTGTTGAGATTGTATACTGAAGACATAATTTGTGTTAATACATGATGCAGGATGTTGCATCGAGGCTTGGGATGACCCAAGGCACTGTTCGGCATGTTGGTTTGGATGAGGATGTGAATAGAGTTCTACTGATGGCTGATATTCTTGTTTATGCTTCTTCACAAGAGGAACAAAGTTTTCCTCCCTTAATTGTCCGAGCTATGAGCTTTGGCATCCCGATTATAACACCTGACTTTCCTGTCATGAAAAAATATGTGAGTACACTAAAAAGCCACAGTAGGAAAGGTTAATTCCTTGTAGGGAAAGTTGATAGAAAATATCATTTCTTGATAATCGGACAATGCCATATACCTCTTTGGTTTTTTGCTTATTAATGGATCTCTTTAACTGCAGATGGCTGATGGAGTTCATGGAATATTTTTTCGAAGAAACGACCCTGATGCATTGTTAAAGGCATTCTCACCCTTGATATCAGATGGAAGGCTCTCTAAATTTGCTCAAGCAATTGCTTCTTCAGGAAGACTTTTAACTAAGAACATGATGGCAGCAGAATGCATTACTGGTTATGCTAGGCTTTTGGAGAACATAGTCCATTTTCCATCTGATACTTTCTTGCCAGGTTCTATTTCTCAACTTCAAGTGGCCTCGTGGGAGTGGAGTCTGTTCAGGAGCGAAATAGGGCAGCCAAAAAGCTTTGTCCAGGATTCCACTTATGCATCCATTGGAAGACCTGGAATTGTGTTCCAAGTCGAAGAGAAATTAACGGATGTTGTTGAGTCAACAAACCCTGTTGACAACAACACCATATTTATTTCAGATGAGTTTCCTTCCAAATTAGACTGGGATGTTCTTGAAGAGATTGAGGGAGCTGAAGAGTACGAGAAAGTAGAATCTGAGGAGGTATCAAATTTTGCTGCCATCAGACATATTTCTAGGTTCTCACTAGACATTTTTCTGTGAGTCTTGTTGAGCTGCATTGGCCTAATGTATTGAATTATCTCTTCCTCGTCTGATATGTAGCTAGAGGACAGAATGGAAAGAGATGTTGAGGATTGGGAAGAGATATACCGTAATGCTCGCAAATCTGAGAAGCTAAAGTTTGAGGTGAACGAACGGGATGAAGGAGAGCTTGAACGGATTGGTCAGCCTTTATGTATTTATGAGATTTACGATGGAGCTGGTGCCTGGCCCTTTCTGCATCATGGATCTCTGTACCGTGGTTTGAGCCTGGTAAACTTCTGTTTTTGGTTTGCGATGTTCCAATTTAATTTTTCAAATCTACATACTAAGGGTAAACATATTGCTGCTTTCTGTTTTTTTTTTTTTGTCATATCTTCACTTTAGTCCAGCAAAGATCGAAGGCTAAGCTCAGACGACGTTGATGCAGCAGACCGATTGCCTCTGCTGAATGATAGTCATTATCGAGATATCCTATGCGAAATTGGAGGAATGTTTTCTGTTGCAAATAAAGTTGATAGCATTCACATGAGACCTTGGATTGGATTTCAGTCATGGCGTGCTGCTGGTAGGAAGGTAGTCCTATAAAAGTAGTGATTTTGATCATTCATTTTCGAAGTTACAGTTTATGAGTACTACTCTAAATGTTGAACATACTTAAAAGCTTGAGTTGATTAATTTTCAAAGGCAAATACCCGTCGTTGAATCCGCTCACTGATTGATGACACTTTTTCTGTGGAGACAGGTCTCGTTATCATCTAAAGCTGAAGGGTCCCTGGAAAACATTATACAACATGATACCAAGGGGGAGATTGTTTACTTCTGGACAAAGCTAGACATTGATGGTGACGCACTTGGAAGTAAAAATGCACTCACGTTCTGGTCTATGTGTGATATCCTTAACCGAGGAAACTGCAGGTACTCCTCCGATATAACTGTCACATATTTTATGTTGATAATGGCGAGGAAAATATACAATTGAACTAATCATATCTTTAACCATAATTTATGTTGATGATGGAAATTTCTGGTTATGCGAAATCAGTAGTCTTTAACTCTTTGTATATTAAACTCAAAGAGCAGAGTTGACATCCGTTTCTCGGATTTTAAACTGATGCAGGACCACTTTCGAAGAGGCATTTCGGCATATGTATGAATTGCCAGAACACATTGAAGCGCTTCCTCCCATGCCTGAAGATGGTCATCACTGGTCTTCTCTCCACAATTGGGTGATGCCAACTCCGTCTTTCCTCGAGTTTATCATGTTTTCACGGTAACTATTATATTCAACAAAACATACAACAATTTACTCCAGACTCACCCTTCCAGTTTAAAATGCAATCACAGGATGTTCTCAGAGTCTCTAGATGCATTGCATAACAATCCTAACGACACCAAAAGCTGCTCATTAGCTTCATCGCAGCTCGAGGTAAAAAAAAATCCAGATTCTTACTTCTCGACTTTGTTCTCCAATATTCACAAAGTTCTGATTATTCTTTTGTTTTCAACAATAAGTAGAGAAAGCACTGTTACTGCCGGGTCTTGGAACTGTTGGTTAATGTGTGGGCATACCACAGCGGAAGGAAGATGGTTTACATAAACCCGAGAGACGGTTCACTAGAGGAACAACATCCGTTACCGCAACGAAGAGGTTTAATGTGGGCTAAGTACTTTAACTTCACATTACTGAAAAGCATGGACGAAGACTTGGCAGAAGCAGCAGATGATAACGACCATCCAAGGGAAAGATGGTTATGGCCACTAACCGGAGAAGTACATTGGAAAGGCGTTTACGAGAGGGAACGTGAAGAAAGATACCGATTAAAAATGGACAAGAAACGTAAAACTAAGGAGAAACTTTACGATAGGATCAAGAATGGTTACAAGCAGAAATCACTCGGAGGATAAAGACAGAGAACTACTTTTTTTTTGCGCACATTCGAAGAAGATTAACCTGCTCTCACTCTCGACAAACACATGGGGATTTTCACGAATGATATCATCAGAAGCAAAGAGATCATCACTCTTTTTGCCATTTTCTGGAGATTATAGGAGAAGGGAGTTTTTAGATTTAGAAGAACCTATTCTTCACCCAGTTAAAGTAGTAAAGTTTTCCCTTTGTTATTCTATTCTTTGCTGCCATAAAGCAATTTTTTTTGATATTGACGCTGCATAGTTTTCATTCATCTTTACTATCATTACAACTCGACCTGCCTTGGTCACTCTTACCAGACAAAGATAATCTTTCAATTATTTTGAGTTGACATGGACTAAAATAATAATAATTAGAGTTCCACTTTTCAAATTACAGTCATAAAGTAGTAATTACTAAAGAAAAGTTATCCTACAAATCTTTTATCATTTTGCAGCATGGTTAATTTATTTTAGATATTAAAATGAAGTTCCGAAAAGATAAAAAAAAATGAATTTCTCGTACAAATGTTGAAGACGACATGACATGACATGACTGAAGACCAACAATGCCAACGACCGTCCTGACGCATATTCACTACCTCGTGTTTGGTTTTCATTAAGAATCTCTTTGTGGAACCCCTCGACAAATAAAAGAAGAAAAATCATTACAAAAGCTACCTATCTAGTACCCAATTTTATCTAATAATCTCATTACTTTAGACAAAAGTATTTGAAGACAGACCAGTTCACATGCGAGTCTGGACTCTATCGACCCCTTAAAGCCCTTTTTCGCCATCTACTAAACAAAAGCCAAAGAGGGACCATAATAAATTTAAAAACCTACAGAAACTTTTGGAAAGCTAAGCTCCCTTTTCTTCATGCATGCATGAGTTAAACATTTAATATTTTTGAGTATTGGATCAATCGAAATAATGAAGTAACAGTTCTCTAAATGAAATGGTATGGGAATATGGGATAATCGGAAACAAAATCAACCTAAGTTGATAGGGTTTGGTATGTATATAAATGGTCCCAATACTTTCTAACCCCATTCTAATTTTTTTTTTTACCATTTATGGCTATAACTATAGTTCCTACTATGATTTCTTATTTTATATATATATAATATTTGATGGTCCTTCTCCACTGTTAGTCCTGTATTGTTTTTTCATGCGTAAATATAGGTTTGGATAATTGACACATTTGTTAAAAAGACAAGCGGACATTAAGTATAAACTTCCAAGAGAGGACCATCCTGATCATTATCCACTTGTTGTCAATCGGAAAAATTAATAAATATGCAACAGTTTGTGATATAAAATTTTGGAAACTAGTTTGATAGTGTTATATATATATAAGGACAAATAGATTATTAGGGATACATGCACGTTACGTTTTACTTGCTTCCCTTGTCTCCATCGTACTTTACAGTAAATACAATATTTTTTAAATAGATCAATACCTACTAACTAAACCAATTTTTTTGTAAAAAAAAAACAAGTATGAGTTGTATTCATTTGTTTGCATATATAATTTTATGTAAAAAACCAAGTAAAATATAATAAAACATTTTTTAATAGATCAATACCTACTAACTAAACCAAGTATGATTTTATGCATTGAAACATGCTTATATCGAGTAATTCCTACCTAGGAGTTTGCTCATATATCTGCCCACACACAAAAAAAAGAACTGAAATGATAACAAAATTCTTGTATATTCCATATAGTCATTCAAATCCTTGTCAAACCGACACTCAGTACATTAATATGCTTCTGTTACTTCAATTTCTTACACATCATGTATATATAAAACATTAATCTATTGATCTTATATATAATTTAGATTAGTGATGCCATATCTTCAATAAACAAAAGCTTACAAGGTACAAAAGCTGGAGTATCAACAATTTTTTTTTTTTTGCTATCAACAACTAAAGTAGTTCAGAAAGATTGATCAGAAAGATCAGAAGTGGTTCAGAAAAGAAAAAATCAAAGCTCAAAAAAATAAAAGAAAAAAGCACATGCATGTCTACGAAAGAAAAGTTCTTTTTTTTTCTTAGAAAATAATAACTGTAGTAGTGTAAGAAAAACAAAGTAAAAATGAAAAAGAGACAGTGAGATTCAGATATATATTGGGAAAGATCAGAGGGATCGTTTATCATTATGTACCTTTGTTTGGGGATTCAGTGTCTGATAGTGCCAGTCACTTACACAGATCTACCCTACATCACACCACATGCTTCCTCTAAAGTAAACATGTGGCATATCTTTAGATGTATATGATTATCTACATAATAATACCTAATTACCTTTCGTAACCAAGTCTGTATTCACTTATACATCATGTATATGCTGACTTTTGGTTTCAAATAGCTATATAATATTTTAAATTTGTACACAGTTTTATATACGGGCATGATGGTTTATTGTAAGGCATACGTTATATGAAAGCTATGATTATAACGAACGTGAGATGTCGTGCGGACCCAAAGTAAATATATTTAATAAACAAGAATCATATAAAAGGTACGAATGGAATCTTGATTAATAAAAGGAACTAGTTAGGCTTCTTCCTTTTATAATGGATCTTAGTCAATCAGAAAATTATATAAATTTGAACCGATTGCAGTTACATCCCAAATATTAATATATTTTACCCCCAAAAATTAGTAAATATATGACGAAAATATATGCTAAAAGTAAAATATGCATGTAACTAGTACTTCATGCATGTACAAAAAGTATAAAGTCTAAACACATGACATGTCTCTATGAACATAAATCCTAACCAACCTCTAGGTTTAGATCTAGAGTAAAAACTTTGATCTTAAATTTCAATCCTTTAAGTCATATAGATATCCCTAATTTTCAGATATTATTTCTATTCATAAAGTTATAACCTATCATAAACTAAGTAATACTTGTACTGTTATGCATGTTACTACTTGATTATTTTCCAAACACATGCATGTTACTACTTTAACAAGTACGCATGTTAGTGTATGTTCACATTAGCAGAACTTTGATTTCAATTTACATTTTTTCTAAAAGTAAAATTATATGCATGTCTATTCTACATTGCATTGATAGAAGTTTGATGTCTTCAAATTTTTTTTTTGTTAAAAGTAAGATTACTTATATGCTAATATGCTCCATATTCTTGATTATTCTTCTTTACAGTGAATGTAACGCTCATTCTAACACTAGGAATATAGCCACGCTTTTTTACATTAAAAAAATCTTCCTTAGTTTTGCAATAATGAGATGCATGTATTTACTTTCTATTACGTAGAAACAATTTATATCTACTGATATAAAAATAAAATTAGAAACTAATGCTAGAGTTAAACATTTATTTATAGATCCGGTAATGAGTAAGTTCAAGAAACAATAATCATATTTATTTTAAAAAGTCTGAAAGTTCATTGCAAAACTGGTTTACGAAAGTTGCAAATTAAAGAAGTTTAACTGACTATTTAGTGAAAAAATAACAACTATCTTAACGATCAAACTAAAGTCTAAAGTACAGATCTATTCATTATGAGAGCTGTGTAAACTTTCATTACTAATATGTTTAATTGGAATGTAGTATCAAAAGCAGTAAAATGAAGAAGAGAAGTAGTGTGGTTTCTTCTTTCATCTCTTATCTTTCTAATTATTTTATGAAATATATATACACACACACACACATAAAAGAAAAGCATGTACGTAAAGACAGAAGCAGATATATATAAGAAACGCACTAGTCCACTTCTCTAAGAAGATTTGTCTCGTCACACTCCAAAACACAAAAACAAAACCTTCAAGAACAGAACAGATCAGTTTAATATTTATATTATAATATAAACAAAAACCAAATGGATGTTGGTTTGATACAAGATCTGCCCATCTTGAATTTCCCATCACCCATCAAGATCCTATCCAACAACAACAACATAGATGATGACGGTGGCTGCACCACTCCCACTTCCTCCCATCACAAGATTCCTCCCTTAACCGCCACTACTCCTCCTCCTCCTCCGCAGAAACGGCGCCCACCTCCGACGCCGTCTTCTCTTGTCAGATCTTGCAAGAGGAAGCTTTTGACGTCATCCAAGTTTGAGATTATTGTCAACAAAGAAGAGATTGATCTCTTCTTCTCCTCTGTTTACAACCATACGATGACGTCATCCCCCACAACAACCACCACCACTACGACGGCTGTCACGGTGGCCAAGAGGCGGAGAAGTTTCCGTTCTTGTTCCCGGAAATAATCATTAACCACAATGATCATGTTCAAGGTTCTTTCATTTAGATAGCTTCTTCTTTTTTTTCAATTTAATTTAATTTAATGCATGTAATGATTCTCGACTTTACACGTCGACCCACTCTATAAATATACATGTGCGATCAGTAGATGTGTTTTTTTTTCCTTATTTTTCTTACTAATTTCATTTGAATTATGAGATTCTTCAGTAATATATAGTTTTGCTAGCTTTTTGTAAACTAATGTACAATTTAAATAAAATATTTTCAGAAAAAAAATTGTACACTAATGATTTATATTATGTAATATATTGATATTTTAGGTTCATGCAGTGTTATCAATGAGGGTTATGAAGTTCATGTAACATTTGTTATGATGGTAATTAACTATTTAAATTTAATTAAGGATTTCAAAATAAACCAGGTAAGTGATATATATTCATATATCACGAAGAGTAGAGTGAAAATGATTTGTCTTTGCAAGCAATTGTTTTTTTTTTTTTTTTTTTTTTTTTTGACTAGGTGATTGTGGTCAAGTGGTAAGGAGGCGGGCCTGGGACGCTAACACGTTTCAGGTTCGACCCACCTGCTATGCGAAATTAAGTCACAATTATCCTGGTCACCTAACACGGATATGGGCCCATGCTTTAGGGCCCATTTGAATACCCGGAGAGAGGGTCTATCCGTGGGCTGCACCTCCCCTTAGGGATTAGTCTGGGCCTCTCCATGGGCCTGGGATACCCCCAGGTTAATCAAAAAAAAAAAAAAAAAAAAAAAAAAAAAAAAAAAAAGCAATTGTTTTTGTTGGCCACGATAGATCTAGATCATGTGTTACGGCCATGTTGTGCATGATTACGCCTCCCCAAGATCTGATTTAGTAACGTTGGTGATAGTAATTAAGATAAAAAGAAATCTATTTACTTGGGGTCATCGTCAAGATTAACTAAAATTCGAAATTATGGAGGAGGTTAGCTAAAATTAGGATCCCAAAGTTTCTAATAATTCAAAAAGAATATTATATAAATGGCGTTTTAGGTGTTGATTTGGTAGGATGAGATATGCAGTTTGGTTGCGTGCCTTACGTGTGCTTGTGAAAGACGCCACGAGAATAAAGATAATGCTGCCTTGATCCAACTATTTTAAATTATTATTATTATTCTAATTAAAAACAAGTAGATTAAATTACAAGCTAATTAAAGTAATACTATTGTAATCGAGTAAAGTTGATAGGAAATTCATGTTGATCTCTGACATTATTGAGCGGACTTGTAGAGCGATAAATACGGTTTTGGGATCTGTAATTAAATGTTTTGTTGTGGATGACGCTTTGTGTAAATTAATCTAATTCATTAATCGCAAGTGATTAGAGAGTATTATTTCCTTTGTAAAATCTGGATATATGACATCTTCATCCATTCATTGATATTAAATTACATACGTTGTAGATCAAACTAAGTGGCGCCAATGGGTTACTAATTTAATTTAACGAGGATTTGTCTTACTATTTCAAATAAGGGATTAATTAAATTGCATAAATTGTAAAATTATAGTATATAATTTGAAATTAAAATGCTTTTAATTTATGACATAATTACCATTTTATGGTTGTTTTTTTTTAATTTTGAAATTGGAATATTTTTTAAAGAAAATGCTTATAGATAAAAAATATAATACATAGTTATGCTTGTGACTTGTTTGTGGGGTAAATTAAATATACTAAAATTATCATGATAATATTTATACAATATATTAATTCATAAGTGTTTTCTATGTATAGCTCTAATACAATATATCTATTCATAAGTTGGGTAAGTTAATTAATCTAATTCATTAGTGGCAAGTGATTAGAGAGTATTTCCATTGTAAATCTGGATATAATTAATGACATCTTTATCCACATACTCTTAATATGCAAACGATAACAAAATTAATATTCTACACACAAAATCAATCGAATTAGCACTACGAGCAGCAACAGCATATTCCAAAAACGACGAGAGAAGAAGAGTCATACGATACCTCAACGAATAGTAATGGACCTTTGCTCATGGTTTGATCGGAGATGTTAGAGAGACCGGTTGAAGAGAAGCAGTGAAGATAGAGAGAGTGAGAGATGATGAAACTGGAACCAGATGATTAGTTTTTATAGAGCTCTCAAATATTACCGTTGGTGTTTCTTTTTGAATTTTTTTTTAAAGAGAAAACATATTCTAACAAAATAAAAAGAAATATTACCGTTACACGCTTGGTCATGAACAAACCATTAAAGAGTTGAAGAGTACATATTACCGTTGCAACAAAAAGAAGTAAGAAATATTACCGTTGTTCTTTTGGTCATGAAAAAAAACAGTAAAGAGATAATATTTTCTAACAAAAAGAAGAGGAAATATTACCGTTGCAATGTTCACCTCGACAAATGGGTTTATTTATTCGTCACATGTTTCAAATAGCCAATGAATATTGTTGACTCTAATAGCAACTTCTGCCTTTTTTTTATTGACAAACCACTTTTTCGTGTGGTACAAAATCATGGTGAGGCCCTCTTACCGAATAACTAATTTTTATTTAAAATTTTAATAATATGTATTTATTCATTTTTTTTAATTTTGGAAATATTTTTTATCTATTTTTTGATTAAATATTTCAATAAACTTCTATAAAATTAAAAGTGAATTTTGTTAAGTATATAATTATCAAAACATAAAACTAACATCTTTTAGAATTTGTAGATATTAAAAAATTATAAAGGTATTAAAAATTACAATTGTTTTAAAAAATGTAAAATTTTTTGAAGATTTATTTTGGTAATAAAAATTTAAATTTATAAAAGATTAAATTAAATATTATTTGAAAATTTGTAAATATTATTATATTTCTGTTTCTAGTTATACTATTATATTATTTTTTGTATATTAATGATAATTTATGAATAATTATTATATTATAAAAATATTAATTAATATTAAATATATATATGTTATAATTAGTTTCAATACACGTGACCATTATTAGTATGGACATATCAGAATTTTCATAGATAACAGGACATAACACAATTTTTAAGAATTTTTTTAATTGGGTTCTAGGCGTTTGGAAATATTTAACAGAAAAAATGTATCTAAATATTTAAAAACTGTGAGTTATATGGAGACTGTAAAATTTTCTTTACTCTTCTATAGCAATAGTCAACTCAATCGTGATAATATACTAAAACATCATGATAATATTATTCAATATATTAATTCATAAGTGTTTTCTATGTATAGCTCTAATAGAAGCAGTTTACCAACTCAATTGGGTTATAAAAATGTGAGTTATATGGAGACTGTAAAATTTTCTTTACTCTTCTATAGCAATAGTCAACTCAAACATTAGCCAACGGTAAATCATGAACTCCAGGTTTACATTGGTAACATTATAGGGCTAAATAAACATTATGACTGTTGACAAAAAAAACTAAACATTATGACAAATTTTCTTCAAATATATTCCACAAAACAAGCAAGAATTAACTCAAAACACTTTGTAATTACATGGTTATAACTTATAATTAACTGCTTGTAAAATGTTGTACTATGCACTGTTGATTAAATATATAAAAATGTTGTCGACATGAAAAGTTATACGACTTTTAGTTAAACTTTTGTTTCGTCTTTAGTGATGCTTGACACATTTCTGCTTATTTAACTTTACATTAATTAGATTACCAATTGTTTTTTCGTTTAAATATTTAACATAAACTAAGGTGCAAATATAGTTGGGTAAATTTCTCAAATAAATCTTTTTAAAGTTTTTATCACAAAATAAACTTTAAAAATGACTAAAATAGACTTTTTATTTTGAAAATTTTATTTTTTTTTATTTTAAACATCACCTCCAAACCTCCACCCCATAATTTTAAACCTTAAGTTTAGATTAGTTAATCCAAAGATATAAATCTATATTTACATCATTTAATAAAGTCTATTTTTATCATTTTTTTCCTTAAATGTTATTTTGGGGACAAAAAATTTTAGCTGTTTTGATCATTATCTCTATATAGTATTATGTAACTATATATTGTTGGAAAATTCATAAAATGTTGTTGTCATCTTCGTCACTCATGAATTGATATCATTGTATGCATTCACTGAAGGAAATTTGAACTATACATGTTATTTTGAACTACATGAAACTATACATGTTATTCTGAAATATACGTCAGAATGAGTTTGTGATATTTGAGTGTCAGAAGGTTGACTTCTAAAAAATTTGGATTTTCACACTAAAGTTACTGATAGATTATGGATAAAATTGGTCTTTAACAATGGGGTGACGTCGATTATTGACAAGTAAAGATATTACTAATTAGTATGACAGCTTAATTAAACAAACAAGCACATAGTTTACAATGTAGATTTACTTTTCATAATGAAGATGCGATGTAGAAAAGGTGGATAAGCACGATGATGAAATAAATATATAGTACTATTAGTTTCTACGACCGCTGTTGATTGCGTTTGATCCGGTTTATTTTATTAGATCGTGCGTGAAAGCACTTACAATAAACTGTAATATTTTTTATACACGCCGTAAAAACACTACATGATTGTTCCAGCACATGAAATCAGTATTATTCAGTATTAATAAAATAAAAAAAAGGTTTGCTAAATGGCTAGTGGGATACAATAATTAGCCGGGTTTGATTGGTACAGCATACTGAAAAGTTCTATCTTACTCATTCTGTTCCTAAGTACTCTTTCCATTATGAAAAAATCTATGTTTTAAAAAATTACATTTTACATTTTTAATACATTAGTTAAAGATAAAATATAAATTTTAAAATATTTCTTAAAATTTTATTGCCTAAAAATTATAGTGAATATTTATTTAATCACAAAAAAAATAAGATATTGATAACTAAAATTTCATATGTTCTTTTAATAAGTGTAAAAACTCTAAAAGATACATCTTTTTAGAATAGAAAAGGTATAATATATCTTCTACAAAACACATACTAAAATAGTAATTTTTTTGTACTAAAAATATAATTAACTCTATAAACTAAAAATTATTTAATCAATTATTAAATAAATTATAAAATATAATTAGATACACAATTTTTGATAAAGTTAAAATTTACTTTGAAATATGATATATTTTGAAACATTTAGATTTAATTTCTTAAAACATCATCCATATTCAAGCGGAAATTTTCTAGCGGAAAGAGTATTATATATACGAAGGATATAGGATCCATGTCTACACATTTAAATTGGGTAATCTCATTTTCACCAATTGTCTTTACCATTAAAAAATAATTAACTGCTTTAGTGCTTTTAACGTCAACCCGGTTTAGTTGGAAAACCAGATGGCTTAGCTTCTTTTTTCTTTAATTAGCCCAAGACAGACCCGTACACTTTGGGCTAATTTAAATGAGGCCCATTCAAATATAATTTAGACTAGAAAAAGTACGAGGAAATTGGGGCCCAGTCAAGTAAAATTAGTCTTTCATTTCTTACGCTTTGGATAATTTAATTTTCTTTAGGCTAAGTTAAATAAGGCCCATTGAAATACGATTTAGAGTAGAAGAAGTACGAGGAAATTGGGGCCCAGTCAAGTAAAGTACCCTTTGGATAATTTAATTTTCTTTAGGCTAAGTTAAATAAGGCCCAACGATTTAGAGTAGAAAAAGTACGAGGAAATTGGGGCCCAGTCAAGTAAAATCGGTCTTCCATTTCTTCCTCTTTGGATAATTTAATTTAATTTTTTTTTTTTAATTTAGAACTATACACATCAAATTTGGATTTGAGAAAAGAACTACAACTACATACATATCTTTAACCCCAAAACCGAACATGTTTTCTCGAGTTTCCTTTACGCTGCTTCATGTCTTCTATGTACTTTCTTCTCACCTTGCAAGTTATCTATAAAATGGAGTAGGCTCTGATGACCTCCATGATTGGTGCCCTACAAAGAGGACATTTCCCTCCATTTCTTACAAGCTCGTTCGCACATTGTGAGCAAGTACACATGTGCCCACATCTGCAAGACTCGGAGCATTTCTCAGTCCTGAGTTTTCGTCGGTGAGAGAACAAGCAAAACAAAAATTCGAGCAAACAGTTAGTTACCTATACAAGAGAGCATCAATGTGGTTGTCACAGCAGACGCAACAAGTCCCTTTCCTTACATGGATCCATCTTGATCCATCTTCTGATGTTTCCGAGCTCATACCTGTTTGCATCATCCATTTCCTTAAAATAACATTGTACAAAAGATCACCAAATGGAGAAACAAAGTTCGCTGGGTAGACTAGTCACTAACCTTGGTCACCTGCAGATCGGTTTAAGGCTGCAGAGACTTCTTGTCTAACAGAACGCTGCAGCTCTAATTGCATATCCATGTGGGCTTCGAGCATCCTCTGCATCTGGCTCATTGCTTGCTGCAGTCTTGCTACGTCTCCTCTTAGGTCGTTCATTACCTCCCATTCCTAGTGCAAGCAAAGAATATCAATACCTTTGACCAAACTTATGATATTCAATCGCGATCATTTATTAGTCAGTTACAGGTTCAAGGCTAGAACCCTAGATGAAAAGCTTACCATTTCAGACCGATGCATAGAGTGGCGAGACCAGCTAGAGTGGTGCAAATCTTGATGCCATATTGGCTGGGGTGGTGGCACGGGTGGGGTGGGAAGCATTTGTGGACCATTGATGTCATCAAGCTGAATATCGTTCGGTACAAATACTTGGTGGTCTCTGTCACGCTCTGAAGAATCTGGGATTGCTGTTGGCAGGTTGTCGTGCAGATCCCAGTCAGCATGAGTGTGACCTCTCCTTTCGGCATATGATTGTATCAGTTGATCCAGACTTTCACGGAATCCACTATGTAGTAGATTAGAAACACTTCTCCTACAAACAGGAAAGACAGCAGAAATCATTACACTAACAGAAACAAAAGATTGTATTAAAGAAATAAAACAAGTTCACCTTTCGTCAGTATGCAGTTAAAATTTCTTTTTAGTACCTGCCTAGGAGCTCCCTGAGTTCCATGCTGTAAACATTGTCATCCTCAGGTGGATGGAACCGACTAAATCTTCTCAATGGTACTACACGGCGAGTCCTTGGAGCTTCTGACCGTGTCTCAGTCCAGTTCCCATTTGATTGTCTAGGGACATCCTCATCCCAAACACCATGACCTTCTTCTGTGGGATCTTCATCATCTGTAACACCAGAGGCTTCTCGGTGTAGGTCACTGACGGAGGGTTCATCATTGTTTATATCTTCGTTACCATTTTCCCAACCATTAGATTGGGTCAACGTTGTTTGCTGCAAATCTAGCCTATCATCTGCTGTGACATCTTCCTGCCAAACCCTTCTTTGATTGGTATCCTCTTCCCAATCTCTATCTGCATTTGCTAGGTTGCTTTCCGACCTAACCGAGTCATCATGCAAGAGAGGACTGTTATTCCCTTGTCCAGAAGAAGTCGAACTATCATCGGTTATATGCTGAGAATTCTCAGCGGTGGCAGCAATTGTTAGAGCACTTGTGCTATTATCGCCATCAGTGTTACTACTCTGTTCACGGACAATATTTTCCCTCCCGTTATGGAACCCTTCCCTGAGACAGAATCAGTGCGAGATTTGGACAATTATTAACGAGCAAGCTAAATGCCAAAGGTACTTGTATAATAATATAAGGAGAAAGGACAAACAAGAACACAACAAAAGATCAGAAAGATAAAGAGGGCTAATTTTTTTATACGCTCATCTTCAATAAGATGAAGAAATATCATAATTCGCATTTACGGGTTTCTAGTATAGCTATGTTCTTATGATGCGATTATCTGATACAACTGGGCTGAAGTCTTACCACTAGTAAGAAAATGAATGAGCTGTATGAGAAAATTGTTACCTCAAACCGGAGACAGTCTGTCTTTCTCTTAGCTGAAGAAGTTCCCTAGAAGCCGTTGATGGAGTTCTCTCTGGATCTGCAGGTCTCTCGTTCCTTAAGAATCTTCCTCTAAGAAGCGACTGCAGAAAAGCTTGAGGCTTTAGAAATCAATCAACAATTGGCTGAGGTGCTAAGATACTGACAATATATGATGTTTGTAGTCCAGTCTAGCACGACATATCAGAACACTTCAAACACTTTTTCTTATCCCAATCCAATTTACAAACACCAAGAATTCTCTCATTTGTTTAGCATGTATCTCAGAAGTCTATGGAAGAAAGAAGAGCAGTTTAAAAACTAACCTGAATCCGGTTGCGGTGAGCAAAATCAGACACTGCACGATGCTCCAACAAGCCCTGAAGTTCCCTCTGTCTCTCTCTTTCTGCCCTCGTGAGCAGATCAAGTAACGCCTGCCTTCCTCTTAGTCTCCGCAAGTCTCTACGAACATGCTGAGGTTGCCCTTCTTCATGGTTACCAGCCAACCCTACACGGACTCTGTCAACTTGTGCACTGTCAAGATTCCTATCCACTTCCGGGGCAAGAGACCCCTGATCTTCTCTCGGTGTTGTACGAGCTCCTCCTCTCTGTTGACTGGTCATTTGCATCCACTCCCTTATAATCCTGACTCTTTCCCGTTCAGTATCACCTAGCCACTCCCCTCTACGGTTATTGTCTCTCTGCCTCACATTAGATGAATGATCATTCATCCCACTGTCCATCCATCCACGGACAATATGCCTCACCCTCTCCCTCTCACCATCGCCGAGATCAGGAGACTGTTCTCTACTAGAAGAATTATTATCCCCATGCTCATTCCGACCATGTGACCAAGACCCGTAATCATTCTCACTCTCAGTCGAGTCTCTCAGACTCTCATTGTTTTCACTCACCTGACTCTCCGAGGCAACAGAGCTAGACAAATTAGTATTAGACTCAACACTCCTTTGATGCCTCAACCTTTCCCTAACCCTTTCACGTGCCCTGTTAATCACATGCTCATCTTCCAACTCCCTCCACATTTGCAAGATCCCAGACGCTTGAGTTCTAGGCCTTTCAGTAGCAGCACCTTGACGCCTCGAAGACGTAGACTGAGACTCCCTAAGAAAAGAAGAATCTAGCATGGATACCGTTTGCAAACCAGCAAGCGCAATCAACTCAGACTCACGGTTCCTCCTCTCAATGGTGGTAATCATCTCCTGCGCCTGCCTTGCAGCCCAACGGCTAAGAATCTGAGACTGACGCCTTCTAGATGATTCAGCCAAGTTGTCACCTTCAAGCTGAGACGACCTTCGTCTCCTCCTAACAAGCTGATCATCCTCGTCATCCTCGTCTTCTGGGTTGTGAACAGAGCCAAAAGATATGCACTCGTCCAAGTGCCCGCGCATGAATTCCTCGAAACCTCGCTCAAACTCGGCACGAACATCATCTCTAGACTCTGATTTTTGTTGCAGAGGTTGAATACTTGTCATCCTCACGATTCAACGGAAACCCCCAAAACCTAAAAATCGATTCTTTTATGTTAAATTCGATTCATCACACTCAAAACCTAAAATCCCCCAAATGTCATCCAAATTATCAGCCAAATTGAACAATTTAAACCCAAATTCCACTTTTGATTAGACAAAAAATCGAAATCAATTAAGATTGAGATTAGAGAGACGTACCTCTTCTTCGGTGTTCTTCGTCAATGGCGAAACATTAAATAAGAAGAAGGAGGAGAGAGATTTGGAAGAGAGAGAGAGAGAGAGGGAGAGAAACGAATGTTTTAACTTTTAAGAGCAAAGCTGGCGATTAAGCAAATATAATCACTCTTTAATTGTCTTTTTCTCGTAGTTATTTTAAAATTAAAAACTTAAATGAATTATCTATTTTTAATTTCTTTGTCTACTTTTTCGCTTTGGTTTAATTAAAAAAAGGAAAGGGCAGGCGAGTCTCAAGGAAGCGAGGAGGACCCCGTCTACGATTATTACACGTAATACGCGTATGTATCTCATCCCACGTCATGTATAAGCTAATTTTAAAAATTATGAAAAATCACTAAAATAATATGAATTACACAAGTAAGACCATATCCATTATCCAATCCATATTTGTAATGGAATTTTTTAGCATTTGTTTATCATATGACAAATGTATACACATGGGTTAAAATGTTAAGCAAAACTTGATGTTTTAGGAAACAAATCACTGTAGAATCTTAAACACGTTTCAAGAGTTTTTAAAATGTTTTTTTTTTTGAGAGAGACATATTAGGACAATGTGTTTGTTTTAGAAAACTAATATTGCTAACAGAAAACACCTTTTCTTTTTAGATTGATTTGTTTGCTAATATTGCTTTAAGCCACTTTCCTTTTGTTTAATTTCTTTTTGTTATTTTCCTAATGTAGGAGGAAATCTCATTACAAGTGTTACATCAATATTAGTAGACCCAACATATCTATCAGATTAAAACCATTCTATGTAAGCAAGTCTAGGTGCTTCCTCTAGGACTATGAAATTTTCTTCTGTCTAACATGTATTGATCTTTGTGAGGGTTTTAGTACCAGACAATACTCTCGTATGCATGGAGTAATATATATATATATATATATTGTCACATTTTTTTGTATTTGAATATATATTCTCACATGATGGCACTACTTTTAGTCTTCTCGATAATCATATGATATTTTGGCCATCCAGTTAAATAATATTTCATAATATTATAAAATAAAACAATAGGAAAATGTCTATGAGAAAGCTTACAAATGCATTGGGACGAAAGACAAGGTTGCATGGATTTTGGGTCTATGTTAGGTCTCATCAGTCACGTACGTCTTTCACTCACTTCAAGTTCTACAACGTGCGTTTTTCATTTTTTTTTTCTAATTAACATCCACTCATCTTTTTATTCTTATGTTTATCATGATGATGTTACATTGTTATTGTGTTTAGAAGAGAAAATTGCTAATGTCTTAGAGATCTGTCTTGACGGTTTTGTACGTCTCAGAATGGGGTGACCCGTGACCATATAGATATTGTTGACTGAACCAACTTTAAAAAAAAAACTTAAGACAAATCTTGAATAACTTATGTATATTTTTAAGCTAACCTGACACTAAACTATGCACTTATATCACGGATGAGAGCTATGGGTCTATGGTTGGGAATCTCTAAAGTCGTGAAATAGAATACTCCATATATTATTGCTTAGGGTTTTAGCAAAATCTCTGAAAACTAGAAAAACTTATATTATAACTTACTTATGATCCCGCTCATCTCATCTAACTACACTATTTGTCTTTTGTTTTATTATTATTGAACCCTTCTACTCGAGAGGGAACAAACGCAAACTTTGGTTTTTGACATTTCACGACATGCATCATGTATCCCAACTTCGACACATAAAATTCATATTTGTAGATCTAGTCGACAGTTGCATAGATCTTTTACCTTTTTTTGTTTAAAAGATTTGATGTAGTGTCTCTAGCTAGACTATATATTTGCTTTAATTACATAAATAAAACAATATTTTTTGACCTTTTACATATCCTAGCTTGTAGCAAGATTTCTCAACTAAACCCAATATTAAGAGGTAACTAAATACAGTAGAAGAACATTTGAATCAAACATATGTAATTAATAGTTGGAGCTTTTGATACCAAAGTAGTGAAAAGTTAACAAGTTGCAAAGTAAACAAGAGAAAAATTCCAAAAAAAAAATTATAAAGTAGATATATATCAAACACATGTCTTTATTGTTCCCCAGTTATGTGAATGTATTCTTTTGTCTTGTAACAATGTGATTACCATTATTTGCTCGATTTTGTCTTGAAAAGAGAGAAGAGACGTTTGATTTGGCACTAGCTAGCCTGTGATACATGGCTGTCCTTGTAGGAGGATAAATGAGAGAAGATTTCTCTCTCAATTGGTTACAACATTTGCTTGCTTTTCACTCATACTTAATATATAGTATAGTATTGAGAATATATTAAACGATGGTTGCACTGAGTCTCATAAGTTGGGTATTGTGCAACTTTGCATCTACTTCTCTATGAGGCATGTGGCTTTGATTTAACATTTTTATATCCGCTTGATGTTTGTTATCCCCTTACAAAAATGTTTTCTATTCTAGAACTGGATTCATGCACTAATGTTTGTAAAATTTCTATACAAGTATTATTTTATTATTGTATTTTCTTCCAAACAAATCATATATACATTTAATGTTACTTTTGATGAAAATCATTGATAAATCATAAACGAATTTCCTCAATAGATAAAACATTTGTGTGTGTATTTTTGTTTTTGTTTTGGGGGACGTGTACAAGTTGTATATAACTTTTGATTTCATTAAAAGTTAGTAGCTTCAACTGAAGTTAATGACGTTATTTTGACTTATTGGAGAGATGACATGTACTGGAAAAATCAATCAAACAAAATCTGTTTAGAATCTGAACTGGTTCATCCAATAACCAGCTCAATATTAACCGGCCTTACCAACTTTCGAACAAACAGGTTTTTGGTACAAATCCAGGCCCGGTTAAGAAATTTATGGTTGGACTAACATGACACATTGACACTCAACAGTGGAACAAACAAGCATATCTATTGTGAAGGTTTAAGAGTGATTCCAGAGAATACAAATTCATTTGTCTGTCATATTACCCAAAGAAAACATTTTAAAATGATGGATAATTTGCTAAACTCCAGTCTCCAGGAGGCATAGGTTCTCTGAACCAGGTAAGGTAGATTCTTTTTGGGGCTTTACTATCAGATCTCGCCGGTCCCAAGAGGTTGCCTTGAAGTGTCTCCAGAAGCCCATGCTTGATAGTCTTTGGAGAGCTGAAAACGAGCATGTCAAGATTAACGCTGGAATGATTTTTCAGGAAATGGAACGTGTATATGCACATATTGATATTTGCAAGAATCTTAGTCTTTCTTGTTCCATTTTCTTCCCTGAGTTAGAGTCATATTTAACATTTGCGTTAAGGTTGATTCACCTGCTTGAGCATCATCAACATGCCAATTTCACAGAAGCTAAACAGAGGGAATACATGATGATCATGCAGTTTATGAACATAGTGGCCTTAGAGAAACCAAGGATAGGTTACTGGTAATAATAACATAGATATGTATACCGTGCATACCTGAGACAAGAATCGTGGTAGCATGAGTCTAAGAATCTGGTCAAGAACCTGTGTCCCCGTAGCCTCTATTGCTCCCACAGGGAAGACTCTAAATGCAAAAGGAATCTCGATATTGACCTACCATTGCCAAACTAGTCAGAAACACCACAACACAACAATGCACTGATCAACTAAGCAAAGCTAACCTCAATGACTGCATCTGAAGTAATCTGTTGCTCTAATGATCCCTCCTGAGTGCTATCACATGATACCCGGTTCACCATAGAAGCTGCATAACTAGAAAATAACAAACGTTAAGCTCCATACAACGATCACCAATTCAGTAAACACATATATATAAAATTGATCACTTACCATCAAATTTGTCATTTTGAGCAACAACCACAGGAGATCCCTCAAGCTATATATCACAAAAGAGATCATCACAAAATCTTAACAAATATATAATATAAGTCACAAGTTTCTTCACGTTGTTTCACTTCCAAGAAACGAAGATAACCTTGCAGGATAAGAGCTTGATGCAGCAGCCATTAGGTTGTTCTTCGACCCTAACAAGCAGCACAGGGCAGACTTCGAAGTTGAAGAACTTAAAGGTGTAAACATAGCATCTGAACGTGTTATCATCAACTCTCTCAATCCTCTCCGCATCTAGCACCGAGTACTGACTCGCTGGTAAGCTCATATACTCAACTGCAACAATAAAAAAAAAAAATCAAACAATCCGATCCAGATTCAGAGTTTCAGATCAGGCGAGTAATTTTACTTAGAGGTCGTTGGAGCTGGCGAACGGAGACGGACTGTTTCTGACGAGAGACGAATCGAGCTTTAGGGGAAGAGCTCGAGGAGACGCGTATCGGAGTAGATGGTGGTTCGTCGAATGATGATGAGCAGGTGATGGTGAAGGAGAGAGATTGATTCCTCGGGTTTCGATTCGTCTTCTTCTTCGCCGAGAAGGAAAAGGAGCTAAGCTTAAGACTAGCTGAGCTCAACGCCATAGCTGAAACGACAGCGTTTTGAGGATAAGAGATGTTTATCAGCTTAAACACTACACAGAAGCAAAGGAGAGAGAGAGAGAGAGAGAGAGAGAGACAGATGATAAGATCGTGGGCCGACGGAGATCGGGAGGTGGCACCACCATCACCACCAACTTTCCATGGCGTGTATTAGCGGCCTGTTCAAGTTGTCTCACTATGGTTAAAATACGCCGAATTTTCAAGCCAAGCCCAGTAAGAGCCCGTTAAATAAATATCTAATCCTTCTTTTGTTTTTGGGCCAACCCAACAAGTAGAGAGCCCGGGATGGATCCAACTGAAGATTATATAATATTTTCCACAAATCTTAATTATGTTAAATAGAAAGTAATTAAAAAAACTAAAGTATAATGTAATTTGGTTCTCCAAATGTTCATTTTAATTTGTGATTTATATATTGAAGATCTAAACAATGAATTTGAATAGTCGTGAGAGAAACACAGGTTGCCACTTCCCATAATCATATATTATAATATTATTATTTGCACTTCATTAATCAGCCGATCCAAATCATAAACATGCATTACCATTAATAGTATCCAATAATATTAGTAAAGAATAAAATAATGGAATAAGCAAAGGGTAGTGGATAGATAGAGCAGAGGCACCTTCCTTCACTTCACGGAGGAATCCAGACGCACATCGAGACTTCAAATCGAACCCCAGAGGCTCGTAAGTGACGGCGACAGGAAGGAGGAGATTCGAATTGTGCATGTAACTTTTGAATTATCTTTCTTCTCAATCTCAGATTTGGATCGTTGTTGTATTGGTAATGTGGATTCGGTTCTTCTCTGTCTCTATCTTCTGCAGCGGCAATGGACTCCACCGACTCATATGCGGCAGCTTCCCCTGAAGAGCTTACCAAGAGATCCCCTGAACCTCATGATTCTACGGAAGCTGGTATCTCCCATCCCATCCGATCTGATCATACATTTCCGTAATTCGAATGTTTGGGCTTCGTGAATCGGATCCGTTTTTTTTTGTAAAGATTTGATTTTTTAGTCTCTTTTTCAAGTATCAACTCATCCTTTTACTCAATACTGATGGGGATGTTCTCTTTGTCTGCTTTCGTACTTTTCAGACTCTGCTGAGAAGCCAACACACATTCGGTTTCTTGTATCCAATGCGGCAGCTGGTTCAGTCATTGGGAAAGGAGGCTCGACCATCACTGATTTTCAGGCTAAGTCCGGTGCTCGGATCCAGCTCTCTCGTAACCAAGAGTTTTTCCCTGGGACTACTGATAGAATCATCATGATTTCCGGCTCCACTAAAGAAGTCGTCACTGGACTGGAACTTATCCTTGATAAACTGCACAGTGAGGTAATCTTTTTTTGACTTTGTACAGTGAACTTATCATCACGAAAGCAATTTTGACTTTTCTATTTTGTTTGTTTAGCTTCATGCTGAAGAGGGTAGTGATGTTGAGCCTAGGAGAAGACTAAGACTTGTGGTGCCTAACAGTTCTTGTGGAGGCATTATTGGAAAAGGAGGAGCCACCATCAAGTAAGTTTTAGTTCTGAATTCTATGAGGTTGTTAGAGGCTCAGAGCTTCCATGGTCCTTAAACCCATTTACTGCAGCGCACTAAACCACCACTAACATCTAGAATGTCTCTGGACATGTTTGTGCGTTGTTTCCATTCTCAAAAGTTTCTCTGATTCATATTAAGGGAACAAGTATTTAATTTGAATGCATGCATAAACAACTCAAGACCCTGTAACTGGTGCAAAGAGGTTTCTGAATATTAGAGACGACTCAATGGTGAAGTATTAGTTGTTAGTCTGGGATATCTAATCTCTCTCAAGTTCTAGAATATGGCGTTGCATTTTTTGTTTTGGTTTGGGGATACTGTTTTCAGTAGTACTGCTGTGAGTGTGACCAACGTTAAGACATTTCTTTCTTTCGAGACAGGTCATTCATTGAGGAGTCTAAAGCTGGGATTAAGATATCACCTCTGGACAATACCTACTATGGGTTGAGTGATAGGTTAGTGACATTATCTGGAACCTTCGAGGAGCAGATGCGGGCAATTGATTTGATTTTGGCTAAGCTTACCGAGGATGATCATTACTCCCAGAATGTACATTCCCCATATTCGTATGCAGGTATATCAACTCGGTACTAGCTTAGTTAGGTTTGTTTTCCTCGAAGTTTATTTTTTATCGTGTTCTGTATATCTTTGATTGCATAGCATTTAATCGTTTGGAAAAGCCGTGGAGTAAATGGCTAGATCATTTCCAGACTATTCTTTGAATCTGTTGTAAGTGAATTTTGTTATATGGTAAAGACTGTTTAGTCACCAGGCAAGGTCATGTGGACAATCCTAGTGGGTTTGATTAAACAATATAAATTATTTGTTATATGGTAAAAAATGTTAGATTGTCAGATGTCAACTAAGGTAGTAATGGGTTTAGTATCTTGCATCTCACTCACATGAGATTTCTTTCTATTTAGAGGATTGTGCATGATGCTTGTCTGTCGTTAAGCTTATTTCTCTTGTAAGTTCCTTTAAAAACGGCATTTTAGGTCTTTTCTACTCTGGTTTTCATGGTCATCCATATGCGTATGTGCTTCCTTCTGTTGCAACAGCGGGATACAATTCGGTTAACTATGCACCCAACTACGCTCCCAACGGTTCTGGAGGCAAGTATCAAAACCACAAGGTTAGTTTGGTGTATCAATTTGCATATACATGAATGAATAGCCTGGTGTATTAACTTATATTGCTATGCATACATATGTGAATTTATATCGCCCACCCTATTTATGTAAATGCATATATATGTGAAAAGCTGGGTCGTTGTTACTATTAAGGATTGTCTGGATCATTTACTATCTAAAAACTTTAGGTGTACACCAATGTGAGATCTTCATCTCAGATTTTGCTAGGAAGTAGGCCCTATTAAAGAAATTATTGATGTTTTTAGCGAAGGAAGTACTAGAATATGAGATGGTTTCTTTCGGTTTTTTACCATTTCTTAAGCTGTGTATTTTGGTATATATTCCAGGAAGAAGCTAGTACCACGGTGACAATTGGTATCTCGGATGAGCATATAGGATTGGTCCTTGGCCGTGGAGGAAGAAACATAATGGAAATCACTCAGATAACAGGTGCCCGAATAAAAATATCAGACCGAGGCGATTTCATGTCTGGAACCACTGATAGGTAAACGTCAAACATCAGTGGGAAGTAGTTATGACCGAACAGTGTGTTAAATATCTCTCATGTCTAAACCTTGTGAATGTCAAAAAATGACAGGAAAGTGAGCATCACAGGGTCACAGAGAGCAATCCAACAAGCTGAGACGATGATAAAACAGAAGGTTGATTCAGCCTCGGAGAGAGCCAACGAATAGAACCAATAAAGAGTATCCCCATCTTTGTTCCTATCTCTGGTCTGTGTTTATTTGTTGGTTGAGGCTTAAAAGCATTTCAGATGGGGGATCGCAAATCATCTTTGAGTGAGGCAGAGACTTCTCTCAAGGACCTGTGTTTTTTCTTTTGTTTTCTGTTAATCTCCTGAAGCAGATTTGGAGTTAGAAGTACTATTCTCATTTGTTTTTTTAGTAACTTTATTTCAATTTGTTGAAGTTTTGTTTCCCTTGACATCTTTCTGTCGTAACAATCTATCTATATAAATAAAGTAAACTATATTTTCTCTTCCTTGCTTCACTTCAGCATACTCAATTACACTATTGCTTCTGTGATTGAGTGTATGATGTTATAAATTATTTCTCTATCTATTACAAAGATTGAATCAGTTTGTTAGTTTTGAATATTTAGTTCTCTCCCTCTATTTTACTGGAGAAATTACTTTTTGCTGCTAGTATCATTTCAGACTGAACCGTTAAAAAACCAATGTTTCCAGCAGTGATAACAAAAGAGCAAGGATCAAATGATAACTCTCATAAAAACAAGAAGATATGTTTGTTATAAGCTCAAGCTAGACGTTGTAAAGAGAATTCGAACTACACAAAATCCTTAAATATTGGGGGCAGCAAAGCACTGCCAAAGTAAAGACTTATATAACTGGAGAGGTACAAACACACCTAAGAAGTTTTTCTTCAGACGATTCGAACATCACCGAGCAGAGACCATGGTTACTATTTTGAAGCTAACAGAGAGTAGGAGAATCCATAAACACATGAAGATCAACACAGCTCTTGTCGCCGCAGTTGTCTCTCCTGTCTTGCTTCCAGAGGAACTCATCGCATCATCTCGATGGACCAAGCCAAAAGAAAGAACCACGTTGAGGTTACTGTTCTTGTCATATGCCCAGCCCATACTGTTGTCCGCTACTAGAGTCATGTTTGATATTCTGATCATACCCGCAGTAACGTGAACCGAACCTGAAGATTGCGCTGCGTGTAGCCGAATTGCAGCGTCCTTTGTTTGGAACTGGGAAGCAAATGCAGGTGGAACTCCAAACATGTGGCTCCCCTTTTTGAGGAAAGGGTACTTTGAATCTGCATGATTTAGTTTCAGAAGAGTTAGAATCTGTCATCCAATGATTTGTTTAACGAGGAATGTATATGTTACCTGACTCAAAGTCTGTGACATCTGCATCTTGTTTTGAGGAAGATCCTTCGCCACTTTCCTTTTTCTCCACAGCCTCTTCGCCTTCTGCGACCTTCTTCTCCAGTTCCTCGGGGGAAGGCTGCTGGCATAAAAGTAAGTTAGAAAGCGCTCAAAAATGAAGAACACCTAAGCAAGTCGAACGCAAGAATCTTACTCTCTGGTCGACGCCTTCATCAAGTGTCAAATTCTGAGCGTCCTCATCGTCAAAGAAGTTAAGATAATCTTCAAAGTTAAAATCATCTTGCAGGGAACTGCTGAGATCATTTGATTCCAGATACTGATCATCACTGAGTGGAAGAATGTTGCTAGGATCCATGAATGGCTCGTCAGGTAGATAGCTAGGTTCAATAGGTATGTCACTGTAGCAAGTATCAGCCACAAACACATTATTGTTGGAAGTTTCCAGATTCACCGCGTTCTCATCTTGACAGCCAATTTGTTCACCCGGAAACAGAGAACAAGGCTGAATGCTACAATCCCGAATGATAGGCTTCTGATCCTCTTCAAAAGTTTGAATTGGTTGTTCAATGTAACCACCAGAGTCAACAACATAGTTTTCTGGTTCAATGTAATTTCCAGTGTCTCCATAGTTTCCTGATTCAGCATTATTGCTTGATTCTCCATGACAGTAATTAGGTTGAACAGGAATGGCATCATAGACCACCTCAGGCTTCTGCAAAAGAAAATCAGATTCAGACGTCAGCACATAAGAAAGCCACCACACGGTAATGTAGAAATGTATGTTATCATCTTCAATATGCCAAAACATAAGCTACCTTTAAAACCATCCCTAATCTATAATCTAAACAGGTATCATCTTTCTGCAACCACATCACTAAATAACCAAAACAGTCTTACACCATACATTAATCATAAACAGAAATAATTTCTGAAACTGTTGAAGAAAAAGTAAGGAGCAAAAGCTACTACTTCATACACAAACCTCATCAATGTCGTCAATGTCAACATAAACATCATCATCAACAGCTAACCCTTCACTGAGAGCATCTTGTTCTGGCACAAACGTCATCTTATCCTCTTCCCACTCCTCCTCAAGATAAGGAGCACCGTACTGCTCCCCATTCTTAGGCCCCGTGCCGCTTTTCTGGAATATCCTACACAGCACAAATGCATCCTACACACGACCCAACAAAGTCAATACCTTTTATCCATAAAACTTTCATATCTAAAGAACAGTAAACCCAAACGATCATACTTGTGGCACACCAGCAATCTTCAACTCTTCATCAGTAAGCCTATACTCATGCATAACCCAATTGGTCCTCTCACCACGAGGAGCTCGACCCCTGTGATAAACAAGAGTCTTCTTCATCCCAACGGCCCTTGAACCATTACGAATCTCCCGATCCTTCCCCGTCGTCTTCCAGTACCCTTTCTCCGTGGCACGATTCGTCTTGGAACCATTACTGTACTTCTTATCAAGCATACTAAAGAAGTACCACTCCAAGTCTCTACTTTTCAGCTTCGACTTGTCTATAAATCCCCAAAAACAAAGTCAAAATCAATCAATTCAAATCATCGTAATTGAGCTACCTAACCACCGAGAGAGAAGAGAGAGAAGAAAAGGGAACCTGGTAGATCCCAAGGCTCGGATCTGTAGATATCAGTGACGGAGATAGCATCGAACTTAAAGGGTTTGTTGCAGACCTTGCGCTTCAGGTAGTAGCGAACGAGTTCCTCGTCCGTTGGGTGGAAACGAAACCCAGGAGCTAGCGACGTCACTGCTGAGCCACGACCCATCAAGAAAGTCAAGTTTTTTTTTTTAATTTATTTTTCAGCTGATAAATTAGATTTCGAAAATTAGGGTTTTGGAGAAGAATTGGGGAAAGACGGAGGAGAGAGAGAGAGAGAGAGAGAGAGAGAGAGAGAGAGAGATCACGATGATGCCATTGGAATTAAGCAACCGTGAAAAGAAGGAAACGAAAGCAATGACGCGGCGAAGGTTTTTAAAATCGTGTGCGAGATTGGTAGAGAAGTTTACAGTGACGGCACGGTGATATTTGATTAGCGAACCGCGTCTAGTTGTGCGACACGTCATCACCTTAGCTATTCTGGAAGGTTCTAACGTGTCGAATTACCAATTTTAGGAACCTACGTCTAATCGAATTTATGTACTTTGGGCCTACATCATTACCAGAGAGGCCCATATGGTTTGGCACCAATGATAAAAACATGCAGTCTTCACTGTGAATAATACTAGGCCTAGTATTTGAAGTGATTATTGTATTCTGTAATGACTATTAATATTTATACAAGAAGTGTTTGCTTCCATAAAATTTGATAAAAAAAATAACAAAAAGAAATGACTATATTTTCTTGGCTGTGAGTAATTTATAAAATGCATATATTGTGTAAGGTAAATAAAATGTTATTAAAGTTTAAGAGGATAATAAATTTGTTGCTCAACTGAGATCCTGGAATCTAGGAAAAGCATTCATTCCAACTAAACAGAATGTGAATAGAGTATATATATGTGACGACATTATTGTAAACAATCACCACTGGCAATAAACTTTATTGTAACAGAAAAAAGAATTAAAACTATATGACTCGACCTTCGTCACGCACTTATCATGAGCTTTAGTTTTTCTTTGGGGATAAAAGAAATAAAAATGAATTTTCGATCAAAAGTATAACGAGAACGTGACATGATTTTTTTCTACACATTTCTTTTGTACCAAATCGAAACTAGCAAAGTGATTATATTTTAGTATTGTTTTAACAAAAGAAAAAAAAAAGAATCTCGCAAGTCTTTAACAAGCAAAGAATCGGTTACATACAAAAAAAAACGACTGATATACAAACAATGAATTACCAATTTCCAGTAAATAAAAATAGAAGAAAAATATTAAAAATGTTTCTTTTAGGTTATGATGTTTTTCAGTAATGGCAATCCACCAAAGTAGGAGCAGACATGAGAAGACACTTTGGTTCTTCTCTTTGCTTCGTTGGTTGATGTTCTTGTTCCTGTTTTTGCTTCAAAGCAATGGTGAACCCGTTGACTCGATTCTCATCTTCCGGTGCGGGTAATAGATTCAGATCCAAATCTAGTGACACGACCGTCTTCTTAGCTCTCTTTGTACTTGGCATCACCAGATGATCTTGACCGTCAGATATTTGATCGAACGACATTGAAGACAATGATAACTCCGTGTTGGCCGGGGCCACCGTTACAATGTGAGCCGGCGCCGTGCCAACAACCACCGCGCCTCTGTGCCGTCTCATATGGCCACCTAAGGCTTGCCCGGACGTAAACTCGGCTCCACAGACTCCACATTCATGAACCTTAATGCTACCTGCCTTACCATACACGGCAACCGATCTATTGTTATTGTTTTTGTAAATAGTTGAGGTTGTGACGAGTGAAACGGCGTCACTTTCGTAGATGTTCTTCTTAACGTCGATGTTGGAGTATAAGGATAACGTGGCTTTAGGTTTCTTGTGGCTAGCTCTATGGCCACCTAAGGCCTGGAAAGAAGGGAATGTCCGGTCACATGTTTTGCATTGATATACGTAGTAACCGGCTTTGCCACCACCGTTAGATGAAGAAGTCTCTAGAAACCTCCTGCTGCTAAACCTATACGTGTTATTGTTGTTTGCTTCGTGGTTAGGTATGGGAAGAGAGTGACCTTGGGACAAGAGGATCAAACAGTTGGCTATGTCTTGCTCTTCATCGCCCTTCAATGTTGTGTTGTTGTTAGAGAACCAAGAGGCTGATGAAGATGAAGACGTGATTACACCATCCTTCTTGGATTCTTCATCAATATTGCGTGCATGGGAAGAAACTATAGGAGGGGAGATAGAGAAAGGAATAGGAGACTGTGGACGTAGTCGCTTTGTACGCTTCCCTTTAAAGATTAATGATTGCTCCTTTGAGGCAGCTATGGCCTCTTCAAACGCTTCCATCAAGAGATGAAGATCACTAAAGGAGAAGAGGAGTTTTTGTTGATGGTTATTATGAAGAAGTTAATGCATATATAGTAATGTGTTAAGAGGAAGATGTGTGTGAGATGGAGAGAGATGTGTGGAGAGATGGATACATAAATAGTGAGTGATATAGGAAGAGACAAGTCAAGAGACACCACACATATATAAGAAAAAGCTTTGCAAGTGTGTGAATATGTTTGGACTTGTCCTTTTGTAGCCTCTAAGATTTTAGTAATTCTGTTATTGTCTCTCTTCTAGCATTTACCCAACTTAGCAAAACTAATTACAATACAATGAGATAAAGAGAGAGAAAGAGTGTGTGTAACAATTTGCAACAAAAAGTGCAAATTTAGACAATTTCTGCAGTAATATTTGTTTATTCCACTTCATTGTCCGTTTTGTTACTCTCTGTACCGATTTATATTTGGTGTGGACAAATTGTTTAGTTAGATTTTTGTTGTTGTTAAAATTAGTTTTCACTTTGATATGTATGTTAACAAATTTTAGGCATCACTTCAAAATAGTCATTACAAGGTAGAAGATCACAAAAGTATATCTAATTATATGATTCAACATTGTACTTTTTAGTTTTGATAATTTAAAAATGATTAGTTTTGTAAATATAAATGATAAAAGTTCACTATCTTTTAAATAGTCTTAGCCAATTGTGGTTTGTATCTTTCATTGTAATTGTTGATTTATTTTTCTTAAAAGTCCTATCAAGTTTTAATCTGCTATCTAGTTCTAAGTTACATCAAATGCATGGTTTTCTTCTTCTAGTTATGTATTATTCTTTTGTTGTCGAGTTTTGTTAAAATTTGGAGTTTTCATTTTTCTGCGGACTGTCGAATGGTGTTAATTTTTTCCTCTAAAATTGTATATATTATTAAAGAAAAAGATGAAGGAAGGAGTATGGATTAAGAGATAGGTTTAGGTGAAGGGAGAGGAGTAATGGTAAGTGCAATGCAAGCCTGTCCCTCACGGAATATACGGCTCTCCCTTCATCTCTCTCTACCATTACTCCACTCCATCTTTCATTATTTGTTCCCTTCTTTTTAAAACTATTTGTCTACGTATACTTGTAGGTTCTATACGTAAATAAGAATTTTGTTTACCACATTATTGATATTATCATTCATTTTTACCTTCACTAATTTTTTTTCTTTCAAATACCTTCTTTATTAAGAGTAAAAGATTTTTAGATTAATTAAAATCTTAAATTTCATATTTTAAAATTTTACCTCGCTCCTCAACTTAAATCTTAAATATTAAATTAATTCTAAGGTTATAAATATGTTTTTCTTAAATAAAAAAAGTGGTTAAGTTAAATATGAAAAATAACAGTAGAAATCTAGTATTTTAGACAATTTCCATATGTAAATGTGTACATACTAAAAAACATTTTCTAGAATATGACTCTAAAAACAACTAAAGTCCAACTAATTTGTCTTAAGGCTACGATAAGACTTTAAGCAAGATCCAAGTCAGTAATATTTGTTCAGTGATGTTAATTCAACCGGTAAAAATCTCCTAAATTTGTTTAAAAGAGAACCGAATTTCACCATTACATATTGTAGAAATTTCACTTTGTACATAACATATTAATTAAGTTAGTAAATTATAAAAATAGAGAGACAAATACTAATTTAGATTATAAACAAACACATGTTGGCGTGTGTAGGTGCAGATCGAAAGCATATACAGATTCCGTTAACGGATGCATGATGTGAAGAGCACCCACTCCACGTCAAGAATATTATCAAGTAGCAAGCAATCAACAAGTGCAGCTAATCGTATCTTCAAGAGTTAATCATCTTATTTTTCTCATATTTGTAATACTAGAATATCGATTATACATACTCCTTAAGCACAATTTATCCGATACTCGACAATTACTCCTCTCTGTCACTTTAGTATTTTTATGCGATATAATAATTTCCCTTGAAAATATTATTTATATAATTATGGATTAAAAGAAACCGAAAGATTTTTCATTGAGAATGATGTGTGATATGTTGATAACAAATTAAGCTTAAAAGCTCTATTTATGGAAGTATGGATTAATCGAAAATGTTAAGATTAAAAATGTTATATATAAGTTAAAATGACGCAAGCAATATCTATATTCAATATAATTAAAGTCTACTCTTCATTTGTTAGGAGAGTGGCTAAATGATTAGCTAAAAGAAAAAGAGAGTGGCTACTTATTGCTTAATCCCAATGATTGGGGAAGACTACCGACTAGATAACATGGACTGCATGTAGGCATTGTATATCTATACATATTGTTGCATCTATGGTTATGTAGATATATACTTTTTCTATTTCATTTTAATTAATGTTTAAAGTTTTTTATTTTTGTTTTAGTTTAAATGGTGTTTTCAATTTATCTATGCAAATATTTATTGTTATTTGGCGTTTCTAATCATTTTTATATTATTATATAATTTTATTGGTTGAATTAACTTTAGTTAATATAAAATAAACAAAACAAATCAAAATGAATAATTTTAATTGGTTTAATAGGTAGATGCAAAAAATCCCCTATACAACCATGTTGATAAATAGAGCGAGAAAAAGTAGTAGGGGAGTTAAGGAGCACAAGTCGTTTCTCTATGCTTATTTATAATTAAGGACCATTATCGAGTGTTTGTGAGCCTCCTCTTAATCTCGTGCCTATTTCATGGTCCCACGTTCACAAATCCACATATTTACAAAATAAAACAACAATATATATGACACAAATTACAAGCCAATGACCTTGAATAATGACACACACACACACACACAAATTAACCATTAATCCATAACAAAAGTTATTGCCGGATCAATGAAACGACTAGAGAGACACTCGTCTTGATCCTACAGCGTGCATGCTGAGACGCACGAAGAGCATACTTATTAAACAATGTATCAATATTAATGTCATCTCCAAAATGAGCAAGGAGCATCGTTTCAGTCACTGCTCTTATACAACTAGCCTCTTTTTGCCCTGCTTTAACTCCATGTGATTCCAAGCTACAATGTTCTTCGACACTATGAACTAGATCAAATCCATGTGTCTCCAAGTCGTTTATTTTGAAGGATCCCTCTTTTGTTATTAGATCTGCCACTTCTTCTTTGTTTGGATCATAAAACGGCATCTTGAACGAACTCACCTTCGATGCACTCAAAATACCCTGCACAAATTAGACCACAAACGATTAAATATTTAAAACTAAAAGTATGCAATTTAATAATTTAATACCTCGAGAACTAGGTCGTGGAGAGACTGGGATAACAGTGTCCAAAAATGACAGCAATCCCTATACAATGGATCATCAAGAGTCTTTCTGCCGATTAGTGTGAGAACAATGCGTCCATTAGATACCATTTCTTTAGAACGCATTTTTAAAAATGTTGTAAAATCTTTTTGGAATTGATTCAAGTAAGCCTTGTATTCACTTAGAGGACTTGAACTTGTTATGTACACACTCATCTTGTTTTTCTCTAGTCCGTCCGGAACCTTACAAGTCCAAAGTTTCATTGTTAGAAGCTGTATAACTCTTAAGGAACTTTAAATGTGTATAAGTGGAAAGTTAAAACTAAGGACCTTAGAGAGAAAATGAACACTGTAAATTGAATGTACGAGATGGAGACTCTTGAGAGGGAAGAGCCTCGAGTAAAAGGAACCAGGTACTCCAGAGACGAAGCACGATCCTTCTCTTGTGAGTTTCTTGTTGAAGGAAGTTATGAACTTGAAAGTTGTGTTGAAATCGTTACTAGGAAGATCGTTCAGACAACACTCTATCTCTGGCGGGTTTTGGTTACATTCTTGACATAACACATTGATTGTGTTGACGATCTCAGACATGGCCAAAAATGTGTTTTGTCCCGAAGAACAGCCCAAATCGGCTACTTTAATGCATCTAGGAAAGTCCAAGTTTGTCATCATTTTTTTGGTGTTTTCAACCAATACTGTTTTGGTCCTTGATAAAACTCTTTTCTGAAAACAGCAATAACAAATACTCAATTTGTTTCAAAATGTTAGTATATGTTTAAAAAAAAATTATATATATTAATAAAAATATTAAATTCTGATTATAATATATTATTTTTTATAAAATATTTAATACTAACCAATAAAAAATTAATAAACATAATTAAAATTTTCAAAGTTTACAATTTATTATTATTACTTAATAAAAATACATTAAAATATAAAAACTGTAATTTTTTAAAACAATTTTGTTAAAATATAGATCATTTTGAAATAGATAATTATTTTTAAAGTTTTTAGGTGTCATTAATGTGTTCACACTTTGGAGAAGTAATTATGCAATGGGTTATTTTTTGCATTTACTTTCACTTTTATCATTTATAAACGCAACATAAAAATGATGGAGAAAAAACTCTCTTTGTTCATCTTTACGTTTACATATATAAGGGTATCATTGGCGTTCTTAATTTTTGTTTTGCTGATTAAAAAAAATAAAAAAAAATAAAAACGAATTAATCGTGGGATGCCACGTATCAGTAGGATCCGCAAACAGTGTAAAAAACCCTCAAAAAACAGTTCTTATTTAGTAGTTTTAAGAAGTGGTTCTTGTCCTTTTGGGCATTTTGGGCATTTCAAAGCTTGTCTGCAAATCAGACTGTCATGAACTCACTTGTCTCCTTTCAGAGAGTTGGTCTTTTGATGTTCAGTGGATCTTATTGGCTTTTCGATCCCTTATCTTATCTTTTGAGAATTCACATGTATGTCATGTGTTTTCTTGTATTTGTAATATATATGGCAAGTTGTGCCTTTCTATTTTGTATTTCCTCCTCAGATAGAGTTTGAGACTTTAAGTTAATGGAATTGTTGTTTGACCAAAAAAAAAGTGGTTCTTGCACTGTTCACAGACCCCACGTGTCAGTGGAACATGCGAACAATGCAAGAATCCCTCTTAAAAACTCCGGATAATCCTACTCTAAGTACTTCAAAGAAAAAGTAGAGACTATCTTCCTTTCTTTCTTTTTCTAAGTAGAAACTATCTTACATGCAAACACAAAAGAAAAGTTAATAATATTTGACACTATCATCGTCTAATATTTGAAGGATCATTATGTATATGTATGACTTATAAGAACAATATATATATTCATATATACATATAAAAGATGGAAAGAACCTGAAGAAGAGAATTGGTGGAGTAACTGTTGTCTCCATCTCCTCCGCTCATACTTAAAGCACTCACAAAAGGGTACTTATTGCTGCTCTCTTTATCGCCACTACACTTCTCATTATCACTTTTACAATCGTACCTGCATATAGATATCAAATCAACATAGAAAAGCCTAGGTTATATTTATATGTGTGTGCTTTGAACGAGTCGAGTGATAAACCTCGAGGAAGGATTAGCGCGGATGAATACTGAATCCATTTTTACGAGTAAATTAAAAAACGGGAGTAATATTACACTTTATGTTGTCAAAAGACCCTGATAGCCTGCTGCACCTAGCACACTATAATTTATAGAGCTGGAAACTTGATATTATTGGTATCAATAACAAAAAAAAAAATCTAGGGAATAGAATCATCAACAAAAGGTATATTAATTTAGCTATTTTCTTCTTAAATTTTGTGGACCTGTGTCTCTTGCACAAAACTTTCTAGGTAATTAAACAAGTTTTAAATGCATGGATATCGTTTGGACAGAGTTGGTTGACACAGTGGTCATTTTCCTACGTTTATCGTGGCCCACTTTGGTGTTTCGAATTATAATGTGATGTTTTCTAGATCGTAGCTCATGTACTAAATGCATGCTTCTGTTTGAGAGGCTACAAACTTTAGAATTGATGTTAAATGTAAATAATTATGAAATATTAGTAATGTTGCCAAAACAGAAAAGAAATATTATTACTATAATAATATAATTTTATAGAAATGAAAATATATTAAATAACATATATCATATTCTTCGTAAGTATTATCTATTATTTCATTAAACTGCATAAGGATGTGATTCATATCTGATTTATGTGTATCTCTTCTAGTGTGCCGTCAGTACAAGCAGGGCTATGCCGTATAATTATTTTTGTTCAGGTTCACATGATACTCTTAAGACTTTCTTTTTTCTACCTACACCCACCACTACTTACAGTTTTGACCATGAAAAATGAATACATCATACATATATACACATCTTCATTATCAGGAAAAAAATGACACTGGGAATACAAACTTTTTTAAACCGTTTAGTGTCTTGTAGAAAGATTCGAAGGAAAAAATGTTAAATGTATGGATGTTGTAGCACTAGTTGACAAGGCTCAGCATTTTATCCGTTAAATTTGATTTGATTCGTTAATTGTTTCAATTCGATCTGTAAAATCTGGATATCCGTAATTATTCGAAGCAAAACAAAAACTAAAAAGTTAATATTCATTAGAAACTAAGCAAACCACAAATATTAAAAAAAATTAGATCTGAATATCCGATCGATTCGATCCGACATTATACAAATATATGTATATATACAAATAAATATAAAAATTTATATGTAATTTCATTTAAATTATTATTTCAACATATGATTTTATTAATTTTATTTAAATTTACTTATAAGATCTTTATAAAAACGATAATTTCTAAAATTTTGTGTGTTTATAAGAAAATTTGATTAATTTTAGAAATTTATGAAACATATAGTTTCATTAATTTTTATTTTTCATTTTATAATAAGGCAAATCTCTCAAATAGATCTTTTTAAAGTTTCACAAAAATATACTTTAAAGAAAAAATAATCAAAATAGATTTTTTTATTTTGAATTTTTTTAATATTATTTTAGTTTTTCTTTAGTTTTAAACTTTACCTCCAAAATTTCACCTCATAACTCCAAACCCTAAGTTTAGATTAGTTAACCCAAAGGGTATAAATGTATATTTACATTTTTTAATTTTGGTTATTTTTTTCTTGAAGTCTATTTTAGTGATAAAAACTTTTAAGTCTATCTTAAAGTATTCCTCTTTATATTTTGCAAAACTATTTTTTTCGTAAACAAATTTGTATAGTTTCTAAATTCACTTAAGATATTAGTAAATATTCAAAAAAAAATTGAATATCCAGAAAATCAGATTTTTATATTTTTCCAAAACAAAACAATTTAGAAAATCAGATATCTATAAAATATAAAATAAATCGCAAATATCAAAAATTACAGGGTTATTTGATCGTGTTCACCTCTTGAGTGGTTCGGTTATCAGTGTCGCTCATGTTATCCTGCCCCACCACAGTTGTGGATTGGAACTCTGATATGAGAGCCAAAGAATGTATGGTCTACATTAAAATTAGTGGCACGCTAAGAGAGACGAATAATGTGCCTATCTTTTTTTGTACGAAATTTTAACCATTTGAATTAGTTTTCTTTTATTTTTTTACCAAGAAACAAAATATCTCCAATGACGAATACCTCATTGCCAATAAATTATGAGCAGGAATCCCTATTTTACATAACCTTGTTTTTGTAGATAAACGTCTAAACCACGTAGTCTTGATTTCTAACTTTCTAAAATTTGTTAAATTGACATGTACTTTTTTTGACAAACTGAAGGTAACTTCGCCACAAAAAATCTTTTTGAAGTTTTTTTTCCCCCAAAATCCTTTGAATTATATAAAAATCTAACTTTTTTTCTGAAACATTGCTACAAACCTGTTTTCTTAATAACAAACGGTGTCTAAAATCCATAGATATATTTGATTCATCAATATAATATCCAGAAAATAGGTATGCTCACAGAGGTTAGTGATGAATAAAATATATATTCTGGATATTAAAAACTCAATAACAGATCAACTATCATTTTAATAATGTGTGGATAGGAACAAAACACATAAACTTTTTTCATGATTATTTGCAATTTTTTAAAATATTTTATAATATTTATTTAATATTGGCTCTGGATGTAACTAATGAAATATTTGTTTCAAGAAAAATTGTTTAAAATAAAATAAGTTAGATATCATTTTCAAAAATACATTCAATAAAAATACATAATATTTATATTTAGGATTTAGTGATTATTGTTTATGATTTAATATTCAAAGGGTAAAGTTGGGTTTATAAATTTATATAAATAATTATTAAATATTTATAAATAATTTAATGGGATTAGTATACTTTTTCACCAAAAACTTGAGATATTTATAAAAAGAGTTATATTTAAAGATAAATTTGAAAAGTGGTATTTAATTTATGCTAAAAAATTTAATATACATAAATTTTATGATTTCCAAACTCTTTAAAGAAAATTTGTTAAAATCTACACTAATAGAAGTGGAACTTGATAAAAATATCTCATTGTGATACACAGGTTAAATGAAAGTATTTTCCTTAAAATGTTGTGACTTCTGTTTTTTAGGAAATTTTCCACATGTTAAATATGAATAAATCAGTTATCTGTTTTTTTGGAACTATAATCCGTTTTTCTGTTTTTGTCCCAAACGGACCATGTAATTCCAGCCACTCCATTTATATCAATATTTTTAAAATATATAATCCTAGCTAAACAAGACAAGGAAGGATGAATAAAATTCAATGATTTATATACCATGCATGACGATCAACAAATATCTTTTTAGAATGCAAGGTGGAATTCTGAACTAGTGAACTGGCAGACCAGGCTTGAAGTATATATGATCCATAGTTGGCCCAATAATATGGATCTGAAATTGATGAATAAAAAGACTAGAAAATTCATTATCTAGAAAGAGTATATTACAAAAGTAAATAATATTATTGAATTATGTACCTTAAGCTTTAAAAATTTGAAATATACTACAACTGTAAATACTACTACTATATAGATGACTTGAATCAATCTACTTATTGCAATTAGTTTTAATTTAAGAGCAAATGATTTCACTATATAGCATCAAACAAATCATTGGTTGATACTCTTTTCGTTTCATTATAATTGTAACTTTAGCATTTTTCACGGAGATTAAAAACATTAAATAATAAACTAATATACACTTATTTAATGCATGATTAATTAAATAAAAATGAGTTAAATAAAATTGTATTAGTTATTCAAAATGATAAAAAAATAATTTAACGTACAAAATTATATAAAATTTTAGAATGATATTTTTGAAACAAAAAGATAAATCTAAAGTGATCCTTAACATAAAACAGAAAGAGTATATAATACAGGTTATTACCAAACCAATGAAACCATTAGAGTGGCAGACGTTTTGTTCCTGCAGCTAGCATGCTGAGAAACATTGTGTGCATATTTTGCAAACAATGTACCAATATTAATGGCATCTCCAAAGTGAGCTAAGACATAGTTATTGCTTACCAATGAGTGGGGAAGAGTACCGCCTAGATAACATGGATAGCATGTAGGCATTGTATATTCTATACATATTATCGCATTTAGTATACTGATATATACTCCCTTTTCATTAAATAATATTTTTTTGTTTTAATTTAAATGATGTTTTTAATTTTCTATACCAACATTATAGTGTTATTTGGTGTTTCTAATCATTCTATATTATTATATAATTTTATTGGTTGAATTAACTTTAGTTAATATAAAATAAACAAAACAAATCAAAATGAATAATTTTAATTGGTTTAATAGGTAGATGCAAAAAATCCCCTATACAACCATGTTGATAAATAGAGCGAGATAGAGTAGTAGGGGAGTTAAGGAGCACAAGTAGTTTCTCTAAGCTTATTTTTATTTTTTGTTTCAATTTAAATGATGTTTTCAATTATCTATGCAAATATCTAGTGTTATTTGGTGTTTCTAATCATTTTATATTATTATATAGTTTTATTGGTTGAATTAACTTTAGTTAATATAAAATAAGCAAAACAAAACAAAATCAATGATTTTTAATTGGTTTATAAAAACCGTAAACACCAAATAAATTGAAAAAGGAGTAGGTGATTAATAGGGTAGATGCAAAAAATCCCCTATACAACCATGTTGATAAATAGAGTGAGAAAGAGTGGTAGGGGAGCTAAGAGCATGATTAACCGAAGTCTTTTAAGGTGAGGTTCTTAACTTTTCTAAGAGACGTTTTTTAGCTTTTAACTAAAAAACCTAAGAACCGTCTCTTAAATAAGAACCATAAGAGACGTCTCTTAGCGGGAAAAATGTAAAAAAATAAAAAATTAAAAAGGCAAATTTTACGTTAAGAACCCCACCTTAAGAGACTCGGGTTAATCATGGCTTAAGAACATCTTTATCCAAGGTTCTTAAGGAGAGTTTTTGCACTGTTCGCGAGCTCCACGTGCATGTAGCGACCCATGATTGATTCGTTTTAAATTTTTTTTTTAAATCAGTAAAAAAAAAGAAAAAAAATTAATAATCCCATTTGAGGTTCTTGAGTTAAAGATGGCCTAAGAATCACAAGTTGTTTCTCTAAGCCTATTTATTGTAATTAAGGACCATTATGGAGTGTTTGTGAGCCTCTCGTGTTTATTTCATGGTCGCACGTTCACAAATCCACATATTTACAAAATAAAACAACAATATATATGACACAAATTACAAGCCAATGACCTTGAATAATGACACACACACACACACACATATTAAGTTATTAACCATTAATCCATAACAAAGTTATTGCCGGATCAATGAAACGACTAGAGAGACACTCGTCTTGATCGTACAGCGTGCATGCTGAGACACACGAAGGGCATACTTATTAAACAATGTATCAATATTAATGTCATCTCCAAAATGAGCAACGAGCATCGGTTCAGTCACTGCTCTAATACAACTAGCCTCTTTTTGCCCTGCTTTAACTCCATGTGATTGCAAGCTACAATGATCTTCGACACTATGAACTAGATCAAATCCATGTGTCTCCAAGTCGTTTATTTTGAAGGATCCTTCTTTTCTTATTAGATCTGCCACTTCTTCTTTGTTTGGATCATAAAACGGCATCTTGAACGAACTCACCTTCGATGCACTCAAAATACCCTGCACAAATTAGACCACAAACGATTAAATATTTAAAACTAAAAGTATGCAATTTAATAATTTAATACCTCGAGAACTAGGTCGTGGAGAGACTGGGATAACAGTGTCCAAAAATGACAGCAATCCCTATACAATGGATCATCAAGAGTCTTTCTGCCGATTAGTGTGAGAACAATGCGTCCATTAGATACCATTTCTTTAGAACGCATTTTTAAAAATGTTGTAAAATCTTTTTGGAATTGATTCAAGTAAGCCTTGTATTCACTTAGAGGACTTGAACTTGTTATGTACACACTCATCTTGTTTTTCTCTAGTCCGTCCGGAACCTTACAAGTTCAAAGTTTCATTGTTAGAAGCTCGGCAACTCATAAAGAACTTTAAATGTGTATAAATGGAAAGTTAATACTAAGAACCTTAGAGAGAAAATGAACACTGTAAATTGAATGTACGAGATGGAGACTCTTGAGAGGGAAGAGCCTCGAGTAAAAGGAACCAGGTACTCCAGAGACGAAGCACGATCCTTCTCTTGTGAGTTTCTTGTTGAAGGAAGTTATGAACTTGAAAGTTGTGTTGAAATCGTTACTAGGAAGATCGTTCAGACAACACTCTATCTCTGGCGGGTTTTGGTTACATTCTTGACATAACACATTGATTGTGTTGACGATCTCAGACATGGCCAAAAATGTGTTTTGTCCCGAAGAACAGCCCAAATCGGCTACTTTAATGCATCTAGGAAAGTCCAAGTTTGTCATCATTTCTTTGGTGTTTTCAATCAAGACTATTTTGGTCCTTGATAAAACTCTTTTCTGAAAACAAATAAAAATAAGAGATAAATAAAGATCAAAATAAACATAAAAATGTTTTTGTTCTTAAATAGCACTTAAATAGAAAAATAACCAAAATAGATTTTATTAAAATGTGTAAATATTTATTTATAACCCTTGGATTAACTAATTTAAACTTAGGGTTTAGAGTTATGTGATGAGGTTTTAGATGTGAGGTTTAAAATTAAAAAAAATTAAAAATAAAAAAGTCTATTTTGATCATTTTTTTTCTTAAGAGTTATTTTAATGACAAAAACTTCGAAAAAATCTATTTGTGAGATTTGTCCTAAAAACAAATGCGTTCTTTAAACAAAAACTAATCAGTAAAATATTTGGGTGTTCTATTTATGTGTTCACACACACTTTAGAGTAGTTAATTTTTCTCTCTCTTAAATGATTATTCCAGTACTACTTTAATTTTTTATTAATTGTAAATACAGAGTAAGTACTTCATAGTTCATAGAAAAGGTAGAAACTAGTAGTATCTTACACGCAGACGCAAGAAAGTGAATAATATTTGACACCATTAACGTCTAATATTTGAAATATCAGTATGTATATATATGTGTATGTCTTAAAAGAACAATATGCATACATATAAAAGATGAAAGAACCTGAAGAAGAGAATTGGTGGAGTAACTGTTGTCTCCATCTCCTCCGCTCATACTTAGAGCACTCACAAAAGGGTACTTGCTGCTTCTCTCTATATCGTCACTATGCTTCTCATCACCACTCTTACAATCACAGCTGCATATACAATATACACACGCAATGAAGATGACTCGTACATTAAAAGAAGAAAGATTGGTGCTGATGAATATTTAATGTATATATACGTTAAGATAAAAAATAGTAATTGTTACACTTTAATGTTTTTTTTGAAAGAGTTGCAACAATATTTTATAGAAGGATATAAACTTGATGATATTTCATTATCAAGAAACAAAATAATTTTTGGTGAAATATCTCGTATTTTTTATACGTGATATCGCCAACGTTCTTAAATGAGATTTCCTATCCGTATCTACAGAAAATGACAATGGGATGTGAACTCCTTAATCGTTTCTTCTTATAGTTAACTGGACTAATGCATTGTAGAAAGCTTCTACAATAATGTTAATGCAAGGGTGCTGTGCCTGTGACACTACTTGATTGGTCCAGTGATCAGGTAATCATTATCCCCCATGCCCTGGCCTAGTTGTGGGTTCGAACTCTCATATGAGATCAAAAGAATATGTGATATACATTTACAAAGTGGCACGCGAAAAGAGAACGAACTATGTGATAATGTGAAATATCAGTTTCTATGTTATCGAATTAATTTTACTACCAAATTCGATTGCTTTTTGAACAAAAAATAAGAATCGATTAGTATTTTTTTAACCAAAACAAAAAAAAAAATCTCCAGATGACTTTTTTGTTGCATAAATCCATTGGATTATATCAAAAAGTAATTTATCAGAAACATTGCTAAAATTTCCTTGTATTTTAACATCTGGTGTAGATCAAATATTATTAGAAATTTGATCTGAAATACCATTATCATCAAAACACAACCCAATTTTTAATTAATTATTGCGAAACTTCACACCGACATATTATTGATCTTAAACGACTGAATATCACATGAATTCTATTGATTTTCTTAAATAATGTTTAGGAAAAGAAAAAAGAAACACAATTCAGTAATGGTTATTTGCAAGATCAATTGACTAATTTTGCCAAGAACTTTACAGTACCTACTCGACTGTTGGACTAGGAAGGATACAAGATCAATTGAAGAGATAAACCTCGAATAAGGATTGGTGTTGATGAATCTTGAATCCATTGCTCGCACTATCACTTTAAGCTAGCTCAAGAAATGAAATCAAATACAATAGCTATTATACGTTATGTTGTATAAGAAGGCTACGTCCTCTCACGCTTTATTTATAGAGGTGGAAACTGATAAATATATCTTTATGATACACATCGTATAGTGTATTAAATGAAAAATTTTGTCAACAAAAAACATTGTTGATTTTCCTCTTCTAAAATATTATAGGATATTCCATTTTTTTTTGAGAAATTATAAAAAATAACATAAATTAAATACCACTTTTTAAAAATATCTTCAATCAAAAATATTTTAACATTTGAGTTTACATGGTTTATTGTTAAATGAATGGGGTTGATTTTCTAGATAGTTTATAAATATATAAAAAATAGTTTAGACTATAATTAAATAATCTAGACTTAGGGTTTAGAGTTATAGAATTACTTTAAAAATAAAAAATAAATATTAAACATTTCAAATAAAAAGACTATTTTTATCATTTCATCTTTTAAAAAACTATTTTGATAACAAAACTAAAAAAAATTATCTAAGAAAAGTGCCTTTTTCTCTTTTAATTGTGTTAAAAAAGATTTTCTTTTTAGGTTGCCACATGTTACATGTCCCAAATGGACCATCTGTACCAAATATTTCCAGTAACGCCTTTTTTTTATTGAAAGAGATTTCCAGTCACGTCATTTATCAATATTCTAATAGCAGCTAAATCTTTGTGTGTATTTTTATGTTTTATTTGAACATTTTAAATAAGGAAAGATCGAAATGAATGAAATCGAATGATTTCCTTTTTAAAAGATATGGATTGTTTATCTTTTTAATTTTATAATAGGAAATACAGTATGTAGGTCTTAACTAAGTGTATATATTTCAAAAAAAGTTTCTTTTGTATTTTGATTTTTTTTGTGTGGTGTTTTATGTGGATTTAACCCTGGCACGTCGTCACAACGGATTATAAATTATTAAAATTTATTTCCGAATTAGTGAAACAACTAGACTGACAGACGTTTTGTTCTTGCAGCTAGCATGTTGCGACACATGATGTGCATATTTTTCAAACAATGTATCGATATTAATGGCCTCTCCAAAGTGAGCTACAAGCATGGTTTCAGTCACTGCCCTTATGCAATTAGCTTCTTTTTCCCCTGCTTTAGCTCTATTTGATTGCAAGCCATAATCTTCGTTACTAAGGCCGAGATCAAATACATGTGTCTCCAAGTCGTTTACCATGAATGAACCCTCTTTTCTAATAACTTCTTTCACTTCTTCTCCGTTCGGATCATAAAACGGTACTTTGAACGAACTCACCTTTGATGCACTCACAAGACCCTATACAAAGTTCACTATAAAATTATATATCATTTAGGTTAACCATTCTTGTAACGTTAAAATATCAATAAATGTGAATATCTAATGATTTTATTACCTCGATGACTAGGTCACAAAGAGAAGCGGATAACAATGTCAACCAGTGACAACAATCCCTAAACAATGGATCATCAAGAATCTTTCTACCGATTAATGTGAGAACCATGCGTCCATTAGATACCATTTCTTCAGAACGTATTTCTAAAAATGTCTTAAAATCTCTTTGAAATTGATTCAAGTAAGCCATGTGTTCACTTGGAGGACTTGAGCTTGTTATGTAAACACTCATTTTGTTCTTATCCAGTCTCTCGGGAACCTTAAAAGTAAAAAAAAAAAATTATTGTTACAAGCTATGTAGTGACGACGAAATTTTTTTTTTTTTGTGTAAGTGGTAATAAAGTAACTTATGATACCTTGGAGAGGTAATGAAGACTATAATTAGAATGAATGAAATGGAGACTCTTGCGAGGAAAGAGCCTTGAGTAAAAGGAACCAGGAACTCCAGAGACAAAGCATTGTATTTTGCTTGTGAGCTTATCGTTGAACAAGGTTATGAACTTGAACGTCGTGTTGAAATCATTATCAGGGAGATCGTTCAGACAACACTCTATCTCTGGTGGGGTTTGGTTACATTCTTGACATAACACATTGATTGTGTTGACGATCTCAGACATGACCAAGAATGTGTTTTGTCCCGAAGAACAGCCCAAATCGGCTAGTTTAATACATTTAGGAAAGTCCAAGTTTATTATCATCTCTTTGGTGTTTTTGACCAAAATGGGCTTGGTCATTGATAAAACTCTTCTCTGCAGAAAACAAAGGAAGACACAAATTTACTTACCGAAGATGTTGAAGTATAAATAGTTTTAGTATAGTTCATCGCTGTTCCGGAAACCTCACTATTCCAGTGCCCTCTTAAGGGATTTTTATAAATATAAATATAAGTATTTATTAAAAAAGAGTTTTAATATAGAATATATTTGTATATTGTGTACGCTTGTCATACGAAAAAAACAAAAATATAGAGGAGGAAAGAACCTGAAGAAGAGAGTTGGTGGAGTAGCTATTGTGTCCATCTCCTCCACTCATACTTAAAATACTCACATAAGGGTATTCATCACTACCCTCTTCACCGCCGTTATTCATTTTATTTTCACCCTTACCATCACACCTGCATTGCATGTATAGACAGGTCACAAGTGCATAGTTAAATGCATACATAAATGTTAATTAGCATATACAATGATGTGATGTGAAGATGAATAGATGAGAAGAACCTCGAGGAAGAAATCGAACGGAAGAATCTTGAATTCATTTCGTGAATTGTTTCAAGAAAATATTTTGAAAAATGAGAACTATAACAATATGATATGTTTTTTTCTTTTTTTAAGGGAGGCTACCCCTTAGTCACTTACTTTATATGTAGAAGTCGGACATGTCTTCAATGTGAAACACACCAAGTTGTTACCACCCAAAATCTTTACGAATCTGTAAAGATATTTCCGAGATTGATTGCTATAGTATAATCAATAATTTAGAAGAATAAGATGATTTCTCTCAAAAAAATTAAATTCTGATTTTTGTTTTTTTTTTTAAATCTTGAAACGTTGTATTATTAGATTATGCAGATCCTAATCTAATTTATACATAAAAGTGTGTACCATTAAATACATGTTCTGGATAGGCCTGGGACGTATTATCCGGGATCCGGATTCGATCCGAGATCCGTCCCGTATCCGCTCCGAAAATAGGATATCCGGAGTGTCCGGATCCGAATCCGGATAGTAAAATTTTGGATCCGTCCAAACCGGATCCGAATCCGGATATCTTAATTTTTAGGTCCGGATACCCGGATCCAGATCCGTGTTTTTAAAATATATTAAATTTTTAATTTTATTAATAATTATATTTGATATATTAGTATTTATACATAAAATAATTTTTGTAATATTATATTTAAATTTTACTAATATTATATGTCATATATATATTCATAAATTTTGTATAAATCTTTAATTTATGTTTTATTTTTATATTTTTTAAAAAACTATATTTTTTTTTTATTTTTTTTACGGATCCGGATCCGAATCTGGATATCCGCGGGTATGACAATATCTACGCGGATATCCGAAGTCCGGATACCCGGAAAACACGGATCCGGATCCGGATACTAAAGTCACGGATCCGGCGAATCCGGACCCGGATCCGGATATCCTAAAATACCCCGGATATCCGACCCGTCCCACCCCTAGTTCTGGACTTCCGATTTTTTTTTCTTGCTACTTGTTACCTTTTAATATATATATTTGTAATGGTATATATAATTGTTTTGTTGTCAATATTGAATTTTAAGTATAGCTTGATTGCCTTTGTTTTGTTGTCACGTTTAAAATATTATTATTATAATGTTTTAGTTAAGGCTATGTTTATTCACGGTCTCTTAAGCGGGGTTCTTAACTTATAATTTCACGTTTTTTTTTTTTTTTTAAATTTTCCCGTTAAGGGACGTCTCTTAGGTCTCTTATTTAAGAGACGGTTCTTAAGTTTTCTTAGTTAAAGTTAAGATACAATAAACATGCCCTTAGGTGAAGACAACTTGTTCACTTCATTGATAAAGATGAACGGGACTTGTGTTCGAGAAGAAAAGAATGGGACCATCTCAAAGAGGAATAGTCTAAAGTAAACCTAAAAAAAAATTATCATCAAAATAGATTTAAAAAAAAAACTAAATTTCGATTCGCGCTTAAAAGGTGTCAATATTTTTGTTTTGTTGATTTCTATAAATTTTGCATAAGTCACATGGTTGAATTATATAGAATATTAAATGAAATCTAATTTTTATAGAGTGTTACAAAATGACCATTAGTTAAATATTGAAATTGTCACTCAAGTGTTATATATATGCTTCTTAAATAAGTGAAACAATATTCGTCGATGAAACTTGTACAAATTTTATATTTATCATAATTGTTAAAAGTTAATTAATTATATTTTTCATAAAGTTTTGTAAATATATTAAGTGGACTATTTTCATTTCAAAATTGTGAAAATGTTCTAAAATATATTTATTATGAATTTACTGAATTATAATATATTTTAAAATAACAGTAGAATTAATTTAGAATGTTTATTATTAATAATTTAGATCAACAGTATTAAATTTTAAATTTGAAAAATATTTTGATTTTAAATTGGAACAATATCTAGGTGACAATATAATCAAGTTTTTGTATCTTTCTAAATCATTAGATTTTAGGTATAGTCTCTTGCTTTTAATTTTCGATATAACTAAATTAAGTACGTGTAAATGATTCATAATTGTACATATAATAAAATAGATAAATAATCAACTAAAATCACAATATTTTTTAGAGCCTAATATGTACCATTTTGATTAATTTAGTTTAATGCTTTCCAAAATCCATCTTAAAAATTTGACCTAAATGTCATTAATGAATAATCAACTTTAAACCTACAATAAAATGTAAAATGTAAGTTTGGAAAATTTAAGTTTTCCATTAAATATATAATTTGAGAATTATCCTCATTAACTCTTTTAATAGTATTGATGACTAAAATATATTTTATTAAAGAATATAAATTTTCATATTTACTTGTTGAGTTAAATAATTTAGATTTAGAGTTTAGAGTTATAAAGTAGAGTTTTGGAAGTGAAGTTTAAAATTAAAAAAAAAAAATATTAAATATTCATGAGATATATTTTTATGACAAAAACTTTAAAAATGTCTATTTAATATATTTGCTCAATCTTAAACGTGAAACAAGTCGAGTTGTTGCTAAATTGCATACACTGCCCCCAACATTCTTACCCAATTGATACAGAGATCGTGAACTTATGAAAGATCATATAGCACCACTAGTCATAGATACAATTAATGCAGTATGACGTAGGTTGTAAAGTAGAATTGTGGTGGAGATCGTGAATAATAAGTACGCCACCCCTATGATATTCTTAATTAAATTATGCATGGATTATATTTAACCACGTAATGAAAACACAGCCAAATCATATGCGCTAAACTTTAGGCATAATCCAAGGATATTTCTAATAATACCCGGTAAGGTAATTAAAAAAAATATCTAGAAATGTATTTGCCAAACTCCAAAAAAGAAAAAAAAATATAAAAAATAATAAATTTTCAATGAGAGGAGGAAAGAATCAATGGAGACGAATCACTATTCTCGAAATAAATGAAGATAGAGATGAAATGAAATCTCTCAGAAAATATTTCGTCTGATTAATTTATCAAAATTGATTATAGTTGCCACATGCAAATATGGCCGAAAAGGGAGGATTGAGTGTATCTTTGGAGTGTATCATGATCCGAAGCAAAACATATTTAATGTCACGTTGACAATACCCCGTTTTCATAAGACAACACCACACTAGCACTTGTTGGAACATAATCAACATTGCAGAAAAAAAATAAAGTGAATTTCAAGGCATTCCATGGATGTTACTGAGAGAGAATACTATTGAACATTTTTTTTTATATGTTTTCAATTATTCCGTGATTCAACAAACACCGTAGTTGTTCTTGCCGGTACAGTGAAGCCGCCGGAGAACGCGTCGTACACTGATTTTTTTACTATTTCATCTTCCGACTTCACCTGTAACTCGAATCAATTAGAAAGCTTGAACTTTTCTAATACAAATTTAATTCAACCAAGGGGGAAAGCTTATTATATATTTTATTTTTCTAATTTGCAATTTTACCTGTACCGGATGTAATTCGAGATTCCTGTCTTTTAAAGCGGCGCTGAGAAATGAGAACTCAGACGGGCGAGCATTGAAGATAACCACGATGAATGAGTAGCTGTTGTAGGAGTAACAATATATCATATGAAGCTTTGAAATATACGTGGATTATGTTGTTACTTACATTGCATCGATCTGAGATACACTTGTTATGCCTTTGTGACCATCTTCAATGCTCATGACGATGGCGCCAGGGACTGATGAGGGGCCTGTGTTGTGAAATTGTACTCGTTCCTGAAAAGATAAAACAAAGAGGTCATATCTGTCCACAAGTTTTTCGAGATATCTTACTTCATTTGCGACATCTTGGTCATTATTAATTTGATCAGTGCGATCAGCAATCTACTTAGAACCTGCATGAGCTTCTCCTAGTACTGGACGTATGCTTTGGTAAGAGAGCAGAGAATAATAAAACAGTAGTCATCCTGACCTGGATAGCCTTTGCTGTGTCTAAACGGAAGAGAGGTGATGAGTATCTGATGCGTAACAAATCTAAGAAACTGTTGAGCGTGGCAACTATGTGACTTCTCTGAGGCTTGAAGGATGGATCTTGCAACCTCGGTTTTATCCTGGAGATATATATATAGCAGGAGCTGACTGGTTTCAAAAACATGCATTGGTTTTGTGGAGAAATAAGTAATCAATTCATTGAATGCAATTGAGTCGGTGGTACTTACAGTGGCCAGCTGTGTTCGTTTTTCCCTTTTGGGGGAAGCCCAACACCCCAGTTGTTGGAGTTGTAGCTGAAGTCTAACCTATTGAACCAATCACCGGAGTTGTAAGAATCACGATCAAGTGACTTCGAGCGTAAAATCTCGTCCCCAGCATGGAAGAATGGTATACCCTTCACATGCAGAATATACCATATTCAAATTTGAAGTTTAAGATAATGAGCCAAACAAGAACCTTTTCGACGTAATAGATTCCCTACTAGCCCTAGTCTGCAGTCCCTTAGTCTACCAAATGATTTAGTTCTGACCCAAGTTGAGAGATAGTAGAGAACCTGCGAGAGGGCAATCATACTTGATGCCAAATGATTTATTCGACACCTTTCATCAACTGATATTTCCATTGGTGTCTGCATCAAAACGTTGGACAAAGCAGAAATAAGTCAATGGAGACCCTAAAGTATGAGTGTCAATGCATAAACATCCTTTGCCTCAGAAGATACAACATGCAGAGTGAATTAAGAAGCACTTCAGAATTGAATTTTAATCAAGCAAAAGAAAACATTGAGCTGGAGATTTAGAAAGTGGACATCTTCCTAAAATTTATAAACGTATTTAATTATTACCTTCAAACTGATAATGTCAAAGAGGGTTTCATTGTCATGAGCAGAGACGTAGTTAATCTGAAATCACAGGGAAATGCTGATTTGAGCGTCACACATTCATCACTGCTTGATTCACTCAAAAGGTGCAAGTGGTAGAAATAACGTTTCATACAGTTTCTGTAGGCTGTGAAGCATATGCAACTGGTGTGGCATCATGCATTAAAATCTCTGATCCCTTCACCTACAAAACGACAGCAATATATCATAAACGGGATACAAAGTCTTTGTGAATAGTTAAATAATAAAGTGGGTCTATCTACATACCTCCTTTCCTTCGTGATTGGTTAGCACATAATCCTTCAAATTTGCAGCCATACCAATCTAATCCATGATGAAAGTAAAAGGCATGTATTATCAAAAGACTTTCTTGTTTACAATATATCCCTACCACTGTCACATTTCAGCTTGTAAGATAACAAAACTCGGCAAGTGAAGCGAATTAGAGAGCAAAATTTTGGGTTTGCATATCCTTAAGCTTTGACCGCTGAAATATGATGAACGTATTGTATATGATATCTAACGCCAATCTATTACCTGGATGTGATCTTTGGCAGTAGAAAGCATCAGCTGCTGGGTAGCTTCTGAACCATGCGCATGACCGTTAGGCTGTTCCAAAAAGAAAAGGTAAAGACGAGACGAGAAGAAGAGCTACATTCTAAGCATACTTCTCTACTCCAAATAATAAGTTACCCACTAACAAATAACGCACACACGGTTTTTGATGGCATGGGAATTTCGAAGGTTCAACACCCAGATCCCAGATTCTAACACTTACATGGGTAATATAACACGTGATGTGATGTTTATTTCAAAAATACTTACAGCATGTACTGTTGGTATGGGAATATGTGTATGTGATGTTGTTGTCAATTTAAACTTTGGTTGGAACTAAAACAACTCAGTGATTCTATATCTTGATGGCTAAGTGCATAAATAAAATCCAAAATACCTGTAACAATAAACCTGTAATGAATCCTTGTTGAAGAGGATGACCAAATGGTGATCCACCAAGAGTTGCATCTCGTATACGGTCATTAAAACTGAAAAGGATATAAAATCCAGGTAAACAAAGGGAATCAGGAAGATGCTGAACAATCATTGAAGAAAAAAATAAGACGTCGAGCTTCAGAAAATGCAGTAACTAAAACATAGAGGAAAAGGGTTGAAAAAATGTTTCTTTCAAACGTATAGAGGCAATTAACTTCACACCTTCCAATTCCAGTCCCGGTTAAATTGAACTGTGAAGCATTAACTCCACGTCCATTGTTAGCAACTTCACCAAAGTTCCATCCTTCGCCATATCTGATAAAGATTAGCAGAAAGGTGATATGGCCCAAAAAAGAAATTATAAGATATGAAAAGAAATATGCAACTAAATTAGGAAAAATGTGCATGTAAGTCCGGTAATGAGCCAAGGCTTACAAATAAATTCTTGAACCATCAACTCCATCTGTTTCCTTTCTCAAGTTACTAATTGCAGATTTTGCTTTTACCTTAGGAACATGGATATTACAACTCACATTAAAACGTTTTGTAATATCACAAAATAACCTAATGAAACCATTACTGAAAACGACAGATAACCCTTAGAGTAGGAAAGAGGCTTACCATTGTATCTTTCATTATATGACCCATGAGATCAAAACGGAAACCATCAACCTAGCAGAATAAGCACATGATCAGCCAGCCGGAATATACGAGGACAAGAAAACTTAGCGTAACAGTGCGGAAAAGATACATGAAGAATGATAATAGTTATTTTCAGTGGGAAAGAGAAGAAAGTAGCAAGACGGAGAAGTATTCCGTATAGCTGACAAACATGTACCTTATAATTAACAACCCAGTTTAATAGATCATCCCGTATCAGACGATCGACCATATAATGCTCGCTAGCAGTGTTGTTTACGCATGTACTGTTTTCAATAAAACCATCATTGTTCCTTCTCAAATAGTAACCTGGAACTATCTAAGCAAATACATTTTGTCATGGACGATAGAGAACTCACAGAGACAGTTAACAGACTGAAATCAAAAATATATCAGTCCTCACCTTATCAAGAACAGAGTCTTTGTCGTGTGGCCCACTTGCATGCAAGTGGTTGTAAACAACGTCTAAGACGACATTAAGACCGATATGATTAAGAGCCTGCCAAAAGAAATCATGAAATCATTGACACCTTGTATGATTCACTACAAAATTTAGCTTTCAATGAGCTTATTAGTGTTGCAAATCACCGAAGCAGTGGAAAAATGCAAACCTGAACCATTTTTCTAAATTCAATGATACGGCATGGACCAGTCGGATCACTAGCGTAGCTTCCTTTTGGGACTCCCCAGAGCACAGGATTATACCTTCACAAAACAGGAATCTTGTGAAGAAGGTGACTGCTTCATAATGAATGGAGTAACTTGCATAAAACAAACTACCCCCAGTTAAAGCCATCATCATTTTGGATTTCTGTAATACGAGCTTGTGCCTCAGATGAATCAGGTGGTAATCCTTTCAGCAGACTGGTGTCTGCAGACAAAAACAGAAATAGGATAGATGACTTATTAGCTTGGATTATGTTTCTATTGGTCTGTCCTTCCAGCTTTTGAGCTCTAACTTTAACAAAATGAATTAGGCTTCCTTACTTTACAGAAAAAAAATCTCCATCTCATGCCTGAATCGGGAGCAATCTATTAGGTACGCGCTTAAGAGATCAAAGATACCCTACCTATATGCTTCCAGTTCTCCTTCTCGTCATCAACATCACCAAATTGATATGTGGGAAGAAGATGTAGATGGGTAAGACCTGCATCCGCTAATTTTTTAAGATGGTTTACACCTGCAGAATCCTGCCAATCGATATAATGAGATATGATACAAATCACAATGATACCGACAATATTTGCAGAGCAGCGAATGTGTCAAAAGTGTATAAGTATAACTAAAGTTAGATCAGCAGTAAGAAATGTGAATTTACACAGGATATATCAACTAAGATGATAAAGTTATGCACATATTTTTACCTTTACAGTGAAAGCCAGATATCCACCACGATTTTCAGGTTCGACAGTCTCGTCACTGACACTGAAATAACAGGTAAAAATTAGACAAGCAATAAGAAACGGGAAACCTGCATTGGGGAGTAAGATGAGTTCACAATTTCAGTAATGTAATTCAAATATAAGAGTAATCAATCTTAAGGCACAAAAACATCCTTGTCGTTTGTCTATTCAAGTTATTATTGATTATTGGTTGCGGATAAAAAAAGGAGAGCAATGAAAAAGATAATGTGTAAGAGAGAGTACGTATACCTATTCTGCAACAAAAATTACTTGCTAAGTTTTGCCCAATGCTAAAATTCAGTAGTCACAACTCACAAGCACAATTCTCATATAGGCATGAATCTGAAAAATAGGGTTTAATTACCTGAAATCCCTCACATGCAGCTCATAAATACTTATATCTGAGTAGGATCTTAGGCATGGCTTCTTATCTGCCAATTCCTTCCATCCTTCAGGTTTTAGATCATCAGAATCAAGATTGACCAGATAAGTTTTGCTCCCATCAGCTGAAAGCCTGCTTGAGAACATACAAATCACACATGACTAATACGAACAAAAAAATTGTATTGAAGGATATGCCATCAAGTTCAAGCTAAATGGAGAATACCATACCCTCGTGCATAAGGATCATTTGCATAGCAAGTTTCCACTTTCAAGGTGCTTGGATGATAGACTGATACTTTATACACATAATAGCATCCTTCCCAACTACTAGGTCCGTTAGTGCTCCACACACCATTAACCTCTTCGCATGGGCAGATTTCCATCGGACTCTTGTCAAGTGGGTTTTTGTAGATGCACACAGAAACCTCCTACTTAAATGCACAAATGAGCACACAAATCAGGACAGTAGTAGCAATAAAAATAACTTTTTCCAACATGAACACATACTTGAGCAGTGGGAGCCCAGAGGTGAAGAGAAACACCTCCTGGTGTGAAATTTGCACCTAGGGGACCTTCATATGAGAACAGATCATCTAGAACACCAGGTAATTGCAACCCAGTTCCCTGTATAAGCCGTCCTTCCGCTGCAGAAAAGTAAACAAGCATTAGATAATTGAATCTCCACAGTTTCTTAGTGATGCCCATGAGTTATCCTAAGCAAGCAAGGGAAACAACTCTTACCATCAAAGCAAACAATAGCTAGCTGGCTTTTGACAAGATCCCTGATATCCAAATCCAAAGGAACTTTGAACGGTTTGTAATTCCCAATATGTGGAAACTTCTCAATCACCTGAAATCAATACATCCACTTTGAATTTGTTTTTCTTTTTTCAACAAAGCAGAGAATGTACAACTGACATTGCTACGAAGTGATCCGGATGCAGCTTCAAGCTTGATTCTAAAATCAAAACCTGAAAACCAATGAACTTGATTAAAAAAAAAAGCTTCACAGAGACTGTGGTAACAAATTTAGAGATAAGATTAAAGCACCATCGATTCCGTCTTCGCTGAATGATAAACCAGCAACTCTGCTCGCGTACAAGTAACACGACCCTTCACCAACATCCACATTCCAAGCGATTACGTCTTCCGTAACCCAATACGCTCTTGAATAGAGCAAACTATCAAGAAACTGATCACAATATAACAAAACAAGCAATATCAGCAACATGATAGGTCGATTCTCACAAGCTCTTGACGATCCATACACAATACCTGAGAATACGGAGTGGATACATCGAGCGGCATAGGAGATGCAGCGGAGGACGAAGAGCAGAGGCAGCGAAGCGACTCGCTACAATGTGTTGTCGAAGGAAATCGGAGCTGGAAGTTAGAGATTGACGATGCAGGCCGTCGAAACCGCGATCGATGACGAAAGTTAGCGGCGAAGATCCGAGGTCGCGCGACGGAGGTGGAACTGAGAAGATGAACGGAAGTGGTCAGTGATAGTGTCAGTGCCATTCTTCTTCTTCCTTCTACCTATTGATGATGATAGTTCCCACGTCTTCTTGGGCCGTTGATTTATCAAATATCTATAGTTTTGGCTCTTGGTCCGTGGACCGCTGATTTATAAAATATCTGTATATTTGGCTTTTGGTCCCTCATTTATCTTAGATATTACTATAAATACTCAGCCTATTCAGTAAAAAAGTCGTTTTAACACTAAGGATTCATTGATGAACAAAGAGAGATACATTGTTTGGGATATCAAGCCAGGTAAGAACATTTCCAATAGAGATTTCTTGATCCGAGATTCTCAATATATATATATTAGTATATAATTCTTTAATTTTTAATTTTACGGAAAATCTGATTCAAAAATTCTTTGTAGAATTATTTTAAATTGAATTTTCCGTAATATTAAAAAACTCATAATTTAATACTAATATAAATATATACTATCGAAATTAAAATTTTCCTTCGAAAATACTCTAACAAGTATTTCCAAAATTTGAAGCCACCAAAAATCTACTTCAACTGAAATCAAGAATAATCATAATCGAAAGATCCTCTGAAACCAAAAATAAGACAATATACAATTGACTAGAGAAACTAGAAAGCAAGATCAACATCACACCGCAAAACGCTCTAACAATATAGACCATAGAAGGAGGAGGATTGAAGAAAGACATGTCAAATGCCGACCTAGGTTTTATATAATTTAAATTATATTAACTTTTCATTTGTTCTGTGGCATCATCACAACGTCATATATAAGAGTGTTTTGTTAATCCAATTGGACCAGGGTTTTAAAAAACTTTAGGGTGTTTTAATATTAGTGGAATTTAGGTGAATCTACTCTATTTTCTATTTTATAATAGTGTGGAAATAGAATTCTTCTATAAATAGAATAATAAATTTTCTATATTATTTTATTTTCACTCCAAAATAAATTAAATTATTTTAAAATAATAATGGAATAATACATGGAAATGCTAGTCATATTTTTTTGTTTGGAAAAATAAAGTCATGTTTTCATTGTCTTTCAAATGACAGTTTAATTATCAGAAAAGAAAGATTAAAAAATCTAGAAGCAAATTGACATGTGTGTTTTTATATATGCAAAAGCTTAAATCAATAGAAATTACGTAGTGAGGTTAAGTACGTAAATAAATCATAAATCTATTTTGCCGGGATTCCTTGACTATCTGTAGATTTCTCGGACATCATAAGAAGATAGACATTCTGATAGTAGTGAGTGGTTTAGTAGCCGACTTGATTTGGCTTTATACCAATCCACTTGTTTGGTCAGTAAGTGAGCTCTCTCTCTTTACAGAATATTCGTAACTGATAAGAATGCAAAACAATAAGGCGGCAGAAGAGAAAGAACAAGTCTTCTTAGGCCATCTTTAACCCGGGTCTCTTAAGATGGGGTTCTTAATTTTTTTGTCCTCTTTTTAATTTTTTTTTTTTTTTTTTTACATTTTTCCGGATAAGAGACGTCTCTTATGTCTCTTATTTAAGAGACGGTTCTTAAGTTTTCTTAGTTATAATTAAGATACGGTCTCTTAAAAAATAAGAACCCCTTGTTAAGAGACCTGCATTAATCATGCCCTTAGCCGACTTCCACACACGTGTACCAAGTCAAACCAAACGTGCCCCAAACTTAAACATTCTCTGGTCTGCACACATATAATTATTAACTAAAATTAAGTTAAATCAAAGTTAAGTAGTTATCGCCTCCACGCACACGCTTTCTCACCTCTTCACACGCAACTTCCTCTCTTCCAAGCTTACTCCTATATATACTCACACTTCCGTTTCTTCTTTCTTCAACTTAAAACACTTTTTACTACTCTTATCAGACTGAAAAAGAAAAGAGTATTAACAATAATGGCACTTGAAACTCTTACTTCGCCAAGATTAGCTTCTCCTGTTCCAACTCTGTTTCAAGATTCTGCAGTTGGCTTCCATGGTAGCAAAGGCAAGCGATCTAAACGGTCAAGATCCGACTTCGACCGTAGTCTCACGGAGGATGAATATATCGCTTTATGTCTCATGCTTCTTGCTCGCGACGGTAATCGAACCCGTGACCTCACTGACCTGCCTTCTTCTTCTTATGCATCACCGCCTCTGCTTCCTCCTACTCCTAACTACAAGTGCAGCGTCTGCGACAAGGAGTTTTCTTCCTACCAAGCTCTTGGCGGGCACAAAGCCAGTCACCGGAAAAACTCATCTAGCGGGGGAGATGAGAAGTCCACGTCGTCCGCGATAACCATCGCGAGTCACGGCGGAGGAGGAGGAAGTGTGAAACCGCACGTTTGCTCGATCTGTAACAAGTCTTTCGCAACAGGTCAAGCTCTCGGCGGACACAAACGGTGCCACTACGAAGGCAAGAACGGGGGAGGTGCGAGCAGCAGCAGCGTGTCGGTTTCCGAAGGTGTGGGGTCTACAAGCCACGTCAGCAGCGGCAGCCATCACCAACACAACCGTGGGTTTGACCTCAACATCCCACCGATACCGGAACTCTCGACGGTCAACGGAGAGGAAGAGGTGATGAGCCCCATGCCGACCAAGAAACTCAGGCTCCACTTCCAGTAGAACTTACAGATTCAGCTAGCGGTTTACATGAATTTTGTTGTACTGTACATAATACCATTTTAGTTTTCTTTGATTGATTCCAGTCCTTGTTCTTCTTCTTCATTGAATCAATATTCCTTCTTGTAATATTTGTGTATTTTTCTTTACCTTCAGAGAAAAAGATTCTAAAGAACACAACCTTACCGGGCCTATTTTTTGGTCCATTGGATTAGCGTACTGGGCTAGTTTCTATGCCAGACCATGACTTTAATTTTTTTATAAATATTTTATTTTTCATTTATACAATTGACTCTCATATTACCTGAAGTCTCCGTGCAGTAACCATAATAACAACATCCACGTTATTCTTTTTAGCTTCTTTAAGCGAGTTTACGGCATGATTATTGCAGATCTTAACTTTTAATTAAAAAATTTTAAAACTGGCTCTTAAAAATTCTACCAAAAACCTCAGCTAATCATGCTCTTATCACCGTAGGACCAGACTTAGAGAACTGTAGCCTCAGTTTTTGTAGATGAAATGTAGCTCAGATACTTCTCCACTCATCATCAAATTCATCATGGACACAATCTGCAAAAAAAGCCATAAGGTCATCTTTAACCCGGGTCTCTTAAGATGGGGTTCTTAATTTTTTTGTCCTCTTTTTAATTTTTTTTTTTCCTTTTTAACATTTTTCCGGATAAGAGACGTCTCTTATGTCTCCTATTTAAGAGACGGTTCTTAAGTTTTCTTAGTTAAAATTAAGATACGGTCTCTTAAAAAATAAAAACCCCTTGTTAATAGACATGCATTAATCCTGCCCTAATACTCCCAACACTTTCGAAACTATCGAAAATTAAAATGAACATACCAGAATGAAATCAACTATTAATTAATAGATAAAATAATAAACTTAAAAAACAGTTTTGCAAATCACTTGTTTTATAGTATTTATTTATTCCTTTGCTTATTTATGAAAGAAACTTTCAATGGATTAGGATTCTAGAAAAACAACGGTATCATGGTCCTTTGGTGGGGGTTGATTCTCCTGAACAACAGCTTCTTTAGGGACTTGATTTATTCCCCATAAGAGTTTAACATTCTGGTCATTGATAACAACCCATGAGGAGTGCTCAAGCATGGCCTTCTCTGCCGCTTCTCGGGTTGTGTACGTGAGAAACGCACCGTCGACCCCTCTCATTGCAAAGTAAACGATAGATTCAATTTCTCCATAAGGGCTGAAACGGTCTCGTATGTGCTGGTCATTGACATTGGAGTTGAGGCGT